>LR994574.1:6870732-7495344 GCA_905187475.1 Syritta pipiens | reverse complement strand
TGTAAGGACGAAGGAAAGATGAAAATGTCCTTTTTGTCACATATCCTTGAATATCTGAAAAAATGGCATTTTAATTTTCCTAATTTTTTTATATGTTGGAAAACACTATTTTACCCATCTTCACTTCAAATTTCAAGTTGGGATCTCCATGGATTCGACCAAAAAATATAATAATTAATTAATTAATTTGATTCTGATAAGCAGAACCAAAGTTATGATTTTTTGAAATTTAAAAGAAATCTTGAATTTTGACTTTTTACCGATTTTTGAACCCTCGTGACTCGCGAACTAAAGGGTGATTTTTTAAAAGCTATAGAAAAGTTTTTCAAAAAAAAAAAACACATACGATTCAGAAAAATGCATGAAATCTTTATTTGAATCGATAGTACGGTCCATATAATTTAATTTTTGAAGATTATTTAATGCAAATGTTGACCTTGACTGCGCCTCAAATGGTCCATCCGCTTAGTCCAATTTTGGCATACTCTTTCCAACATTTCGGCCGGTATCTCACGAATAAATGCTTCAATGTTGTCCTCCAATGCGTTAATTGAAGCGGGCTTGTCTGTATAGACATTAGCTTTAACATAGGCCCACAAAAAATAGTCTAAAGGTGTTAAATCGCACGATTTAGGCGGCCAATTGGCCGGTGCCGAACGTGAAATAAAATGTTCACCGAACTCGCCTCTCAATAAGTCCATTGTTGCGCGTGCTGTGTGGCATGTGGCACCGTCTTGTTGAAACCACATGTCATGCAAGTCAAGCTCTTGCATTTTGGGCAAAAAAAAGTTGAATATCATCATTCCACCAGTTACGTTACGATTCGCATCATCTTTGAAGAAGTACGGTCCAATGATGCCACCAGCCCATAAACCGCACCAAACTGTGACTTTTTCTGGATGCATTGGTAGCTCTTGCAATGCTTCTGGCTGATATTGTATTGGGCGGCGTAACAACCCGTTGAGAGCCAGAGCCTAGCTTTTTCGCGCCGCTTCTGGCTGATATTCACTCCAAAATCGACAATTCTGCTCATTTACGTACCCAATGAGCCAAAAATGAGCTCCGTCGTTGAACACAATTGAACTTTCTTAACAGAGCACGCATTTTGATAATAAAATTCAATAATTTGCAAGCGTTGTTCGTTTGTAAGACGATTCATGGTTAAATTATAGACCAAACTGAAGATGTTTGACAGTTGAAACAAACGAAACGTGCGTCAGCTGTTTAAACCAGTGTTGCTAAAAAGATAATAGCTAAAAAAAATCACCCTTTATATCAACTAAGAAAAGCGGAAACTTGTTCTTTAATTGTACATTAAAGTTAGATTGTTCATGCCAATAGTTTGTAAAAAATTCGCATACAAACAAAACAAACAACAAACAACAAAATAGAAAAAAGAAGTGTTGATAATTTCTTTTTTTTTCACAACTGTAAGTCGCAGAGCTAAATTAGGATCTGGCCGTTAATGCTCACGTTCATTCTGAGTCGAACACAAAAAAACAGAATGGTCCTATGTCTTCTAGTTCAAAAGAAAACTAGAATGGACATGTGGTAATAAGTGAACTTGTGCTGAAGTTTTTCTAAAGTTGAAACTGTTATGTCAGTTTTGTCTAGACAATTTTTTTAACGATCTATTTTTCTTTTATTGAATTTGAAAGTCAGTTTGTTTTCATTAACAAAGAGGCAACATTGGTTCGGTGTCGGTAGGTGATATACATATGTGGATACTTGTTTCCAATATATGAACTGGCCCAACAATCATTAGTTCATAAAGGTAAGACTACACGGTATGTTTTTAGTTTTTACTTTTAGTTTATTTATGTTCACATTGGCTCTGGCTCTGGCTCTGGCTCTGGCTCTGGCTCTGGCTCTGGCTCTGGCTCTGGCTCTGGCTCTGGCTCTGGCTCTGGCTCTGGCTCTGGCTCTGGCTCTGGCTCTGGCTCTGGCTCTGGCTCTGGCTCTGGCTCTGGCTCTGGCTCTGGCTCTGGCTCTGGCTCTGGCTCTGGCTCTGGCTCTGGCTCTGGCTCTGGCTCTGGCTCTGGCTCTGGCTCTGGCTCTGGCTCTGGCTCTGGCTCTGGCTCTGGCTCTGGCTCTGGCTCTGGCTCTGGCTCTGGCTCTGGCTCTGGCTCTGGCTCTGGCTCTGGCTCTGGCTCTGGCTCTGGCTCTGGCTCTGGCTCTGGCTCTGGCTCTGGCTCTGGCTCTGGCTCTGGCTCTGGCTCTGGCTCTGGCTCTGGCTCTGGCTCTGGCTCTGGCTCTGGTGTACGCCGCACAGTGGTGCGCTAGTGGAAAAAAATCATAAATTTTTTTGTTTTTGTTTGGAAAACCGATATGGTTTTTGGATTCTACATATATGAGAACCTAGAAAGCCAAAATTTTGTGGAGTTTGGATGTTCCGTTCGATTGTACCGTTAGCTCAAAGTTGAGATTTTAAAATGCATGGAAAAGTATGCATTTTTTTAACCATTTTCGACGCTAAATATTTTTGGACATATCATGAACACAGAAAAAAGTTTATACTCATTTTAAAGGGTACATTTTTACCTTTCAAAATGTATACACATCTTTTTCATATTCCTTACCGATCTCACAAACTAGGCTTTTGACTGAGGACACTTTTTTAGAGGGGTATCTCAATGTTTGTTGGTTCATAAAAAAAGTGCTCCAAGAGGCTCCAACGGGAGACCTACATTTTCTGAAAGCTTGAAGTATTCTCTTTCGATAGTGCAAAAACTAAAAGTCACTTTAAATTGCTTTGGGAGAACGAGGCGTTTAAAGGTAACGATGTCTGAAATTCTGGTACAATTTTAACCGAAATAAATTCTATAAAAATATTTTGCGAAGCTGTTTCGAGTGAAATATTGTTTTGGGGCAACCGCAAATTACTTTCTTGTGTTTGAGAACGAAGAGTGGCTTGACTTTTGTGTTTCTTCTACAGTTTATATGTTTCATATACTTCTTCGTTTTCTTCATTTTGATCTTAATAAATATATTGTAATTTTGTTATTGCGTTACTTTGTTACTTGTTCGTTATTTTGTTACTTGATCGTGTTTCTTTTTATCATTCGTTCGATTCGTACTTTCACGCGAGCTAGTTTTGAAATTGAATATGAAGTTCTTTGTGCTTATTTCCTAAATGAAAGTATTTGTAATTTCTCAAAATTTTTGTTAGAGAATTATAGAGACTTGTCAAAATAATGAAATAGTGATAGAGTAGAAAAGAAGGTTCTTATCTAATTTTTACGAAACATACAAAGCAGTTCGGTATAAAAAGGAAAATGTTTTAACTAAATATAGTGAATGGGCTAAAGGGAAGTTTTCAGTAATTTTTTTAGAAAGATAGATATGAAGTATCAAACAGAACGACCATGCAAATAATTTGAAGACTGCTACGTCCAAATAAAAAATTCTAGAATCGAGGAATCAAATGAGCTTATGACCAGGAACAAATCTGTATCCTTGGTATTGTATGCCGGTGACAGTACATAAGATTTTATTTCATGGAGCAGAAATTATTTCCTCTCCGAAGAAGAGCAAGGCATCAGAAATAGAGAATATACTATCGATAATTTGCGTATATTTCCACTATTGTTTGTAATTTCGTTTATATTTAACTTTTTTATGTATATTAGTATTAAAACTAAGTCCTAAAACTAAATTTAGCAATATTGAAACTAATAAGACACTTATTTTCTAAGCCAAAACCAACACACTACCTTTTTTTAATTATTCGACCTACGATTACTCTGTAAATACGTAAGCTGCGTATATCAAATTTGGACCACTTAAAGAACTCGCAGCACATATGCTATGTTCGAAATTTCATTTAAATCGGTCCATGGGTTCTCATTTTACAGATTTTTTTCCATCGCCCCATACAAGTGAAACCACTGTGCGCCGCTCAAAGGAGCAACTTACATTAATTCCACAATTCTGGGATGTGGCCAACCGTTCGGTGTGAGGTTTACGACGTTCTATGTTCACATTAAATTTGCACTCCTCGGCTTTACATAGCATTTCAGTCTAGATAGATAGATTGTTTTATTGCGTCATAAAATTTATAATATGGTTGTCCCACAATTTACATACAGAGATTCGATATTAATCTTATATCTTCCAGCTGGATCATAATTTTTGGTTCTAAAATAATTAATAATTACAATTATTTTAAAGGAAACCACAACAAGTACCACACCATAAAATTTATTAAGTGTATTTCTCAGAAAAAAATATCAAATAGAAATCGCTTCCTTTTTGATTTAACTTCAAAGTTCTGCAACCACGTAAACATTCTGCCAGGCGGATCTCTGATAACAACCGCTGCACCTTCTCGAACAGAAAGTTAGCACGAGTTCTAAAAAAAAAATAAAATTCTATTCACCCAGCCACACACAAAACGAAAAAAAAAAAAAAAAAAAGTTTCACTCATTACCCTCTCGAGTAAAGCAAAGCAATTACCAGCCCGTTGCTAGTCAATCATCTCAACGCCGCCACTTGCCGCGATATCTGCGCCCGTAGAACCGCAGCAACCGAACGCCACTCGCGCTCACCTCTGTTCGCCTTCCGCCAACCGTCGACCGCCGCGACGGAAGACCTCAGAGCCACCGGCCGGGAGCAGGCACTCCGGCGTACTTCCCCGCTGACTAAGCTCCGCAAACTCGCCGCACTTCAGTCGAATGCAAAGCAAACAAACCGAGCAAGCGAGCGTCTCAGACGCGATTCGATGCAAGTTGCTGTCGTCTTCAACGTCGTCGTGGCTATCACGGTTACATCAGATCAATTAAAGAAACAAATTGTGCAACAAGTGGGGGCAGCGGGTTTCTTTTTATTTTTTTATTTTCACTTATCGGCCAAAGGGGGCGGCTTATCGGAATCGGGCGCTGATTTCGCGCGGGGAATTAGTGGCTCGTGCTCTGGGGGTGCCGGTGGATGAGTGCGGGAGGGGTCAACTGCTGTTCGCTGCACGTACGCAGCACTTGAGAAAAACAGCGCGAGCAAATAAGCGACTGGAATTTTACTGTTTTGATTAATTAGGAAGGCGGAATGCTAATGACACGGGACGCAGTTGTGGTGAAGCGGAATTCGGCCGATAAATTCGTGCAATCAAAACAAATTGGTCAGATTGGGGTGGGCTTAAAGTCGATAACGAACTGAGCCTGGCAGGCGTCAACAGAGTGAACAGAAAGTCAGAGTGATCGCTTCGACTGGAATTTCACAAGAGTGCATTTTGTTGCAGGGCAGTAACTGTAGAGCGATTCAGTTTAATCAGATTTCTGAATGCGAGTCAGCTGAGTGAAGTTCGAATGATGAACAGAGATCATTGCGTGTTACATGAATGCTTGCTGACGATATCCTGGTTGATAAATTGACATCAGATTTGCATAAGAAGAACTTGAGTTCACCGGAGCACAAGTATTGAACGTAAGAAGCAGCTCAAGGTTTGTTTTGTCGCCCTTTTATAGTTACGTGTTGATTTGGGAATGTCATGAGGACCAGACCTGTAAGATAATTAAGTGTTTTTGTTCTTAAGTGTATTTCAATTACAATTTATTATGCTTGCACTTTTTTTTAAGTACAAGTACAATTCCTTGATATTTGTACTTAATTCCAAATACCCAGTCCTACTAATTTTACTTATACAGCGCAGAAAATGGTAGTTCATAAAATTTTCCAATATTCAAGGGTAACAGGGCGTAAGTTGCTAGGAATATGTAAAAAAGATGAATACACTTAAGCACTAATCGAGCTACACTTATAAAGTCATAATGTGCTACGACTTTTGTGTTGCGGAAATCGGGGAGTTGCATGACACCAGGGTTGCGTTAAGGGGGCAGGGTCATCCAGCGCTCCTGTCCAGCGCTTGCGAAGGCAAGGCTACGGATTCTAGGCAAACCCTACCTTGAATCTCTGCTCGAGGAATCTGAAATGAACATAAAAGATTTGATTTCGTTTCTCAACGCCGCGCAATAAATCAAATTTCCAATTTAATTAACTTTTCAATTTTCCAGAGCTGTAGTAGCAAAACGTCACTTAGTGCTAATTGGGTTCTTCAGAACTACCACCAGACCTACAGACAGCCAGAACTTAGAAAAAAAAATAGAATTTTCTTAAGGTATAATAATCCTAAAAATATATTCTGAAAATTTGAAGTCAATCCGACTCTTACTTTTTGAGTTATTCGGCAGTAACTAAAGGGCTTTGAGACGCTCCGGAGCGCGAGTATAAGACTTAAAATGCGTTTTTTCTCAAAACTAAGCTTTCGGAAAATGTTGAACACTGTAACTCGACAGATTTCAATGAAACTTACAAAGTTTTTGAAAAACATAAAAAGCTAGTCCCTGATCGAGATTTTTTGTTAAATATAAATTTTTTATGAACAATCAATTGGTGGCATTTTCCCGAAAATCTAGAGGTAATTTTTTCGAGAAAAACCTTCGTTTAGGTACTAAGACATTTATTTAACACTAACCTTCTTTTGAAATTAAACAAATGGCATTTTTGTTTGATTTATAAAGTTTTTATGCTAGAAACAGATGTGCAGACTTTCGTGCAGCGCAATTAGAGAGAGACTATATATGATCAAAAAAGAACCGAAATTTTATTAAAAAACACAAAATTTCAATTTTTAATAATTTTCTTTATTATCACCTTCAAAGTATTCTCCTCCTGCGGCAATACATGCATGCCAACGCTTGATCCAATTTTCCATACAAGTTTTATAGGCCGCCGAAGGTATGGCCTTTAGTTCACGCAGCGAATTCTCTTTTATGGCCTCTATGGTCTGAAAACGCGTTCCCCGCAATTGCAATTAGAGTCTGGGGAAGAGGAAAAAGTCACACGGGGCCATATCTGGAGAGCACGGTGCTTGGTTGAGTTTTTGGCCAAAAACTGAGACACAACCAACGCTGTGTGAGCCGGAGAATTATCGTGGTGTAAAATCCATGAGTTTTCCTTCCATAAGTCTGTCCTTTTTTTGCGAATGGCCTCACGCAAACGACGCATAACGCCCAAATAATATTCCTTATTGACCGTTTGACCGTCCGGGAGGAATTCATAGTGCACCACACCACGAATATCGAAGAAAACAGTCAGCATAACCTTGATTTTGGACCGACTTTGGCGTTCTTTTTTCGGTTTCGGCTCACCTTCGAAGCGCCATTCGGTCGATTGTTGTTCGGTGGGCATGTCAAATTCAAAGACCCATGTCTCATCACCACTTATGATGCGTTCGATGAATGTAGGGTCACTATCTGCGTTGGAAATCATCTCTTTGGCCACATCAACACGACGCTGTTTTTGAATGAAATTCAGGTTTTTTGGCACCAGCCGAGCAGCGACGCGTTTTAAACCCAAAACATCAGTTAAAATGTGTTCGGTTGATCCATAAGAGATGCCCAACAACACAGCAATCTCTCTTATCGGTGCAGAACGATTTTGCAACACGATTTGCTTCGCCGATTCAATGTTTTCTTCAGTAACAGATGTTGTTGGGCGGCCAGGGATCTCATCATGATCCAAGCTTGTACGACCACCTTTGAACCGTTTATACCACTCATATGCCTGTGTTTTTCCTAGACACGATTCACCAAAGGCACGATTCTAACATTTTCAACGTTTCGGAACACTTAAATCCATTTGCAACACAAAATTTGATGCACGCACGTTGTTCTAAATTTTCATCCATTATAAAAATCGCCACACGAAAATTTCAATTTATTTGTATAGACGTCAAACAAAAACTAATCATACGATATCCGTCAAAATTTGACAGAATATGTATAAAAGTGTTGCGAACGTTGAGAGAATAAAATTTTACCGATTGGACAAGCGCGGGAATTTTAAAATGAAAATTTCGATTCTTTTTTGATCATAAGGTATGTAGCTGAACACATGTAAAGTTTGCATGCAGATGTGCGCTGCAATCAATTTCTATTTCAAATTTAGTTGCGCAGCGGCAGTACTACCACAATATAAATTTTTTTTTTTAAATTTAGAGGTGACTCTGACTTCTGACGATGGCATTTGTTTATTATTTGTCTTGAAAACGACAATAATAGCTCTTTGTTGTCAAAGCAACTTATGTGCCGAAATGTCATTAAGTTCTCGACGTTTGTCACGGCTGTACATCTGCATGCAACACTGCTTGCAGAAAGTCTGCACATCTATTTCTGGTTCTATCCAAAACCGCAAAAAAAGTAAATCTGTATAAATGTTGAACGTTTTCTCTATGAATCCAAAATTTCATAGTCATGCTTGTGACAAGATCGACAAGTTCATAAAGTTCATAAAATTTCCCTTGCATTTCCCTTGTTCTCCCAATCGGGCAGCAGAATTTTTGTTTTTGTTTTATTCTAGTCAAGAGTTGAGCAGTATTCAGATGAATATCCTGGATTTTCTATATTTTTTTTTTGATTTGTTTCGCATATAATTCATCAAAATTTTGTGTAAAAGAGATTTGTTCACTATTTCTGTGTAATCAGTCGAACGAGTCGCTTTTAATTAGTTTTACTTTTACTTTTACTGTGGAAAGACTTAGCCTGATAAAACTTGCATAAGGGTTATGGTAAACGTATAAAATAATGACAATAAGTGCTCTCATGTCTTTTTAACGTTTTGGAAATGGCTACTGTTGAAAAAAGTCTTTTCGTGAGATCACATCAGCCGGTATTCACGTTATAGCGATTTATTTAATTTTCTGCAAGCAATTTTGTATTTTTCTCATAGTGTTGGATTGTAAACTGTAATACTTATGTGTTGAAAGAATCTTGTTATTTCATTTTGAATTATTTAACACTGAAAAGTGTTCGAACATGCTTATGATGAGGTGAGAAAAGCAATGCTTCTGTTCCAACAAAAAAATTTTCCTTTGGTTGTGAATTCTGTCGATCATTTTACTTTGATCTTGGTGAAATGGAAGAAATGATTTTGGCCAAACGATTGAATCAAATAAACATCAAACTAAAATATCGTCACAAAGCGAAAATAAAACGAGAACCTCGGTGGTGAATTTCTACCAAACAATTAATTTTACACAGAATTTTCAAAATGAGTACCACGTGCAAGTTATTAGCATCACACTGCACACATACAATACCTCTCAGTATTGAGCATGCACCCATAAAAAAGTGTTTTTTGCTCTAGGAAGTTGCATGTTTTATTAACTTTACTCTTGAATGTATTAGATGATATACAGTGGCGTGCAAAAATGGATACATACTCGGCGTTCGTATGGTTTTTTGTAAATAAAAAACCTCCCACCTGACCGATTTGAATGATTTTTATGTTATTTGTTTCCTTACTTCATCACCAAAAAAATGTCGTACAAATGATTTTGATCCCATTTATAGAACGGTGAAAATTCACAAAAGTTCATCTTGACCCCAATGTATCCATTTTTGCACGTTTAGAAAAATATCCATTTTAATGTGCGGGAAGAGTAAGATAACTGTGGCGCTAAAAATTCAGAATGATTTTTCATAGAGGGTCCAAAAACGAACAATTTTTGCTATGGGTGGGGGGTCTATCTCACACCGTTTAGGAGTTAGGGGCAATTTAAAATTAAATCAAACAACATGGAAAAAAAATTAGTTAAAAAACAATGGCAGCACCTACAATAAAGTACTATACCAACTTAGAAAGAGGGAAACTTGTTTTTTAATAGTACATTAAAGTTAGATTGTTCATGCCCATAGTGTGTGAAAAATTCGCATACAAACTCAAAATTTTAATAAGCAATAATAGAAAAAAAATGGAGTTAGGACCTGGCCGTCAAAGCTCACATTCATTCTGACTTCTTAACAGAAGAAACATAAGCACATGAACTAAATGAAAGAAAATAGTGACAGTTTAAAACTCTGCTTACATTTCATTTCAAAGCAGTGAGCTGAATAGCCAACTAAACTTGTAACAACAGAAAAAGCTAAATTTCGTATGTATTTAGTATATTTTTGAAAAACTATTTATAATTTACGGTTAATCTTTAATCCATATCCATATTATATATTATATTCGAAGAAGCTAGGGTCTGGCCCTGTATGGGCTGTTACGCCGACTATTTATTTTTTTTTATTTATTTATTTTATTCATCCATATTTCTTTTGCATTATCTTTTTCCCTTTGAATAGAAAGAAATACAAAATAAATATATTTTACAATGTAATCTTGACTTGTCTTTATTTGCTGCTGTCATTTTCAATTCTGTGATTGAGTACTGTGCGGCAAGACTAAGCCAATCATTTATTTTCATTGCCTTACCCTCGAAAACAATGCGTTTTTCCTTACTCTTGCAAATTGACTTCACCGCCTTCATTTAGTTAAAATAAATTCCTTTGATGGACTTTTCCTTCGACCAACCGTTGTTAAAAGCACCTCCGACTTAGTGATCGACAAAAACACCAAAAAATATCGTTATCCATCTCTCAAAAAAAAAAAAAAACCTTTTCCCACACCACTGTCATCCGCATTCACTTCCCGTCCACAATCCACCCCAATATACCCCAAACTCACCCGGCCTTGTCAACTCAGCTGATAACTAATTTGTTTTTTTTTTTTTTATTTTTTCGTGGCCATGAAGATCCATTCACCCACATCGCAGCCCGAAATGCGGAAACTTTCATCGCCTTATCTGCCTGATAAGCGATACAACTTCGATCACACCGCCGCTTTCCAGTCGGATCCAAACTAGATCGCAGATGGCTAACTAAGTGGCTTTCACCAGAGACCTCGACTCTCTCAAGACACGTGCAGAACTTCCCCCGTTCCCCGACACTCCGTCCGACTGCAATATCTGACAGTCCACGACCGGGACTCTACCTTCAACCCCAACCCTTAACCCCGGGTGCCGGCTTGCAAAAACTGTTCTAATCACACTCTCCCAACTTTACAATCGCACTTAAAAATATCGCTGATCGAATGGAGTCCGGCGTGGCGACTTTTTGACCTCGCATTGCCACGACAGGGCTTGGAAAAATTTCGCGGCCACTATCAATTTGGATTCGTGGACTCTTGTGTGGTGACAGAAAAAAAAAAAAAAAGAATCCAAAATTCGAGATTAGTCGGATGATCGCGGCTGCGCCTATCAGTTATTCGAAGCCAGGCCACGCGACATGCGTGATAACGTCGACCAAACGAATAGAAACTGCTTCTTCTTTTTTTTTTTTGCCACCCCTCTGACTGATAATTTAGAGCTTGTGTGTAATCTAAGGGAAGTCTTATTATTTCGGGGTCACCCACGGGGTCTGCAGAGGTCTCGTAAATATTTTTGTGTGAGGCGCGCATGGCCTGCATTACAGATTTAAGGCGTCTTGGGAAGTTTGACTTTGTGAAAGTCACCTTGGGAATGGCTTCTTCGGTTGACGTTCGAAAACGAAGACAAAAACAATCCTGCGACAATTGTTGGCGATAAGTTATCGGACGAACGGGTGGAGAACTGGAACTCACGAGTATTTTAAGACGTCTCCAGCACAAGCAGTGGCTATAAATAGTGAAATTGTTTTGGCCGAGTCTGGGTTAGTAGGCGTTGGTTTGGGAGGAGATTGAAAAAAAAATCTTGAACGACTAATTGTCGTGGGCAGAGTAAAGACTCGGGGATCAAGAATCGCTTGAAGCAGAGCAACTGAAATAAAAATACTTACACGTCTGTTCCTTTTACTAATCATAATCTAAAGAAGGAAAGAGTTCTGTAGCAGCGGCAAAATAAGGTTATGCGAATTTCTAAAACTTTACAAAATTTTACCGCATTTACATAAAGTTTTCAATGGGTTTGCCATGAGTTGAGGGCTTAAAACGTATTCATTCATTAAGTTACACGCCTTAAAAAGCGTTCAATAGAAGTAGCACTTTCGAAAAGCTGGTGAAACTCAATGTAAACGAAATATTTTAATCGATGATTGTTCAAACAGCATAAGGATATTTTTAATTTCTTACAGGAGAGACCAAAAACAGTACTTTTCGTAGAATAAAATATACTGTTGATGCTATTTCAGTTACAGTCGAATCTTCCTCTAAGTCGAATTTTTATGGAACATCAAAATTAGTTCGAGTTAGAGGAATTTCGAGTCGACTGTATATCTTTTTGCTATCAACGCTGTGCCCAAAAGCAGTGCAAAAACGTAACAAACCCGACTTAAAAAATTCTGTTACTTATGTTGTTCTAATAATCATCGATTCAGTTGTGAAACATATTCATGTGTGGATAACGTTCGACAATCGAAAGCGTTAAAAATTTTCGACAAAGCCGGCAGAACCTTGAGTGAAGTCAAGACTCGCTGTATTTCTACACCTCAAGCTTCTCTCAGTTGGCCAAAAGATTTCATTTCAGCTCTTCTGTGGTCGCGGAGAGAGGTTATCTCAGACCTCAGTTACCTAAAGAGATCACCAGATTACCTCAGACAGTTAAAACAAGTTTATCATCAGGAAAGTGTTGCTTTCGATCCATTTTCTTCTGTTCTGATTTTTTGAAGGGAGACTGACACACAAAAGGTGTATGCAAGTAAGTCATCATTTCTATAGCAAAATGTTGGCATTGGAAATGGCGATTAGATAGCTGACGGTCAAGGGTTTATAAGAATAGTTATGGCAAAAATTGATGGCTGTATTTGGGCCTGCCATAAACAAAAATAATTAAAGCACTGAGAAACAAGCCAAAAAATTTGTTTTCATAATGGTACATTTTTGAGTTTTTGGGACTAAAATATCAAAGAAAAAGTTGGGTTCAAAATTGACTACATGCGGATTGTTTTTTGTTTTGCTCGCTATTTCTCGAGCTTTTAGGTTTTTCGTCTTGTATTTTATACCGTTCTTTTCATCTTTAAATGTAGTAATAAAGTGAAAAAAAAAGGTTGAGCTTATCTCATTCCGTTTTTTTCTATGAAGTATAAATTACTTTTACAAAAAAACATGTACTCATTTGTGCACCTCACTGTACGTTAAAAAAAGACTCATAAGAAAAGAAAACTGTGTCCATTTAATTCAATTCCTGTGGAAACTTTTAGTTAACCTTCACAGACCCTTTTTTTAAAAGCAGAGTGCAGTAATTCCTGGAATCTGAAAAATCTTGATAAAAATATTTAATACATTTTAGATTACGATCTCATTTATTGGTCCCCGACCTCATTTAAGTTTCGCGGCCAGAATAAGTTACAAACCTTAAAAAGGTCACATATTTTTTTGAACTTATTCAATGTATAAAAGAAGAGCTTTCAGAGGATTATTTGGAAAGACGAATTCAGATGCGGAAAGAAGAACTCAGATTCGGAAAGAAGAACTCAGATTCGGAAAGAAGAGCTCACTAACCTTTGTTGAGATTTATATCTCCAATAAGGATGGGCTATTAAGTGGTTTCCTTTCAAAGCATGAGACATTTTGACACTGAAAGCTGCTTTCCGCTTGAAATCTGGACAAAAAGCCAGTATCATACTTCCGCGCAACAAAATGAGTCCCTTTACACTTTAACAATGTTCGAGAATATTGAAAATAGAATAGAAAAAGAATATTTCCAAAATGAGTTCTCTGTAGCCCAAGCAGAGCGTTTTTTTTATAAAAAGAAATCGCGCTATAAGCTGTGTTTTTCCTTTTTTGTAGGGAACAGATAAAATATGTATCATGAATTAAGAAATGGAATAATAAAAATAAATTGAATTGAAATAAAAAAACCGTGAAGGGCTAATGTTATGAAAAAAAAAATTCTGAAACGATTGGAGCACTGAATATCATCCAAGCAATGTGTGAGGTGCAGCCCGAAACCATCACAAAAGTCTTGGAAAATTTGAGTGACAAAATGTGCTATTGCGAATTCAACCAGTTCACAGAAAAAATATTATTAAACTTTATTGAAATATATAAATTATAAAAATAATAAAAGAGATTAAGCTCCACCTACCAGTTGTTTCAGCTACACAGGAAAAATAATTTTATTCATTTTATTACGAAACGAAACTTGTATTTGGCCCATCCTGTGTGTTCCAAACCTCAATAAAGGCACATAATGATTTAAATTTTTTATCTATCTCTCCAAAAATGGAGTATTCGATGTGGAAATTTTCAAAATTTTATGGGTAATTAAATGTTTTCAACAGCGAATCCGACTGTGGTGACTTCTGTCGATAGCTGTTAAGTTTTATTGCACTAACGAATTTCGTCGTACGTTCAGCTCATTAAGGTTAGTACTTCATTAGGTGTCTGACTTCATTATTTTTAAATCTTGTTCTTTTACACAAATATTTCAATTATTGTTTAACAAAAGGATATTTCTGAAGCTAGCAACGACGATGTTACAAATAAGCACAAACGAAATGCTTTTTTTCTTTCCGATCCTCACCGCTAAATGGATGTAATGACAAAATTGGATCGAAATACAGTGATGGGTTCCACTTATTTTTTGGCTATTGCGATTTGCTATCACGTCAAACTTGAAAACTCTTTTAAAGTTGGCCGTTTTTCTCTTCGGAAAGGAACCTTAAAAAATAATCGAAAATGCCGCGGTGAATCACATTGACACTTTTTTCCATGGCCCCTTTTTTTGTTAAGTCCTTTTAGTTTACGATTGATTAACTTCTTTTTTTATAAAAATCTGAACGAATGTATGTTTGATATGTTTTACACGCTTTCCTGATTCGACTGACATGGTCTATACATTCGAGAATGTACTATAAGGCAGTAAATTTATCTTAAACTTTTAACTTTGAATGCTTCCATTATCTGTGGATGAATTTAATTGTTAAAATTTTGACTACCATCCTCTCAGTTGTGTTAAACAACTCCATCCAACTGAATTTATTTACCTGAGAGCTGCAAATGGATGGCATCGTACATTCTTGGCACCACTAAACAAGTGCCTTCAGTCGGACTCTCAGCCTTCGCCTCATAACTCACTGAACACGATCTTCGTCCTATTGAAATCCAACGGTTTACATGCAAGATCATCTCGTCTCTCATCCGTGGCTAAAATTTATGACTCACACGTCCAATATTTGGGACAACCCGAAAGAATTTCATTTCATATCGAAAAACTCGCACCCTCTCAAAATTTATCAGACATCCAAACAAATTTATCTCCTGGGGATTTATCGCGCAGACAGATAACAAAAAAATTTATGAAATTCCCCACCAACAAGCAAAACGAATTTGATTTGCCAAAGGGCAATAAAAGAAACCCACCGAGGCGGTAAATCTCTCGTCTTAATGATCACGCCGATAAATTGTCACCTCCGCCCACGGCAAGCGCGCCCTTTCAGACGCCTTCACGCCCATATGAAAACATCTCAGCGATTATCATCACGTTCCAATTGTGTATTTTTAACGTCCGTCACCCAGTTTTTTGAAAAAAAAAATTCTCCGGCCCGCAGCTTCCCTTCGTTGCGTTTTATTTCTTTTTAATTACACCGCCGGCTGCTCCACTCTAGCGCGGCAACACACATCTCTAGGCGGCTGGTCTCTGGTTCTCATTCTGACAGCTCTGCCCTTCGAATGACGGCGACGACGGAGAGAGAGCAGACTCTCACGAAAACAACAACAGAAAAGCTCCCGCGGCGTGTGCACTCTGCCCCACTTCGACGACGCTCCACACGCACACAACGACACTCGATGGTGCAACGGCAATTCGCGACTATTGCGCCGCACGCCGCCATATTATGTCATGCCAGCGGTGTCTGTGTGCGGCGGTGGTGTATAAATAGCGCGCTGCACAGGCTGTGGCTGTGTGCGTGGCGTGTTACACCATCGAGCAATCATGTGGTCGGTCCCCTGCCCTCGGACCGAGGGCCAAAGCACGAGCCCCATTATGCAGCCCCCCGCCCGGCCGTTGCTAATCAATTGAGCACGACGACGGCGCTTGTGTGCGAGAGAAAAGCCTGTTTGTAAAAAAAAGCACACACTCGTTTTCGTTGTTGTTTTTGTGGACACACACCACTCGGTGATGTCAGCGCGCGAATGGAGGAAAAGCTCTTACGAGCCGGAGACGTCAAAACCACGTGGTTCGCTGTCACTTTTATCGCGAGCGGTTTTTTTTTTTCCTTTTTCGTGTAATTCCAGAACTTAATTTCCCTCCGCGCAGACGGGCGCCCAACACCGAGGGATGACAGCTAACTGACAAATTAATCCAATACGTCAACTGACGGCAGGGACAATGTGGTCCAAGTACAGTTGTCGTCGTTGGCGTTGTTGTTGTTTTGGTTGCCTTTTTTGGGGCCTTTTTTTATCTGTGCCCTGTCTCGGGGTTTCTTTTTAATTTCGTACTTAGCCTCGAGGTTTCTTTCTCTTCTCCGTTGTGGCTTTTTTTTCTTCAGTCTGGATGATGGGGCGAGATGATAAATATGCGTGCGAATGTGTGTGTGTGTATGCGGCGGCGGCGGCGTTTCACGTGACTTAAATTAAAACTGCACGACACCATCAAAAAAGAAGAAAAAACGAGAATCGAGCTTCAGAGATAAAGTTGTTGCTGGAGAGAGAGTATCATGAGTGTCATGGTTGGTAGTTATCACAATTAGAAGGATGAGTGTTGCCAATGGGGCCACGCTATGCGTGTGTGCGTGGGACAAGGTTTTGCCAAAAAAAAAAACACAAACACAAACAAACACACACTTGCGAAGCAGGACCATTCCGGTCGACTCTGGACGAAGGAGATAAGGAAAGACAGATGCTCGTAAAAACTTAACCCTGGGTTATTGATGGTCTGGAGTCTGCGACCGGGGGAAAGGAGTTTTGCGTTGAATGTAGCTGTGGTAGTTTCGGTCAAAATGAGGTTTAAGATTGGTACCCAAATTTGTGGTTGTTGCAGTTCTGTCGAGGCGAGGCTAAAAATTCGAGTCATTCATCCGTTCCAAATCAGTTACCATCGACATTTTTAAGGGAAGTTCCAAAAGTCACTGATTTATAAAGCTGACCTCAAATTAGCCCGTCTCTCATTTTTTGTTGGGCCCTTATTCTTCTTCTTTTTAACTATTTTTGTTCACGTTCAACGCTTTGTCGACAAATTTCCAATTTCAAGAAATCTCCTAAAAACTTGAACTCTTTAAATTTTACAAAACTATCGATAAGACAATGACTCTTAATGCCCAATGACTCTTAATGCCCTCGTAGGCCAACGCTTCTTCAGTAGAAATGATTCTTTAAAAATTAATTTTAAAAATCTAGTTTCGATTCACTTATTTTGGGTATTTGAATTTAGATCTATTTTTTGAGCTCATAATTTAATCTCCTTTAAGCTCTTTGATCTTCACAACGAATTTACAATTTTTTCTGCACTTTCAGGTACGTCTTAGAGGTCGTGTTCGCTAATCTATATCCGAAGCTCAGTATAAATACACTAAATATTTCTACAAGCTTTTAGCCTAGATATGGTTACATATTTTAGAAGCCACATTAGGCTTATGATGGACGATTCATTTTCAATTTTTCTATCATTTCTTAAAGTATTTATTGCTCTTCTGCATCATCTTTTTACGTGACTTTTAAAAGACAAGCATCAGCTTAATCAAAAATTTCGTATCCTTCTGTAATCTGTATTTCAGTTTTTTTTTATTTAAAACTAGCTGTACCCGGCGCGCCTTGCTACGCATAAAATAAATCAACTAATAACGCCAAATGTATTTAATACATAATTCTCTCTTGAATTGAAAGTATTCATTACGACGGATTTTACATGATTTTTCCAGATTCTTAGGCAAAGCAGTGTGGAAATTAGAAGGGACACCCTTTTTCCAACTTTGGAGCGGTACTTTTCACCGAAAAAAAAACCGAAATCTCATTTTTAAAGACCTTTTGGTTGATACCTTATGATCAAAAAAGAACCGGAATTTTATTAAAAAACGCAAAATTTCAATTTTTAATAATTTTCTTTATTATCACCTTCAAAGTATTCTCCTCCTGCGGCAATACATGCATGCCAACGCTTGATCCAATTTTCCATACAAGTTTTATAGGCCGCCGAAGGTATGGCCTTTAGTTCACGCAGCGAATTCTCTTTTATGGCCTCTATGGTCTGAAAACGCGTTCCCCGCAATGGCAATTTGAGTCTGGGGAAGAGGAAAAAGTCACACGGGGCCATATCTGGAGAGTACGGTGCTTGGTTGAGTTTTTGGCCAAAAACTGAGACACAACGACGCTGTTTTTGAATGAAATTCAGGTTTTTAGGCACCAGCAGAGCAGCGACGCGTTTTAAACCCAAAACATCAGTTAAAATGTGTTCGGTTGATGCATAAGAGATGCCCAACAACACAGCAATCTCTCTTATCGGTGCAGAACGATTTTGCAACACGATTTGCTTCGCCGATTCAATGTTTTCTTCAGTAACAGATGTTGTTGGGCGGCCAGGGATCTCATCATGATCCAAGCTTGTACGACCACCTTTGAACCGTTTATACCACTCATATGCCTGTGTTTTTCTTAGACACGATTCACCAAAGGCCTTTTCTAACATTTTCAACGTTTCGGAACACTTAAATCCATTTGCAACACAAAATTTGATGCACGCACGTTGTTCTAAATTTTCATCCATTATAAAAATCGCCGCACGAAAATTTTCCAACTTATTTGTATGGACGTCAAACAAAAACTAATCATACGATATCCGTCAAAATTTGACAGAATATGTATAAAAGTGTTGCGAACGTTGAGAGAATAAAATTTTACCGATTGGACAAGCGCGGGAATTTTAAAATGAAAATTCCGGTTCTTTTTTGATCATAAGGTATATCGACCGGATCAGGTGAACTTTAAAAGTCAACCCCCACTTCACCTCAATGGGAACCATTCCCCCAAAAAATTGGTACCAAAATCTTTTCGACAGAATTCTGAACAAAGTTGACGAAGACATCAATGATCTATCTCTTGCCATTTAGAAGTCTATAAAGGACAAACAAACAAACAAATATTTATTTTTATAAATAGAGAAGATGGAAGAAGATCAAATGCTTTAAGAATCACACTTTCTCGGTCGTTTGTTTTAGAAAAATCGTCATCAATATGTTTTATGTTTTCATTTTTCTGTCTTTGTCAAGTTCAATCGTGATCCTCAGAATTTCCTAAATTGATCTGCCAGAAATATTTGTTGTTTTCAAAAGTCATTCTGTTTTGTGTCATTTGTTTTTTTCTTTACCCAACTCTTTTCATTTAAAAGGAGCAGTTTATAATAAGAAAAAAACCCTTAGCTGTTATAATATTAGGTTGTCAAATATCTCCCTTCCGCCTTTTTGTCTTTTGAATTTTTCGGTTATGTACAAAGCGCTACAGCGTATCCAAACTAATCATGCATAGCGTCGTTTTGTAGGTTATGTCAAGACCTTTCAAATGATGTATTGCCAGATACGAGCTCTGTAGCGCTTTGTACATAACCGGAAAATTCAAAAGACAAAAAGGCGGAAGGGAGATATTTGACAACCTAATATTAGTTAAAGGGCTAAAGTTATGGCCGTCTGTACTGATGCTGGGATGAAGGTTAACGTGGACAAATCCGAGGTGATGGTTATTTCCAGAACGCCTGTGCAATGCACTCTGCAGGTCAGCGGAGTCCCATTGAAACAGGTGGAGAAATTCAAGTATCTCGGGGTCTTTTTCACGAGTGATGGGACGAGCAATACTGAGCTTTCCTGTAGGATTGGCCAAGCAGGGTAAATTTTGAAACAGCTTGTGTAGTATCCCGCAGAGCAACTAAAAGACGACCGTTCTCTGCTCTCTACATTTTATTACCTTGTTGCAAGGCAACCCATTTCTAGTATGCAATACAATCTTGCAAGACACTACAGCTTGGAAGGTCTGTCATCAGGAAGGCCGAGCTTGGGGTGAAGGCCAAGTTATCGGTGTCTAATTCGGAATTTATTCCAACTCTCACCTATGGTCATGAAATTTGTGTAATGACCGAAGGAATAAGATCGCGAATACAACCTGCCGAGATGAGATTTCTGCGTGCTGTTGTAGGAGTTACTCGCCGAGATAGGGTGAGAAACACGACAATGCGTGGAGGGCTTAATGTTGAGCAGCTTCTTCTCCGAACGTAAAGGTCCATACTTCGATGATTTTGCCACGTGGCACAAATGTCCCCTGCAGTACGACTACCGAGGCGTGCCTTGTATGCGACTCCGTCGGGTAGACGACCGCTCGGTAGATCCAGGATGAGATGGTTGGATCAAGTCCTTTTGGACTTGCGACGTCCTTTTGGACGAGCTTTTCTCGTCGGGGTACGCTTGGGCATACCCCCCGAGAAGTTAGAGTCAGCGGCGGAGGATCGGGTTGCCCGGAGATCTCTTTATTCGTGCACTGCTTCCGCAACCCTTGTAGTGGAACATGCGGGCAAAGAAGTCGATGATGGGCTAAAGTGAAACTCTGGCTTAAGCTAGTTCATCATCTCTACTTCTACGAGTTGATTTTCAATGTGGATTCGGTATTTGAGCCTGGATTTCTTCACGCAGTTCTTGTATTTAAGCTGTGTCGTAAGTATTCACCGAATTGGACAAGTCTGTTGCTGGCTACAACCGAGATAAAGGTCTCGACTAAAGATCTCCTCCTCCTTAAAGTAAAAATGGCAAAATTCATATTTAGAAACAAATGTTTCTGATGATTTTCAGACTTTGGTCAAAATAGGCAACAAGGTTCCGAGATTTTCTTCATTTCAGAAGTTTTTTTTTTAACTGATGGCAGGTCAAGAGAATCCTTAACCAATCTGTAACCTTCTACAGACTGCGACATTCATTTTGGCAAGTTAAATAGTTTTTTTTTTCTTAGTGACAGTGACATAAACGAATAAATAAATGTGCGAAATTATAGAGGCAAGAATAGAGATCTTTCTTTCAGCGGGAGTCATTATGAGAAATACTTTCTCATACAATATTATTGGAAACACAGGGAGCAAAAATATTTTCATAAATATACAAACTATTTTTGTAGGCTCTGTATTTTTGTATGAATTGGCTTTGTTTATCAATTAGATTGGTTTCATTTGACTAAAACATACGCCATTTTATTCTGTGGTTTAGAAGCCTAATACTTTTTTGATTTTGTTTTGTTAAACAAATAAAATATTAAACATTGTATAGCCAGACGACTTCTTAGTCGGCAATCAGATAAAGTATTTTTAAGTTCTCCTTTGTGATTTAGACTTATAATGTCATGAAAATGAAATCTCAATAACTACTACTGCTACTACTACTAAAACATACACCGCTGTTGAATAACTCGTAGTAATAAAACAATAAAATAATAATAAAACACATCTTCATTGAAGTTGACGTGACCATCTTTTCATTTCCTGTGATTACCGATTCAGAACCGATTGGAAGATGGCCGATTAGATTTTTTTGCTGTCACTTGTGTGGTACCAAGAGATGGTGTTTCTTCTTCGTGTACTTAGCCTTATTAAAATGCCTAATTGAAATGGTTACAAATGGCTTGTAAAGTTTAGCTCCTGGACAACTGAAAGAGCTCTGATATGACAGTCAAATTCAACAGCTTTAATTATCTTATGGGCAATTTCGCTGAATAGCCTGTCAGAGGCTTCTTCGGGTCTGAGAAACTTTAGAGTTTGTCGAAAATTCTAAAAAATGAAAACAAATTCTGGTTTATTATTCTTGTTGTTTTTTTATGGTTTTTGTGAAAGTTTTTCATGACAGAAGTACTCCAGGAGGATTGTCAGTCGTTCGCTGTAGGTGGGGCCGTGAAAAATGTTTGTGGAGTTATTTCCCTGAGCTGGATTCGAACCCGCTTGACAGTCTCACGCACTAACGACTAAGCCACGGCGCCCACTACAAGAGAAGCTAGGCTCTGGCCCTGTATAGGCTTTACGCCTAGCTTCTTCTTCTTCTTTATTATTGCATTTATTTTATTTCGCAGATGGCTTGAAAGGCAAAAGTGACAGAAGTACTCCACCTAGAAAAAAATGTCGATGGTTGTTATCGACAGAGGTTTACCTCTCGCGTTGCGATGCACCGTAGTTTTATTTCTAAATTTTTCTCTAGAGGCAAGAAATTTGGTGAAGTTAAGAGTTTTTGGCCTTTAAAGAAGGTTCTCTTAGACCATTCGGCCATTTTATTGACATAAGCTTTGTCTTGGCATGGCTGGGTGTCCGAACACGATTGCACTGGACAAAGTGGTTATGACAAATGAGGGAAACGCTACAACGGTACCCAATAAGACTCTCAACGACTAAATCTGTAAATGAGGCAAGAATTGATCAGTAATCTGCGTACTTTAGGTATTTCCGATAAAATATTCTTATTTTACTGTCGAGATGGCAGTTGGCAATACAGTCGAAGCCCTCTAAGTCGACCGCCCTTCAAGGTGAAAATCCCTCTAAATCGAATTTTTCGAAAAATCCCTATAACTCGAGGTAATTTTGATATCCCGTAAAAATTCGTCTTAGAGGGCTTCGACTGTATTTTTTTTTTCCCTTAAATTTGCGTTAAAGATTTATTTTGAGGATTTGGTCTTATTAAGTTAGATTTACTACCAAATAAAGGATTGCTGTTATTTCATATTTGAAAAAAAGCAAACGCTTTAGGCTTCAAAAGACGTTAAAAGTAAAAACCATCGGTCATGCTCTTTCCAAAAAACATGCAAACGATCGCTGGCCTATAAATATTATTCAAATTTCACCCCCAACGGCAACACTTGCCTCGTACTTTTTAATCGCCACTCACCCCCGAATTTAAAAAAAAAGAAAAACACCTCCCAACTCCCACCACCTCCCAACTCTGCCAGCAATCGATTCGCATTCGATTCGTCTGCCCCTAGAGCACCCACCGAGCTTAAAAACTCCGACTGATAATCCAACCAAAGGCCCACATCCCCTTCCCGGCCATTTAACTTGGCATTAGACATTTGGCTTCGTCTTATCGCATCTATTTATATTACTCCATATATAGGTGTGCACCCGAATAATACCCGTCGCCCCGTTTTATTACAAGCATAATGACAAATGGGGACAGAAAACTATCTTCATCCACTTTTGACATTCAAAGATACATTCTCAGATGCGAGCAGATAGCCCGAGCGCAGAGCGCAGAGCACCAGAGAATAGAAATGAAGTGGAAAAATAAAAATGAAATGAAAAAAAAAAAAGAAAAAAAGTTCTAATTTAAAAATACCCACAAGAAGGAACCTCCGATTCTTTTTTTCTTTTTTTTTTTCCTTTTTTTTTCATTTCTATTCCTTTCGTCTCATTTTGCTTCCCCCATTTAGAACGCGAACGCGAGAATGAAAGACACTAGGGGTATCTATCTCTCTAGCAAACGCAAAACACTTTCGGATTAGAAGTCTACACTATCGTACACCGAAAAGACCAAACGACTAACAACGACCACGACGACGACGACGACGACGACGACGGCCGCCACTCAGTGTGCATGTGTGAAATTTTGTTTTTAGAGAGACACAACTAAACTAAAATATTGAAAAAAAAAACTTGTATCTGTGTATCTGTTAATAAAGCTGTGTGCTGCCGTGAATGTTATTTTATTCGCTTAGTAGTTCTTTTTTTTTCGATTCTTGTTATTTCGTACGTTTATACATATTCTTTTTTTTTTTCTGTTTTATTGTATTTTACTTGAACTTTTGGCTGACAGAGAAGAGCGAAGCACGAAGCACGAGTTCTGTCTAAGTACCTAACAGGCATAGTTGGTTCGTCATCGTCGGATAAGAAGAGCGGGTTTGTGCTTTTTTAGCGAGCGGGCGCGCACGCTGTTTTTACTTGAATTATTTTGTGTTTGGAAATTTCCCAAAAAAAAAAAAAAGAAAATAACAGAAAAACAAAATTATACCGATTGTAATTAAATTTGAAAAAAAAAAAAAATGTTCACTCTCTGAGAGGAAATCAAAATAAAAAAAAAATTGAAAACGCAAGTGCGTGAAATGTCAGTGTTTCAAATACAAGGATATCCCTGCACTCTGTGAATCCTTAAAGTTACTCTTCAAAACAGTTTTTTTTTTGTTCTTTTTCGTATTCTTCTATTTTCTAACACACTGCCACACTGTGTTAAGCGGGTGATGTTCAGGATGTCGAACAACTAACTCACTCACCACACCACACCACACAGACACAAAACACGAGACGAGAGAGAAGCAGAGCAGAGTTGTTCAAAAAAAAAAGTGCACTAAATAAAAAATTCACAAAGTATCTATAACACACACAAAAAAAAAAAAGGATATTCAGTCGAAAATAGTGTTAAAAAAAAGTTTTCCTGCTGCCAGAAATTCAACTACGCACACTCCCCCACGCGACACAAAAAAAAAGAAGAAAAACAGAAAAATATCTCACTCCAAAGTTTGAATGAAAATCAAAAATAATAATTTTTTCATTTAATGATTCTTCGTTGGAATGGTGCTGAACGTTTGTTTTACCGTATTTTGATTTTTAACCAAAAACCAGTGTCCACCCGATTTGAATTTCAACCCCCCTCGATGAGTCTCTGCCACCCCACCACCACCACACACATCCATGCTCAACAAAAACAACACAAAAAATTGATTTTCTTTTCATTTTAACCACACTATTTTCTCCGTCGTGTCCTGTGTGCAATATTTATATACAAAAAAAAAAAAAAAAAATACAAGAACTACACGAAAGGAAAAAGGATAGCAAAACTCTCTCCACACACGTAGTCAGGACTTCTTGTTCGAAAATCACATTGCTCATCGCTCGTCGTCAGGATACAAAACAACAAAAAAAAAAAAAAAAGAACTCTGTTTTGTTTCCAAAAAAAAATAACGAAAGAAATTTTAACCAAAGATATATTTTAGAGGCTCCTCCAATTCCGGTGCTGCAATTTGTACATAATCGAAAAATAAAAACACACGCATAGTTAATTAGAATCGTTCGTTTTTTCTTTTTTTTCGGTTTTAATCCCAGTTTTGATGTTGTATACCCTCGAAAACGTAGTGAAAATTAAATACACACAAAAGTTTCCTCGAATTCGGAGCAAAGAAATTTAATCAACAGTGGTGCTCTTAAATCTAAATCTCAACTCAAAAACTCAACAATTAAATGTTGTAAAACACGAAAAAAAAGGGCAATCCTAGTGCTAGTGCTGTTGTTGTTGTTGACTGTTGTTAAAATATACAAAAAAAATCGTTTAATTTTTTTTTGTATCTCTTCCGCTGTCGGGTTATAATTTTCATCTTTTTTTTTTGTTCGTTTCCCTTCATTCGTTAATTAATTTGTTATTGTTGTTGAAGAGCAAAGCTCTGTGTGCTGTGTATTGTTGAATAGAAAGAAAAGTCAAATAGATATCCAGTTAAAGTTTGTAAATAAGAAAAGAAAAAAATCTCTAAACAAAAAAAAAAAACAAAGTTTATTAGTATTAAATGAATTTGCGGTGCCTTTATTTATAAGAAAAATACAAAGAAAAAAGAAAAATATTTATCTCTACAACGCTTACAAGAAATCAAGTTACAAAATAACCAACAAAAAAGAAAAAAATAGTGTGTGCGATTTTTGTTTTTAGTTCTCTAATCTAAATATCCTTTTTTTTTTTGTGATATAAAAGTTTTAACATAAATTGTTTATGAAAAAATGAGTGACAGGGAGCGATCGTCCCCAACTCTGATCGAATCCGGATTAAAAAATTTAATTGGCGGACGGGATAGTAATTATCCGTTAATCAGCGGTATTAATGGTAAGTTTTTATTTTGCAAAATGTCCTTTTTGAATCCCTTCACATTGTTTTTGTTTTTTTTTTTTCGATCTAAAACTTATGCACCTCATTTTCATTTCAAAAGAAATTTCGTACACAAAAAAAGGAAAAATATATTTACTCAAAAAAAAAAGATAATTTATCTATTCCTCCCCCGAGTGTGTGGGGGGGGAGGTTGGATTTGGGCGGACGGGGGAAGCAGATTCGTAGAACGCATGCTTTTCATTTTGTTTTCGACATTCGAATTTCGAAATTGAGATATGCGCAGGGTCTCTCCACAAGGATTCGAGCTCTGTCGTCGTCTCTCTGAGGCGGTGCATCTGTCTGAAAAATTCAAAAATCATAATTTTTTTTTTTATCAAAAATTCCCATTTCATTTCAAAAGAGCGATTAAATTTCATTCGAGAGCTTTTCATGCGACTCATGGGTTTCTTTTATCAGTGGACGATTTTTTTTTTTATCTTTTCCCCGTGACTTCGCATGGGACTTGGTATCAATTTACGCATGAGATGGTGGGGCAATGCCGTCAAGACTATGCGGCTGAATGACGGTGATTTTTTTCTTTTCGTTGTTTTTTGAGAATGACACAGGTTTTGATCTTTAAGTACACACATATCTGTTGCGATTTTGATTAGATGTATGGTTTTTTTTTTTGGTGGGGGAGATTAGAGCCGGTGAACTGGTTTCGATTGCAGAATGACGGAAATCAAATTTCATCATTCACGTGCGAAATGTTTTCTGTCTGCAGGGATGTGCGAGGTGGATTTTAGTTTTTTCGTGTTTGATGTGGTCAGCTAAATTTAGGTGACCTTTTCACACTCCACTTGTTGATATGGTTTTTAGGTGGACTGTTATCAGAAACTTCGAGTGCGGAGTGCGTGTTCGAAGACGGGTCGACTGATAAGGAGCAGACTTTTGATTCGATTTTTTTTCTGAAATCGATTAGATATGCTTGTTAAGGCGATTTTGAGGAAAGATTTTCGGACAGATTTGGTACATTTTTGGCACAAATGTAAACTTTGGGCGCATGAAGAAATAATCAAGTCTAGAATTTGAGGATTAAGACTAAATAGAGTACTAAAGCTAAAGACTTTTTCGTACATAGCGCGTAGATTTCGGATAAAAAATTGGATTTTACCAAGTTTTGGACATAAATTCCTACTTGGGGTGTAAAAGTTGTTGCAGTGAACTCTCGATAATTCAAATTTTAGCTGACCAGCAACAAAACTTCAAATTACAGAGGCTTTCGAGTTACTGAAGTAGGAGTCTGTAAGACTGTGGGCCTTGGGACTGTGAGCCTTGGGACTGTAAGCCTTGCGGCTGTGGGCCTTGCGACTGTGGGCTTTGGGACTGTGGGCCTTGGGACTGTGGGCCTTGGGACTGTGGGCCTTGGGACTGTGGGCCTTGGGACTGTGGGCCTTGGGACTGTGGGCCTTGGGACTGTGGGCCTTGGAACTGTGGCCCGTGGGACTGTGGGCTGTGGGCCTTGAGACTGTGAGCCTTGGGACTGTGGGCCTTGGGACTGTGGGCTTCGGGACTGTGGGCATTAGGACTGTGAACCTTGGGACTGTAAGAATGCTTCAATTTATAGAGGTATCGAGTTCACTTTATTATGTTTATAATTTAAGGACTGAGTCTGACGATTATATTGAAAAATCTTGATGAGATTTGATGCTTCAAAAGTTTGTTCAAAATTTCAGCGTGCTGCAAAAAATTTAGTACAAAGTCTCAGAGACATGAGTAAAGAAAACGAAAAGACTGAGATTGAAATGTAGGGCCACAGGATAAAGATTTAAATCATTTACAAAAAGTTCTTTGGTTTTTTTCCAAAATTTGGCATTTTTACATATTTGCACTTAATTAGGACGGACAAGTTTTCAATAAACTCTGCAACATTCTCTAGAGATCTACTGCTGCTGCAAAATTTAGTAGAAAATCCATGTATGCAGAAAAAAGAAAGACTGAAGACTGACTGACTGACTGGCGCTTACAAAATTTTCTTTCGTTTTGATTAAAAATTTGGATATTGCAACATTTTGGGCAACATTTTTATTTTGGATTGAAAAGTTTTTCAATGAATTCTGTAATTTAACGACTAAGTCGATCTATTGCTGCTGGCAAATTTGGTACAAAATTTTGACTTAAAATAGGCGAATGAAGAAAGGGAAAAGAATGAGATTGAAACCTGAATCTTAGACACTTCAGTTTTGATCAAAATTTTGATTTGGGTCTAAATTCAAGGGCTACAAAAATTTGCAATTTACATTTTCGTACAAAAAAAAACGTTGATGTTGATCACTTCTGAGTACCTCTGATTTGCCTCGATTCATAAGGAGAAACTGAAAAAAAATGTCAGAAACGATTTTCGAACCATTTTTCATATTTGATCAAACATTTTGAGCACATGAATAATGAGACAAGAAAAAACTGTGATTGTAGTTCTTAATTTGGAAAAAAATTCTGAAAAAGATTGCACGGTAAAGTTCGTTCACGGAGGTCAGCGATTTCTGTACAAAATTTGGACATGACCTTAAATTGGAACTTGTTAAATTGGAACTTCGAGTTCATGTGTAGAATTTTAGGACTAAGTAAAGGTTTTTTTTTCCATCTGCGAAATCTATGATTCTCTAAGATTTTTATGGGTTGCCCCAAAGTTGCCCAAAAGCGTACTTCGTCAAAAAGGAAAAATATGTTGTTAACGAAATTTTGTTCTTTGTTCAGTTTTGATGACGAAAAACTTTTAAGGTGATGGTAAACGTCTTTAGTAAGGGTTTTCAAAAGTCGTGTAAAAAGTCGTTCAAAAGTGTTGCAGAGCGGAAATCCTATTTCGACCAAAAAAAAAAAAAAAAAAGACCAGAAAAGAAATCAATGGGCTCCCATTTTGTATCGAACTGCATGATTTTATAGCTGAGCTGTCGATGTATTTTATGTTGTCCGGGAGTTTTTGCTGTATTTGTAAGAACTTTATTTTTTTGTGAGAAATTGAGACGGAGCGATGAAGGAAGGTACTGAAATAAAAGTATTTTTTTTTTTTCATTTTATTTTTCACTATAAAGTGGCTGTTTTGGTTTTTTTTACTTGGCTTTAACGCATTTCTTATTTATCTAGACTTTTCGATCGATATAAGTGAAATTGTTTAGACTACAAAAAAGGTTGTATTTTAGCTGTTTCACATATCAAGTCGTCAATTTTCGAATACAGAGCAAAATAAAGGTCAGTTCTAGAATTGACTTTTGACATTTATCAAAATAAAGACCTGCACTTTGAGTGACCTATCGTTGAATCGTAGTTCCAATGCCATCATCACTCTGGTTGACCACCAAACGTGGTTAGTCACATTCACTCGACTAAATCACACCCCCACTCAGCGCCGTCAAACGTCAAGATGTCGTGATGTGGTCTTAACACATAATTCACCCGCCTGTTGGCGCCTGCACGATAAGCCATGTGTAAACATAAGTGACGAGCTTAATTCTGACACTAAAGGTGATTGTCATCAATTAATTCACTGATATGATTAACGACCCGAAGAAAACAACGTTGGCTTTTTAATGTGACCACTGTAGGCGTTTGTGGAAGGACAATGAATCAAAAATTCATCTTTTTTTTTCTCTTTCCGCCACCTTGGACTCATTCGACTAAAACTCTCGAAGAAGATCTCAACTCAAACTACTTTCCCTAATTTAATAACAAACAAAAAATTTGTGTTGTCTCCCAAATCCCACACAGTGGGGGTGTGCAAAAAGAATACAAAAAACAAAAAAAAATTAAATGAAAACGGCTTTTACATGTTCGAGGGGGGTGTTCGCGAAGCCATAAACACACTAAAACCTGCCCCTTTTCTCTGACATAAGTCGGGGATGGAGAACCATGCGTAATTTTTACAAAAAAAAAAAAGAGAAGACGAGATTATTACCAAATCATCACGGAAGTGCATAATTTCAAATCCTCACGACTGGCCGTTGTTAAGACTGTTGCTCTGTGATTAATGAATGGTCATGTTCGAAAAGAATTAGTATTTTTTTGTGACAGCAATTAATTTTGCAATTAAGTTAGTCTAAGTTTGGGCGACGAGTTAAGAGAGAGAGAGAAAACAAAAATCAGTCTTTTATGTTCGTTATGAGTGACAATTGGTTTTTTTGAGTTGTGGCTTGGGCGAAGTTTTTTTTTTTTTTTATTTTTTTCAATCAGCCAGATGTCAAGTGAGGAGATCGTTAAATGAAAACATTTTCGCTTGACATTGACTGTGTCATGTTGCGGAAGATGTTAGCAGCACAAGTGTTGCGTCGGATTTAGGGGGTGAGTGGGAGCCCTGTGCTAATTTTTTTTTGCGTGTGTGAGTAGAACAGAAAACTTGTTTTATGAGGGAATTTAATTTGTAGCAGACTTTATCTAAGTTTTTTAAAAGATTATGGAGGTTTTATTACCGGGGTAGATTGGAGTGGATTCAGATTGTGGTGAGTGATAGAGCTCAAGTGGGGTGACGTTGTTTCGCATTCTTTTTTTTTTGCTTTTTTTTCGCAAGGCAATCCATCAGATATCAGACAATCCATCATGTTTATGGTAAGACGGTGAATGGGTGACGTGGATGGTCGGAATGGTCAGCGGGTCGTTGTGTTAGGAGAAGGCTGAGTTAATATCGAGGTCATTCATTTTGGGACTGATTTTTCAGACAGAAGGGAACTAGGCTCTGAGCTTTCTTTTAATATTATGACAGGTAAGCGACCTTGCTGGAGACATTAAATTTCCAACAAGTTTTACCTCCATTCTAAGTCGTGGGTCATTCTCTTGAAGTTTTTTTTTCGAATATTTGTGATAATTTCAAAAGAGTTTTACTTTAAAATGAGTCGACAACGCCGAAAATGTTAATCGGAGTAGAAAAAAGCGCATCAGTTTCAAAAATTCGAGTCTAGGATACCTCAAAGGACATCTGAAAAAATTCAAATAGTTCTTTTTGTATTTGAATTCTGATTTCTTTTAATGTTAAGTTAGTTTTAAGTTAGTTTAAAGTCAGCTTTAGAGCCTTCACGAAGACTCGTAATCATTATCAACAATTTTTTTTAATAGACAATTAACTTTGCGGAAAATAAAAATGTTTGCAGTTTTTAAGCAGAATGCTAACATTTTTTTCTAATTTTTAGTATATGAATTTCTCGGCAATATGGCCGCCAATCGCTCGGAATTCATTAGAGACGTTGGAAAACTTAAATGAACTCAAAAAGTTGGCTCTAGGGTCTTTCATCTGAAGTCAGAATAGGTGATATGAGTAGGAAAATATTGATTGTGGTCAAAAACTCGGGTGTAAGATCCTTTTAGCAACATCAAAACTTATCGTGGACGCAGATAAACTTAAATCTATGCCCAAAAATAGGCTGCAAGGTCCTTCACGTGACATCGAAACCCTCAAAAGTATTATAGATTTTAAAAAATGTTGATTGGAATCTAAAGGACGGGTCCTAGAGAATTAATTTGACATCAGAACGTGCAGAATACGTCGAAATTTATCAAGTTGTTAGAAAGCGATAACTGGAAACGAAAATTCGGCTTCAGAATCTTCCGTCTGACACTAAAACTCGCTGTGGACGCATGAAAATTCTAATCGAAGCCAAAAATTCGGTTGTAAGGTCCTTCGCCTGACATTAGAACGAGCAAAACTCGTTGCAGATGTTGAAAAATGCTGAATTAAGTCTAAATTAGGATCTTGAGTTTTTTGTCTGACTTCAGAACCGATTGAAGGCGTAGGAGAATATTAATTGTGCTCAAAAACATGATTCTAGGACTTTTTTGATGTCAAATTTCGTCGTGGATGTAGGAAAATTCGAAAGGAAGTCAAAAAACTGGCTGCAGGATCAGTCGCCTAATACCAGAACACTCGGAACGCATCTTAAATGTTGAGAAGTACTGATTGGCGTTTGAATGTCGGGTCTTGAACCATTAATTTGACATCTAAACTTGCGGATTACTTTAAAACATTAACGTTGTTGGAAAATGTTAACTGGAGACCAAAAGTCGGCTCTAGGCACTTTCGTCGTCTACTCTGAAGTAATGCGAAAGCGGTTCCAGAGTGGATGGTGTCAAGGAGAAGAGGTGGGTGAAAGTCTCACACTACTTGGAACAGAACGGGCCTGTTCCACCTGCCTATTAGGTTTCCACATCGTCCTCAAGGCAAAAAAAAAAAGGCACTTTCGTCTGACATTGAAACGCGTCGTGGGCGGAGGAAAATTTGGATCAAAGCCCAAAAATCGTCTCCAAAGTCACTTGCTTACAATGAGAACACGAGGAACTCATCGCAGACGTTGGAAAATGCTGCTTCAAGTGTAAGATTCGGGTCTGGAGTCCTGCATATAACTTTAAAACGAATTGCATGTGTTCAAAAATATCGTTTACTGTCAAAAACTTGGGTCTAAAACCAATTATTTGCCTCTTGCAAGCCTCAGTACTTGCTGTCTAAAAGAGTTTTGATCGCTTTTCGACTGCGGCGAGGTTTTTTTTCAATTTTTAAACACGAAAAGGCCTTAAAGTCTATCAGAGAAAGGTTTTTTTTTGTAGTTAATATGAAGAAATCCTAGTAAGGTCAGCGCTGGATTAGCGAAACTTTGAAAGAAATACTCAAAATCGTTTTGAAGAAGAAGTACACCTACGTCCAAAACAGATTTTCTAATAAATCTCATTGGAAACAAAAGAGAACTCCTAAAACTCAAACTCCGCCTCAATGACGTCAGATTTCCATGAAATTATGTTCCCCGAGCACGCACAGCACTCTCAGAGTGAGCCCCCAAAACGAAGCGTAGCCCTCAACGATTTATCACCCCAAAATCGGCAAATCCGCGGGTCTCCAAATGACAGCCCACAAAGCACCACCACCACAGCGACCTGTCACCTTTAGCTGAATTTTCTTCTTCAATTTTTCACTTTCCACCTGCCCTATAAATCACCCTCCATTTTTGTATACCCCCTCCCGTTACAATGTACCAAACCTGAACTAGCCCCATTATCTGTCATCATCCGTCATTCTATTACATTTTTTTTACTTTGGGTATTTACTTTTGAATTATTATTACGGCCAATTTGTTAACAACTCTCAAATACACACACACACGAACACAGCCACGTTCTAGATATTTTTCACCCGTCGTTTTTTTTTTTTAGTTAAAAGCCGGATTTTCGAAAACAAAAGGAACAAAAAAAATTCTAAGGAGAACAATATGTGTGTGTGTGTGTGCTTTTTAAGAGTAGAAGAAACAAAAAAATCGAATTCCAGTCCCCAATTCGAATGAAGGTGCATCGGGCATAGCGCATGCTCTCTCTGTCCAACAACGAAAATGTGCACCCCCGCAGAAAGCTCTCTTTCGAACAACCTTCACGTACGATGCCGGTAAATTACCCAGAAAATTACATCCTCACCCTCGTCCATCATCCACTCCCACAGCAAGTGCAACATGAATTTGGTTTTTTTTTTTTGTTAGAAATGTCAAAATGTTGAAATGTCAAAATTATGCTCCAATGATTAGTTTGAGCGGAGTCCAATTAACAACAACGATGACGATCGTCACAATCATAACAAAAATAAAATGTCATGATTCGTAGAATTTTCCACTGGCCACGCTGAAGCCGAGCTCGATCGAAGTCGATTTGAAGCTTCAGAAGCCGAAGCATGTGATCAATTCAATGACGAAGCCCGGCAAACGATGAAAAAAAAAGAACGCAGAGAAACTGACAACTCATGTGCACACCCTTAGGCAATGTGACAGGTATTTCGTACACCGACATGTCAATTGAAAACACAAACAAGCGAGAGCGTGCTGCCACCTCTCTCTCTGTCTCTCTCTCTTTCGGTTACGAGATTATATTTTGACGGTGCCTGCGCCAGTATTTTATCTTGTTTCATGTCATGACTGTATTTGGCAAGTGTACAATACGTGATATTGTTGTAGCGCAAGAGGGACGCAAAAAACGAAAAAAACAAAAAAAGAAGAAATAATTTGTGACGTTTGTCGGGAAGCATAATCGGTTTTTGTCCGTACCTGGGGACTGAGCACATTGCAATGAGGGAGGTCGAATGTGCTGCGTTTGGTGCGCCGTATGACACGCAGATGAGTTGCTGATTAGAATGTATGTGGGATGGCGGGGGGAGGTTTTGCAATGTCATTGGCGCTGCTACGCAGAATTGTCCGACAGTCGGGGGGGAATTTCCAGACGCCGCCGAATGCTATGAGTCAGAGAGGGAGACGGGAGGCGCTCGGAGTCTGTAATTGATTCAGAAAATCGAGTTTTGTTTTTGTTGGTCGGTTGTGAAATACGAAAATAAAAAAAAATAAAACTAATTGGGGTTATGGCGACGAGAAATTAAGTTGTCGTTCACGGTATTGGGTTTTGGAATTTATTGCTTCGCATCGGGGAATTCACGGGCGTAAAGTGACGCAGTTTCGAAAATGCATTTGAATTTGGAAGGTTGAGTGGGCGGTAGGTGGATGGAAGCGATGCCATTTGTGGTCCTTTGAAAGATCATGAAGTTTTGGTGTATGGACGTGGGAGTTTCAGATTCAGAAATGATTGCATTTTGTGTATTTTCGAACGATTGGAGGTTTGTTTCAGAAGTTTGGGTCATGGGATTTTTAGAGGACAGTAAATTGATAGAAAGATTTCATCATTTTCAGGTGTCAATCATGATTTTGAACATTTTTAAACGTCTGTTGGCGTTCTTGAGGCCTTGCACCTCTAAGTTAAACGAAAAAATAGCAAATCTTGCTGTTGTGATCGACTAAACTTAATTTCTGACGTAAAAAGAAGGAAAATGCAACTTTTAACTCGAGGTATACGAGGTATATTTTCCTTCTTCTTACGTCAGAAATTAAGTTAAGACAATCACTACAGCAAGATTTACTATTTTTTTCGTATAACTTAGAGGTACATTATTTGAAAGCTTCTGACATCAAAATCGTTTCAGAAATTTTCAAATTGCTATAAGATTTGATTAACCCAATTTTTGTCGCGAAATTAAGACTGTCTTGATATTTTTGAATATCAAGACAGACAGAAGACAGAATAACTGAGAAGAATAACTTGAGAACTCTGTTTTAGCGCTGGGTTTCATAATTTTTGGAAAATAGCCGAAAAGATTTGAAAATTCAGGTTCAAAATCGAAAATTTGCAGAAAATTTTTTAACCATCCCAAAGTCTTTAGAGATGTAGTCCAAAATTGTGAAAAAAATGATGTGCTAATCACAAGGCCGCTTCATTATTGAAAGACGGGTTGATTTCGAGAACTCTTGGCTCCTGGAAAAGCAAAAATTGTTGCAGAAAATAAAACAATTTCATTTTTTCTTATCAAAATATGGAGCTGTTGTAAATGTTTTGAAGGACTTTTAGATCAATGCGGATCTTCTAGAACCGTGAACTTAAAAAATTTGAAAGAAATGTTTGCAAAATTTGGGAAACTCAATTATTCTGCTTTAAGAGTCGACTTTTTGAAAAATCTAGTAACACTCGATGATCTTCGAGTAGATTCTAAGAAATTTTCTTTGAGAGGTTTGAACGACTTAATTTTTGATAAGGAAATGACGACTTTTTGCGTGTTTTTTTTTTTTTTTACAAAACCCGAGCTCGAATGAGAAGTCTTGAAGTCAGACATTTTAAAGATCTATGAGAATTCTCGCTTAGACGACAGCTGCTCAATTTGTAGCTCTAAAAACTATTTCTTGAAGATTTTTTAAAAGCAGTGAATTATTTGAAAAGTCGCAAGTTTCAAGATTCTTGAGAAATATGTGAAAAATGAATGAATCAAAATTATTTGGTTGAATCGAAATGTCCCGACTTACAAACTTTACTTTCGGTGCAGGAGTTGTGAAACTTTTGATAGGTTTAAAGGCTCTTCAAAATTTGAAAGGGGGGAAAGTTCACATACTCGTACTCGGACAACATATTTTAGGACTGCCGAAGGGACGACTTTTTGTTTAATTGTTGAAAATGAACGTTACTTTAGAGTCTTTTAAGTCCTAAAATCACAAGACGTTTCAGAAAAGGCTTAGCCGATACTGAAAACGGATTTTTTTTTATCGAAATAAATGATTTTTTGATTCAATTTGAAAACTATAAACCGTTTTGAGAATTTTTTTGACAAAAATGAGGCAGGTTTTTTTTTTACTTAAAATTTTTATTATTTCAAAATTTTAGGTTGTCAAATATCTCCCTTCCGCCTTTTTGTCTTTTGAATTTTCCGGTATACAAAGCGCTACAGAGCTCGTATCTGGCAATACATCATTTGAAATGTCTTGACATAACCTAGAACTCTGTAGCGCTTTGTACATATTCGGAAAATTCAAAAGACAAAAAGGCGGAAGGGAGATATTTGACAACCTTATATTTATTCAAAATCAATTATAAATTTATATAAAGAAAGGTTTCTGCGAGGCCTAGGCTTTTCTGCAGAAGATTTGCATTAGAAGAGCCGATTTTTCTGAATTTTTGAGTTCACTTGATATTTTTCAGACTTCTCGGTCTCCAGTTTTTTTGGAGTTTGTCAAAATCTGTGAACAAAAATTGGTAAACAGTGAGCAATCTAATCTTTGATGTGGAAATGACTGTCTTTTGTAAAATTTTAAAGGGATCGGAAAATACAGAACATTAATGGCGAGTGTTCCTGCCTCGAAATTTTCTTCTAAGTATAAAGAAACTTAGAAACAACTAGAAAGACGTATTTTTCTTAGGTATAGACCATTTTTTACTATCGAGACTGCAAGTTGCAGTCGGCCATCCGAGGTAGCTTCTCCGTGTCTATGCTCGCAATCGAATTCGAAGTTTTTCTGAGCTTTTACTACTCAAATGAACCTTAAAATTTGTCATACACATGCAACTGCTGGCTCTAAGGCATGTTTTTTTTTTCGAATGATTAAAACAACGCGTCTCAAAAAGTCCTCTGACGAATTCGACTTCATTTGGACCCGTCTACAACGTTTTACCTCATAGAACAGCCTTACAAAGACATTTCTGCTCATCCTTTTCACAGCGTGTCGTTCAGATAAGAGTCCTCCGTCGTCCCCATCATAATCCAACCGACATCTAACAGACACACGTCTCTCTCGACCTTGAGGAGACATCGTTTTATCCTCCTCACGCTGATTCATCGTAGCCACAGCCTCTCCAGTCACACACACCCCTTCCTCCTCAACCACCATCTGTCGTGACTCACGCCGCTACGAAAAAAAGCTCCATCGGGCTCCTTAGACACCCAGACGTCGTTAAATTTCGAATTCCTGGTTCATTTCCAACACTTTGTATCTTGTATCTGTCCGGCATCACAATTAGACTCCTGTTCTCCCATCTCGGTCTCAACGACTCTCTTGCTCTCTTGGCACCCGGTGCAACAATAAATTCGCTCAATTACCTAAAAGAAAAAAAAAAAATACCTTCCCTCATCCCACACGGCGAAAGTATTTAGATGAATCCTCCCCTGACTCGACCGTCCACTCGCAGCCATCGTCAGTCAGTCAAATGATGAATCGTCTCGGAGGGCATGTGACAGGATTTAAATGCGTCAATTTAAGCATTCGCGTTCGATTGTGTGCGGCCGTCGAGTGACATTTATTTGCATGTAAACACAAAATTGAGCGTAGCCAATTAAAAATTTTTTAACAATCGCCACCCCGAGCATCGCGCAGAGATGCTCGCCGACCGACAACGACGCGAGTTAATTTGAGAAGAGTGCGTCTTTTGTTTTTTTGTTTTTGTAGAGCGTCGACGCACGCAAGTGAATGCAACAGCGAGTGGTGCTTGTGTGAAAAATGAGACCTAATTTGCTGTCGTTGCACTGCTTGGTGCGACACGGACACGCGGGTGCGGAGGCGCAATTTGAGATCTCTGCGTGCGTGTATTTTGATTCAGAAGTTTTGTGGTGCGTTGGGGCTTCAATTAAAAAGAATTTCTACTCAAATTGGCGCCAAAAAAAAGTGAGAAATGCGTGTGGCTTTTTGGGCGGTGGACGCATGTTTAGCACGGCGCACGGTGCAGCTACATAAATTACTTTGATCGAGATTAATGAGCGAGAAAGAGAGAGACGGAGTTTTGTTTTTGATGGGGTGGCCACTCGTAAATAAGAACGCTCCATGATGCAATGCGAATAAATCTTTCGTCAGCCATTCGGCGCGGGAGGTGGGGTGGAAGAATTGAGTGCGGGTGAAGGAGCTCTGCGTGGCGGTGACCTTGGGTGGGATGGCGGTGCATTGTCTTGATGTTGTGGTCTGAATGGGGTTGAATTTTGGTGATAGAATGGAGACAATGCACGATAGGGGGGTGTTTTTTTTTAATCGTTTGGTGGCGGGTCAAATACACGTCAGATGAAACGATGCCAAAGGGGGCTTATCACAAAAATCTAGAACTAAGTAAATAACTAAAAATAAAAACCCAAACAAACAGCCAGCGTGTGCGGAGTTTCCAGGCTACTCACCTGACAGCTCATTGTGTGGTCTAGAAGTCAAAAGTCCGTGCTGTTCGATGCTGTCATCGATCTCAGCGACAACGAAGCTGGTAAAACACGATTATCAACGCGTTGGTTTTTCTATGAAGTTCAGAGCTACACGTGGTGTGATCGGAGGCTTGAATGATCGTGAATTTTTTTTTTCAAATCAAAAGTGGGTTTTTTGAGCGTTGAGAGTCAGTTTTTGTAGGTTTCCATATACTTGCAGCCAACAAATCGAAGGAGAGGAATGGCTTTGATGTTAGCGAGTTCCAGAATTGGACGTTCAAGATCACTTACTCATCGATCATCGCCCAAGTCAGAATTTTGAAACAAATGCTGATTTTTGAAACAAAAGTGTACCTTTCTTTACGATTTTAGACCGAAAACCAAAGAAATTATCAAATGACCATATACAAATTATCGTCTCATTTAATCTAGATCAGTGATCTTGCACGATCAATGTTGTAAAAGACGAAGTGTGAGGCATAGACAAGTTTTGTAAAAAAAATGTTTGGAAATTTTGGCGACAGGAAGATATCGTAATCGTCTTCTCTGATAGTCAGCAGGGATCTTTATTGTCATTTTTGGCAGTCACGAAAAACGATGATAATTTACGTAACCAGTCGGAAAGGTCGTAGTCAATTTAACTCATGATCCTCGTCTTTGGAAATCATGACATAAAATAATTCTGATCCTCTTCCTTGGATCTTCGAAATGATCGCGATCGATTTCTTTAAAAATCCGGAGTGACCATGATCGTGGTTTTTGGAAATCATTACGAATGGTCATGACTGTCTTCTTTCTCAGTAAAGAAGGAAAGTGATCACCTTCTACCAAAAATCAAGGCGATCCTGATGGACCTCACTGTCAGGAAAAATCGTGATCACCTTTTGACGCCAAGAAGGATCATGATCGTCTATTTTGTCAGCCACAACCGATCATAATAAATCCTAAGCTTAGGCTGGTGGGCTGGCAGAAAGTATAAGTTCCACTTTTCCATTTTTTTTTTAACACCCCTGTGTTAAAAAAAAAATTATAATAATCCTGAGCTTAAAAATTTATGAAAATCTAGTAGTGCAACTGAAGAGTCATTTTTTGGAATCAAGCAACACAAGATGTTCTCCGAGTTAATTCAAAAAAAGGAATTATTAAAGAAATTTAAAGAACTCAATTTTGGAAATAACGACTTTTTTTATAATATTTCAAGAGTAAAAGGTTCGAGTAATTTTTTGAGAACTTTTGGGATCGAATTTTTTACGACTCTGTCTGTCTAAGACTGTCACGAAAAAAATTTAACTCTTTTTTGTAATTTTTCCAGAGTAAAAGACTCGAGTAATTTTTTGAGAACTTTTGGGATCGAATTTTTTACGACTCTGTCTGTCTAAGACTGTCACGAAAAAAAATTAACTTTTTTTTGTAATTTTTCAAGAGTAAATGGCTCGAGTAATTTTTTGAGAACTTTTGGGATTGAATTTTTTACGACCCTTGCGAAAAAGACTGTCACGAAAAAAAATTTTAAACTTCGCAGACGAGATTTTTAAGATTTTTCAAAAGCAATGATCTTTTTCGAGTGTCGTAACAACTTAAGATTTTTGAGAAATATTTGAAAAATTAATTCAGCGAAATTCCTCGATTTCTAAACTTTTTTTTGATGAAGAACTTATTGACTTTTGTGAATTTTTGAAATTATTGAAGAAAATAATTGGATAACATTTTTTTTGACACCGGAAGGACGACTATTTGCGCATTATACAAGTCGCTTGTTTGAATTTTTTTTATAAAGCGTGGAATTAATTTATTGGGAGGCATGGAACCAAGTGACCAAAACCAAGACCAACACCAAGACCAACGAAATCTCAGAAATTTAGTACCAATATCTAAAATGTTTACTTATGACCAAAAACGAGTTCATACTGGGTGTACATTGAACACATCTTTGTTTCCATAAAGGTTCTTTAATTGTCAGAAATTTTCTTTGTACGACGGGGGCACAAAAAATACCTAAATTTAGTACAGGTGATTGTTCAATATTTTGTAAAAAATTTTGACCACCCTAAATTGTTCTCTTAGACGAAAATGCTTGGTGTTATTCAGCATGAAACTGCGAAGGTGACGTTTAAGGCTTCGCGGTGCGTTTAAGGCATTTAAGGGATTGTCCAACATCTCGTAGAAAATGTTTACCGCCCCAAATTGTAGTCTTAGACCAAAATGCTTGAGCATGAAATCGCGAAATCGACGTTTAAGGCTGCCGAAAATCATTTGAGTTCTCCGACTTCATAGAAAAACCCCCATAAAGTTAAATCTCGCTTTGAAAATCAACTGAAGATTCTTGTCCACGACGTCGTAGAAAATGTTTAACACCCAAAATTGTAGTCTTAGACCCAAATATTTGGTCTTATTAAGCATGAAACCCCGAAATCGACAAAGCCTCACATTCTCAATCTCGTTTTAAGAATCAATTGAAGAATTCTAACTGCCAGCGTAAACTCTTCAATCCTTCCTTCCGTTTCACAAATTTTGGGTTGAAAAACAAATTTCCATGAACCACCATCACCAACCAACAAACAAATAAAACAACCTCCCTGATAACAATCGTCGTACGTGCAAATTTGCCATTCACTTATCATTTGCGTTTCGTTTTCCATTCAAAAAAAAAAAAAAGAAAAATTAATCGTTTATTTCATGCCGGCGTGCTATCTTTAGGCCGTTCAATTCCATAGTCAGTGCTGCCAAACAAGCACACCCGCACAGTCATGGCATGTCATGTTCCTCTAATGGGCCGATTTTAATTCTTTTTTTCTTCCAATTTTTTACGATTACTCCCTCTTCTGACATTTTATTACTCTTTTAGTTTGATAGATATAAATAATCATCGGTATTTCAACATGAAATTTACTCTTTCATCGTCGACTGACTGAGGGAGGGGGTGTATTTTTGCAGAGTCATGTAAAAGAAAAAAAAAAAAGTAGCACATGCACAGAATTGCATGACGCTCCCGTCTTAAGTAAACAGAAATCAGCTTCGTTTGGTCGTATTATAAAATTTTTAAGCGCTTTTCTAAATTCAATTAGGTTTAGTCGTGGAATGGGTTTCACTTACGGAAACGTCTGTTGCATTGGTGGTGCTCGATGTTTTTTGTGGTGCTTGTTTTTCAAATGTCAGTGGTCTTTTGAGAGCGGTGCCAATGAGCGAACGGACGAGCGGCCAAAAGGTCTGCGCTGTGATGGTTCTGCTTTCGTGTATCTCTTCGATGATTATTTTTAGGTTAGACTAATAGAAAATTGGTTTACAAATGCATTTGGATTTGTATATTGAATTGGATATTCATCATTTGTGTGCATTTGCAGCGGCATTTTGATTGATCTAATTGGGGCGAGTGTTGAGATTTGTTGGCTGCTGGTGGAGGCGGGGAATTTCGAATTCAGAGATAATTATGAGAGGTCGTAAAGTGGTGGAAAACAGCCAGTGGTTCGGAATGCGATCGGAATTAGTAATCAGGTGCGGGAGGGAACTCAGTCTGGGAAGGTGAACATGATTTCGATCAAAGTCAAGGTTGTTTGGAAAAGGAGTGGAGCCAAGGTCAGATTCGTCAGGTTTCTGTGTTTGGGTGCAATTTTTTAGATGTTTTTGAGTCTTTCCGTAGCCATCTGACGATGGTGTTTTTGCTACAATTTTGAAAAAAATCGGTCAGATCTATCGATTCCCTTCAAAGCGTTCTTGTTACTAAAAAAAACTTTGGTTGGCCGAATCGCCTTAGGTGTCAGTGGCTTAACTTTGGTTTTCATAAAAACTCTAGTCAAGGCTCTGTTTTAAAATTTCAGCATTGAGATTGAAACCGATTTTGAATATTTTTAAGAGACTTTAAGTCTTAATCAGGTACTGAAACAATTTTCGTACACCTGAGTACTGAGTATAACATGACGACATTTAAAACCAACGCTCACCGGTACCTTCTTTCCATCTCTACCTCGGTACCTTCGGCCTGTGCTGTGTCTTAAACAGAATACTTAAGGGTAGCCCCGACCCCTTTAGCACGTACCAATTATATAAAAAAAAATAGAACCTTGAACAACAATTAAGGCCAAAAATTGAGGATAAAAACAAACATCGGATGATGTGGAATCCATCAACGAAACTAGACATCATTTTACGAAAGTTCTTAAATAAAATAAATAATCTGCGTAACAGCCCATACAGGGCCAGAGCATAGCTAGTTCGCACCTGTTCTGTGTTGCGCGCGTTAATTTTGACACAGGTGGAGAGGGCCAAGTGTTTAATGCCGGTTCCGAACGGCGAATTTGCGAAAGCTTTTGACAGAGGTTACTCCAGGAAGATTTTCAGTCGTTTGCTGGAGGTGGGGCCGTGAAAATTGTTTGTGGTGTTTTTTTCCCCGAGCTGTATTCGAATCCGGGTACTCTCGCTTAACAGTCCGACGCACTAACGATTAAGTCACGGCGTACGTAAGAAGGATGGTACGAAAGATCTTAGATTCCTTGAAATGAATTAGTCCTCCAGTTGAATTTGTTGTACAATTTTTTTGACTCCTTTAACTTCGAATTCAAAATGGTGTCAACAAAATTGTGGCAACAATCCTCACTAAAACCACACCTTGACCTCTTTTCCTTGACACCATCCACTCTCGGACCGCTTTCGCATTACTTCAGAATGATCTCACTTTTTTACCCCCAGGTAGACGGCTTTTTTGTATTCTTTGACGGGTTAAGTTAGTCCTGCCGGTAAGGCAGTATTCTCTCTTCAAAAGTGGCAACAACAGACAGCATCTTACGTCCTGGACTTTGTCATTTAACACCACTCGCAACTTCACCTTCCAATTGCTTTCCACAAACAGTTCATGGTCCTAAGATTTCCGATAACCTTTAGAAAATCATAAGTAAGACATGCAACGAACTCTAAAAGTAACGCGTAGGTTGCCCAATCTCCTAAATGGACTCGCGTGGCGTATCTCGTACTACGGCGATAGTTTGACGCGAACGCACGGTCATTAAAGACAGAGTGACGCATATTTTCTATCAAATCTTAACTCAAATGAGCAGATGAACCTAACACAATTTAAAACACGACAATTTGTTGTTCCTCCTTCACCGATAACGCAGAAAAGGCCTCGAGATTATTTTTCTTTTTAGTTCAACGTCGTACACGTAGCTCTATGACGTCCATAGAGTCTGATTGATAGGCGGTTAATCAGTGACGAGCCTGCTTTGAATTGGCTATTGACTGTGAAATGAGACTCGTTTGGCAAGATCTACGATCACGTGCACCACACCGACTCACACATGTGATGAAATCTCTAAAATCATGCGTGTAAATCCCCCGTGTTTATTGAAAGTTCAAACAGAAAAAAATGTCACAGTCTAAAAAAAACCACAAAACTATCAACTACCTCATCTCCACCCCAGACCAAAATTGTTTCACAATCAAGCAAAAGAAATAAAAATGTTTCTAAACAACTTAAGTAAACAGAAGAAATGAAATAAAATTAAAGATTTAACACAACTAATTGGAAAATAATTTATACCCACAACAAATTTTCATTGCTTGCCATTAACATCAATTTGCAGTGCGAATTTAATTAATGGCCGCCACTAAACACACGAAACTCAGAGATGGCACAGAGGGGGTGTGATGTTTTGTTCGCACAGAAAAAAAAGAATGTTCATTCAAAATTTTTGTGTGTATGATTTGTTTGTTCCGCACAAAGATTTTTTGAAAAAAAAAAAAAAAGAAAATTCTTCTAAAGGTCGGAGGTGGTCAGGATCTATAAATAGAGAAACCAAATTTACTTTTTGAAATGAATGCAGTCTTCCAATTATCTTTCGAGTTAATTTTAAATTCAATTCAAGAAAAAAAAAAAAAACAGAAGAGAGAATTCTGATTTATGCATCTTCACCGATGCATTTTTCGGTTTCTGAGTTTAGATACAAAACAGAAGCCAATTTAACTTGACACTTGCGCCCTCGTATCCTTCTGCTTTCTTGGGGGGTTGTTTTTTTTTTTTCTTTTCCTCATCTATCCGCCACCCGCCTCCCTTTTTTTTTATCGTCTTCCCACAAAATTTACAAATGACTTTCGACGTAAACGGCCATGGCGGTTGACGGGAGGGCAGGCGACGGGTGGGGTCTTGGAATATTGGCATTTAACCAAAAATTTTCTACAAACTATTATTCTTATTCGCTTTCGTGTAGTTTTTGGCGTTCCTTTTTTTTTTTTCTTCTTCTTCTTCTTCGTCGTCCTCCTTATTCCTCTTTTGCACATTTGTGCAAAGTCTACGGAAAGTGCCATCGATGCAGATGCAGTTCGGAGACGGGGGCGTTTGTGTCTTTCAGCAGTTTCTTTTTCTTTTTTTGTTTTTTGAAAATGTCAGTGGGGTGAAGTTGGCGGCGTTTTATTTTGGCATGTGCATACGGTGTTGTTGCACGTTTAACGAATTGAAAGGATATCATTTGAGTTGATTGGGAGGATAAATTTATTTCTTTTGGAACGAGTCGGAGTGGGTCGACGTGTAAGTGCCAGTGGGGTGTGGTGAATGTGATTTTTTGGGCTTGATAATTTGTTGGAAGGGAATTTATGGCTGAGTTGGAGTTTTTTCTTTGACGTAAAAAAGGGACGGTGACGTATGTATTTGGATTCATTCACGTCTTTTGGGTGGTTGTTTTGTGGGTTGAAAAATACGACGGAATTTATTTTAAAGGACTTGGGACGGAATCTGAGCGATGTGGGGAGTGGGTAGCACTTGACGGGAAACGAAAAGTGGTCTTAATTCACTGCAAAAAGGTATCCCGGCTGTCCTCAAAATTAATGAATAAAAATAATGGAAAAATTGGTCTCAATTGTTTATCCATTTAAAGCTGCACGTGGTTCAATGAAAATTTTCGGTCAGATTAGTGATACCAAATACTGTCTTTCAACACGGAAGACAGAAATTAATGCAAATTTTGGGCAAATAGGAGACAGTGTTGTTAATAATTTAGCAGAAGAATATGCTTTAAGAAAATTTGCTTTAAATTTGGACAAGGGTTCCTATATTCACATGATTTTGACTTTTGTTGACCTGCCCAGTTTTTTCTTGCTGAGCTTAGACTCAGCCACCGAAATGCAATGTGCAAAATAAAAGACTCGGATCTTGAATTTTTGGAATACTTCAAAATTTTTGAATATCTTCACTCCTAGCGATGGTAATTAATCGTCTCTTCTAGTTTTCCGATTTTCGATCAAAGTTGGCAAACTTTTATGTTTTGAAGGAAAAGCTGTATTTTTCTTAAGTCGGTTCTCAACTGAAAAAAATACGAATTCGCTGGCTTTATAAATTTGTCAGAAGAAACCAAAATAAAATCACCTAAAAATAGATGTTCCAATTTTAATAATCCCTAAAACTATAATTTAGCTGATGGAATTTTTATGCCTCATTAAAATTCCGTCACTTTAAACCTCAGGGTCGATAAATCATAGGCTTGTCACCACTTTTAACGGAAATAAACTGAGAAAAATATGTTAATAAAAATAAAAAGAAAATTGAAAATGAAATGAACCGATAAAAAGGAAATTACTGTGAAAATTTTATGTGAGAATGAACAGACCCGAACGTGTGAACACGAATTCCGATGCAGCTGACCGAGTGTGGACGTCGACGAACACTCAGCGTGCATTTTGAAAAAAAGAAAAATCTACAAAAATAGAGTAAATAGAAATAGAAAATAGAGAATTGATTTTTCTTTTCTGAAAACCCTTGACAATGAATAATCTTTATCCATTATTATCGTCAGATTGATTCCCATGCCATTTATCGTTGCGTTCCGTCAACCGCAGACAGTTCCACTCACGTTTCCAAGCCAATAGTCATGTGATTTGTCTTCACAAGCCCTAAGTGCTTTCAATTTCATGGGTGGTTTCCTCAATTTGTGGTCTGTGTGTGGATTGTGGTTTTTTGAAAAATTCGAAATTTCATTTAAGGGGTTGATTAGTGGTTTTGAGGGAGTGATGGGGACGAGGAGGACTTTGAGAAGGCGGTTCTACGGTAGCATAGTCGTCAAAAACTTTGGAAAATTCATCAAAAAGGTTTTTTTTTGGAGAAAAATTGCTTTTCTTCAAGATAATTAAGTAAAAATCCCTTCAAGACTTGGAGAAAGGCTCAACAAATTTGTTCCAAATAGAGGGAAAATCTCCAAAAAAATACTGAAAACTTCATTCGATGGCGTTTAAGTTCTGCGGAAACACACGTGGAAGATGATTTTTATACGTCACACTGCGTAGTTTAGACCCAAAATTATTAAAAACTCGTCTATGCAGCTCTTTGGTCATCTAAATGCTTGCGAAAACTACTCTTGACCAGAACAGTGACGTTGAATTCTCTCAAATTGATAAAAAAAACTTTAAATCCTCTAACAGCTTATTCATAAGCGTCTAATGGCATCCAAAAACGTCCTTCAGTTCACCATTGTAAGTGTAAAACTTAGAAATTGTTAAAAAAAATTAACTTCGTTTGCTTTCTTGTAGTCACTGACAAATACTGCGACTGTCCAAGCATGTGCCTAAATCTGTGCGAAAATCTAAAAAAAAAAGTTAATCAAAATTGCCGATACACGTCTTTGCAGCATCAAATTACTGATCGTCTTCAAGTCATGGATGTCGTAAAGACATTAGAAAAAAACAAAACAAAATTAATACGAGGGACATGAGCAGTTGGCAGCACTTGAAGAGATTAAAGAGCTCATTTCTTAAAAAAAAAGTTGAGTAATCATCGAGGAAGCAAGTTATGAGTCGGTCCCTTAGATTTTTTGACCAAATCAGTGAGGCAAAAAAAAAGGTTCAGAGGTAGATGTGACGACTTTGGTCTGTGGCTCAGGTCAACTTAAGCAGATTTCTTGTTGGGAAAAGATTAATGCAACAGACCTCATAATTTAATTTTTAGTTCGAATATGGATAAGTTTTTGGCCGCATTCATAAAAGGCTAATTTGAAAATTTGCCTTTGGTCGCATTTATAAAAGTCTAATTTGGAAATTTGCCTTTTATGAAGGCGACCAAAATTGTTTTATCGTTGTCATCGAGTATTCAGACAACTGAAACGAAAAAGTTCATTTTAGGCCCTGGACTATTGTCGTAGTCAAGTTTTCTTCGAAAAAGTTTCTTTTTGATCAGATTTTAACAAAAATTATGATCGAAAAAGTTCTTTTTGGCCTCTAAATCTCTGCTGTAACCATTTTTTTTAAAGAGTAGTCAAAAAAGGTCGTTTGTAACCTTTGCGCTATTTTTCTGGTCAGATTTTTTAAGAACTTTTGTCGAAAATGTTTTTTTTTGACTCTAAACCACTGCTGTAGTTAAATTTAGTTACATTTTGCTACAAAAAAAAAATCCTTTTTGGTCAGATTTTCAAAGAATTATGACCAAACGAGTTTTTTTTTTGATCAGACTTTCAAAGAGGGTGTCAGAAAAATTCTTTCTAAACTCTAAACCACTGTTGCTGTCAGATTATCAAAGAACTACATTTGAAAAAGTTGTTTTCAGTTCTTGGACATCGGTCTAAGTGAGCTCAGGAACAAAATTACAGTCGAAGCCCTCTATGTCCCTCTATGGCCCTCTATGTCGAACGCCTTCTAAGTCGAAAAGCCCTCTAAATCGCCCTCGCCCTCAGTTCAGGAACAAAATTAAAATCGAACGCCCTCAAAGTCGAACGCCCTCTAAGTCGAAAAGCCCTCTAACTCGAACATTTTCACCATATTTTGGCGAAATCCTCTACGTCGAACGCCCTTTAAGTCGCAAAATCCCTCTAACTCGCACTAATTTGATTTGAATTCGACTTAGAGGGCTTCCACTGTATTAATTTCGAATATTTTGAACAACTTTTCGTATTTGGAACACAGGAAAAACTACGCATTTCTGACTTTTGGCTTAGTGTTCATTTTGTTTCTGATCAAAAAAAAGTCTAGTAAGAGTAAGCGAAAAAGCTAAGCTCTAGACCTCAATGGGATATAAAGCCACCCAATTGTTATTATTTTATAAGCAATGCACTCCTTTTTTTGACCCCTCCCTGTCGTAGTTAAAAAAAAAAAATCTCATCGACAAAACAACGTCAGACGTGCCCCTCTCACCAAAACCGCTTCGAATCCGCTTCTGTCAGCTCACAACCACTTTACACACGTCTCGCCATCTAAAACTTTGTCTTACAACCATCTAATCGGTGTGAATAACCAACAAGCGCTGATCTGAATACAGAGCAAGTACTCGACGTCATAAATCGCTCGCTCCAATCCACTCACGTCTCCGGGCCACGACTACGGTCCACTGCCGGCACCTGACTCGAATTAACACACGCACGGTGCTTTTGCCGCCGTCGCTCGTGATCAACTTGTTTTCCAATAGTTGGCCTTCAAACTTCAAACGCAGGCCCCTCTCAAATTTCACTCCCCCCCAAAAAATTAGCACCCCACAAGAGCAATGGCGGTTGCCCGAAAAAAAAAAATTTGGCATGACTCACAACCGCACGACACCACAAACAGAAATGTAAACAATCGGCGGTTGCATGTCAATAATTTGATTAATTCAATTTCGAGGCGCACATAAATTGCATCCCTGCAATTTCCACTACCACCACCCGCCCCCCTCGGGGCACATGACTCCGATCCGAAATTGAAATGAATTTTTCTTTTCGATGAAAGAGATTCTCGCTCAACAGCGAACACACGATTGTCTGAAATCAATTAAATTGCACACCGAGATTTGTGTGCATGCAAGTAAATCCCGCCAGAGAACGATACAGACCGCCAACCACCACCACACATCTCCGACCGAGATACTAAAGGGTTGAGGTTAATCGAATGGCAATAGAATAAATCTCCTCTCATTCGAACAATTGTCACACAGATACACACACACACTTTCGCACGGTGGAGTGGAAAAACAATTGTGAGGAAAGAAGAAGATCGTCGATTTGGGACCAATTAGTGCAGATATGTGAAAAATTGTATCTCAAAGATGTAACCGAGCGAGGCAGTGAGGAAACCGCAGCAACAAAATTGGATCAGACAAGTGGACCCTCGAGTTGATGTGTGCTCGCGAATGTGGCGCTGATGCTTGCGAGTTTTCTGTGTGGTGCTGGTCTGTGGGGCGGTGTCCGAGAGTGGTGTTAATTAAATGAATTAAGGTGTTTGCCTGAGACCAACATGGTGAAATTACTTTTCGATCGTGACATTTAAATTAGACTCGGTTCATACGAAAAATATCTGAAGATGATACTTATGTCTGCGCCATGCCATCCACCCATCTTGAAGGTCTTCTTTTTTTTTTTTTCTTCCTCACCTGCAACCAACTCACCACAGACGTCGACGACGACGGACACGTCAACTCGACTGGCGACTGTCGACTGTCGAGATAAATTGATTTTCGAAAATGTTTCCAAATTGGATGGTTTCCAATATTTTTAATGCAAATACCTTCGGTGTGAGGAGCTCGAGGAATGAACGCGAATGCGTTGATGTTGAGGAGATCACAAGACTCGCTTCCTCCTTTCGAAGCGAAGCGATCGCACATCTGGATGGGGAGGGTGACGTGATGTGACGTGACGTTTTCTGGTGGCTCTGTGCAAATCATCGGAGGACTCATCATTGCGGTGGTGTTTTATGGCGGTGATGTCAAATTGACCGAGGGATTTGACGCGAGGTTGGGAGGCGGCTAAATGGCTATTTTGTTTTATGAACTGAGGAAATGGGAGAGTAGCTGTGAAATTAGTTTTTGAGTCTGATGAAGGGTGGTTGAAGAATTTTTCTTGAAGACTTCAGAATGCATCGTAGAGTCTTTCTCAAGGTCGTATGAAGTTTGGTTGACGAAATTATCATTTTCGACATCATGAAACTGAAGGCGGTCGAAGATTTTGATTGTTGTTCAAATTTCAGGAAAGTTAGTTCATTAATAATTTCGAGCAAGATGGAAAATCTTTAAGTGATTTCGTCTAAACTTTTAGCAGACTAGAATCCAAAAAAATTCTCAGAATCCAAATTCACGGCAAACCTTAGGTCTGTTTTAGTATGAAATTCTCATTAAGTGTCAAAATTGTTGGCTTAGGTTCCATGAACCTTAAATTTTTGATTATTGTCCAAATTTCAGAAAAGTTATTCCAATCGAGTTGCCATTAATAATTTTGGGCAAGATGGAAAATCTTTAAGTGATTTCATCTAAACTCTTAGCACACTGGAATCCAAAAAGTGTCCGAACCACTTTTTGTATAAAAAAAATTCTTATACAAAAAATTTGCTTTGGAATCCAAATTCACAAGTGAACTTCAAGAATGTTCTTAGTACCTTTCATTTTCCTCTATTTATTGAAATTATCATTAAGTGTCGAAATTGTTGCCTTAGTTTCCATGAACCTTAAAGTTTTGGTTTTGTTCCAAATTTCTTGAAATTTCCAGACTGATATTGCCTTAAATAATTGCAAACAAAATTGAGATTTGTCATCATGGTTGGTAGCACATGCAGATTTTGAAGATCGAAAAACTGTTCCAAATACTCTCTCTGCAAACTTTTTCGTAAGTTGAATTTTGTTTGAAACTTAAGCTCAGGACCAAATGAGGCCTAATTTTAGTACAATTCACTTTTATCTACTTTATCGACGTCAATTAGTGGTTATGAGTGTCAAAGTTTTCGCTTTCATTTCCATGAATGTCAACTCGATCTAAATTGTTAAGCTAAGTCCAAGTTTGGAAAAGGTTGGTCGAAATTCAACACGCTCAATAAATGTAAGCTAAAGTTTTTAATCGTAACCATCAAAATTTTCAGAGAACTGAAGTCGAAAAACGCTTTTTGGACTTAAGACCATCACTGTAGTAGAATTTCTCAAGAAAATTTAATTTTTGTGGCAGATTTTTAAGGAATTGCAGTTCAGAAATTTTGTCTTTGGCACTGGATCACTCTTATAGTTAAATTTTCAATAAAATGTTGTCGAAAAAGTTAGTCGTTGATTTTGGAACACTGCTTTAGTGGGACTTTCAAGGAAAGTAGATAAAAAAAAGTTGATGTGTGTTCAAAGAAATTAGACCGAAATTTGTTTACTAGGTTTTCAAAGAATTGCGGTCGATCGGTGTGGTTTATAGTTAGATATTCAAAAATGTTTGATCGAAAAAGTTTTCTGAGAGAACTGTGGCCGAAAAGGTGCGTTTTTGATGTTGGATTACTGCTGTAGTGAATTTAAAAAAAATTGAAATCAAAAAAGTACTTTATTTCTAAAATTTTCTAAGAATTTCGATTGAAATAAATTTGCCTTTGTCTCAGGATCATTTTTATAGCTAAATTCTCAAAAACTATGGTTTGAAAAAGTTCCGAAAAAAAATCCTTTCAGACGTTAGACCACTGCTGTAGACAAGTTTTCAAAGGAGTAGTCGAAAAAGTTTACTTTTAGCCGCAGACAAAAGAATTTTGGACGAAAAGGTTCGTTCTCATCACAGGGCTAAAGTTATAGCCAGATTTACAAGGAATTATAATCGAAAAAGTTCTTTTTAGGGCTTAGCCACCTACCCAAATGAATTCTAGGCACGGAATCAATAATTTAGACATTTTTGAACATTTAGAATTTAGAATAAAGGCACTACTAATGCGTTTCTGACTGTTGGCTTTCTCTGACCTTTGGCTAACTTTATTTTAGAATAAAAAAAAGTCTAAATTCAAAATGTTGACCCGCTTTGCTGTCTCTAAAGCAACCCTTCTCGATAGAAGAAAATGTTCGCGTTCTAAAAAAGAGGTCTGCAGTGCTTTATGTTCTTAAAATTCGTAGTTATCATTCGAAAATAGGTGAATTTGAAATAGAAAAAAGAAGTTTATTTTATGGACTGCCGGACGCCATCTAGCAGCTCAAGACCCAAATGGAAAGAGACTTTTTGAAACCTAATGAGAAATTCAATGATGCTTTAAAACAAAACACTTTATTTTTCTTTCGAATTTCACTGAACTGATGATAGATAAACAAAATTACACCATTTGCCTGCTGTCCGGGACCGCGGTGTTCCCTCTTTAGAAGCTTCGCGTGAATAAAACTCGTTAAGCTACCGAATCACGCAAATCTCTCAAATGAACAATCAATCAAGCATCTGAGCTCAATCTAAAAACCTGTTCTTCAAAAGAAACTCCACCTCACCCCTCCAGATAAGTACTCAGAGCCAGCATAATTAAGAAGCACAACAACGCCAGCATCCCGGTCGGTAATTCCAAATCTCTCATTAACTCACTCATTTCCCGGAAAAAAAACCCAAAAAACACGTCTCTTCTCCGTCATTGGCGTCACCCGCGTCATCCGCGTCAGCAGCACATCGATACTCCATCGGATCCACCCCCATGGATGGTCATTCGCACAGAAACACATAAAAACACAAGAAAAACAAAAAAAAAAAAACACAAAAACGCGTCGCTATTAAACCATCCCCGGCCGACGTCAGCAAAACTAAATTTACCCTCACGCAGCGTCAGAAAAAAAAAATGTATCTTGATCTTTCTTTAAATTTATCTAAACACAAATTCCTCCGTGCGGACTGACGAAATTTTACGCTACACCAGCGCCCATCGGACGTCGTCGTTGATGTTCGACGTCCACATCCGTGAGATGCCCACCTATTCGAATCCCATTGAGGAATATCTTTTCCAATCGGATCCGCAGGAAATAACCGCATCTACGTCAGAGCTTTGGTGTTTAAAATTAAATTATTTTTCCACTCGAAGAATTGTAGTGAGATGCGCGCAAAGTTGAAACAATAAAAAAAAACGTGGAAAAAAAAAATGTTGAACCAAAAAGCGACCTAATTAATTGGCCGGTAGTGTGTGGCGAGGGGGCTGTCCACAAATACACCAAGAAACAAAAAAAAAAAAAAAAAAAAACTGACGAAAGTTGCGCTATCTGCCGTCACGACAACGCGGGGAATATGCTCACATGATTCGAAATGCGTAATGCCTTGAAATTCCAAAAAAAAAAAGACGAAGCCAACACACGGCACCTAGACGCGCGGTTCTCTGAAAAGCGACGGTCTAAAAACGACAGGGCAGAAATGAAAAAAATGGGGGAAAAAAAATATCAATGAATTATTAACAGTAAAAACGTTGGGCTAATCTTATCGCAGATACACGACCGGACTGCGACAGTTGACGGAAGCGCTCATGTGCCTTGGCTTAATTGGGGGAGTGTAATCAGACGAAGGTGAGTGTGGTGAGTTGTTGATGTTTGGCGATGCGGATTCTGGAGAGAGAGACGACGCACTCGGTGATCGTATTTTTTGTGCGTGCTCGGTCCACGTGCGTGGGATTTAATGGCGTTGAACGGTGATCTACGAGCTAACAGGCGCACGAAAACAGACGCGGTCTGAGAGTGAGCGGCGTCCCGAATGTGGGGGCTTGAAAAGATTGTGGTGAAAGGGATGAGAAAACAAACGGGGTTCAGGAACGATCTTGTAGAAAGGACGTCGGAAATAGATGCGGTCCATGTCGGTTGCGTTTCGATCGTGGTGGAGATAGAATGAAAAAACAGAGGCGTCTAGAGCGCTAGTGGTGAAAAAGAGTGAAAATACAGGCGCAGTCCATAAGCGTCTAGAGCGCTCGTGGTGAAAAAGGATGAAAAAACAGACGCAGTCCGTAAGCGTCTAGAGCGCTCGTGGTTATAAAGGGTGAAAAAACAGACGGTCTAGAGCGTTCGTGGTGAAAAAGTGTGTACAAGCAGACATCGTCTAAGAGCTGGGCTTCAGGAATGTGGGGGTCTCAAAAAATCGTGGTGAAAAGGATAAGAAAATAGATGCGTCCTAAGAGAAATGCTACGCGTCCTGAGAAAATCGGAAAGAAGCCCAAGTGTGTTCCGTCTAGAACGATCGTAGTAAAAAGGGGTGCAAAAACAGAATTGGTCCAAGAATTCTACGCGTGGAGCGAGCGACACTGTCCAAAAGTACTGCGTCTGAGAGTAGTGAAAGGATCAAAAAGTAGATACGGTCTAAGACTAGAGCGTCTAAATTGAGCGGGTTTGGGAGCACGATCCTTCCAAGAAAAAGATAAGAAAAGAAGCGTAATTCGGAAGGACTATAGTGATAAGGCGTCGACAACAACACACGCGGTCCAAAAGCACTACGCCTGGAATGATCAGGATGAACAAAAAAAAAATAAAAATAAATAAATAGTCGGCGTAGCAGCCCATACAGGGGCAGAGCCTAGCTTCTTCGTGGGTCGATCAGGGTGAAAAGGGATGTGAAAAGCAAAATGAGCCAATAATTCTGCGTCCGAAGCGATCGTTGTGAGAAGAGGTGCAGAGAAGAACACCGTCACGGTCAATAAATATAGAATCGCTCTAAAAACGCTGCCCCTCGACCGATCGTGGTGAAAAGCCGTACAAAAAGATGCGCGTCTCAAGAGATTTATTTCGTTTTTGACGTATTTTTATTTTATTTCAAGAGTCTTGTTGAGGCTAAAGTTGTATGAGACTAAAGAGCCTGGAAGATCATGAAAATGAAAATTTAGTACTGGCAAGACGACTATAAGCAAAACGATAATTTTTTTTACTGGCCCCGGTCCACCACATTGGCAAATTTTAGGCTTTCATGAAAAACGAATAACGAATACCATGATAATCGTTTTGAAGATCAGTGAAAGCAGCCAGATCTAGTCCGGCTACTTCTACTTCTTCTACTACTTTCTTCGTAAACTCTGAAAAGCAATGTGAATTCTTAGATTGACCATAGCACCGTCGAGCCTGTGCTTTGATATGCGACCTAATGACTTCTTAAATCCTTTCACTTCAGCCGGGAACATTCACTCATTCCTCGAACTTTACGAAGCCATCATGGAAACGAACATCTAGTACTTTTTCATACACAACTGGATCAGCATTTCTTGTTTGTCAATCATTTAGATGAGCTTAGAAATGTTTGCAATTTTGTCTGTAAATGCAAGAGGCCCTGACGTAAGCCTCACACCTAGATCGATTATTCACGACACCCCCAAAAATAGAAAGCTTAAATTCAAAAATAAATAAATATAAAAACACCTGTCCACCTGTCCTCCCTCCTGTCTAGACACCGCAAAATCCGGAACCTTTCCCCAGCTGTCATCCAACTGCACCATGCCAAGGAATTTCCGCAACAAAATCATGTCCCACACCCTCGAACGCTCGTTTCTGTCCAAAAATCACTGTTCTCAATTTGTCATCAGCATATTGCCAGCCGACGACGAGGCGTAGGTTGGGGTGGTTGGTTGTTCTATGAACACACTCCCACATCCATCTGCAAAAATTTACAAAAATATCTTTCAGCTTACAAAGTATTATTTCATTTTCTGTTTCTTTTGATTGGAAAATAGAAAAAAAAAAAGAATATTCCTCCACTCTTCGGCAGTCTCTTGAAGCGCAGTTGTGACCCTGAATTTCCGCACCGAGCACAAAATAGTGACTCATTTCCGAAGGTTGGGCCTGGGGAAGAAATATTGCGTCAAATTAGTGTTTCACATAAAAATCGTTTTTTTTTTTTTTTCCTTCAATCTTTTCGCACAAAGAACGAACACAAAAAAAAATTTTTGTTGTTTAGATACGAAATGGTCTCAAAGATAAATAAACGAATTCTTTCGATTCCTCTTCATCCGTGTAGGTGGTGGAGGACTGGACTGAACTCCTTGGGAAAATTAAATAAATACATTTATCATAAAAAAAACACAGAAAATCGAAACAGAAAAATGTAACACAGAAGAAAGAGGCGGGAGAGGCGTTCTCGTTCCTTGAATAAATAAAAAAAAAAAGAAAAAGCCATCCGAGGGATTAACTTGATCCGTCAGGCAATAAAACAAAATAAACACTCCGAAACGAAATAACGGAGACGTGTTTTTTTGTGATAAATGATTTTTGAATAAAATATTTTATTGCTTTATTTTTTTTTTCTAAATTATAAAGAGAAATATGTTTTTTTTTTATTAAAAAACAATCTTTTACAGCCTTGGAAGAGAGAAGGTCTGTCTATTTTTCAAGGTTGGGCGGTTTTTAGGATTAGCAATTGGATGGAAAGTTGCTAGACTTGGAAACAGATTCATAAAAAAATTTTAGTACATTGAGTCTTAAGCAGTTTTAAGCTCACCTTAGCTGAACATCTGTCGTTAAAGAGAGTCAAATCACCCAAAAATCATTCACAATCATGGAATGCTGTTTCTGAACTTCGTTTTAACCCTCAGAAATTCTGTTTCCGGTAGCTGCTCCAACGTTTGTTAAGCTCATTTTATACAAAGGTTGACTTTTTAGATTTTTTTTTATTTCTATGAGCGCTTAAATCCTATAAACACGTTTTGATCACCCATACGTCTGTTTGCTGACGTCAACATTTGGCTAAGGTAACCTAAAAAATCATTTTTTCGCACTTATACTCATTAGTTTCCTGAAAAATTGCTTGGTGATGAATCTACAATTCGACTGAATTCCCAAAGACTTCAATGCAAAAGGTTGAACTCCTCAAAGACTTCGCTGTTAAAAATTGCATTCCCAAAGACTTCACTATTAAATGTTGCACTCCCAAAGACTTCAACGAAATTGGTTGAGGTCCCAAAGACTTCAAATGAAAGCTGTTGACTTCAAGTGAATGGTGGGACTTCAAGTGAATGGTGGGACTTCAAGTGAATGGTGGGACTTCAAGTGAATGGTAGGGACTTCAAAGAATGCACATATTTTTTATTTATTTATTTATTAGCGCATAATTTATAATTAAAATTATAAACTAACTAAAAGCCAAAGCAAAAGAGCTCAGACTTACGAATGCACATAATTCTAAAGACTTGCATTCAATTGATTTCAATCTATTGAGTGGCCCGAAAGATTGGTTCAATCAAGACTTCAAAATAGAATGGTGATTTTAAAATTGAAGTCAAACTTATCTAATGAAGTCAATTGAAAGAATCACAAATTATGAAGTCCTTTCCGTGAATTCAATCCCAAAGTATTGCATTCTTTTACAGCTCTGGCAAGCCCCTTATTCAAACGATCTGCAGATTTGCAACTCGTGGTTACAAAAAAATCTAACGATAGCCGAGACTCCAAGCAGTCATCGTAGAATAGCAGATATTCCAAAATGAAATTTTAAAGAGCATGAATAATCATTCGAACCTCCATAATTCGTTTTATCTGTCTTTGGAAAAACGATAAAGAACTTTGCGTGCTTTTCATGGATGTCAGAACAAACAAACAATGTCAAAACCTTTAGACAGCCATCTGTCTGTTTGTTGAGCCTTTAGTTCTTAAACTGAACATGATTTCACTCTACGAAAAAAAGTTACAAATAATGATCGTCCAGTTCAAACCTCATCCTTCTCAAAAACAATTTAGAAAGTTAAATACAACTTTTCTGAACAATGTAATTGGCTTTCTGTTTTATTACCATTAATTCCCACGAGTCTAGAATAACAATCAACAAGAAAACGCGCATAAGACCACCTAAAATTTACGATCCCATTCAAGATAATTTGCCAAGTTCTTGAAGTCCTCCTTTTTCATTCCATTTTTCATCAACATCAACCCGGTCACTTTACATTTAACATTCAATGCGTGTTTACGATCCATTGCACTTATGAAAATCATAAACTTTTCCTCAAAATACCTCAAATAAACTGTGGACATTTCTTCCAAGCAATCCCACAACCCCTACGATCACGAGATTAGATGATCATGTTGGAAATTAACCAACTCCTTGCATTGTTATGATCGTAAAATCCAATCCAACGTCACTTGTAACAACATAACCATCTGTCAAATTTATTTGACCAACTGGTGGAAAGTCTTAGTCCGAAAACTATGATGAACATTAATTTTAACAAAAGCAAAACAAAAACAACACTAATTCTTTCGCAAGTCATAAACGACTTTATTAAATTCTTACGCTTAAACTTAAGACACCCAACTGTCAGAAATTTATGTGCGTTCCCTCTTTCCCTTCCGTTCAGAGACTGGATGACACATCACTCAACAAAAATACTACGTGGATACGTTTTCGTTTTCTTTGTAATACATATTTTCGAAAAATGTCAAAGTGAGAAAAGAAATTTTCAGTTTTTCTAATAATTTTTACTAAAAGTTTGTGTTGTTTTTTTTTTTCGGAAAAAAAAACTTTTTTCTATAATTAAATTTTTGGTAGAATTATAGCGTGGCCGACAACGACAACGACGCCGTTGACGACGCTCATAAAAATCATTCGAAGCGTATGAAACACGAACGACAATGACTAGGCTGTCAAAATTAACAAAAAATAAGCACTTACTTTTTGATTTTGTGGCTTTTTTTTTTTTGTAAAAAGAGAAGAAACAAAAATGAATTTGTTTTGCTTTTTTGTGAATGCAACGTGTTTTTTTTATTTTGCGATATAAAAATTTTTGAGTAATAAATTTGAAATTTTCGTTTGAAATTAAACATGAAAGGCATCGGCCTGGTGTCAACAGACAGGTGAAGAATTTAATTATCTGACGGTGTGGGATGCAATTTTTGGGGAACAGGGTGTCACGATGTTTTTCAAACTAGCAAAATGTATTTGATATAAAATTTTCTAAAATTTAAGATTCAAGAAGATTCTTTATTCCTTCATTTTATTCGTCTTTGGTTATGAATGAAAACAAGGAAGAATCTTTTCCCGAATACTGTTCGATTGATTGTTCTCCACTTGAATTCTTATAGAACATTTTTTTCTACCGTTGACCCAGCAGCCCCTTCCATTCTTTTACGGCACTTTAAAGATATTTAAATCGACTCCCCAGTTCACTGCCTTAATATTCCCCAAGTCTTGACTGGTCTTCACTGCTCTTAAACCAAAATTCCTGTCCTTCCCTTCCTTCCCATCTGTTGAACTATTTTACGAAACTCAAAATAGAATCTCCGACAAGCATCGATTCATTTTATGAAAAACTCATGCTGGCCTCCAACGACCATGGCGCATTAGTTTTAATTTATTTGAGTCTCCATGATCTGCAGATGAATTCAAAAACACACAAAAAAAAAAGAAAGCATTCAAAATTGAAACTAAAATCGACTTAGCAGGTATAAGATGTCTGAATTTGATTATTTTCATAAATATCTTTATGGCTGACGGTTCTGTGTAATAAATTTTTTGTGTTAAAAAATGATCAGATATGCGATTGGTGTTGCGATCGACGGGATTCATAAATTCGTTTTAAGTCAAATTGACAAGTATCGGTGGTAGGATGGTTGAATTATATGCAATTGGCAGTTTGATTGTGACTCAGTCGTGTGACGGGTGAAGAATTTAAGAAAATTTACAGATAAGAGGGGTGACAACTAAACTTTGAGTCATGAGCATAGAACTCTTCGAAGCTGCCATATTTTTTGATTCTTTAACTACTTTAAGACAAATCAATCTTTACTCAAAGTTTTTTAACGTCCAACATCACATGCATTGATCTTTTATACTGAACGTCCTTACCGACATTGATATGCAATTTTCCGAGTGAGAGATGGAAAGAAGGAACCGGTCCGCCTTGATTTTAAATGTCTGCATGTTAAATTCAGTTTGGAAGAGTATTCCATAATCGTGTGGTGCGGCTAAAGAATGAGTCTCCAAAATTTACCATACGTCCGTAAGTAGGCTTGAGGGCGTATTGATGAGCATTCCTACCGTGGCATTCCTATTGCGGGTGAATGTTTGAAGAGGGGGAATGCAGTTGGCTACTCATTCGAGCACTGTCTACTGAAATAGCTATAAGACAAAGACAGACAGGAAACTTAAGGGTAGCCCCAACCCCTTCAGCACGCGCCAATTATAAAAAAAAAAAAAACGAAAAAAAACCATAAAGTCAACATCTTGACGGCTTTACGACATAAGAAGTTCGTTACGTTTTACAAAATGAAAAGCGAAAATCCAAATTTTTAATTTTTTTTGCCATTGGAAAACGCTACATGCGGTAGAGGGATAAATCCGATTTTTTAAGCTTAGGAAAAAAATTGAAAAACCAAGGAAATTACTTAGATCATGACCATTTCTCAATCTGCAAGCGAATTTACATCATAAAGAGAAAGTACTAGATTTCTGACTTAAAACATTTGGGACTGACTGATATCATCCGCGTGACGGAAAGTGCACGAACTTGGATTCACTGATTTTAATGAAATTTGGCCTAGTGAGAGCTATCCGATATTGTGGGCGTCATGGCTTATTAGTTAGTGCGCCGGACTGTTAAGCGAGAGTACCCGGGTTCGAATAGAGCTCGGGGAAAAACACCACAAACAATTTTCATGACACCACAATTGACAATCCTCTTGGAGTACTTCTGTCATGGAAAGCTTTCGTAATTCGCCGTTCGGAATCAGCAATAAACTGTAGGTCCCTTCATATGTGTCAAATTATAACGCGCACAACACAGTGGAGGCGCGAAAAGTTAGGCTCTGGCCCTTCGTGGGCTGTCACGCCCCTAATGATGATAGCTATCCTACAGGCTATTAATTTCCCCAAAGTGAAAACGCCCCCGAAGTCTTACCAAGCCCTTCATTTATTAAATTAAAACTTCAAACTTCAACTCCCAAATTTCATCAAAATCTGTCATCCCAAGCTTGTGCAGTCTCCTTGTTAGATGATTTAGATTTAGGCTTAGATTTAGACAAAAAGCAGCGGCCTATAAAATTCACCCTGGAGCACATCAAAGAAATCGTACAAAGCAATTGACCGTGAAGTGCTCTAATTCTCATTTAAAATGTAATTCGAAACCTACTTAAGGAAACGATTTTTCTTCCGTCTGATTGTCTGTGCACAATTCAAGCTAGCGACGCGTCGTCTGGTTAAACAGTTCCGTGAATCAGATCGCGAAGCGTGCTTTTCGCATGATGCACGTGCAATATTACTCAAGAACTTGGGCTGGACTGCTTAGTAAAATGATTGAAATAAATAAATAGTCGGCGTAACAGCCCAGACAGGCTTACTCAATCATTTTAGAAAAAGCTAGGTTCCGACCTAGCTTCTTCTAAAATGATGCTTTTAGAAAAAGCTAGGTTCTGACCTAGCTTCTTTTAAAATGATGCGCTAGGTTCTGACCTGTCCCATAGGTTCGGAGTTCAAAAATGTTTGGGATGTTTTTTTCCCCGAGCTGGATTCGAAACCGGGTACTCCCGCTCAACAGTCCGACGCACTAGCCGATCGAGCCAACGGCGCCCAATCTTTGCTTTTATATCCAAACAAATACCAATCTACCTGTCACAAGGACATTAAGTAATTTTTGTTAAATTTTTTAAGGCGAGTAAAGTAGACTTGAATAGTTTATAGAAAATTGTCGTCGTCACTTGATCATCAAACACTTAGTCAAGTTTCAAACCGTCACATCCAGCCATCCACAAATCCCACCACACTTCCACTTCAAAGATCATTAAAAATGTGCTCCCTTCCACTCGTATGATCGATATCATTTTATCAATAAACAGTCTACCGAGAATACACAGACCGGATATCGAAATTCGTCAACGATCGCTAAAATTTCTCAGTTCGAAATACGATATTACGCAACGTGATTAACGATCGTATCGATTTCCCTTTGCCTTTCATCCCTCAAGTAGGTCATCAACCCGTTTTATATTTTTTCCATTTTTCAAATAAACTTCCCGTATGACTGTGGTAAACAGAAAACTCATTTTTGGCGCCATAGGAATCGCGAAAACGATTGATGATCAACACAATTAAGTTGGCTGCAGTTGTGTTTTTACTTCCTTTTTCGACTAACCTTGGGAATTTCGTATGAAATTGTTTTTTCTGATTTAAATCCTCAGTCGTGTGACACCCGGTGGAGGCCTCTAAGGCGGATTACAGATTTCAAATTCATTTCTTTTTTTTTTTTTTGTTTATTTCGATCGCATATATTTTTGGTATCTTGCATTCCTCAATTAAAAATAAATAAATATCTGTGGCGAGTGTTGTTTTCATTTTCATTTTTGGTTTTTTTCTTCTTTTTTCGAATTAATGATCGTTTAAGTAGACATCAGCAGACGGTGGGTGAAGGCTGTTTTTTTTTTTTTGTTGTTGTGGAGGTGGTGAGGAGGATTTCACTTGTCAGATTTGTTTTTGAATTTTATTGGGTTGCGTGTGAAAAGTGTCAGTTGGGACTTTTTTTGAAAGACAGGGAGGCGTCTATTTTTGGGGAGATGACACAGATGACAGGTTTTTAGGGCTAACAAATGGTTTTTCATCTGTGTCGTCTGTTTCTCTCAAATATCAAACTGCAATAAATGAAATGAATGAATGAACGAATGAATGTCGTCTAGGAGTCTTCGTTCAGGTGATAAACTTCCAAACATGTGCTCTATGTATCTCCACAGCGTCACTATGACGGTATCAGGCCTAAAAAGGCGTCACAAATTAAGTTGTTCCAGCCTCCTTTTGACGTCAACGAATTCGTTCAGCCCTTGTGCACATTCCAAAGTGCTTCCCTATCGATCCACTCGAACGTAGAGACCGAATGCCTCACACAAACCACCCACCCACTCACACCTCGACATCAAACAGTCGCCGAACGTTCTCCGAAAGATCCAAAAATATTCCTCCTCCTCCTCCTCGTCCTCCCCCGTAACCTTGAAATAATTTGTTCCATTTCGCAATCTCAATTCAGATACGTACAGCTCATGTTTCAACACACCCACCCCACCCCCCCGCGATCTCATGACCCTGCGAATGTAGAACGATTCCCAGCGTGGCTACAAGTTAGAAAACAACAACAACGACAACAATAACAACCGCATCCAACTGGCAGCAGTGTGAGAGAGTATTTAGCGTATCTGCAACCGCCACCAGACTCAAACTCATTCCGCTCGCGAGCTTTTAATAAATTCCATCCGCCGTTTATTGCTAATCGCCTCGGCCGGCAACGGTGGCGTATGTGGACCGCGTTCTGATGCCAACAAGATTTATCCGGTTCACGAAGGCATCTCGAACGTCTTTCTACGATGCATCTCGAAGTTATTTCTCTCACCCCCTCGTAAAACAATGCAAAACTATGAATTACCGCCATCTATTGACACAGTCAACAACAACAACAAAAAATTCACGTTCACATTTTTGAACAATTAACAGAAAAACGGAAAAAAAAAATCCCCAAATAAATCCACACGCTCATCACCTCAACCGACGTCTTTAGGACGACGACGGAGATGAGATCACGAAAAAAAACTCAAACGCAAGACAACAAAAGATTTTCAATCATCGCCACATTGTTTGGCAAATCTATTAGTTGTTGTTGTTGGCGGTTTTTTTTTTTCGGTTTTTTTTTTTCTGAAGTTCTACCGACAAAATAGGAACTGCACCTCGCATAGAACTAACTATGCGTACATTTTTTGAACAACAACAATCACGAGGCATTAGTCTGCATTTTCACGTTAATTGATCTCGAACAAGCGAAGGCACAGCACGAAAAAAAAAAAAAAAAAAAAACACAAAAAACATGTGCACATTTCGGTTTTGTGAGATGCACGAAAACATGTGACTAGCAAAAAAAAAAAAAGAATTAAGAGAAACATACTCGAATCTATGTTGTAGGTTTTTGGTTTTAATTAAAATTAATTTTTGAACGTGGTTTCTTAAAATTTTTTTTTCGAGGGTGACTGGGAATAGAAGATGCATGTTCCTCTAGTGGACAGTTTGACTTGATGCAGGTGGGAAAAATGAGGGCAATTGGGGGCGAAGGGAGATCGTGAGAGATATTTTTGGAAGGTGTGATCGGAAAAGGTCAGTCGGCGATAGGGCTATTTACAGACCAACGCTGGCAAAGTGTTTAAAGTATTTCTGTATTTTGCGACGTTTCTTCTAGCAACCGTGACAGATTTTTTTAAATGATATCCGACAATTTTTTGTCTGAATGAAGACGTTACAAATTTTCTCAATCATCAACATTTTTTTCTTCCGAACGATCATGAAAATGTTCTTCAAAATGATGGTAAAGTACTCAACTCAGTAAGAAAAACAAAAAAATCCGATGAGAATTTTTCTTATAATCGTTTTTTTTTTCTTTTATGGGAGCATTGTTGTTCTTTCAGGTGCATTGTTCTTTGTTTCTTTTAAGCGTTTTTTCTTATATGAGTTTTTCTTATATCCGTTAAGTTTTCTGTAAAATGATCTCCATCAGATTTCTTTTAGATGACCAACAAAATCGATCGATGGCTGAAGTTTTTATTTATTTATTTGAAACTAGCTGAAAATTTAAAAATTGACAGCTAGAAAAAAATGTAGCCAGAGCAACAAAGGCCTTCGGCTATGGCTGAAGTTTGTTTTATAAACGTTCACGTAAAGTTTCTAAAACTGAACGTCGCTTCGACAATGTTTTTCTAAGTAAACTAAAAATGTCTTCTTCTTTCTTCTTTTTTGTACTGTGCGCTGTTCGAGTTCTCTCACTTTCGAAAATTTTCTTACAGAGGATTGCCAATGGAAAATTTTCGGCCCGAACGTTTTGCTTATGATTTTCTTTCAACAGATCCGATGCCACTCGATCACCGAACCAACTCACCCTGAAGATTGTGATTGAGCTCCACACAATGAAACCACAACCACGAAACCTCGAAGGTCGATAGTTGAACGTTCGGTAGTTGTAAGAAAGCAGCGGCATTCTTGATCGTCAGATATTTTCTTGGAAACGATTTTCGAGAATTTAGCTTAAAGCGATCGCCGGAAGTTTTCTTTCAAAAAGTTATCAACATTTTATCACCAAACGATCGTTGAAGACTTTTTATCAAAAGATCGTTAATAATTTATTTTTAAAAAACTGTCAAAAAAGTTTCGACTAAGCGATCAAGAGTCATTTTTTTTAAAAATGATCTTCAAAAATTCACTTTTGAATAATCTTTGGGAATTTTCTTGTCCTCCTATCGATGAAAAATTTTTGCTAAGAAATTAAGCTAAGTCTACACTTTATTTTCAAGATCGAAATTTTTTTTTTTGAGCGATCGTTGACAATTCTGTTTGTTTGTTAGCTATTTTTGTTTTTTCAGTCTTCTTATTGATCGTGTGACGGTTCTCAGGGATGCCAGCAAATGCATGAACTACAAAAAGCTGTTTTAACCCCGTCTATTTGTCTATTTTCTTTCACGAAATTACGAAGCATTTTTAGTACCTTCTCCAACCTAAAGAGAGAGGTGCCCTGAGTTTCATTAACAGCGCCTTCCCTCGAAATCCATCATCAAAAACACGACTCCTCTTTGAGCATTCCGCCTAAATTGAAGCTTAATGCAGTCAGCCTGTCCCTGAACGTAGGACACACTCCTAAAAAAAAATATATCCACGATTGAAGCTTAACGCAGTCAACCTGTCCCTGAACGTAGGACACACTCCTAAAAAAAAATATATCCACGATTGAAGCTTAACGCAGTCAACCTGTCCCTGAACGTAGGACACACTCCTAAAAAAAAATATATCCACGATTGAAGCTTAACGCAGTCAACCTGTCCCTGAACGTAGGACACACTCCTAAAAAAAAATATATCCACGATTGAAGCTTAACGCAGTCAACCTGTCCCTGAACGTAGGACACACTCCTAAAAAAAAATATATCCACGATTGAAGCTTAACGCAGTCAACCTGTCCCTGAACGTAGGACACACTCCTAGAAAAAAAAGAAATCCACGGGGTGTACCTGGGCCTCCTTTAGCAACCTCCTACATCCAGCACAATTCCGGGCCAGCTGCTTCCAGTGACGCACACCAAGTTGGTTCAGGTCCTTCTCTACCTGTGTACGCCACAGGTAGACGCGGGCGTCCTCTGCTGTGTTGTTCCATGGGTTCGGAGTCGAAGAACAGCCGGAGCTGTGCTGTACATTCTACATGGCCTAACCACCGTAGGCGCATGCCCCCGTACAGCCCGTACAGTTCGTGATTGAACCTTCTCCTCCAGTAACCATCAACGCAAACAGGACCAAAGATCGTACGCAGAACTTTTCTCTCAAAAAAGGCGTAGAACTTCTTCATCCGCTTTTGACAAAGTCCGCGCCATAAAGCAAGACTGGGATGACAAAGTCCTCCTGGTTTTTCGAGAGTGGGTTCTATTACTTAATTGCCTCTTGAGCCCAAAGAAACAGCGATTGGCAAGAGTTATTCTGCGTTTGATCTCGCTGCTGATGTCAAAATTACTTTTTTCCTTCTTTTTTTTTGATTCCAAATTTGCAACTTGTTAATCTTTTCTTAATTGTTTTATTAGCAATCCTTTGTGCGAATTTTTTCCCTTGACCGCTGCCACCATGTTTTTATTTCATTTAAGTGACAGTCCTTGACATTTTACAGAAGTTACAAAAAGGTGATGCCAATGCAACAGTTAAAACTAAAGAAAAATATATAAAAGGCGACAGACAGACACTGAAGGGATTCCATAAGAGTTTCGTTATTCCTTTGGAACGAAACCCTTAAAAGAATCGTCTACGAAATTTCTAAACGTCGAAGTTGCCTTGCAATGATCTTCGATCGGATCACTTCTGCCACACCAACTTGAACTGCTTGGCCTTAGAGTCCACATTCTCTACCCCCAAAATCGCTAATCTATAAAACGCGTGTAAAACTTACACGCCTCTTTAATCTCTGAACGACTTTCTGCTCTACTCATCTTCACTAACATCCTCATTGCCCCCAGAGATCGTCAAAGTCAAACTCCGGCTTATCTCTTATCACGAAACTACCCCTGGCTTTCGTGACCTTGTTTCCATTTCAATTCTTTTTTTTTTGTTACTTTGAATTGTCTAATCTTGTTTACGAGAGACCCAGATACTCCTGAACAGGGAAAACGCTTCTAATTTGTATCAGTCGTGGCCCATTGACCGACTCGACTGGAGTGTCATCAACAATTACTCAGCAAAAGAAATCGGCGTCGATTTGTCGACGTGAGTTTGCATTTTAAATGAATTTTTTTGTTTGTTGAAAATGTTGAGATCTCTGATTGTACTGGTCTTTTCTTCTTAACAGCCTTCTTTTCACCTTTCCATCTCTCCCTCGGTGCATTCGGCCCGTGCTGTATCTTAAACAGGATACTTAAGGGTAGCCCCAACCCCTTTAGCACGCATCAATTATAAAAAAAAAACAGTCTTATGAATTCTTTAAGCTCTGTTAGTGAAGTGTCATGAATTTCGCATGAGCCCATAAAAGAAAACCGTCTCCAATACAACACATCTGTGTGACGTCCTTAAAAATGACTCATGTCCTTCCACATATCGTCTCACTTCCTCTTGTTATTTATTGTAATGGAAAAAAGATATTTCCCTTTTCCAAAACGAATGGATAAACCCTGAAATATTTTTGTTTGCCGACAAAATAAATCCGCAAACTTTCTTCCATAATTTTAATGGCGGCACTGAAAAAACGATGAGGCTGAAAGAATAAAAAAAAAAAAAGAAAAGAAAATTTTAAATTACTCGACAACCCACAAGTCACGGTAATAAAAATCCCGTTTTTATACATCGTTTTTTGGATAATTTTATGAACCCTTACAGTCGGGAATTATATTGATTTTGCAATAAGTGGATGACATACGGTTAACCGGATAGGAAATCGTACCCCAACGTCCTTCGTATGCATGCGAAGTTGGTGGAAGGGGTTTTAGGAGCAAACAATTGAATTGAAAAAAAAAAAGAAATGAAAAAACGAAGAAAAGGCAAACGAAACGGAGCTGAATTGAAAATTTCGACAAACATTCGAGGAGACATCGGGTGGTTGGAGTTGCTCGTAATGGATTTTGAGTGAATGGTAGGGAAATTCCGGTTTTATTATCCTCTTCCCATTTCTCGGGGGAATGCTTTTAATCCACAGCCGAGAGGAGGAAAGAAGTACGAAGGCGCCGAGTGGAGGTTTTCTGGGTGGGAGTCCATTTTTTGGGGGTGCTTTGTTAAATTGCTTTTCCAAGTGCTGTTATGTGAAGTGAGTTGACATAAATTTGACGGTTCTAAACATCCACGTACATTCGGGGTATGTGAGTGGAAAATATTTGACACTTGAGATGAGTCTAAAGACGGCTGAATGCAGAGATGTCAGGAGCAGTAGAGGTCCAGTTGACGACCATTTTTTGTGATAAATGCTCTCTGCACGATGTCAAAGGATGTCGAATTGAATGGGAGCCATCGAGAAGTGCAGTCAGTGTGTCAAATTAAGGACAGGGAAATACTTCTACATCAAAATTTTTTATCTTTTTTCCTTAAAATTGAAGCCAAAGGGAATCGAATTAGATAGAGTCGAATTTTAAAGCAAACTTCTTAAATTTAGTTCGACTTTTCGAGATTTTTTCATCAGTCTCTTAATTTATTGCCACTGAATCGTTGCGAAAGTCTTAAATACAGGAAAACAAATTATACGCAAGCTTTCAAGAAATTAAATAGATTTTTATTTATTTCGTTATAAAGGTTACAGTAGTTCTCTCACAATTTACATAAAAAAGTATAGAGATATGATTTGTAATTTCAATCTTTCTACTGAAGAACAATTTTTTGATAGTTTAAACATTTTTGATAATTAAATAAAATTCAGAATAAACCACTTTGCAGGAAATTTTGTCCCAAAACTTGTTGTAAAGTCAAACGAAATCGAAATCTCTTATTTTTCCACCAAATTGCAACAAAATTAAAAATTGCTTACCAGTCATTCTGAAACAATTTCAAAAGAAATTTATTGAAACTTTGTACAAAATTGACCACCCGTAGAATAAATTTAAATTTAGAAACTACTTATACGTTCGAAAATTTATGGCCCGTCAACTACGAAGCCCATCAGCCGTGTAATGCGTTCCAAAATTCTTGGCAGTCACATGCCTTTGTAATTTATTTATCCAAATATTTTTGGCACAAAAATTTGTTTTTAATTAAAATGCATCCGTACGTTGACCCCTTTGTCTAAATTCAATGAGTATGATCAATTGCATCGATCGTTGAACATTGAAAACATCTGGTTTTAAAAATTGAAATAGTTGGGCTGTTTTTGGAGGAATTTGGAGCAAAAAACTTTGATCGAAAGTCGACATGAAATAAAGAAAATTTCTGTTTTGGTGTGTGAGTTTCTCTGTTTCTGCAAATGGAATATTATTTTGTGTTTTTTTTAAGTCCAACAGATTGCCAAAATTTAAAAAAATGTATTCACTTGAAGGTGAAAGATAATTCGTCTCAAAAAACTAGTCCCAATGAGATTTTCATACAAGAGATCGCCAAGCGTTGTTATTCCGAACGATCATCGAAGTTTTTTGCAAAAATGATCTGCTTACTTCTCGTCGGACATTTTTTAATAAACGATTTTTGAATTTTATTGTTCGGGAGCTTTCTTGTCAACTACGAGTGAACATTTCGGTTCAAAATGATCGTTAAGAATTATGATTCAAACGATCGTCTAAATTTTGTTTCCAAACGATCATTGAAGATTTTCTTTTGAAAGTTAAATAATTTTCGAAAATTGTATTTCAGATGGACTTTTCATCCTCCGATTGGATTTTACTTTCAAAAGATCAAAAGATTCCTGAAAAGATTTAAGAAAATTTATTTTGAAACGATTGCCGGGAGTTTTTCTGTCAACGATCGGTACAAATTTTCGCTCGACATTTTTTATAAACGATTTTTGAATTTTATTGTTCGGGATCTTTTTTGTCATCGATGAGTAAACATTTCTGTTCAAAACGATCGCTGTGAATTATTATTCAAACGATCCTTAAGTTTTTCATTTTGGATGATCACCGAAGATTTTCTTTTAAGACAAACGATCTTCGAAAATTTTCTGCAATACGTTCGCAGGGGTATTTTCTTGCTCTAATCTTAAGATTTTGCTTTAAGGGATCGTCTAAAATTTCTTGCTAAGTCGGATATTTCCAAACGAGATTCGGTTTTTTTCCAAAGAATCTTTGAAAATTTTCGTTCAAAGGATCATAGAAATTTTGTGTTTTAAGTGATCGCCGGCGATTTTTTTTTGAAATTTCAGTAAAAGACTTTCGAAAATTTTCTTACAGAGGATTGCCAGTGGAAAATTTTCGGCCCGAACGTTTCTTTCAATAGATCCGATGCCACTCGATCACCAAACCAAATCACCCTGAAGATTGTGGTTGAGCTCCACATAACGAAACCACTGCCTCGAAGGCCGATAGTTGAACGTTCGGTTGTTGTAAGAAAGCAGCGGCATTCCTGATCGTTAGACATTTTCTTGAAAACGAGAATTTAGAATTTTTTTTCGAGAATTTAGTTTAAGGCGATCGCGGGAATTTTCCTTTGAAAAAGTTATCAATATTTTATCACCAAACGATCGTCGAAGATTTTTTTTCAAAAGGTCGTTAATGATTTTCTTTTAAAAAATCGTCAATAAAGTTTCGGCTAAGCGATCAAGAGACATTTTTTTTAAAAATGATCTTCAAAAATTCACTTTTGAATAATCTTTGGGAACTTTCTTGTCCACTATCGATGAAAATTTTCTTCTAAGAAAGAAATTAAGTGACAAAAAGTGATTAAGAAGATACCTTGTTCCAAGTTTCTTTTTTTAACGATCGTTGACAATTTTGTTTTAAAAGATCTTCAAAAATTGGATTTCAAGCGATTTTTGAAAAATATCTTCCAAGCGACTGCTAAAACTCTCAAAAAAACTGTTTAGCCTTCCATTGCCTTGTGCAAAATGTCTTCCCTTCAGTTCATAAACACAGCAGCAAACACGGTTCACTTCAAAGGGCTGCCTTTACAACTGCCTTACCCATTTTTATGACTCCTACCGCTTCGTTGTTCAAACACCAAGCGATCGTCAAGAACCTTTGTTCATCTAGAAGCGAATTCTTCGATAAAACCGATCGCAGTTATCGAAAAATGGAATAACCCCCTTCCATTATCACCCAGCGGCAATTCCACGTATCTACTTTAATCCCTGCGTAGCTGCTGCCTCCAGATACGCACCTCATGAGACTCCGTCAGTCACTGAGCAATAAATTCGATATCGATCATAAAGCGAGGGCCTCGCCTGCTGCTCCAAAGTCCGGTGAGATATCGCGACAGAGTTCGCCGAATGAATTCTCATCGACGAGACGTCATTTTCAATCTTTGCACCCGACGGATGGCGAACTTTGTAACAGAAAAAAAAAAAACGATCGAGTGCTTATCTCGTGAGTACACTCATCCAGACGTTCAAGTCACGACGAGAGAGATGCACTTTAGAGATTCCAGTCTCTACGAACAATTTCGAACAAAGAACAGTCCCACTTTCATAAAATTCAAAAAATTCTATTCACTCTCAACAATTTAATTGAAAATTAAGTCAAACAAATCGCCACCACCTGTTCCCCGCCCACAATCTCCTCTGAGTCGTTTCGTTCTTTTCCCATGCGCCAAAAAAGCACTCATCCATCTTTCAACAGCAACGCATTCCGACGCATCCATGCTGGCTTTTCAATGAAAAAAAAAAAAAAAAAACACCATCACAACACATTCACCGCATCAAATCTGATTACGATTAAAATTCGCATATCTACAGAGACGACCCGTCAGAATGGCAACGCATCCAACGAATACTTGTGAGTGTGCCAACAATTTTTTTCCACAAAAGATACATTTTCATCGTTCGTCGTAAAAATGATTTAAGTCGACTCAGCAAAAGAGTGCCATTGGAAGAGACCGATCACCCGCCCCAAAAGGTTCCCGAAGGTCGCTCGGATGTGTGTGAGATACAAATCTCCGCGTGTGGATGTATGTGAGACTCTGTGTTACTTTAGCCCATCGTCGTTGTCGTTGTCGTTCTCAATGAGAGGAGCTCAAGTTATTTCTATTCATTGTGTGGCAGAAGATACGCACATCTTCGATGTCTCCAATTAGAAGCGAAAAGGAAAAACGCTCAACTATTTGGTCCTCTTAAGAAAAACAAAAAAAAAAAAATCGTCTATTTTTATAAACAAAAAAAAAATGAAGAAGATACGTTTTCAACGAGCCGTTTGCTGTTGCGGTAGAATTTATTTCATGCCCTGTCCATTAGGAACAATGTAAATTGCTCAAATCAATGATAGAAGGGGGAGGTGGTGTGTGTTTTTACCACAGGCAGATGCATGTGCCTGCCGTGGAATGGGGGTAGACGCGGTAGATGCTCCCAGTGTGTGATTTCTTTTTGACAATTCATAAACGTCAGTCAACGAATGGGAAGACACATAAATCAATTTGAAAGGCCGTGTCTTTTTCGGTTTTTGGGGTGTTGAAAAAAAATGTTTTTCTTTTTTAAAAATAAAAATCGACATGGGGCGGTGACATAAATTCTAAGCATTTCGGAAAATCCTGAATGGGGGTGAGCAAGCTGTGGAATTTTTTTAGTTACTCGTGATTTTTCAACTCCTTTTTTAGTTTTTAAAGTGGCAGTAAATAAATTTTTGATGTTTTCTATACTATTTTGGTTTCTAAACATAAATCAACACAATATTTCAAATATTTCTCTCAATTTTTAGATGTAGTGCTGGTCCTTAATTGTCCAGTTCCAAAATGTTTAACAACGTATAAATTTTTTAAAAATTTTTGCAGGCTTCCAATTTATCGTTTTGGTTAAATTTTTCTTCAAACTTTCCCCTTTTTTCTTTATTTTGAACATTCGACCAATTCGAAATCTTTAGATCCAATCTTCTCAATCTTTTGGGCGCCTTATTTGTTCCAAATTGACGGAGTCGGAAATATTTTTTTTACAAAGTTCTCGTTTTTAGTTTACTTAAGCGCTTTTGATGTAATTCTATTCATTTAAATTTTTCTTATTTTTGTATTTTTTTTTTTGGAACATTTTCCCAATGCGAGCAGTTGAATTTCTGATCCCAGCTTTGGTTCCAAATTTTCTGCACGCGTTTTATTCGCATGTTTCTCATTTAAATTTGTCTAAGTGCTCTATTTTCTTGGATTTCTAATACAGTCGAAGCCCTCTAAGTCGAAAAGCCCTCTAACTCGAACTAATTTTGAGATCCCGTGAAAATTCGACTTAGAGGGCTTCTACTGTTTAACCAATTCAAATACTCGAAGAGGTCTGGTTCTTAAATCATTGGCTCCAAATTGTCTGTTTCAAAGGTGTGATTGTCCTGTTACGTTTCTTTTTAAAGTCGTTTGAACATTATACTTTTTCCAAATATAAAAATTTCACTCCTTTTATAACTTGGCATTCCTGAAACTTGAATTTATCGAAGTTTTTGAAAGTTTCATTGGATCCAAAATGTCTATCGTCATCGTTCTCATTTAATCTTTTTCTGATATTTGAGTATTTTTAGCCTTGAAAAATTGTACTTATCATAATTTTTGATCTTTTTGTATTTAACGACTAAATTCTAAAGCAGGTTTCGGAGTTTTGAACAATTTATTGGTTCCAAATTTGTCTGTACACTTGCGACTCGTACTCAACATTTTTTTTTCTTATTTAATTTTGCTTTGTTTTTGATTCTCTTTCGATTTCTAAAATTTCTATGAATTCAAATATTTCAATGGCCTCGGTATCACGGGTTCCAAATTGTTTGATTCTTAAATTTCAACTTCGTGTTGAGTTAATTTTTTAAATTTCTCTGAGTGTTTTTGATTTTAGAGCTCCAAACTCCAATTTTTAAATTTTTCTCATTTATTCCTTAGCATTCATTCTCTCTTTTCACTTTTTGAATCTCTCAAAGTCGCACTAGTTCAAAATTTCAACGTTTTCTGAACACTTTCCAATTTTTTCAGTTGAGTGTGGTTTTTCAAGAACTCTCTTAGTTTTAAACAGCAAAATACATGCTAGTCCAAATTTATTAAGTATTCTTAAGATATTTGATCGTACTAAAGTTTATTTTCCACTCTTTGAAGAACTCGGAAACTTGCCCGCTTCTTGGCTCTTCAGAAAATTTCTGTGTTATCTGGATTTTCCATAAGCCTTCTAAGTCCCTTTGTACAACTTTTAAATGCCATAAGTTGTCTTTCCTTCTCTTCCTAAGAACTGCTTCTCATTCACTCTTCGTCGTGTGAATCACTGAGCGTCTACGCTGACTGCACAAAAATAACCGCATATCCGTCTTCAACAACCAACAAAAAATCCGAGAAAACTGTCAAAAACCCATCTGACAGATGTTCAAATCCACAAAAGACCTTCCCTCAACCACGTACCACGGCAGACCTGTCAAACGCAGGTGTTCCACTGTCACCCCGCCTGACAAGCAGACAACCGAATAAGGGTGCTTCATGCAGAATGGCCGTGGACCGTAACTCACCCCTTTAAAGCTGTCGTTGGTACATTGGCTAACTTCCAAATAAAACAAAATACCTGCTCCCAGCTACTCGCACCTACATAGGTCCCTTTGAATAAATTTTTTTTTCTCAAAATTTTCCGAAGCTTCGTAGTATGCTCTGTGAAATTTGTTCGAGATATCAACAAAAAATCACACAATGGGAAGAATTCGATCTCAACTTCCGCGAAAAGTCGGCAAGGACACGACGGCACGTGGTAAGTCTGCACATGTTTTCAAAAAAAATCCAAAAAACGAAATTTTCAACACAGAATGCAATTTTTTCTGTTTTTTCGTCAAAATCGTGTCGAAATTGTTCTTCGACAGCGTTTACTTCGTGGCGTGTGTTGCATGTTATGTCGTTGCTTGGAAAATTTTAATCTCCCCTGACAGTTCAGTGGGAGAGAAGTTTGGTGAAAGCCATTTTCTCCCCGATTGACGTTCGTCTGAAAAAAAAAAGAAAAAAACAAACGAAAAAAAAGCTCACATCGACAAAGTTGTTTTTCTTTATCGCTTTTCCTCAAACGATTTAATTTCACAATAACAATTAAGATATCATCGTCGGCAGTCATTTACCAATCCATTCATTCAGCTTTGTATTACTCGCAACCCCCAGTGTGTGCGTGTAATTGTCATTCAACGCCATGTGCCAACCCTGCATTAATGACACACTACGGATTTTGAACTTCCCCCCGTCCGACACGGAGTCTCGTTAAATTGTAATTTCCATTACGAGTATTCTTTTTAATTAAGTGCTTGTTGTCGTTATTGTTCGAGTTTCGCACTAATTATCGTTCAACTGCAACGGTTTTACGACGTCATACATATCAGGGATGCCATTTTGTCGTGTGTGGTTTTGTCATCCACCGCTTAAAACTACACCACAAAAAATCAGATTGGAAAATAAATATTCTCCATTTTTTCCTCATGAAAATGGTTTCATATTCATCAGAGATAAAAAAAAAATCACGACAGAGATGCTCGCAGGTCGCGACTCGCGAGTGATAGTCAAGCTAATTGGAGGTCTTCACCTTGAGCGTGAATGGGGGGTAATTTTAGAAAAACCGATGGAAAAATGAGTTTTGGAGAGTTTTTTAATTGTATTGTGTTTAATGTTTGTGTTCAGTTTATGGATTCATTTCAAACATCGTTTTCTGCCAAATTTTCTATCTTCTCTCTGGGTAAACAGAAGTAAATTCTTTTTTGACAGCTTGACAAGGACTGAAATGGATGAAAAATTTTGATAAATAAACGATAAATTTTGTGTGACCATTGGTTGCATATTGAAACATGTTTCCGGGATGAGTTCAAAGAATTCTCTCTTGTGGCAGAATGTCAAAAGGTTTTTTTTGCTTTGAGCTTTGCGCTGTCATCTGTCATATTCTTGGTGACAGTTGTGTGGGAGTGTTTTGTCACTTCAATTTACATTGACATTGCGATGTTGTAAGTGGTTTTTAGACACAAAAAAAAAAATACTCGTGCGTGTTTATTAAAGCAACACGTGTTGGGTAATTTGTCTTTGGTTTTTTGTTGGACATTCTTTTTGTCAGATGAAAGGTCTTAAATTGGCTTGGGGTTCGTTGTTTTGTAAAAAAAAATTCTTGTGAGAAGTTTTAGAGGATAAAAATTGTAAAATGATGGATGTTTTATCCATGGAGTTGCACCGATTTGCTTTCTAAGTTTAAAGAACATCTAAAAAAAAACATCTAGAGCATTTAAAAAGGGGCTGGAGGCTGGAGAAGCCATTGCAGAGTTGTTTTTGATGTTCTGACTAATTGTTCGGACTATTTGTTCTACTCAATTTCATTATTCAAACCTCTGTTCAATTGGATATTGATGATAGTAAATTTAATGAAAACTCTTGAATTTAAGCGAATCGAACTAAACATCCAAATGCGAGTAAGCCAATTAGATTGTAGACTTTTGGACTTTACCGCCAAAAGCTGGGCTCTGGCACTTAACAGACGGTTTTGCCATGCAATGTATGGACTTTTGTGGCCAAAAAGAAAGCATTACTTCGACTTAAAAAAAAATAAAAACTCAAGTCTTTTTTGTAAAATATGCAGCTACCAAAGAAACGATCGCTTCACGATTTTCATTTTCCGCCGAGATGATCGTTTTCTAGATTTTCTGAGCGACTTCTTATAGCTTGATCGTTTTTAAAATCCAGTATTGATTAAGAGAAATAAAAACAGACGGAAATCTTTCATTCAGACGTTGATTGATTTTACAATATACTTAAATTAAGCGGCCAACAGAGCACTTTAGGAGGATCTCTCAAAGACACGATCGTTTTCAAGATCGCTTGGCCGATTTCTGAAAGATGAATTCTTTTTAAAATCTATTCTTGATTGAGCGAAATAAATTCTTTAGGATAAATTTTGTTTCGATCCATTTACTTATTTTACTGCCGTCTTAAAAATGGCTGCCAAACGAAATAACTCCAGATTCTCTCTCTCACAGAGACACGATCATTTTGAGGATCAGTTTCCGTGGAACAAGTGGCAGTAAAATTAAAGACTCATTTTTTTTCTTATAAAGGACCTCTCCTTAACCCAATACGTGTCAATTTCATGCAACGAATTTCATCACAAAATTCGCATTCGCCGTGTCACCTTGAAGCCAAAGTCTCCACGATCGCATATCTCCCGCGAAATCACGCGAACCTCTTGATCGTTAGAAACTTTTCCATTACCCTCAGCCATTGGCTCAGCAATTTTTTTGTGGAAATAAATTAAATTGACAAATTATTACAACAAACGGAAAGAACAAATAAAAAAAAACAATCTATCATCGCCTTAGCAAGACCCCACTTATCTGGCGAACAGATTGTAATCGCTCTGATACTGGACAAAATGATTTCATGGCTTTTTTCTTTTTAAGTGTATTATTGAAAAGATAATCTGCACTCACGAAACATGCTATGCATTCAAAGTTCAACTCGACCATGTTCCGAGACTGACTTCAGCCCTACAGCCTTACGTTTTCGAAGAGTACCTCTCGTGACCTTTGCGTGTCGCCATGTGACCGCCTTCCATCACCATTACAGCCTCCCTTTCGTAAAAATCACCCCAGAAAACTTTTCCCGGAAGCTACAAAAACAAACACAGCAGCTTTTCTTAGTTTCAGTGCCATCTATTATCGAGTGACAAGTACACTAACGACCACGACGTTGGAAAGCTTCCCTGATTCTCGAAAACTTTCTTCGAAGAAAAACAAAACTACGTCATGCAGTTTTGTTTCAAAAAAACTAATCAAAAAAAAAAAAGAAGAAAAAGAGGGAAAAAGTGCGGCGCACATTCGCCCAATCATGGCGCCCGCCTTAAATTTCATGTGCACAATACAACACACAAGTAAAATGTCAAACAGTGTGGGTTTTGTATTTATATTTTTCGGGGAGGCAAACACGTGCTTGGGGATTAAGCTTCCAACTGAAACACAAACACACACAGATGATGTTTGGTGTTTGAATAGGGTAGATTAGGTTTGATTCATTAGGTTCGAGTTGAGTTAAGGGCGGACGGGAATTTATTGACAGAGTGGGGGCATTAATCAACGGTGATAATCTTGTAGATGCATTACAAAAGGAAACACTGCTAGGGGGTTGGTAATTAATGTGAACGGGAACGGGAACGGGAGCAAAATTGTGTCAAGTTGTCATAAAGTGGGGGATGGGGCATGGTTGACATTGGAAAGAGTTTTGAAAAGTGTTTTCTTTGAGGAGGATTTGATAAGACGGAAGGTTGATGCGAGGGAGTGTTATCAGCAGGGTCAAAGGAATTAGTGAAAGCAATGGGGTTTTGGTGGCATGGAGACAGTTGGGGATTGAGAAAGTTGACAACAAAATCTAGGAGCTCAGAGCAAAAAAAAAGTATTAGACAGTTTCGACAATCATTTTAATCGTCGATTAAAAACTAGGCTCATTGATTATTACGTTTGAACATTGATTATTGATGATTCAATTATATAAAAGGAGTTTCTAAAAATTGTTTTAGGTCGAGAAAGTCAATGAACGAGGCCTGATCCTTCGTTGTAGATCTACGACGGGATCTGCGTAGGGACAATTGCCACATTAGTTCAGTTTCGGGTAAAATCTTGGCACATACTTATGATCAAAAAAGAACCGGAATTTTATTAAAATTCGGCAATACATGCATGCCAACGCTTGATCCAATTTTCCATACAAGTTTTATAGGCCGCCGAAGGTATGGCCTTTAGTTCACGCAGCGAATTCTCTTTTATGGCCTCTATGGTCTGAAAACGCGTTCCCCGCAATGGCAATTTGAGTCTGGGGAAGAGGAAAAAGTCACACGGGGCCATATCTGGAGAGTACGGTGCTTGGTTGAGTTTTTGGCCAAAAACTGAGACACAACCAACGCTGTTTTTGAATGAAATTCGGGTTTTTTGGCACCAGCCGAGCAGCGACGCGTTTTAAACCCAAAACATCAGTTAAAATGTGTTCGGTTGTTCCATAAGAGATGCCCAACAACACAGCAATCTCTCTTATCGGTGCAGAACGATTTTGCAAAACGATTTGCTTCGCCGATTCAATGTTTTCTTCAGTAACAGATGTTGTTGGGCGGCCAGGGATCTCATCATGATCCAAGCTTGTACGACCACCTTTGAACCGTTTATACCACTCATATGCCTGTGTTTTTCCTAGACACGATTCACCAAAGGCCTTTTCTAACATTTTCAACATTTCGGAACACTTAAATCCATTTGCAACACAAAATTTGATGCACGCACGTTGTTCTAAATTTTCATCCATTATAAAAATCGCCACACGAAAATTTTTCAACTTATTTGTATAGACGTCAAACAAAAACTAATCATACGATATCTGTCAAAATTTGACAGAATATGTATAAAAGTGTTGCGAACGTTGAGAGAATAAAATTTTACCGATTGGACAAGCGCGGGAATTTTAAAATGAAAATTCCGGTTCTTTTTTGATCATAAGGTATGTCTTAAATTAAGGCCGCTCTCATAAGGTTTGATAAAACTCACTATTGTTGGGAATTACTTCAATTGAATATGGAGGTGGTTAGGCATTAGTTTGATCTTCTTCTAACGATTTTTGTGTATCCTCAAAACCTTTTAAGTTCAAATCTTGATTATCAATCCTCGCATTGAATGCGTTTAAAAAAAAAAATAAAAAAAACATCTGAAAAAATACTTTCAAATACAAAAGTTTTGATTGAAAAGTTCTGATTTGAGTCCAATTTCAATTATTCTTAAGCCTTTCGGACAAACTAAGTACGTAGATAAATGTATGTCCGACAGGCTTAAGAATAATTGAAATTAGATTTGTCTGAAAAAATGCTTTTGACTAGTCAAAGCAGTCACTCTGCCTTGTAGGATCTTTACCTAACCATTTCATTATTTTTCACGCTTTTGTTCTTTTATTTTCTAGTCCTCTTGAGAAGGAGAACCTCCTTTTGGCTGTCTGTCCTAAAATTTTTGTTAAAAACTTTGTTTCGATTCTCAGTGGATTTTCACCGCCTCTTTCGCGATGTTATCCAACAATGCAATTAAATACAAGACACTGAATTTATGAATTTTTAAAATTAAGCATTTTAAGACTTTTTGGACAATCTAATTTAAGGCGATTGTCCAAAAACATTTCCAATGCTTAAACTGCCAATTTTTCAGAATGTCTTGCCATTTTAGACAAATCCGTCGTTCTGTAAAAAAAACTATCTTAAAATATTTTCTAGATCTTTAAGTCCAGTCAGTCAAAATTGTTTCTGGAAGCCGAAATTATTGCTGGCAACCAAAATTGTTGCTAAAAATGCTTTAAAGAATTTCTTCACCTCATATCTCGGCTTCCTAAACATTGCACTTCGTCTCAACGACTTTTAAATTAAAGAATTTTTTAAATATTAGGTTGTCAAATATCTCCCTTCCGCCTTTTTGTCTTTTGAATTTTCCGGCTATGTACAAAGTGCTACAGAGCTCGTATCTGGCAATACATCATTTGAAAGGTCTTGACATAACCTACAAAACGACGCATGATTAGTTTGGATACGAGCTCTGTACATAGTCGGAAAATTCAAAAGACAAAAAGGCGGAAGGGAGATATTTGACAACCTATGACTTTAAAGAATTTTCTTTTTCGACAGTTTTGCCCAAAATGTTGGCAAGAAGTGGTTTTTGGGTATTCAGAGTCGCTTGAAAGTTCGTGTTTATGAGGTGGTGGTTCTAGGAGAACCCAATGCCGTTTTGTAACCACAGCTCTGAAAAGTTGAATATAAATTACGATTTAGAACCATCGTGTGACGTTGAGGAATGAAATCAAAACTTTAATCTTCATCCGGAATACCTTGCCGAGAGATTCAGGGAAGGGTTTTCCTAGAGGCCATAACCTTGCTGTGGCAAGCGCCGGACAGAAGCAGAGGAAGTGTGTCAGAGATTCTGGTGTGTGCTATGCAGCTACGGCAGTGCGTGCAATAAGGGATCACTAGTCTGGCTGCATAATCCCCTATCGGCTAATGACCCGTACTAATCGCTATAATTTTAGCAACATCTGTGCGAGTCCTATTAAGAAGGTCGTTGGTTGAGAGTTTGAAAACTAAGCAAGAAATGGACGAATTGGAGTTTCATTTAAAATCTTTCAATGTCATCGGGTTGAAATCGTTTAAAAATCCTACAAAAAATCTCAGCCAGAGTGTGTTTTAGTCGTAGAACCTCCAATAGCCCATCAACTTGTAAATTTTAGTTCACATTTTTGAGTCTTAGAAAATGTTCGTGGGCCTTTTTGTTGTGTCTACCAAGAATGTTATTAAACTGCTCTCAAATTGTTGTTAAATTGTTATCGAGCTACTGACGATTCTTTACTCAAAAATAGACTCAAGTCCATGATAAATATGGAAAATGAATACTAGTCTTTGAATGAGGGGATTAGGCTAAAACAAAATAGAGACGGACACATAAGTGAATCTATAAGGGTTTCGTTATTCCTTTGGAACGAAACCCTAAAAAGAGGTGTCTCCAGCTTAATCAAAGACGATCACGTTTGAGAATCGACTCCACTCAAGAAAATCTCATTTTTTAGGGGAATGACTAAGCTTTGAAAACTTTTTTTTGAATGTTGATTGTCCTTTTGCATTGTTAAAAAAAATGGGTAGTAGATGGAATAGAAACACGAAGATAAGACAGAAAAAAAAGAAATTCTTGAAAACAGAAAACAGAATGCAGCAAAATTATTTTCGGCTTAAGTCGACTTAAAATTTCACTGCCCCACCTCCAGCTAACGACTGACAATCCTCCTGGAGTAACCTCTGTCATGGAAATCTTTCGCAATTCGCCGTTCGGAACCGGCACTAAACAGTAGGTCCCGTCGACTTGTGTCGCGCACAACACAGTGGAGATGCGAACAAGCTATGATTTGGCCCTGTATGGGCTGTTACGCAGATTATCTTAAGTCGACTTTTGAGTAAAGAATTTTCTTTAGGCTCTGCGGCTATTGCAAAGTCTTCTAGACCTCCTGTTTGGACTCTTTCAATTCCCCAGTTACCACCCACATGAGGTGGCTATTCCGTCACTCAAAAATCACCTAGTCACTTCGTAAAGCCACTCAATCCATTGACGTCTATTTGAACTTCGATTTATCTCGTCCACCCTTCCTCACGGATGCTCAAAGTCTGCTCTTCCATCACTTATCTGAAAGTGCTAAAAATCTCCAAGTCACACATCCGCCAGTACTTCCGCGGCTAATTTCATAAGTTCACGCAATCTGTCAACAGACTTAGAACCATTCCTCCTGCCAATCAGGCCAACCAACGACTCAACGGTGTGCCAGTCATGTTCTTGAATTAATTATAAACAAAAAAAAATTCCATTCTTTACCTCGATAGACGACAGACCTACGTCAATTGCATCTGTTGCCGCGAGTTGCAAAGCTTTAACCCGACCACAGCTGACTGGAAAGCTTACTGCTTCGTCTACCCACCGGCAGAGCACCGCCAAAGCTTTTCACTCTCACCCTTTCTCTGTGTGCACGGAGAAGCACTCGCACACTCGCACACAGAGGCACGTTTCAGCTGTGCTTGTGCACATTTTCCATCGTCTCCTTTCGTAATCACACTCTCAAGTGGCGCACGTGGTGCAAAACGTGATTATCAAAATGACATCAAAACAAACGAATGTGTGTATGTGTATCTGTATCTGTATCTAGCTACATGCCAGCGCACTGTGCTGATGTATCTCTGTACATTCCAAGTGGAAGATTTGTATTCGTTTCGTTTCGTTTGGTTTTTTTGTGCGAGTTGGTCGATGGAGGAGGGTGGGGAATTTACTTCTCCTTAGATGATTCGATTGTTGTGCTGGAACACAAGACGAATCCGGGACGCAACTGGTTGCCGTGTGTGAGGGTGGATGGATGCCACCGGTAGACGACGACTAATTGAATCTCTCTCTCGTCTTCTCGTTCTGCCTCAAGTAGGTGTGCAAATTTCTAACCCCGATCGGTTTTCCGCTTCCCGGGGTGGCTTCCCAACCGTGCCGGGGGTGGTTTCGATGAAAAAAGAATCCGAGCCAAGGCAAACAGCATCCTGCCGCTGACTGACCACCACCGGGATGGGTGGGTGTGTAGATTAACATCGAACACGAGAGAGAGACAGAGACGCATTGCATCGAGATTCTGTGAAAGCGAACGGATAAGAGCTGCTGCTGCTGCTGGTGGGTTAGGAGGTATGACACAGTGTGTGGCTATCCACGTGCTTAGAACGTTACTAGACAGTAGGTTCCAGGTCATACTGAGATCCGCGTGACTTACAAAAGCCCAGTGCAAGTTTTCCAGTATGCATTTCACATTCTATACACTCTCGTGTATACGTGTGCCGAAAGGGGGGCTATCCAATGTGAGAGAGTGTGAGAGGCCAACGACGACGACGACGACGATGGCGACGACGGGCGGCCAAAGCCGTCTAGGGAATGTGTTTGTTGATAGATTTGGAAATGGAAAACTCCACCCCATTTAGAAAAGACTTGTTGTGTTTTAAGCATATTCTATTCTATTATACGAAATTCGCCACTGGCATACGCCGGAGAGAGATACTTTCGCTCGCTTTGTTTGTGTCGTTGTCGGTTTCTTGTCTCTTTTTTTTTTTGCAAATCAATTTGAATCGGGCTTAGTGTGATTATAATTCGCGATAAGCGGAAAATTTCTCAAAAAAAAAGACGAAATACAGTGAATATTTTTCTTTTTTTTTTTCGTCGTTTCTGGACATTTGTCACACGGTGTTCCGCTGTCTTACCTTTTGATGTACCCTCCAGTACCGACAATCGTCGTTCGTTTAATATACACGTACATACTACAAACCCCCCTTTCAATACTTACATGTAGATACATCTGAAGGCACGTGGGGCTCTCTGGTTGTGTTCTGTGTGCAATTTAGAAATATAGATTTCCTTCCAGTTCGTTTTGTATCTTCTCAACTTGAAGTTCTATAATTATCGTTTAACGGAAGATCGCGCGCGCGTCTTATTCAAAAAAAAATTATAAACAAATAAAAAAAATTGTTTTATAATTCAAAATTCAGTCACAGTGGATAAATAAGTGAAGTTTTTTGTGAAAGAATAATTCAATTCAGTGATAATACAGTTCACAATCAGAAATTCAAAAAAAAAAAAAAGAAAAATTCCACAAAAAGTGTAGTGTGCATTAAAATCCCTTCCATCTAAATTGGAAATTTGATTGTGTTTTTTTGTGTCGACTAAGTTATGGATTTGTGTTGAAAAGAAATATTTATTTGTTTTTTTTTTATATCGAAAAAAAATTAATAATTTACAAGATAAGGTATTTATTGTGACCGAGCAAAACCTATTGACACAAGAATGTTTTTTGTAATCAAATTTTAGAAAAAAAGAAAAATATATCGTTTGCTTGCTTGAGAGAATTGTTTTGTAAATTTTGCTTGGTCGCTTTAACTACCTTTGCCTTGTTGAGAAAAAAAAACAGTTTTTTAAGGAATATTGTGATTGACTTGGTGCTTGCAAGGAGAATTTTTCGTATTCAAAATTTGTTTAGTGGAGTTTCAGTGGTGGAGTTTTTTTGGTGGATTTATTTCGAATATCCCTTTTTTGTTGAATATCCCTTTTTGTGATCCATAGCGACGTTTTGAATCGACTTTTAAATTCTGGTGACGCCAAGGTTCAACAATTTCGATGTTTAAGAGCGATTCAGTTCGTTTCTATTAATGGACTTGTGTTCACTTATTGTGATTCGTGTGATTTTTATGAATTGTTGGTTGAAATCAGTTATTTAGATTGCCTCTTAGATAATTACATTAAAGGAATTGACCAAAGAGACATTTTCTTAATCAGGCAGCATTGATTTTCATCGCCCCTTGTTCAATCGTCTTCCAAAATTCGATACCGGCTACAGTGGAGGCGCGAAGAAGCTAGGCTCTGGCCCTGTAGGGCTGTTACTACCGACTATTTTTTTTCTATAAAGAAAGAACTGAAATTTTCTTTTATCAGAACCAATTTTATTTATAAACCATGAAGCAATGAACATTTTGTTGTCGTCTTAACCCTACACTGCGCGACTTTTTTTTACAAAAGCAAAATATTCCTTTTTTATAATTTTCAAGTACCAGAATAATAATTTAAAAAAAACTCGTAGTCTATGTAAATTGGCATGGCTATTCCCTTCAAAATATATAAAGCAGATCATCTACAAAGCTTAACAGAGTAAAATTGTGATCCATTGTTTATGAAAGAAGTGAGAATTGAGTTGTATCAGATCTGTTACACTGCGCAGTGTAGAGTTTTAAAGGACAAAAAAAGCCGATGGGCAATTAAGTGATGGTGATACGATTTGTCTGATGATCTCTTCACTCCTCTATGAACAAATAAAACAATTTTTCAATTCAATTCAAAAATACTCCTTGTCATTTCGTTGAAAGCGATTTTCTTTATGAAAAGTTCTCTTCGCAAGAACTGATATACCCCGACGCTCTGTTTAAATGTTTTTCCAATCGTTTTCTTGAGTGGATTGTCTACCTCAATCAATCCTGATCGTCTTTGATTAAACAAGGGACACGTCTTCTTTGAATCGAATCCCCTCATTCAAAGACTAATTTTCATTTTCCATATTCATCAGACTGTATTGACCCTTCGACACTCCATAGCATCGTCTTTGGTTTAGATTCAGTCAGAGAAAACCGGTTTTCTTGTCTCGTTTTGGCTTAAAGCGAAGCTGCTTAGATAAATACAATAAAAAAGGATCTTTGATCTGATGATTATTTGCTGGATTATTTGAACTCCACTAAAATATTCATTCTCATTCCGAATACTCGTAAAATTTTAATCGTTCTGAAAATATGGAAAACTCAATAAAATGCTTCACTTTTTGGTGGCTCTGTTCGTTTTCGCGATTAACATTTACTGTAAAATGTCATCTTTCACTTTTCCCTGTTTTTTTTCTTTTTAGGGTTTCGTTCCAAAGGAATAACGAAACCCTTATGGAATCACTTCGGTGTCTGTCTGTCTGTCTGTCGCCTTTTACAAATTTGACTATAACTTATAAGTCCTTTGTAGTTAGGGGATGAGATTTGGACTGAAGATGTATCTAGGCAACCCAAAAGTAAATCATGCACCCGTTTTGGAATTAGTCGCAGATTAAAGAAAAAGTTAGTACTAATACTAACGGCCGAAAAAACGTTTACTAACTTTTATGGTCGATATGGGTGTCATTGGAAAGGGGGCGGTACCCTGATTATGAAAATGTCTGTCTGTCTGTCATTAGGCTTTAACCTCGGTAATTGGCGAACCACTAAGAATTTAGAAATAAAACTTTGCTAAAAGACGTATTTCACTTGCCCAAAGAAAGTTCAGGAAAAAAATTTTAAGAAAATTTTATACTAGCGAAAAGCTTAGTACCAATACTAAATTTGAAAAATAAATTTCTTTTACTAGTTCCTTGATATGGGTATCGTTGGAAAGAGGATGTTAGTTAGATCAAAAAGTTGTACTATAATAATCATCTCACTCTTATTGGTAAGAAGTTATTAACCAACAAATTGCCGAAAACTGACTTGTGTACCGTGTCCCCCACCTTACTTTCTAGATTATTGGACCAAAAAATCTGAAAAAAATTGGAGTTATGGGGCAACTCATCGCAATACCCCAAAATTATCCAAAAATCGTGTACGATTTTTTATTCATACTAAAATAAGTTAATTACTAATTTTTTTTTGAAACAAATTTCATGGGAATTTATTAAGTGAGGTACCATCGTATAGGTCTTGTAAAATGAAATAGAGTTTTCATTTTGAACTTTTCATTTGGAAGTTAAGTTTTCGAGATATTAAGCTTCAAAGTCGAAAAAAAGGCGTCCCCCCCCTCGCATTTCCACACCACCCGTTGGTCTAAAAATCTGAAAAAAAATCTGGAATGTAGATCTTGATATAATCTTTGTGTTAAAATTGGTTTGAGCACTCTGGCTTTAATAGTTTTCGAGATATTGGCCAAAAACCGAAAAACAACAACATTCGAATTTTGAAGATCCGAAAACGCCGTTTTGTAGATCTCGGTGAAAGAACAATAAAATATTATGTAAAAAAAATTATTTTCATACAATTTTTCGATATATTAACGATTTAAATCGAATCAGTTATCGCAAAAAACGATGAACTGACGGCAGTCTCAGTGTCGCTTGTGGCATTTCATCCCCTAAATGCACCAAAGCAATTTTCACACGGCTGGCGCGATCAGCAAATGGGAAAGGATTTTCTTTTGTTCAGTTTCGTTCGAAATGAAAGAATTTTAGTGATTGAACAGTGAATTGAGTTTAATTTGATTTGACTATTTTAGTTTGTTGATTTCTTAGACTTATATTAAGTCTAAACTACTAATCTGTTTGCGAACGAAACCCTCGGCGGGTGAGTAAAACTCACACTTGACCGGTTTTTTTACATAAAAAATATCTCCGCATTGTGGTATCACAATGGACCTAGTCTGGCCTAAGTGTGGTTGGGCCTCAAAGAGCACCAGCCAACCACTCTAACCTAACCTAACCTACACAAAAAATATGTGGAACAGCCCGTACAGGGCCAGAGCCCAGCTTTTTCGCGCATCCACTGTCTTGTGCGCGTTATACTTTTTTTTCTTAAATAAGTCTTCGTAAATTCTCGCTGAGATATTCACTTTTTGTGAACACATCGAGCTTGCCTGTTTACAAGCAAACATGAGCTTCTCTGCTCTGCTGATCGCGAGTGCCTAAAATTTTAAGGAGCTAATACAATTACTCTAAATAAAATGTAAACCATACATATGACTTTCAGCTTTTCAGTTCTTTAAACCTAGTTTTTCAAATTTACTGACCATTTGCAATTTTTTCCACTTCTGAGATGCTGTCCCTTTAAACAACTAGTAACAAAAAAAACAAAAGAATTTTCTTCTACTAAGAAACAAAAAAATAAAACTTAAAAAAATTGTTGATTTTCTTGGTGTCTGAAAGGTTCGAAAGCTTGACGAGATTGCTGATCCTTCTTCTTAGATAAGAAGATTTTTCCAGCCATTTTTGTTTTTTTAACCCCCGGTAATTTGAGAGCTAAGCGAGAGTACCCGGGTTCGAATACAGCTCGAGGACAAAACACCACAAGCAGCTTTCACGGCACCTCCAGCGAACGGCTGACAATCCTCCTGAAGTACTTTTGTCACGGAAAGGTTCGTCGTTAGGAGCCGGCAATAAACTGTAGGTCCCCTTCACATGTGTCAAATTATAACACGCACAACGCAGTGGAGGCGCGAAAAAGCTAAGTTATGTGCCTTATTACTGAAAAATCAGAACTCAATGTCAGTCTCTCCTTCCCTGGCCAACACTTAACAGCTCAGAAAGACAGTTTGACTTCCACTCATGTTTGAATTCATTGTCTGTCTTTAAATTGTTCGTATTTCTGCTCACACTCGACAAACTCGAAATCTTTTAAACCTTTTAAATGAAAATCCCTTTCTCAGTCAATTTTCTTCGAGATTCTCCTCCCCGAAGGTCCGTCAATGTGATTTCCCTGTCTCAAAACTAAATCTCTAAGCTGGTTTTTCCAGCTCACGCCTCGACGCCAACACTCCACTACCCACCAAGGCGTCTTTACTCACCTTTCTGACTCCATCACGTTTCCGACAACTCTCCTTCACCATCTCATACTTCGTGTGCTCTCTAAATACCATCCACGTGACCACGTGTCCGTCGCTTCTTCAGCAATTTATCATTCAAAAAAAAAAAAAAAAACTGCAAGCACCAATCAATCGGATCGTAAAACCCAAACCATCACGCGCGGTAAACTTTTGCATCTAACACCGGCACCGACCCCCTTCCCCTCAGATGAACTCGCCCTAGAAGAAAAAGGAAAAAAGAACAGACGTAAAAAAAAGAAAAGAAGAGAAAACAAAGATCGACCAAGTGCCGAGACCTCAACCCGAAAGGTCACAGACTCAGACCTCAGAAGATCTCCTTCGCGTCCGAGTTTGCGTCGCGTCCGCGTTTCACGTGTATTCGCCGAGCCCGGAGTGTTAATGATGTAAACGCAACACGAGACGCCGAGTAAAATAGCCAACAAACAGAGACTAGATAATCAGAAGCTTAACAGAGAGACACCTGAAGGCATGGCATCCGAGACGGGAACGTGCAATGGCTTCTTTGGCGATCACGGAAACGCCGCGCTGAACAACTACTTTCAGCAGCTGTCCTCGTCATCATCGGGCGGGAGCAACGGCAGTGCCACGAGCAGCGCAGCGAGTGGTGGCAGCGGCGGTGGTGGCAGTGGTGCCAGCGACGGCAGCAACAATGACAATTCTCAGACGAACTCGAGCGGTAGCAGCAGCAGCTCCGTGAGCTCGACCAACTCTCGGGTCCACGGATCCACTCCGACTACCCCGACCAACCAGTGGAACGACCTCCAGTCGAATCAGCAAAGACAACAACAGCAACAGCAACAACAGCAGCAACAACAACAACAACATCAACAACAACAGCAACACCAACAGCAGCAGCAGCTCAGCCAGCAACATCAACAACAGCACCAGCAGCAGTCGGGAGCACCGCTGTCAGCGGCACCAGCGTCACATCAGCACCACCCGCACCACCCACACCTGTCGGCGATTAATCACTCGCTGACGCAGAACCTTCCCGTCGCCTCGAACACCCACTCGATCTTCGGGACGGGCAACTTCCACTACAAGACCAACAACTCGTGGACAATACCGGGCCTCTCGTGCTACCAGCGGATCTACAACGAGGCGCACTACCAGCGCAACTTCCATCCCACAGACACGTCGCCGTGCAACCCGGCGGCGGCGGCCGGGAATGAGAATCTGCTGAGCAACCACCACCAGCAGCCGCATCAGCAGCACCACGGCGCCGGCGGTGGTCAGCCGGGCGCTGGAGCGGTCAACGCGAAACGGTTCCAACCGGCGCCAAATTCAGGTTTGTACCTCCGCTAAACACAGACAGAACCTCGTCTGCGATTTGCATTCCAAGTTTATGAGACTTGCGCAAGCCCCGGGCCAATTAAAAAATTCAAATTCAAATTCAAATTCGATTCGGTGCGATCGTTTTCACGGTCACGGGAAGGGAACTTCGACTTGAGTTAGGTCGTTAAAGTGGCAGATCGTATATGCCCGTTATCAGCGATAGGGCTGTCCAGGAGTCACCTTTAAAGGGACCGCTTATCGCCGTCGATCGCTTATCACGCGAGGCCACGACCAATCATGACATGAATCACACAGATGATCGTAAGCGCGGTCTATCTGCGTGTGTGTGTCCGTGTCGTTTACGATCAACTGCAATAGTAATCTAAATTGGTTGTAAATATGACTGCGGACGGGGGGAATGGCAATTTCACGGGAATTTCGCGCGCTTGGTCGTCGTCGGGTCGGTCATAAAGGGCTTAGTGCTGAGGTGCAAGTCGCTATCGGCCACTTGAGGCCTAAGGTGGCATGCCGTCACTTCATGAGTGGTCAAAATCACGCATCGATATCGCGTTCAGTTGAGGAAATTGCAAAGCACGGGGACAGTGTATGCGGTTTTGTGCAGTTTTTACTTTTTTCGAGTGGTTGGCGATGTTTGAGAACCTGTTCTTTAAAGGTGTTTGCTTGAAGAACGTTTTTTAGAATTTATTCGTGGAATTTTACTCCCGGGTTTGTTAAAAGTTCCCTAAGTTTGAAAATGCTTTCTACAAGTTTCTCTTAAATTTAAAAACGTTTTCAACAATTTTTGTTCGAGTTTTTAGGAAACTTTGTTCGAAATCTTTATACAGTCGAATCCCTCTAAGTCGAGGTCCCTCTAAGTCGAAATCTCTTTAAATCGAGTTCCCTCTAAGTCGAACTAATTTTGATATCCCGTGAAAATTTGAGTTAGAGGGACTCGACTGTGATTGTCATATGTTATCAATTTTCCGATAATTTTGAAAAATGATTTTTTGTAAAGCTTTCGAATGGGAGAGTCTTACAAGTTTTTTATAGTTCTTTTTATTTAAGAGGATTTTCGATAAAAATAGTCAAGAACTCATTCATTTAAACACGCCTTTTTTGAGGTCACATCATTTGTGGAACATGTTTGCATGTGTCTTCCTTTCGAAGTCACAACATTTGTGGAACATGTTTACATGTCTTCCTAAAATTCGATTAAATTGTGGACATTTACAGAATCGGAATAATTTACGAACATTTTAGTATAAATTTTCTTGAAATCTCATCAATTTTGGAATGTTTTCTTTAAATTTTATCAACTAGAGAACTTGGCGATGAAAATTCATCATTTTCCGTCAATTCCAACCCATTCATTCGCCTGTCTGTCAGTTTCGTTTGCTCCTGTCAAAAGACATTCAGCGCCATTTTCCTTTGATCCCATCTAGGTGGTCGGGATCATCTTGATATAAACCGACTCTTTTTCTTTCTGCGGCGCTACAGTCCGTTGTGGACCTGGGCCTCCTTTAGCAACCTCCTCCAGCACGATAAACCGACTCTAGCACCAGCTAAGTCTCTCGACTGGCCAATTTAAGACCCAGATGCACTGAAAGTTATTTTTTCCAATCGCAACGCCTTTCAAAGCTTCCCAATACTCGATTACAGGTCTCTCGGCGGAAGGAGATTATTTGGGTTGATCTTAAAATCGGTTGTGATTAAATTAAAGCCCAGTCTAAAACAAGCCTATTATTTGACGTATGACGTCTGACCGCATATCGTGACAAGACGCATACGCCATTCGGTGATGGCATGTAATTTCCAAGCAGTGATGTGTTGATGTTAATGTTTAAGCCGAGTCCTCCGCCCCTTTCCTGCGACTTTGTTGCATTTTATTTATCGCCCTTTGTATCTGACATGAAAAGTGGAAAAAAAAAAAATCTCATATGAACTCTGGCCCTTTGCTCGTAAAGTCACGTCGGCGTTTTGTATTTCTGAATCGAAAGTGCGTGCTTCGAAATTAAAAAAAAAAAAAAAAAACAATTTCACAACTGCACCTCAAACAGCGCCGAACCTCATTCAAATCAATCTCCAGTTTTTGAATGATTTTTTCAAAACAAAGACCGAGCACTGTTTTTTGTTTTCGCGCTTAGCCTTTCAAGTAAAACGAAGCTTGAGGTTAATTCGCATCACTTATCTGGTTGAGCTCACTGATTGATTGCTTCATTGTGAGTTGATAAAGTCCATGACAGTTGTTAATTGACAGATGATTTGACAGATAGATGAATATCACTTGTCAATTCGTGTTCATTCAGTTTCTTTCAATTTGAGTGTCAAAGGAGATTCCTGGAATTTTCAGGGATGTCAAAAGATGGACAGAAATGACAATTCCTCGATTTAGTTCGTTTGAAAAGTGAACGCGCAGCTGTGGTTGAGTTGTTTTGCGGTGTGAATGATATCTACAAAGTTGTTTTGTTGCGGTCAAGCACTGTCGACGTTGTTTGGGTTAGTGGGTTAAGTTTTCTGTGTGTATAGATGCGATGCTTGAAATTTATCCTGCACGGAAATTTGATATTTTTTTCGTGTCTGATTGTTTTTTACGTAGCAGTTTTTTTGCGGTGGTTTTTAAGAGCCAGTGTACTTGATACACTTGTTTCTCGTGGTGACAGCTGTCATTAACTTTAAGCTACTCAATGTTTTCAAAAATTTTATCCAGAAAATGAGCATTTGAATGAGGTTCTATGTTCGAAAATGTAAAGAATGAAGAAAATGTACCCAAGAAAGGTCGGTCAACGGTGCTAAGGAACTCCGAAGCTTTTTAAAATAATTTTTCTGGAACTTAAAACCTATGACGTTTTTTTTACCTTAAATTGTTTGCTTGATATCTCATGTCTCATAAATTTAAAAGTTCAATCAATTTTGATATTTGAGATTTTGTAACAAAATTCATTTTGAATTTTCGCCAATGTTTTCATGCAGGCGCATCAATTTGAAAACATTACAATTTTTTCTTCTATTTTCTGTCGACACTGATCGCTAAAACTTGACGTTGATGCGTCCACAACATCCAAGCCCTGCTCTGATCATCGCTTGATCGAAATTTAAGGATTAGAAACGAAGAACCTCGTTTACATTAATTCATAGATTGAAAGATAATCCGAAAAGCAACAAATTTTGAATAAAAATGAGTGCAGCAAGGCGATTGCCGTTTCAAAAATTGTTGTTCTTTAAATTGTTTTAAGCCTAGAGTTGCTTAAAGTAGTTTTGACGTCGTCTAGTCTTCCTAACCGCTTGAACTCCTCAATTTCTTGCTAAAACTATGAGTTGCCAGCATTTACACGAGTCTTTTTCACTTTCAAGCCTTTAGAGTGCTTCAAACAAATCGCCGATGTTAAAAAAAAAAAGCCCACCCAGCAGCACAAAAGTGTCACCCTCGCCGTCGTCGTCGAAACAACAACAAAACACTAAACCGAACGTCATGCCTTCGTAAATTTAAATTGACCGCACCACCACCAATTCAAAACCACCCAACCACCCAGTGAAACACTACAAATAAAAATACATCCACCCCCCAACCCTCCACCACCCATCGCTTCCAGTTAATTGCCTGAATGCTTGAATGGACAAAAGTTTAGGTTTTCCAAAAAGTTCCCTCTTACTCCACCAGCCCCACGCCACACCAACACCAACACGAACATAGAACAACAACCACCACCATCATCGAGAGCACATTTTCACCCTCTAAACCCCCTCCACCCGTCCGGAGAGCTTTCGCACGTGATCCGGCCGCTGCACATTTCCACAGTCAAACACCCGTTGATGAAATGTGCTTTGGATTTTCTGAAATATGTATCTCACAATCCGTCAGAACGATGACAACGAGAGGATTTAATAGACCGAGCCGAGTTTGAGGGTAACTCGAAAAAAATAGAGAATTCAAAATTTATTCGTTGGTGGTGGGGAGGGGGTTCTGTGTGGCACGTTTTTAAGGGACAAAACACAACAAGACGACAAATCGGAAACAGATTTTCTTCGGATAGTAACAACACCCAACAAACACCTCGGGAGGGCGGCCGTGTTGGTGTCGTCTGTCAATTGAATTAGAATTAATTTTACTGCATATTTGTGCATGCAAAATGAACGGGCGAATAGACGTAGATACTTTTTTTTGGATTGTTTTTCGAGAAAGAGAGAGAGAGAGGAGAGAGTATTTTGCTATTTTGCTGTTGATGCTGATGCGTAATTAAGTTGTGCTTGATGCACCCCGTTTGTGGGGTGGTTTGGATTCGTTTCGATGCGAAGCTCGTAGTTTGAGAAGGGAGATGGAGCGGATGCAAATGAACCAGAGTGCATCAGAGTTGAATGATTCATGGCCGGACCGGACCTACGGAACAAATAAGATCGACTCCGAGATCGACTTCTAAATCGAGATCGAGTGCAAACTTTTTCATGTTGACAAACAAAATGAAGTGAATGACGGGAGTGATAATAGAGAACACACACTCATTGGCATTCAGTTTTGAAAAACAAAGAAAAGGGTCGTTAGAATTAACTAGAAAGATCGTTTGCGTTCGTTTATTCACTCGCCATTTTTTAACAACTCTAGTCTAGAGCTACACGTTTCTGATTATCGAGTTAATTTAGTTTGTGGAAGTGGCTGAAATTCAGAAATATTACATGAATCAGTCTTTTTAGGGTTTCGTTCCAAAGGAACAACCAAACCCTTATAGAATCACTTAGGTGTCCGTCTGTCTGTCTGTTGCCTTTTTCTTTCTTTCTCCAAAGGTGGTTCTGCAATGAAAAAACAACCAGCTTGGGGCCATAACAGATTGCTATTAAAGAATTTCCTTATATTTTGCTGGGATTCTTAAGAATTTGTTAACAAAAAATGTATAAAAAGCTCTTGCAGCTGAAGACCTTACAAAGACCCATCTATTTTGTTGAAAAATGTGCAGTTAAAAAAATAACGTCTGCCAAAATGTAGACGATCGAAATTTTGGTCAAGCGTTTAGCGTTTTGGACGGCTTTGCGTTTTTGCTTTACTTAAGCATAGGAAACTTTGCTGGAAAAGAATTTTGATAATTGGGTCATTTCACGCACAATCGCCCAACATTCTGAACGACTCGGTTTTTGGTTCGATTCAGCAACAAGAAAGCGTGTTTAGCAGTCCATCGTACAATTTTGGAAACAAATTGCTCTCAATTTTGTTTGCTATTTCTTTATACAAAATTTTAATTTGTATGGGAATTTTTCAAAAATTATGGACATGAGTAATTTATCTTAGATGTACGGTTACAGAACAGGTTTCTGGCTTTCAAAACTGGTATAGTACTTTATTGTAAGTGTTGTCGTTGTATTTTAATATATTTTTTTTTATAATGTCAATTAATTCTTTTTTTTAAATTACGCCTGCCTCGGAAACGGGGTGAGGTAGATCACCCTCCTAATGTAAAAAATGCTTGCTTTCGACCGCTATACAAAAGTCCATCATCAGTTTTTGAAATTTTTTTGAAATTTTCATACGAAAATGTTTATTAAAATATTTAGATTTTCTTTAAAAAATATTTTTTGGTCGAATCCATCGAGATCCCAACTTGAAATTTGGAGTGAAGATGGGTGAAATATTGTTTTATAAAAAAAAATTAGGAAAATTAAAATACAATTTTTTGAGATATTCAAGGATACGTGCCAAAAAGGAAATTTTTAACTATCTTTCGTTCTTGCAAATAAAAATTGTGTGGGTTACTTAAAAGTTCAAACTTTTCTGAATTCAATAAGATATAATTTACAAAATTCTGCTAAGCAGAACCAAAGTTATGATTTTTTTAAAAGAAAAATGGGACCACAAAAGGACCAGAGCCTTGCTTTTCGCGCCTCCTCTGTCCTGTGCACGCTATAATGACACATGTGAAGGAGACTTACGGTTTATTGCCGGTTTCGAACGGCGAATTGCGAAAGCCTTGCGCGACAAAAATACTCCACGAGAATTGTCAGTCGTTTGTACAAAATAGTGTTAAAATACAAACAAATTTCAACAAATTGTTTGAAGACAATTTTGTTGCCGAAGTTTAAAGGAAAGGAAAGCAATGGTCAAATAAACTAACAAACAAGTTAATTCAGTACGTCTTCTCTTACTTTTCAACCTATGATTGTGATTTTTCTCTCTTTATTTGTCATAAAAACTTTTCTCGGACGAATTTTTATCAATTTCGGTGGCGTAACGGCGGTCAATGCTAAAATAAACTTAAACACCTCTGCTGTAGGCGAATGGAAATCTTTAGAGGCTTTTCCTAGAATGACATTAGTTACAAGTAAACTGAAAAATCAGACATTTTTGACCAGATCTTCAAAAATGTCTCTAAAAGCCTCTAAAAATTTCCATTCGCCTACACATCTCTCTCGAAGACGTGGTAAAGAAAGTGTTCACAAGGCCAGAAGACGACCACAAGACATGGACATATACTCACGGATTCTACGAATTTTCTCCATCAATAACCTCTGCCTCATAATGTTAATTCTATCCACGACTTCCATTGATTTGAGAAAATTTGTTTTTCACTAAATGCTTTGCTAAAGCCGTACATTATCTTAAGCACAACCTCCCTTGTTTGCTAAACATTTGTTCAGCTTTTTATTTATTGTCTACCTGAATTCTCTAGGCGACTCATTGAGTCTCTATTTGACACAAGTTCTTGAGTTTTTTTTTTATTGTGTTTCGATCATAATATCCACAGCGTTAGAAGCACAACTATTTCCATTGACGTTCCATACTTTCCCAGGTCTGGATTTTAACATTTGACAGTCAGCCAGAGAGCCAGTCAAAGCCAGAGCCAGTCCCCTTTAAAATATATTGTGACCTATAAATTTGAAGCCGTGAAGATTAAAAAACAGCAATGTTTTTCTGAAGATAATAGCGATTTATTAACGAAATATTATAAAGGTTACATAAGTTTTCTTACAATTTACATAAAAAAGTACAGAGATTTGATTTGTTTTTTTTCCATGTTTCTATTGAAAAACAGATTGGTTTATAATTCTCATAAAAATGAATTGCATGGTCCTTTACATAATCTTTGTTATATAGGCAGCTTGATTAGGTTTTACTGTCTGCATTCCTCAGTTTTGGGTGTTTTTACTGAATTAGCCTCCAAAAACAGACCTCAAATGATATTTAAAAAAAGACTTCAAAGACATTTTTAGTTCCAGTGTCAGCGGCTTTTCGCTACCTTGTAACAGTACAAGTAAACGGTAGATTTACATTTTTTGTCAGCCAAAGCCTGCGTCAAGAAATTGCTTATGAAAATGTTGTACCAGAAAATGAAGGACTTGAATTGAAATTGAGTTCAGGCAATTATTCGAGCGTTTAACGAGCGTCTTTTAATCAAATTAAACCCCAAGTAGATTGGCTATTTATTGAAAAGACTCAAAAAAGCCGATTCGCCTACAATACTCACTCCATTAAGCCTTTTAATGAATTAGAAACAAATGCGGTAGAAAAATGTAGTAGAGCTGATTTTCCAATAATTTTTGGAGTGCAATCCCTCTAAGCCGCATTTTCACGAGACATCAAAATTAGATCGAGTTACAGGGATTTCGACTTAGTGAATGCTTTTTGTATGGAAAATTGGGAGGGGGCATGCCCAAAAAATGGCGAAAAACATCGAGTTAAAAGGAGTTCGACTTAGCGAATGGTTTTTGTATGGAAAATTATGAAAGGGAATGCCAAAACATGGCGAAAAGTTTTGAGTGAAATTCGACTTAGAGAGATTCGACTGTATTTTTCATTTAGACTGAACGTTTGTAATTTTTCTCTAAGACTTTTTTCTTCTTTGATTTGACTCGGTTGATGTTTCGGTCACAAGCATTTGTTTAAAATAGAATCTTTTAAAATTGAATCCGCTCCCTGTCCTCACCCACTCCGTGGCGACTTAAATCCCTTTAAGCAAGAAAAATTTCCAAATTTACTCACTCAACAAAAACGCGCTCGACAAAATTAAGAACCGTCCCGTCACATTCATGCTGCACCCGAACATCATGCAAAAAGATACACATTCGCTGCATTGCTCTTGGCTCCGGCTAAAAACACAACATCTCATTAGCATTATGACTGTGTGCATGTCTCGCTCTCTCGATAAACTCGTGCTGTGTGTGTGTTGAAAATCCATAACCTCTAAGGCCAATGGATTTGATCCCAGACTATTCATCAGCTCTATGCATCCATTCACATCCTTAAAAACTGTTTCATATCTCTTTTTTTTTTTTTGTTTGCCTATCCTTCGGGAGAAAAATCACTTCAATGCAATGCCACCCCCCACCCAACAACACACCACCACACCAGTCATACCAGTCGAATGTATCCGCGAATAACCAACCCACCCCCACCCACCGGGTTAGTAATGAGATACTCACATTGAATAGTTTTTGGGATCACGTATGCCAATCAATTACTAAATTCATGTTAGAATAGAAATGCAAAAAAAAAAAAAATTGAAACCAACTGCTGATAGATACAACAAAAAAAAAAACTTTCTAACAAAAAAAACATTTCTCATTTCTAGATGGAATCTGTTTTGTGAATTCACTTGCATACGCACGTACGTACCGATGATGTTAAAAAAAAAAAAAATAATAAAACAAAAATTGTTGATGTTTTTTTTTTTTTTGTTTGCTGTTTTGTTTTTTACAAATCTTTTGTATTTAAGCGAAAAAATGGGAAATTAATTAGTTTGTTTTGTTGTTTTACCGACTCGTAGATACTTAGAGACATTTTTTTTTTGTGTTTTTTTTTTTTTTGTGAAGGGCTCTCGAGCTCGCGGGCTAGCGCACGCTAATCGATCGATGGCGGAGAGGCGTTGTTTGTTTGTGTTGTGTTTTTTTTTTTTTCATTTTTTTTTTCTGGTTGAGATACCGTATTTAATAAATTCAATTACACCCCGGTGGTACGTGGATGGGCACGTGAGAGAGATTGAGTTCTTGTTGCAGCGCAGATAGTTGGGTACAGGCAGGCTGTGCTCTGATGTATTTTTAATTTTATGTGAAGTTTTTCTGTTGGGGGGGCTTAATCGTAGTCGGGTAATTTTGTGCAATTAGAAGGGATTGCGATCGGTGAAGTGACCTGTCCGGCGCCCTTTTACGAGAGGGAAACGTCGTCGGACAGGCGTGAAGTGTCACTTATGGTGACACCTGATGTCAGATCAGGTGTTTGTTTTTATGGCCGGGATGGTCAGTGAGTAATTTATTCTCCGATTCGAGGAATTCGGATTGTGACCGAGGCGGATAAGAGTTTGAATCGTGTTCGTGGGCCGTCGAAGAGTGGCAGAGCACGTTTAGTGGTTTTGAGTGGCAATGGGAGCAAGACAGAGGTAGGGATTAGCTCAGAAAGGGAAGAAGAGGATCGCTTAGAGCGTAGGTGAAAAGTTTTCGAGGCTTAAGGTCGGAAGAGAAGCGAAGAGAAGTCTCGAAAGGTAAAGGGAGGCTTAGAAAGGGCTGTAAGCTCACCTTTTGCAATGCTCGGCTAGAAAGCAGGCTTCAAAAGGCGACTTAACGCATGCGCCATAGATATATAGAATTTTTAAGGACCAAGAGTTCTTGTGTTGTCTAAGGGTTAGCTTGATTTTTTTTAAAAGATATAGAAATAAAATAAATAAATAATTAATCTGTGTAACAGCCCTTACAGGGCCAGAGCAAAGGTTGTTCGCACCTCCATTGTGTTATGCGCGACATAATTTGACACAAGTGGAGGGGACCTACTGTTTAATGTCGGTTCCATAACAGAGGTTACTTAAAAGGATAGAATAAGTCTTAAGTCCCTCTTAGAGGTTGGAAAAAACAATAAAAAGCCGCCGGAAGGTTGAGAAACTTTTGAAAAACAGTCAAAAACGTTTTAAAACTCTAGGCCAAGCTGAGAAGACACTCTAAGTCAACAATTTAAGTTGACGGTCTAGGCCTGTTTAGCTAAGCTGATCTAGTTTGAGCTTATGAGGATCTTAGCTGAGGTTTTCGTAAAGCCGTGATCTCGATAGGCCCTTGTAATGCCAAATCTTAGAACCTAATTTAAAAACTGCTGAATCAATGATGCTTATCGTTGTCTTTATTTGCTGGGTCGTATGTCTTCTTTTTTTTTATAATTTGCGCGTGATAAAGGAGTTGGGGCTACCCTTAAGTATCCTGTTTAAGACACAGCACGGGCCGAAGGTACCGAGGGAGAGATGTAAATCTTTTGAGAGCCCTAAGCCTTAGCATAGATTTGAATAGCTTTTTTAATGTAAGTGTGCTTCGCAAAACGTTCTTTGACGCATGCATGTTGCAGCCTTTTGCATCTTTTTCTAGGATTTTTTGTTGCATAAATAAATTTAGTTACGAATGCACTCATTTTATGACTTAGTGCTTATTTTAAAAAGCCCAGCAAATATCAAGACTGCTGTACTTCGAACAGAGCTTTCATCATCATTAGTGGGCGTAACAGCCCACAAAGGGCCAGAGCCTAGCTTTTCGCGCCTCCACTGTGTTGTGCGCGTTATAATTTGACACATGTGAAGGGGACTTACAGTTTATTGCCGGTTCCGAACGGCGAATTGCGAAGGCTTTCCATGACAGAAATACTCCAAGAGGATTGTCAATTCGTTCGCGTGTTTTTTTCCTGAGCTGGATTCGAACCCAGGTACTCTCGCTTAACAGTCCGACGCACTAACGATTAAGCCACGATGCCCACAAGGCAGAGCTTTGCTATGCCTAAGACCGCGGCTCAGGTTGGTGGCTGAGGCCCAGGTCCACCCCGGACTTTAGCACCCGGAAAAAAAGAAGAAAACCGCGGCTATCTCTTAAGTCAATGATATTATTCGATGCGTCACTTCTTTCACTTGTTTGTCACTTGTTTTCTGCATCAAAAGCTTTTAAAACCTAGTCTCGACGACTGTCATTTTGAGTCTTTGTGTTCTCTAAGCCAGGCTTGGAAGTCTAGACCTTCTCCTGGCGCTGATTAAGACTTCTATTGGGAGTTGAACAGACGCTTTGAGTGCTTACAAAGAGCCGAAGACTAAATTCCGCTAGTGATTTCCTTTTTTACGACTTTATAGGTCGTCTTAGGCACCTCCTTCTTCTCCTGAAAGGGCTTCGAATACCAATCTGTCAGATTTGTCTTTTCTCAGGACTCCATTCGGCAGCTAAAATGACGTCTTAGAGCCTTTATACGGTCTAAGGCACAAATTCCCAAGTGATTTTGTAATTCCACTGCTAAATGGGCGTCTAAGTTCATAACCCTGGAGCCCACAAAGAATTTTCTTTTTTTTCTCTTAATTTTCATTACATCTGTCCTTGGACATTAAGGTATTGAATTTTAAGTAATTAAATGATAAATTAGCGAAGAAGCTAGGCTCTGGCCCTGTATGGGCTGTTACGCAGACTATTTCTTTTTTTTTAAACGATAAATTAGGTTATAGGACCACTGTCTCATACAACTAAGATCTTACATGGCCCCACAAAAAATATGATATCGATGGACTCTATTTGTCAACCAATCAATCTTAAAAGGACCGCAAAAATCGATCAGCGATCGCAGTGTGACAAAAAAAAAAACGTCCCCTCTCTTGAGAACGGTTAATTAAATCGACTTTCTGTCTCTTCAACGCTTCAAATATTCTAACGACTTTTGTCTTAATGACCACTGCCGCAGGCGAACATTAAACGTACGTTTTCCATCTGGATCTGGACCTTCTTATGGATTTTTAATCGCTTTTCGATTATTTTCTTTTCTTTTAGAACTTCACATGAAATCAGAACAGTGGTGGAGAAAAATCTTGAATCTCTACAAAATTTCAGAAATCACACGAAATTCCTCCCAAAAATTTGCGACTCTCCCTCACACAACTCGAACCCACCCAATCTCCGAGTCATCGACAAAGGAACCCAACCCATCCCTTCCAAAAAAAACTGCAACTTTCCATTTTCAAATTCAAATTCTTTTCCCCTTCGGTGTCCACATTGCTCCCACCACAACTGTACTGCGCCTGCGAATTAATTAAATTAAATTTTACGAGCCGTGTGTGATTAGTTTTCATGTTTTATACGATTTTGTGAGAATCTAATGAAATAATTTACGAGTTACTGGCAATTTTATGCTCCTCTCTGTTTTGTTTTTTTTTATTTTCTGATTTTTTTTTTCCACTCCTTCATGTGCCTCGAATTAAATTCTTTTACCGAATGAGTTTGCAATTTGATCGTCATGCGACGATGACGATGACGTTGTATTGCGATCGTTCGTTTAGCGGCTGCAGTTGAGATGAATTTTATTTCTTTTTATTTTGAGAAAATGATTAAATTTGATTTAATTAAATGAAATAAAAATAAAAAGAACACTGAGGAGGAGGTGGCACACGTCATGCTAATGAGGTTCGGCGTTGTTCTCGGTGAGCGGCCGCGTACAGAAGCTGCTGTGATGTGGTCGGTAATTTACGCGGATTAGTTGTTTACTGATTACTCTCGAGACATGTTTATTGATGATGCAAACATTGTGAGTAGTCAATAAAGTCGATGGATTTTGAGGGAATGAGGAGGAGAAGGTCGCTGTTTTAAATGCAACGCTGGTGGGCAGACAATGATGAGCGCGTGGCAAACGTTAGGTGCTTATGATTTGAATGTTACAATCTTTTTTTTAAAGAAAATCTGTAGAAAGACGCTGCTTATTTTACTCACTTACTCACTTTTGATTCATTGTTTTACTCATTAAAAGGAAAGTAAATAAGTGGACCACCCACAAATTCCATTTATCTCCACCACATTGCAACAATGTTCGCCTCAAAAGGATCCGATTGTCCCCCGACTGTCACCCAAAAGCCACCTCTCCCACCACGAAACCTTTCACATACCTCCGTCAACCGCAAAACGTTAATTCAAATTCAACCAAATCCGATATCCGCAGTCATTAACAATTTTTCATCAGCCGAATGTTGGCTCAGCTTAATTAATATTTTTCCACCAAAAAAAACAAAAAAAAGAAGAAAAGAAAATACCTTTTATCGCACACAAACCCGTGCTGAGTGAGTGGTAAATGTCAACTTTCTTTATTTTATGCATTTTTATAAAAAATCGTCGTCGTTGTGTTTTTTTTTTTTTGGTTTTCTGTTTAATTTTTTGTAAAAGGTTAAGCCAGCTATTTTTTTTTTTTCGTCTTGTGTGGAATGAAATGCATGAATTCACTGTCGTGTCGTGATTTATCTTCTGTCCAGTGGTGTCTGTCGCCGCCGACTTCGACCTCTCCCCCACCAAAACGGAAGTAAATCTCCCGAATATGAGATACAATTTTGTATCTCAATTCAACTCCCTCTCTCTGTTGGTGCTGAGAAGAAAAGAAGTGAAAAAAGAAAAGCTCTCCTGTCTCGAGGCGGCCTCCTCCACCAGAAAGTCCAAACTCCAAGTCCAAAAAAAGGAAAACAACAACAGCGGACTTGAGAGAAAAAAAAAAAAGAACCCTTTACCTAGTTTAATGAAAGTAAAATGTTTGTTGTCCGACGGGTTTTTTTTTCTTGGTTTTTTTGGGATGAAAATAAAACACAATTTCAGTTTCGTTGGCCAAGGCAAGCCTCGTCGATGTCGTGAGAAGAGAGCGTCTCTTGTTCCGCATACACCTCGTTGTATCTGTTGGGATGTGTGACGGTGTGCAGTGAAGGTAAAAGAAAGAAGAAATGCTCTTTGGATTTATCTTCGGGCACCAACCGGCAGCACCAGCACGAAGATTGGACAGAAAAGAGATTCGATAATACGAGGAAGTGAAGTACGAAATGGCAAAGACCAAGTTGCGGAGAGAAATGCTTTCGATTTCGTTGGTGTCTGGTGGGGTGGGTCGTGGAGTGGGGAGGAACGAAGATGACGACGAAGAGGGAGAGGTGGGAACACCTTCAGCAATGAAGTGAGAAGAATGGACAATCGCTCCGCTTGCGGATGCTGTACTGTGAGTTTTTGAGGTCTGTACTTGCTCTGGGCATTCCGTGTGGATTGTGTGTGGATTCTATTCAGACAGGCAAATGGGGAACAATTTGTCGGCGGACTTTTCTTGGGAGTCGGTCGCGAGGAGATGTTAAGAAGAGTTGTTTCAGTTGATCGTGCCCGGACTTTTTTGAAAATAACTTCGGAATGCGAACTTTAGATATGAAAATAGGAGTGTCGATATAAAATATGCCTTAGTGCTGATCATTTCTGAAACTCTTTGATCAAGCAGTTGGCCAAGTAAAAAGTCTTCTCGAACACAGTCTTCAGTCCATAGACTTCAATTGGTCGATTAAGTTTCTTTTAAAAGCGAAAATGATTAAAAAATTTGTTTCAATTGTCTTTCTTGAAGTTTTTTTCGAATTTATTGCTGAATTTTATGGAAGTAACAACTGTTTTTAAATCGCTTTCAAATTCAAAGACACTTCTTGCCTCTTTAAACGACATGATCAATTTTTGACGTTCCCTAGACGATCACTGAAATTTTTCACACTTCAGCTTCAGAATCTTTATCAAATTGAATAACAATCTTTCCATTTAAAACAGGAAGACCAATTTTTGAAGATCGTAACCTATTCGTGGCTATTTTTTGATCACCAATAATAAGAATAAGAGCATAGGTTATTCGCGCCTCTACTGTGTTGTGCGCGATATAATTTGACAAGTGAAGGGGACCTGTGATCGCCAAGTAAGCCTTAAATAAGACCTAAACTTGATTTTTAAATCTTTCAGATGGTCAGCGGAACTCTTTGTTTCTTAAAATGAGAGAACCAACTTTGCTGCTTGACCTTTCCTTTAAAAAAAAATCACGATCATCAGAGATCAGATCAAGATTGTATTCTAGATCACATTTCAAAGCAACTTTTATTTGCTCGTTTCCTTTTCCCGGCTTTCCACCAAAGCAAAGCCTTCTGTCGGTTGAAGTTTCATTTCTCCTGACAGTAAAATAAAGAGCTAAGTTCGCAGATCACTAAGACTAAGCGACTTATAGGATAACTGATCGTGAAGATCTTTAAAAATTATTTAATCCATTCAATGAATTATTTCTCTGTTTTGTTTTGTCTCGTGTCACTTCTCTATTTACGAATATCTTCCACGAGCCCACAAAGCTCAGATTTGGAAACACAGTCGACTTCCCCTAAGCCGAATTTCCCTCTAAGACGAATTTCCCTCTAAGTCGAGTTTGCCTCTAAATCGAATTCCCTTCTAAGCCGAATTTCCCTCTAACTCGATTTTTTCGCAATACTTTGGCATTTTCTTCCCAATTTTCTATGCAAAAACCATTCACTTAGTGGAACTCCTTCTAACTCGATGTTTTTCGCCATTTTTTGGGCATGCCCCTTCCCAATTTTCCATACAAAAAGCATTCACTAAGTCGAAATCCCTGTAACTCGATCTAATTTTGATGTCTCGTGAAAATTCGGCTTAGGGGACTCGATTGCACTCCAAAAATTATTGGAAAATCAGCTCTACTACATTTTTCTACAGCATTTGTTTCTAATTCATTAAAAGGCTTAATGAAGTGAGTAACGTACGTGAATTGGCTTTTTTGAGTCTTTTCAATAAATAGCCAATCTACTTGGGATTTAATTTGATTAAAAGACGCTCGTTAAACGCTCGAATAAATGCCTGAACTCAATTTCAATTCAAGTCCTTCATTTTCTGGTACAACATTTTCATAAGCAATTTCTTGACGCAGGCTTTGGCTGACAAAAAAAAATGTAAATCAACTGTTTACTTGTACTATAACAAGGCGCTGACACTGGAGCTAAAAATGTCTTTAAAGTCTTTTTCAAATATCGTTTGGGGTCTGTTTTTTGGAGGTTAGTTCAGTAAAAACGCCCTAAACTGAGGAATGCAAACAGTCAAACCTAATCAAGCTGCCTATATCACAAAGATTAGGTAAAGGAATATGCAATAAAATAGTAACAAAAACTCACCAAAGAACTCTTCACTCCCATCCGATAAAACTTGGCAAAAACATAAAAAAAATCCACGACTCATCAGCTGTGGTCCCCGCGCAGCTTAACGAAAGCTTCCGTAATCCCCAACCCCCTCCAAACAAAGCTTAAAAACCCAAACCCGAAGACACTCTTGCCAACAAGCAACGATCCACCAGCCCCATCATCGAACCTCGAACACTCTCTGCCAACATCGAACCGAATTCCAAGCCAAACTTTACATCGCTTCCGCAAACCGGCACAGCAGCGGCCCAATGAAATAAAAAACACAAAAAAAAAAAAAACGAAAACGAAAAAGAAAAATGTGAAAAAAAAAGCCTCAGAGAAACGAAAAATTCAATAAAATACCCAGAGACGAGCTTTTTTGTATCTCGTCGCTGTCTCCGTCCGTCGTCGGTTGGAGCACTTTTTTTCGAATTGTTTTTTTTTTCTCTCTTCATATTTTGTTTTAGTTTTTTTCCTTCTTTCTACCTCTTTTTTTTTTTGTTTAATGTGAAAGAAAGAAAAATGGGATTCACAATCGCAAACTATCTACTAGTTTGTATGTTTGACTCTCACTCTTCATTCGTATTCCGGCGGCACAGGTTGGATTTCGGGTCCCGTTCGATATTCGATTAAACATTTTTTTGTTACCTTTAATTATCCCATCCATTCGTGAAGTGGTGAGAGATACACACGCAGAGGAGATACATTTTTCTTTTTTTTTCCAAAGTTGTTGTAATGCCCCCATCGTTAGTTTGTGATTTGCGTTAATCCATTAAATTGTCGTTAGTAAAGACACAAAAGTGCATTTCGAATTCCGGGAGATAGACACACAATCTCTGTCAGTCACGGATTGACGCGATCGACGCAAAGATACACTCGAAAGGATACCCAAGAAAAAAAAAAACAGCTGTGATATTCAAAAAAAAAAATTCAAAAATCCACCCGTCCAAACAAATTCCATTCAGTGTGCGAAAAGCTTCGTTTCTACTCACAGATAGTTAATTTATTTTGCACTCGAGTGTGGAGTGAGAGCAGAAAAGAAAAAAAAGATACACAGATACCGAGTATCTCTGTGTGTTGCAAAAAACTGCATCCAGCCGTTCTCGGGGAGGCATTCTACGATTAGTGATGATCATTTTGTGAAACGCATGGAATAACACGTTCAAGGTCAAACTTTTTTCCATCCCAACCACCAACCAACCCCACAAATAGCCGCCTGTCGTCGCTTGCGTTGTCGTGTATCTTGCCCGTGCGCCCGTATCTATTCTCTCTCATTGTCTCAGTGTGTGTGCGGCGGGGGTTCTAAAGTGTGCTCCTCGTTCTCGTGTGAAACTATTATTATTATTTACTATTCGAAGCTTTTCTTTTCTCGTTCTCTGTTGTTTCTTCCGTCGTTCTTCCTCCTCAAGTGTGTTTTTGTGTCTGTGTTTGACAAACGACGTCCCCGCGAGGTGTTCTGGTCGTCGTCGTTAGAATTTCGCGTCAAAACGCCGTCTGAAGTGGCTGTAATTACTTTTTTTTTTCATACCCTGATGTTGTTGTTTGTGCAAACTTAAAGTCGAGTGTGTTCTCTGTGCTCTCTCTCTCTGAAATACCAGTTTTTTCAAAGCTTTTTTCTTCTTTTTTGCTTGTCACACACATTTCGAGATGGCAGAAAATTTATGAAAGAGAGCCTGTGACAAAAAACAAGTGCAAACAATTTCGTGTATTTCGTTATTTTCAAAAAACAAGTATCTATGAATGAAGTCCTTACCGATGAGGATGGAATACCAATTGCCACCACCGCCACCGCAGACTTTACAAATCGGTCCCACACCGGCGCAGGTGCAGCAAACTCACTTACAAATCCTTCAAAATGTCCATCAACAACAACAACAACAGCAACAACAGCAACAACAACAGCATCAGCAACAACAACAGCAACAAATTGTCGGTTCTATGCAGCCGCCACCAACATTGCCGCCATTGAGCACGCTTCCACTACAAGTTGTTCATAATCTCCCACATCTCCTAAGTGGGAACACCAATCCAGGAACGAACAACAACCCAACCAATAATAACAACAATAACCTTCGTACCAATGGCAACACTCTTCAGCCGATCAATGGCTTAGGGAATCTGCCACCAAGTAGTCAACTTCTACATCATCATTTGCAGCATTTGGCCAATGCCAGCAGCAATAACAACAACAATAACGCGAATACTCCGAATAACAACAATCCAGCGGCGAATAACAACAATCTGATACAGCCGAATAATAACAACACGAGTGGACAGAACAACAATGGCGGTAATGTTGCCGATGAGAATAATCGCTGGACGCAGTTTCAAGTGCAACAGTTGTGGAAGCATCATGCCTCGTATCTGAATGGTAATAGGGACTGGTTTTTTTGGTTGTGGGGAAAGACGGTCTTTACGTCGAAGGTAAAGATTGTGATTTGGTAAGAGGGGTTCGGGTATAGGATAAGTTGAGAAGGGGACCTTTTGACTTACAGTGGGTGGGAGTTCTTAAAAGGAGGGAATGTTTTGTTGTCTTTCAGAAAATTTTGAGAGGGAAGTTTGAAGGCATAAGCTTAAGAAAATTTGGAGCAGGTTCACGTCACGGCTTAATGACTTGGCGGAAAAAGAAACTTAAGCCTCTTCATGATACAAAAAACCTCTTCGTCTTTGACATAAAAAAACAATATTTTATTTTCCTGATTGGTTTATGTCACGACTTAAAAAAAAACATCTAATGATAAAAAGCAAAGAAATCCTCTTCGATATACCAAAAGACTTTTCATTCTTAACAAAAATACGTTCGATTTTCAAGCCGTCTAACATGGAAAAGGCTAAATGCTTTTCTTAGTTTTTCTAAAAAAATGTTTAGTACTGACATGAACCCATATTAGACATGGAAAGGCTAAATTCTTCTCTTAGTTTATCTAAAAAAAATGTCTAATATGGGTTCGTGTCAGTAATAAAGGGCTGTCAAACCGAAAATTTCTTAATCAACAACATTAGGAGCAACCAATGCTTCTAAAAACTTTTGCAGAGAAAGAAACTGAAAAGTCTCACGTTTTTAAGGATTTTTAAGGGTTTATGTCTTGACTAGCTTTGATGAGAGCAAACAATTTTAGTCCACTCGAAGTGCGGTTGAAAATTGGGAGTAAGGTACTCTTTCCAATTTTCTTTCTTAAGCAATGGTTTTGAAATCTGTCAAGACCCAAAATATTCGAAATTGTAAGGAAATATTCACGAGGTCTTTTTCTAGATTTCGATCAGTTACGGAAATTTTCGGACAACTGTGCGATCTTCAGCAAGTTTTAAAATTGTCTAACATTTGTTTTTGTCCTCTCTATGGAAACATCAAAGTTTGAAAAAAATAAGTAAATAAAAAATTTAGAGTTAAAAAAAAAACTAACCGTTTTCGGATTTCTTTCACTTAAATGAGAATCGAAATAAAGTGGAACTCTAGTTTCGTAAAATAAGCGTCGCCTTAAGGATCGGTTTGCGGATCGGTTAGCGATCGCCTAGTGAAGCAGGATCAGCGGAGTGAAAGAAGATCCAAGTTTGAAGTCAAGTCGATCAAGATTCTCATGAGTTGTCCAGCAATCAGTTGACCCTTCAATTTTCACCTTTGCGAGCCTCTGAAGATCTATGAAGATCAGTCGGGTTCTTATCTGAGATAAAAACTGACATCGAGAATAAAAAATTAAGACAAAAACCGATTTAGTAACACTTATTCATGGACTTTATTTATTGTTTCATCCTCGTCGCTGAGCAATTTCAAACTTGCAGCTCAGAAACTGTCTCAATGACAGTTAATTGACAAATGTGCCACGAATACCAAATGATCTTCACTTCCCCGTCAGAGTCCTGAATAGCTGGCCCTAAAACTAAACCCAGACATTGTCTGAGAACAAATACGAACGTGTAGTCTCTCAGCTCCTCAGTGATTGATTCTCTGCCCCTCCGACAAGGTGTTAGAATTCGAAATTATTTATTCACAAAGAGTCACGATTACTCATGGACATCACGTAGCCTTGAAACAAGATCTACCCGTGGACTTGTAGATTCCAAAAAGAGCAAAAAAAAAACAACGAAAAGAATCTCTCGCATGACCTCAAAAATTTGGTAATTTTATTCGATGCTCGTCGATTCGAGACAATCTAAGAACAAAATGGATGGATGATCAAAAAAAACATTCTTCCTGTTCGTACGTGAAACGAGAAATTGATTGCAATTTTCCAATTACGATTCATAATTCTGCTCGTTGGAATAACTTCTGACATTAATCCGACAACAGAAATATCTGGTTGGTGTATTAAGAACGGCAACAAATCGGAATTTCTACGACAAACCGGGCGATTTATTTCAGTTTCAGGTGCATTTTTATTTCATCCAGGAAAAGGTCAGTTGCAGAGTAATGATGATGAGGTCGTAAAGTGGATTTGAAAATGTGCAAAAAACCGTCATTCATGAGCTAATGAAGACTTCAATGGATATTTAAACTGGTGCTTGATTCACATTCTTTTCATAGCCCGATGACACTCGGAAGTAGTAGAATTTTAATTGCACCCTCTCCACTCGCTCTCGGACAAACTTTACCACGGGAAGCCCCTTCTGCAACAAAACACACACACACGCACACTCGTGGTCGAAAATATGAAAATTTCCACCACACAAAAAACTAGTTTGAAACTTGTTTTAAGAACTAATTAGATTGATTTCGAGTCTATTCCGGTGCTACTTTCAATTTCAAAAGATGTTTTGGCTGCCTCTTCGCCGGATCTGCTGTGTCGCATCCCACACTCGTTTGGGTTGAGGAAAAAGTTTTTTTTTTTTTCTGTTTTGGAATGATTTATCTTCTAAAAAAAAATACAATCTAATAATTTATGACAAATTAATTGCGAATGAATGATCGAGGAATCGCATTTAATTGTCTCCCTAAGCCAAACATGCAACCAGTCGGGTGTTGTTGTAGTCTTTTGTGGAAGCCAAATTATGGCCAATCTTTTCGATTGGATTTTATTTTTATGCAAATTTATTTATTGAATTTGTTTTAAAATAGAAAATGTGATTCATTAAATAATTCATTAAATTTCACTTTCTCCATCTGAACTCTGACATCTGTCAAATTTATTGCTGTCAGGTTGGCATCTGTTGATTGTGAGTGAATTTCGAGATCAGACGTGAGTTTTGCAAAGACCTCGCGTTTCTATTCGAATGGAATTCTTCTTGTGGCCCTTCTTGCCCTTTGGTCTTTTCATTTCATGGAAGAACCAACTACAACCAGTTTTTTGTAAGCTCACAGATATTTGGCGATTTGAGATGCTAATTTATTCATCGTCTGAGGGCGTGTTATGCGTCTTTTTTGTAAGCGCATTTTACAAAGCGTGAAATATGGTTGTGTTTTTTTTTTTTCTAACGACAATTTTTTTTTTTTGTGAATAAAAACGGAGATAACATTCATCAGCGAGTAAGGCAGATGGCAGAGATGCTCTGACTAGACGTGAGGATGCATGATCAGCTGAGTCATCGAGCTAAAAAAAAAGTCGAAAACTGCTTTTTTTTTTTTGCTTTTTCACACTTTAGTTGTTCGTTTTTTTGTTTATTTTTACAATTTGCTTCTGTCTAATGTGTTGAGCGATTCAATTTGTTTCGAGCTGTTTCGAAAATAAAAGTAGAACTCGAAGTTAGATTTTTAAAAACAAATCTCAGTCGTTCCTGCCTTTAAAATAAATGAATAATCTGCTCTGCGTAAGAGCCCATACAGGGCCAGAGCATAGCTTGTTCGCATAGTCTTTAAAATGGAACGTTATATTGAAGAATGGCGGCCTAAAGCCTACGAGTGATGCAAATAATCAGTCACTGAGCTAAACGGACGATTTCTGGGATGAGCGCGATTATCTCATTTAAATTTAGACCCTTCCAAGCTGGAAGCTAGGCTCTGCCCCTTCGTGGGTTGTTACGCCACTAATTATGACGATGAATGGACAAATTTCAGTATACTTCCACTGCATTATCGACACCGGACAATGTGAGGAATTTAGGTGCAGAAGAAGAATCCTCTAGATCAACTAAGTAGCTGAAATCTGTTCATAAAATGGACAGAAATCAATCTAGAAGTCTACTTTGGAGCTTAAAATTCACTCCACGAAGGATTAAAATTTAGCTACGTGAAAGTTCAGAATTTTAGAACATTCAAGCTCCAACGATTTGATATGAAAATTACTCGATTGCTGTATGAGGTGGAAGCTCATAAGAAGCTACTTCAAATTTGCTAGCCCTAAATTTCTTGTGGAGCTTCGCCTATTTAACGTATAAACTTTTCATGCAAAAATTTAATTTTGTTTTCCGGGCAATTTAAAAATTTTGTACGAATTTTTATATTAGGTTGTCAAATACCTCCCTTCCGCCTTTTTGCCTTTTGAATTTTCCGGCTATGTACAAAGCGCTACAGAGCTATTTGAGCTGAGATATATGACAACCTAATATTAAAAAGTGCAAGTCCAAGAGTGCATTAGTCCAAGAAAGAACCTCTTCTAAAAGTTCGGCATGAACAAAGTCCTTAATTTTGGTCTAAAATTAGCTGTAAAATTCTTCAAAAGAATGTTGGTCAGAAATGATCTTAGATTAAAAAAATATAGTCTAGCCGTTTTGTACAAAGTTTGACCTTAAAAGGTTTAGTCCTATTCAAAGTTTTGCCGAATAAGAGCTTAAACTTGTATGAAAGTACAAGACAAATTATACAAATTCATCGTGAAATCAGGGATCCCAAGAAGTCTTTTCAGAATCGAAAGTTGGCTGGATGGAAGTTGAGAAATTTTATTCCAAAACATTCGAAATTTCCTGAATCTTCATCAACATCATCTTCTAAGCCGCGTGTTCCAAAACATTCGAAATTTCCTGAATCATCATCATCTTATAGACCGCGCGTTCCATTAATGGGGTCACGAAGGAAATGCGATTTCCTAAATTTTTGTCGAAAATTCACTGTCAGACGGTTCAAAAAAGTAGCTTAAAGCCGAAATGTGGAAGAGTTCAAAATTCAAAACTCAGTTTTTGAAAGAAATTTTCATTTAATTTAAAACTTTCGTGGTAAATTTTTGAAAGAAATTTTCATTTGAATTTAAACTTTCGTGGTCAAACATTTTGTACAAAATTTCGACCTAAAAACGTTACAGAAATGCTTTTCTTAAGTTTCGGCGCATGAGCATTGAAACTTTTTGTGAAGTGTCCGAAATTTATCTTCAATTGTAGGACTCAAAAAATTCTCTTATTTTTTCTCTCCTGATATCCCTATCCTTATTCTTATAAGAGATATCCCTATAGATAGAGATTATTAGAAGTGTTTGTGTACATTTTGCACATTTTGAAAATTTGGTACACTTAGCCAAATTTAGGCCCATTGTGCTGCCAACCATCTTTTGGGTTCCCATAATTTTCGATAATTATTCTTTTTTTCATCAAGCAGATTTATCTTTTTTTTGACTTATAAATAAATACATTAAATAAATTACTAAAAAAATTTAATAGATGTGAACAATGAATTTGGTCGGTGGGATATTACACCGCCAATGTCCGCGTAAAAGTCCCAACATTTTATTCGAAAATTCGTCGGACTAAAGCTCTAAAATTTCGTTTCAAACATCTGCACGGTAGATGTTCGAAAATTTTGTTCAGACAATAACTTTATTGAGATTTAAAAATTTCTTTCCAAAATTTCGCTCAGTGAGTCAGAATCAGTAATTTGCAATTCTCATGACTGCCACAAGAAATAAAATCTTCAAAGTTTTTTGTGGTCAATTTTGAAATTTGTAATGTGTCATTAACAACAGAAAGGGAACACGGAAATACTTTTAAAATTTTGCGAATAGAAAGTTGTTTTCAAAGTAAACAAAACATCCCCTTCTCACCTCAGCCGTCTAACACTGCGCTTGGAAGTAAATGCACTAAAAACACGTCGAGCCTTGACCGGCCACTTTCCGTCGGCACGCCTTCCTATAAAAAAAAAACACACACACCAAACTCGAACAAAAAAAATTCCAAAGCTCATGCGCTTCGTCGCCACCTAACCTTCCCCCCTCGCATGCATTTATTATGCAAATGCGTCTATTTCGCTTCTAAGCTAATTAAGTCACTCGAATTAGAAAAGCCACGACAGAAAACAAAAAAAACACGCCGCTTCAGGTACGAATTTCAATTTCATTGATTTATTGACGAGCATACGACGGACGGACGAAAAACTCGTTCTCGAACCTGACCTAGAACTCAAACGCACATCACCCGTGTGTCTCATGAATACATCGTCTGCCCTTGCGAGCGGTCTAACTCAAGTGACACCACTTATCGATTGAGCGTTCGTTCTAATCCCCCGTGAAAAGTCACCCTCTCAGAAGAGGGTGCGCTTAGCTCAGCTCGTGTTCTGACCTGTCCAACAATCTTGATGTTGCTGCCCAAAACAAGATACGCACGAATCCGTCAGAATGCGATATAATTTTCTTTATTTTTTTCGGTGTGTATCTGTGAAGATCATTTTTTTTTTTTTTTTCGGCCTGTCCCTTTGGTCAGACACGTGCGTGTGTGTGTGTGTGACTGAAACTTTCCATTTTCGGTTGTGGTGAGGAGCATAATTTTTGTTTTTGTTTCTTTTTTATTATTCGTAGTTCGCTGTTTTTTTTTGTTTATATATTTTTTTTTTGAATTTTGTGTGTGTGGACCTTTTTGCCGAATTAACGTGGTTCGTGCTCAGTTCGCATTCAGCGCTGTTTTATGTGTGTGTGTATCTGTTGGGTCTTCCAATTTACTTTCATTAAGGCAGTAAACTTTCACTTTTTCGGCAGTTTGATTTATATTTGTATGGCTTTGTCTTTTTTTTTTTTGGTTATGTACCCTCGGGGTGAGGAGGAGGAGGGGGTTCTGTGCGTATGTACTTTGGTTTGTATGCGTTTTTTTTTTATTCGAAAGTAAATTTTTAATGTTGTGACTAGCGGTGGAGACAGAGAGAGGGCAAATTTAGTTACATTTTAGGTGACCATCAGTGGATTTTTGAGAGTGAGTAATGTTAATGAGTTTTTTTTTTTTTCATCGGTCGGATGACTGTGGGAATGGGAAGATTGAATTTTTTTTTTTTTTGGTAGGCACTCATTTGCAAGCCCTACCTTTTGGTTATAACTAGTTTTCGGCTGTTGGGCTAGGTATCGATTACCTAGCGAGTTTCTGAGAAATCAAAAATTTGTTTAGGTCTCGAAACGGAGCCATTTGGGGGGGTTTACACGATCGGCTGATGAAGATCTCTCATCGAAAGTTTTTACAATTTTTTTTTTTTTTTGGGTTTTTGTAGCGGATTTTTGAATTTTTTGTTATCTCATTTCATTAATGTTGGGATATTTTTCTGTTGGAAAAAAAAAAAATATTATAGTTTCGATCAAAGGCCTACAAAATTTATGATAGATCTCGTCTTTCCCATATTTTTTTTAATCCTAGTTTCTCAGAATCAACCTCTTTTTTGAAAACGAGACTTGTTTTTCCCACAACGACTTAGGATCTTGTTAAACTGTCGTGTGATCGGTGCTGGTCAGCTCTTTGACCACTCGAACATTTGATAACTTATGCAAGTTTTGGGGAAAACCTAACGATCATTCTTGGATTACATTTTCTGCCTCTTTCGGTAGCAATTGATGACAATTTTTATCTCTCCACGATCACTTTTTGAGATCAAAGATAACTGATTCTTATTATTTAGCACATTTTATTTAGATTGAAAACAATACAATTTGAATTAAATATGTTTGTAAATTCTTTAGCAATCTTGCCTTTGTGTGATCTTCATCTTGTCAGTGATTACACCCAACTGTCCACATGTTGATCTTGTCCGTCTTCATATCTAACTCGCTTTGACTCCTAGGTTTTCCTAGAAAAACTTTTCGCGATCACCTTAAGGTAGTTCTCGTTTTTCGGGACTTTGTGATTGACTCGAACACTTTAAGCTGGCGATCTTGTCGTTTCGTCGATCTTGTAAATTTGATTATTTTGATCTTGTCAGGAAAATTTTTCGATGATCAACAGGCAATTAATTGTACACTCATCCCTCGTTTTACGTGGTCTCCTTTTACGCGATTTCACCTTTAGCGGGATTTTCAAAAATCTACCCAAATTTGATTTGTGCGAAATAAGGTTTTTCCTTCAAAGAATCATGGCCCACTATGATTTTTCTGTTAAAAATATACGCTCATAATCGTTTCAGAATATACGCTCATAAATCGTTTTGCGCGGTTTCGGTTTGCGCGAAAATGTTCATTCCCCTAACCTCCGCAAAGCGAGGCTTGAGTGTATTGACTTTGCGTACTGTCCACCTCAAATGCCACCTTAACGATGAAGAAAAAGTCGATCCTCCTGTCAATGATCACACCCCATGTGTTGACCATGTCTTACATCAAACTCGCTTTGAATTCCAGGTTTTCGCCGACTCTTCCATCAGATCCGTGAAAATTTTATTAAAATAAAATTGATTTCCTCACACACTCCCATGCTACTGCACCCACTTTATCACCCAGCCCAATCGCCCCAAGCAAAAATCAACCACCACACGCCCTCATCTCCTGCAGCTGCAACCTTGACGCCTTAATTGACTGATCTGCCTCCATGACCTAGACATCGTCTCAGTTCTACCCACACTCACATCGCGAATTCAATCGATCACCCACATTTTTGCATCCACGCCACTGACACGCGCACTCACGATCAGTGTGCCAACCTCCCCGAGGAAATTCTACATTCTGGAAAACCGCAAAAATCCACCCTCCTCCTCTCAATTGCGCCACAAACGCCACAACAACGACGACGCTCTTAGTCCAATTTTTTTGCGCTACATTTCCATAATTTGTTTTGTGTACTCCATTTTACTGGCTGTTGTGTTGTGTCTGGTGATTCGTCGTCTTCGTCGGTCTGTCTCTCTGGAACTCGAATGAGAAAAAAAAAAAATTTTTGTATGCGGAACAAGTAGCGCAAGCGATCCATTGCAATTATACACATAATTTGTGGTTTTTTTTTTTTTGCCTTTTCGTGTATCTGCAGCATGAGATATTCGCCTACATAAAAGAAACGAAACAGAAACCCACAAGTGGATTGTGTATCTGTATCTGTGTGTGATATTATAACACTTGCTCGCACGTCAGACAGCATGACTCGTCTTGACTTTAAATCGCCTGGCAAATATGTGCTGTAATTGCGTAATGGCAGAGCAGAGTCATAGATACACAGAGAGGGGGCGGGGATGATTTTAATCAAAAACAGTGAAAGTGTAATTTTCGCACACCTATTCCACATTTGGATTTTATTTTTTGTTTCTTCTTTTTTTTTTTCTGCTCTTTTTTGGTTTTCAATTCGAAGTCGGATGTGCAATTCAAGTCTTACCAGTTGTTCCGAAATCGGATTTTGTGTTCTAAACACACGCGACACAAAACACACAAAATGTATTCTAAACCGAGTTTAGATGTTTGTCCGTTGTGTATGCCTGTCAATTGACCGGAACCGGTTTTGGAAGCCAGAACGAGTATCTATGAAGTTTTTTTTTTTTTCGAGATGGTGTGGGGTTATAACAAAAGGTTAGAGAATGGATCGCGTGCGAGGGTAGATCTCTCGTAGGAAACAAAAATAAGAAGAACAGAAAAAAAAAGTTTGAATCGTGTGGCATTCGGAGGTTGGGTCTAATTTCTTTTTTTTTTTTTCGAGTAATTTGCAATTTGTTTCTATTAAAATTTTGCTTGGGGTTTTAATGGATAATCAATTTGTATTCCAGCAGGTGGCTAATCTGGTGGCGATCTGCGGACGTCAGTGTGGCGTGTGGCGTCAAGCGTGAGGCGTTAGGCAGCAGTTATCAGGCGCAATGGAATTGAATGTGACTTGGGCTCGGGAAATCTGAAAAATGTTGGGTTAGGCTTGTGTTTACATCTTTTGGGAGTAAAAGAGAAGACGATGAGTCTGAAATCTGTACAGTTTGCACAGCTTTTGGAAAAAAATTATTATAAAGTGACTTTCTAATTCGAATCGTTTGATTTTAGTTCGACTCTCAAGCAGAGGACGCCTTCTTAATATCTCACCTTCGGGCAAACTTTGTTTTTTTTGTACATTTAAGAACAAGTAAATATTTTTCTGTTTAAACGAAGTCCAACAGTATTAGAGATCATCATGGGCTCAAAGTATAGCACGATCAACAAAGTCTTTCTATTCGACTAGCGATCGATGAAGAGTAGAGGTTTTACATGCACGCTCTCCTAAATTGAATGACTATCTTAAACATTCCATGACTGACTGTCTTAAACATTCAGTTGTGCACTTTTTTCTCTCTGTATTTCTACAAACCATGAGCTACTCATAATACGCTTGGCATCAAACATGGCTTCAGTGCCGTAGTTTGAATTAAATTTTCGTCATTTTGGATACAAGCTACTTCTGGAGATCATAGAAAATCGCAGTGGTCTACTCATGATCAATTTAGAATCACTCCTCACTGTATACGAATTTTGTATTTTATCATAACTGATACGGTCATAAATTGTTGGTAATCCAATTCAACCGATTCTGTTAATTTGAAGCCATCGACTTTAAGCAATTTTATAAATTTGTATCAAGTTTTTTTTAAAAGATGGATCGCCATCTTTCCCCTAAGAAACAACCTCAACAACCCTCATTCAGCTATAAGTTTCATGCCAAAATTTATCAATTCATGGTAATTTCTAACAATTTTATAGACTTCGGATAATTTCGACAATTTTGAGACCAAAAATTAGAACAAACGACTTAATTGTCCTTTCAAAAATCCGTTCGATGCTTACTTTTGGTTTATTATTCTATAATAAACCTTTGTAATCGTAACAGAAAAAAAACATTTAAGACCCCCTCAAATTTTTCAACAAACAGTTTGTTTGGCCGGTTGTAGAAATGTAAAAATGTAAAAATAATTTGTCTGTCCGTCCGGCGTACGCCGTCCGATTTTTTCAGCACTAAAAATTCTACCATTCCTAAGTTATTGAAGCTACAAGGACAAAACTCGGCTCGAAAATAGTTCTAGTCGAGCCGCTTATTTTATTTTTTTTTTTAAATTTTTGTTAAATGAATCGATTCTGAAAGTTTTGAGCCATTAAAAATGATTCCTTAAGTTTTGAATTAATAAGAATTAAAACCTTCTTTTTGTCTTAGGAAAAGATCGCCCAACTTTTCATTTTATGTCCAGTTTTGGATACATGAAACTTCTGCAGACTATAGAGAGTCCCAATAACTTATTCACGATCACTTTAGACACACTATTCACGTTTTAAGCACTTTGTATTTGATCATAACTACCAACATGATCAATTCATGCTGATCTTGTCAAGATGTTAATGATCTTCATAGTGTTACCCGATGTAGCCCATCCATTAATCAGTAAGAAAATCCCTCTTACTCAGGACAGGGAAAGCGGGCTGCACCATGTAGCTTGTCAAGTGAGTCAGTCGTCGAGAGTTAAGATAGCTGGACGGGCCTGACTGGATGGGCGCTTGGGGATCGTTCTACTCAACAGAAGTTTTGTGTAAATTTTTGAGTGGATCACAAAGCGATCACTTTGCTCTCTCAATCCAGAAAAGGAAGTCTCTGTTTTTTTTCCGCGATCGATTGATCGGATGAAGACTAGTCCTTATTTTTCAGAACTCTGTTTTGGCTTTTAAATTTTGATTTCTTTGATTCTGTTATGGATTTTATAACCGATTTCAGTCGTTTGGTTACTCTCGTTGAGAGCAACAGTTTTAACTTTTTCACAATCGCCCAACATTTCATTTGTAGATTTTTCCGTCGATTTTTTTTAGAATTTTGAACAATAATGTAGATTTTGAATAATCTTGTATTTTCGACGAGCTAAAAACAAAAAAAATGTCGCTTTGAACTCTGGAAAGCTTTATCATGCGCTCAGTTTTCATCATCATCAGTTTTCATCATGAACCAGGACTTCATCATCGTGGGCCCACGAAGGGCCAGAGCCTAGCTTTTCACGCCTCCACTGTGTTGTGCGAGTTATAACTTTGACACGTGTGGAGGAGACCTACAGTTTATTGCCGGTTCCGAATTGCGAAAGCTTTCCGTGACAGATGTACTCGGTTTTATGTCAAAATAATGTCCAATTTTTTACAATTTTAAACATTTTCGGATAATTCCTTAACTTCAAAACAATTTTAAGAATCGTGAGCCCATAGTGTGAGATGAAAACTTGGTTGTAAACACTTTCCAAAAAAATTCTGTGGAATCTGTTTTCATTTTCAATCTGAATTTTGCTCTCACGCCAACTGTTGCTCATATTTAACGAATGACTCAATTTTTAAACAATCGTTTTAACAATCATGATCATTTAACAATCATAACAATCGTTTTAATTTCACAGCAATGGAAAAGCAACTCTTAGACCACTCAGGCGACTTTTTTTTAGATAATCAAGAGATTCGAATTTTTATTTTTTGCACAGACAGTGGTTGTCAGAGAATTAGAAATGGTTCGATGCAAATTTTAAGGTGAAGCACAAAAATGTGATGTCAATAATTGGAGGAGAGAATAAATAGAGTCGAATCTGTCTAAGTCAAACCCTCAAACGTTCTAAATGTCTTACGAAAAGATGTCCTCATCCCAGCTTCATATCAAATTCTCCGCCATCTCCTACATTTTTATAAGTTTCCAGTAATTGCTCAAAATACTTGTAGCCAAAGTGAGAACAGTTGCCGCCAAATAAAATGAAAAAAAAAACTCGGAATATTGTGCTCAAAATTTCACGAGTTTTTAAAAAGAATTTGAACTCAGCGACGACTTTCTGAACCTCTTACTTGCCCTTTCTTTTCTCTGCAATTTTCTCTCACATCTTCCCACCTTTGCACCCATCGCCAAAACCCGCCAAACCGCATGCCTGACCATCGTCACTCACCGTCATTTCATCCAAAGTCGATTAAGAAAGCGTCTCCGATGCAAATCGATTCTAAGTGAAAACTCCGCGATGGTGTAATCTGTCTCATCCCAAAAATTCAAACCGGAAAATCCACATAGCTCCAGTTTCACTTCCACCTCCCCCTCCATCCGCCGAAAATCATTAGAAACCAATTTAAATCCGAATCCAAATCAAAATCCAAATTCAACTTCGACTTCGAATTCCATCCAAAGACACTCAATCTGTGGAAATCCCAGCCACCTCTCCGATATTAAGTTTTACTTCCTCCTATGACGACATCGAGAGTCTTACAACTCCATTTGCCACTTCGGGCCACACAATCACCTCCGGCCCCGGGAGGGCGGGGAAGAGACGCGGGCTCTGCACAGCGTCGGACCGCGTCGAGCGGAAGAAAGTGAGAGTTTTCTTTCCACGCCAATCATGCCAACTACTCCACCAGTTTGACGGGCTCCAACACCAACAAACCACCAAACACACACAGCACGACGTGCTCTAGCTTCGGATTAGCGCCACGAATGAAGCAATCAAAAGGAAGATGGAAAAAGCTTCAAGCCCGCCAAAGAATAGGCCTACTGAACTAAGCTACAGCTCTGCGCGACTGTGGTAGTAGGTACGCGTGTGCGCCTCTTTCTGGTTTGGTATGGAATCGGGCGCGAGCGCTGCGTGCTCGCATTGGCATGTGCGGCCAGAGCGGCAGCACATTCCTATGCAAGACGAGACGCTCGAAGCCTTCGCCCCGATCGTCATCGGTGGCGCGGCGGTCTATTGCGCGAGTTATGCAATTGGCTGCGACTAGGTTTTTTTTTTTTTGTTGTTGTCTTTTGCTTCTGTTGCGCTGCAGAGGGGAGGAGAGGGGGCTTCGTGGAAAATCACTTTCCGCATCACCATTTCCTTCTGGTGTTACACTTTTCTTTTGACGAGATCGTTTCGGTTTTGAGTGGATGCACGGGGTGGGTTACTTCCGGGTGAGATGAGGTGGATAGATCGGTAAAGGGATTGCAAAGACTCGTTTCTTTTTGAGGTTTGATGTTTAGGCTTTTCACAAGTAGGAAGGCCATTTGTTTTAGCCTGGGAACGTCCTTGTGACCTAGTTTTTCGACATCTTTTATATGTTTCCTAGAAATTTTTTTAGCTTTTAATTAACTTATTCAGTCTTTTCATTTAGGTCTGCCTTTTCAATTCTTTTTTTTTTCCAAAAAATGCGTAAAGTTTCGCGCTTTTTTCCATGAGTAAATGCAGCATTGATTGTACTTCCTTTCGAAGCCCTTAGGCAAAAAGTTTCCAAAGATTTCACAAATTTTCTGATCCACTGATCTTGCACCAAGTTTTTTTTTCTTTTTTGAGACTTTTCAAACAAAAATCAGGACTATGAACAATTTGTGATAAACGATCATGATCTTTATTGATCTTGTCAGTTTACTGATCATACAAATATTTTAGGTTAGATTAGGTTGAGGGACTGTTTTTTTTTCAAATTTTTTTTTTCGGTTTTGGATAAAGAAAGCAAAGGTTTTGAATGATTTTTCTGAAACGATCGTGATCGCCAATGATCTTGCTACGATCGATACGTGGGCCATTAGACCTGTCATAGCGGCGAAGTGAACCATGAACCGTGCTTATTTGAGAAGAGGCTGCGTTTTACCTAGCCAGAGGCTTTTCATTTTGTTAGCTTAGTGAATGTACAACTTTTTTTTAGATTCTGACATGCTGAAACAGACCAAATCTGCAGAAGATCATCCCGCTCCAGTAACTGTGGATCATGAATTCCTACTTCCAATGTTCGCATTCTTTTCGAATCATTAAAGAAAGTTTATAAAATACGGAACTTCAACACAAGAAATAGAACTTAAGGCCTCTGGCATCAAAAGACAAATGAATTTTATGTTCACCGTATTCCATGAAAGTTTATAAGCACTCATAAAAATAGAGTCGATGGTTTTTGTAAATTTTTTTCAAAAGATTTCTGAATAATTATCTAACGAAAAATGAATTGAAATTTTTTTAACCTTCATCCGTCCCTAGAGTCATTTCAACCTCGGCGACTGTAGTTTTTTATTTTTACAGCAATTCCATTTTTTTTTCTAGGACTGTTAGTTCCAAACTAAAACTAAAGTCACTCAACTTTAAAGCTGTATGTTTCATTTTTAAGAAGATAATTGAGAAAAAAGACGTCCAAGGGACGGATGATTTAAAAAAAAAATGCCAATCCATTTTTCGTTAGATTCAGACAACGAGGATCGCCTTCATGTTTCATAGCATTTTTCCGAATTGTGGGAATGCGAGTCAATCCCACCCCCTTATAATGAAAAGACCGCTTAAGCGCTACTTAAATGGTTTTGGTCCTAAAAGAAGACACACGCTGTTTTTGGAAAGGACGATTTTCTGTCGCCAGCCTGTCTCTCGTCTCTCATCCACCAAATCGGGTTGTTTTAAACGATCACTACCTGTACAGCGTCTTGGAATGATCGTGACATGATCACAAACTACACTGATCGTATTTATTTTAGCGATAAGACTGATTCTTCTTTAGTCCACCTGTCTCTTTTTGTGTCTCCTTACGATCTTACATACAAAGTTATTAAATTGCCCAGAACTTGTTAGTTTCTGACTGATCGCAAATAATCTAATAGTTCGGTTGATCTTAAAACTAGATGCTTTAAACGAAACAGACCAACCTTTGCAATTTTCGTTGATTTCCTAAAGTGCCTTCCAGCCATCACGATCACTTGAGATCACCACGAAAAGAACACGATTTGAAAAAGACCACGATCTATAAAAGACCATAAACCGGAAAAGACCACGATCTAGCAAAAAGCAAGGTTGTTCAATCTTAGAACCGTCAACCGTTATTTTACCCGGTCACGATCACTCCATACAACTTATCTTACTATAGATTGAAAACACATTAAACCGCTCAATATCCACTACCTTGCCTATTGATCTGCACACTCAAAATGCCATTGTCGGCCTTGGCATTGAACTTAACATGACAATGACAAACGTGAAGTTTGAGACCACACCTTGTCAGTGACAGAAGTTGTCGTTCTCTTCATCAATCTTCGTCGAAGTGCGATTGGAGGAGTAGTGATCGTTTTCTTCTTATCTGAAGCCTAAGTGGTACAAGAACTTCGTGGGATGTTCAAAGATGAGACTGGTTTGGGTTTGGATGAGGATTTGAAATAAAAGTCGGTTACAAATCCTCTTGGAGTAAACTCTTTCATGGAAAACTTTCGTAATTCGCCGTTTGGAACCGACATTAAGCAATAGGTCCCCTTCACACGTGACAAATTATAACGCGCACGACACACTGGAGGCCCAAAAAAGCTATGCTCTGGCTCTGTATAGGACGTTACGAAGATTATTTTTTTTACCCGCGAGAAGGAATTATGCAAAAGCAAGTGGGTCATCGTAAAAATTCAGGTTGAGGAAATTCAGGTTGAGGATCATTAAAGAGGATCAGGGCAGGGAGATCGCAGAAATTGACATCGAAAATATTGATCAGAGCCGTCTTTATCTGATCTAATGATCAACAAATTTCAAGACGTGAATTTAGAGATTTTAAGACGTCAAAAGATCGTCGATCTTGTGATCTTTCCATGGCTCACGGCTTTAGTCTTTGTACAGAAGTACAATGAAAGTAGTGAATTTGGAAGCTAAGTTTTTGAGTTCGAGGGATGGTTGACATTCCTTTTAGTCGGAGTTGGAGTTGGAGGTGTGGATATATGTGGCCTAAATCACTGCGGTTACGGACGGACCTATTGTTATATCGGCATTCATTTTAAGTTGCAAATTATCGTGTAGATCAGAGAGAAACTCAGCAAAGACACGAACGTTGATTTTGCATTGAAAACAGAGGATCTCGTTGAAAAGCCGATAAAATTTGTTTAGTCATGATGCAAAGGCCCTTGAAGCTTATGCTTCAGTACTAACTTCGCAGTAAATACTTGAGACTTAAAAAGTCGCAGTTTGGCTTGAAGGCCATGTCTATTTTAGCCAAGCGCAGAACCCTCTCCACTTCAATGCCAAATAACCGCTCATCTTTTTTGTAATTACGAACGTCTGCCTACCAATTACCACCACCATCCTGCTCCGTCCGTCCGTACTCTCATTACGATTCAATTAAGGAAAAAAAAAATCACTTAAGTAAATATCGCCTTAATTACATCTCTTGACATTTTTATTAACGCCATCAAAAACGCCAACCACTTTCGATTCCCAAAAAATACCCCGAATTCACATTACAATGTGTGCCTCCGTTCATGCAGAAAAAAAGAAGAAAAAAAAAAAAAAACACACAACTGCTCATTGATTCGATTGTGAAATAAGTTTTGCGGATATCAACTGACAAAAAACCATAACAAAGCCCCGTCAGATCAAAAAAATATAAAAAAAAGACGCCACAAATAAACGCCGCAGCGCTCAGTCGATTTATTTTTTTGGCAAAACACTTTCACTACGACGCGCGACGCTACGACGATGACGACGGTTACGAAATAGCAATAATCCGAGAGAACATGATGTGAATTTGATTAACGCTCAGACAGTGCGGTTGCATTTATTTTGAGCACGAGTTTTTTTTTTTTTTGTTAAATTTGCTTAATGACTCGACATCACTGGGAGTGGAGGGGGAAAGAAGTGCAATTAAATTCACTTTCTTTCAAAAATTTCCCGAGACGTCATCTAAAAAACCGACCCCCCAGGCGATAAAACCAAATCTCGGAATTAGCCAAAAAAACTTCTCTGGCATTTTTTTTAGCCAAAAAAAACGACTCCATCCCATCATTAACAAGAAAATTAATGCGTTTTCGTATAATTACATGTATAATGAGCCAAAAGTCGGATGCGAACAGTGAAAGTTTAATTCCGCGTTACCGCCATGGTCCAGTAAGTGACGCTGACGCGGTATTTTCTCCTCTCTCGGTCCGGAGTTGGTCCAATGCTTCTAATGAAAGTGAAAAAAGCAGCCAAATTCACGCTCTGACGTCCAAAAAAAAATATTGTAATCAGCCTGCTTCGAGAACCGGTCTTTTACATAACCTCCCAAAAATGCTATCTGTCTCAAGATGCTGCTGCGGACGGGTGGAAGCGTGTGCACTTCGGGCCTGTCTTCCGTAGGCCCTCATGAGTGGAGTCAAGCAAACAGAAAAAAAAACCAAAAACGGGCCAGAGAAGTGGGGCGCCAATAAAACAAAGTATGTTAAAAAGTTTTTTTTTTTTTTGCTTTTTTGGGAGTTTTTTTTTTTTGGAGAAGAGAAGTGAAAGTGGAAAAAAAAGTAAAAGTAAAGAAACAAAATTTGGTTTTTTGGTTCACGGATATCATTACAAGTTTTATATTTTTGGACACACATTTTTTTGGTTTTCTTTTCTTGGGTCGTTTTTTTTTTTTTTTTTTGCGAACCCATTCTCTTTGACTTTGACTTTTAGATCCGTTTCAGGTCGAAGTTGGTGTGGCGTTCTTTTTTTTTTCGCAAGTCGTGTGGACCAAATCGTAAGTTGGTCAGGAGGAGTGAGATACGGGCACACGATGTGAAGTCGTCCCCCAGAGACGCGAGAGAGAGAATTTCACCGAAAAGGTTTTATTGTTGCGCGTTGAGGTTGGGTTTTTTGTGTTCTTTTTTTTTGGTAAATGCCACAATCGTGAGTACTGTGCGTCGGTCGGTGGTGAAAGAACGCGACGCAATAAATAGTTAACACCTTTCTCTTTGGGGAGATGGTGTGTCTTTCTTTCTGGTTTGGGGAATGACTGTTGAATGTGGTCAGTCATGGAATCCTGCAGAGTCATGACAAAGGTGCGACTCTGACTGAGACTCCCTTGAAAGTTGATGAGTCCTTTTGTTATTCGATGCGCCTTTGTGAAGCAAATTCTTCACGAAAGAGTTTCACATCATCCAGGCAGCACCTTCGTGCTGTTAATTTGTTCCACATTTCGCGTCGTTAATGACATCCAGGAAATGTTTCTTTTTTGCCAGCCTTTAGTTTGGATATTAAAGGCACTTAATCTACTTTTTTAGACAGGTAATTTTAGGAATTTCCAAGAAAAAATTTTCTTTTTCAATTTTTATTGATTTCTCTTCCCCTCGTCATCGTCAGAAAAGGTCATCAAGATTGAAAAGGTGATTTAGAGGGTGCATCTTGTCTCCTGAATTTTCTTGTCTCAAATGTTGGACGGACAAAGATCCCAGTGCGTATCTTTCTTTTCTCCTCTTTATAGCGACAACAAATTCTGCTCTCACAAAATAACATTCCAATCTGCTGGACTTTAAATTGGCAAAATTAATAAAGTTTTGTGAACAAATTGAATGGGATACAAACGCAGTACAGTTTTGTAAAAGAAAACAATTTTTTGGTGATGATTTCCTTGAATTTTGAGAAAATACTGCGAGTCGTGCAAATTCATCTTAAGGCCGTATGCAATTTTATTTTCTTTCGCGAAAAGCTAGGCTTTGGCCCTTCATGGTCTGTAACGCCACTAATGATGATATTTTATTTTTAAAATTGTAGAATTAAATGGAATGTCTTGTAAAGTTATGCTCAATAAAGTAGTAGACTTTCCTTAGTAATGAAATCAAAAATCGAAGCGTGGCGTCAGATTAGAAGTCATTTCATCGGGTGCCACAGGAATGAACAGTGAACAATTTAGCGGACCGAATTTTCATTTGCGATTAACCGATTAACAATTCCATTCCATATATTCATATGAAATACAACTTACAAGAAGATTTAATCCTATTAGCCCTACACTGCGCAGTGTAGTAGATCTGATACAACTCAATTCTTACTTCTTTCATAAACTATGGATCATAATTTTACTCTGTTAAGCTTTGTTCATGATCATCTTCATATATTTTGAAGGGAATAATCATGCCAATTTACGTAGATTAATGCTTTTTTAAAATTATAATTCTGGTATTTGCAGCCATAAATTATACAAAAATGTATTTTTTTTAGAAAAAGGCGTGCATTGTAGCCTTAAGATTGTTGAACAAATATTTAGTACATTCACTAAATGAACAGCAACAAGGAAGAAAGGCAAAAGAAAAAAAAAACGAAAATAAATTTGGATTTAGAAGGAATCCCAAAAATGAAACAGAATGCTTTCAAGTCAAGTTTTTTTTATTGTTATTCTCGTATTTGCGGCCATAAATTATATAAAAATTTATTTTTTTTTAGTAAAAAAAAAGAGTCGCGCAGTGTAGGGTTAGTAGTGTAAGGCTTTACAAAAACTTGGAATAGTTTATTGCATAAAGGAATTTTTTAAGGTCTTGGCTAAGAAACTTCTATTTTTAAGGACATCACACTTTTCCAAAGTTAAATTGCAATCTTTCCCTTTTTTAACGATTACCACACCATTAAATTTGAAATGGTTGAGATTCCTGTTTTTCTGCAGCCATTGAGCTTTGAGCATAAATAAAAACCAAGAAATCTTTTTCATTTAAAAATCTCTGACTTCATTATTAAAAATGATTTCTAGATAATCCTAAGATAAACTAAAAAAATAAAAAGGGTTGCTCGTTTAGGTAATCTCCTTGATGTACAATAACGTTGGGATTGCATTCAGAACTTTTGTCAGACATTTTTCTTCAGATGAAAAAAATATAAAAATAAATTGGTTTGGGCTTTGAAACACTGACAGATTAGAATGAAGGAAATTTTGTGATAGCTATTCGATAAGTCAGCGAAATTAAAATAAAATACAGAATACAGAATATTTTCTAATAAAAAAAAACAGGAGTTGGAGAAGACAATGGTAGACAAGAGGTCGATCTTGCACCGAATGAGACTGTGCTTTGCTTTACTTTTGACGCTAAGAGGACCTTTTATTCGAAAGATTAAATTATTTCAAACAAACTTTTGCAGAGAATTTACTGTGAGGAATTATTTTTGAAGTGCCAACCCTGAAAAAAAATGTAAATTGAGAAATCTTCGAGATTTTTATCTTTTCTTTGTGCGGCTTATCAATTCAGGATTGCAGTTTTTTTATAAGATCACTTAATCTTGCTATTTTAATTAAATTCCAATAAAAAAATTGAGAAATTTGAGAGGTAAAATCCTTAAGCCACAACGCTTTTCGAAATCATCGTCAGAGGTGTTTGTGAGTTTGAAAGTTTAATACTCTGAAAATGAGTAATTTATTCTGAAATAACAATCCTCAAGTAAATCTTTAAGCACTTCATCCGAATTTCTATCGAAACCGAAAGAAAAAATGAAGGAATTCCGTGAAAGACGAATGTGCGCGAAAAAAAAGGTGTCTAGGTGGGAATTTTCCTACAAATTTATCCAAAGTCCTTAAAACTTTTAAATATGGAAGTTAAAGAAGCATGCTGAAAGCCTTCAAAATTAGTAATTTAAGATTTTAATTTATTGAATGGTTTGCTGCCCTCGAGCAAGGTTTTATTCTTAAAATTATGCTTCCAATTCTTTCAATTTCTAACAACAACTGCTCTCCAAAACAGATGTTGTTTTCTTCTATTTATGCTTTATATTCAACGAACCAGCGACCTCCATTAGTGGATCACGCGGTCAAGAAGATTATGATGATGATGTTCAACAAAAGGAAGACTTTTTAAAACAAAAATTTGATCTCGTTCTATTCGTCTCTGAAGGCTGAATTTATCTCAAAACCTCTTCCAAGAACAAACTCTCAGAAAATCTGAAATGAAAAAGTTGTTTCAAAAGCAAACTTTGTTAACATTCTGCACCAAAATTCTGGTATACATCTGAAACCCTATACTGTCCTAATTATAAATCTCTTCAGTTCTAATTTAAGGGGGTGCTAAATTATATTGCATCAAAATTTTAATTCAAATTGTGCGACGACTTTAAATGTTACAACAGCCAGCATCTTCGTTTTTGAACCACAAGTTAGTAATTTTTCACTGCAGTTTACAACTACACTGAGTCACAAAAAGCCCCAAGACATCAGACAATATAAACCAAAATCGTCTGAGAAAATTTGCAAAAAAAGTGTGGCCGTAAATGCCGAAAGTTTCCAAGAAATTTCTTTCTAAATCACCATTAAAAGGAATTCCCGATATTTCCCAAGCTCGTCATTCAATTGAATCTCCCGAACAACGTGTGATCTATCGACAGTCCAACCTCGATGAATCTCGGTGAATTCAAATAATTAACGCACCGCGTATTCATCACCTACTTCCCTAAATCTACTTTTGTATGCCTCCAATTGCCTTAATTTGCCTCCATCCCTCGTCTGTCGTCGGTGTAATTTCTTTTTTTTTTTTCGACTTGGCGTGAAACTCGACGGACAAGAAAAAAACCAAAAAAAAAAAAAGAAAATCCAAAAGAAAAATAAAAAAACGATTTTTCCTTTTTTTTCGCAGCATTAATCATAACGTGTTAACTAACTCTCAGCTTAATGGCTTAAATCCACACAAGCGAAGCCAGTGGATTTCCGCGAAGCGCGCGCGTAACTCCATGCGAAAACGAAAGTGAGAGTGAGTACGATAGCGGAAAATGAAATGCACCATCGAGCAGAGAAAAAGAGAGAAAAAAAAAAGACGTGTAACAAAAAAAAAACACAAGAAAGAAAAAGAAATGACGGAAAAGTGATAATAGACCCGCTCGACTGCGACTCTAACTCCGACTATGAGTCCACTTCTGTGCCCGTGCCCCGCCAGGCTACGTGCCTCAGACCTCAATCATATGGACTGGCTTAAAGAAATTCGCTTCAAAGAGGAATCACCAACAACAACAACGATAACGTGGCCAAAAACACACACATCGATTGCAAAAGAAGAAATTTCACTTTCGCTTTTTTCTTCGATCGTCATCGTGTCGGAGTTGTTGTTTTTGTTGGTTTTTTACGACGATGAAAAGATACGAGGAAGAACAACAATAAAGCTCTCTTGTTGTTTTGCTGGCTCTTGTGATCTTCGATGGTTACTTTCTTTCCACTTGGTTACCGCACATCTCTGTGCCTGATTTGTGTGCCCCCACTGTTGTGTGTGCTTAACGGTGTATCCAGTTTTGTTGGATGCGGAAGCAGTTTTTTTTTTTTGTATACCTTGCCACGTTCGTGTGTGCGAAAGGAGAAACAAAAGCCAAAAGAAATAAAAACACACGCCCGTTTAGGGCATTTTACCAATTTTCCTTCTTTGGATTTATGAGCTCGAAAACGTGTGAGTGTGCGACGGTTTTTTTTTTTTTTTGCGTCTTTTCTTGGCACGAAATCAGGTCACAGGGGAACGAGGAAGATGGTGAAAGAAAGAAAGAAAAAAAACGAAGCCAAATGAAAGCGAAATGAAGTGGGCTAGATGACATCTCTGCGCTCTTCCGTGTGCACAGCGCTTCTAGTTCCGCTTCTTGGCTGGTTACGTTACGTATACGCCCCAGTGAAGCATGATCGCATTTACATACCGAGATCGAGACAAGATCGAGCGGTGGCTTGCATTTCACTTTCGATTGATAAGCGATGGGAAAGGGCTGCCTGTTGGGCTGGAAAACAACATAAACAACATCAACAACTTTGGCAACAACAACATCGAAGGGCATTACGATGGTCTTTTTTTTTTTTTTTTTTGGTTTTTTCTTAATTGGTTTTTTGCTCCGGCAGCGGGAGATGGAAAGGTTTTAATTGCTCTGTTCATCTCTGGCACTTGGATGGCTTAGGATGTGAGACTTTTCTGAGTGATTGGAGTTCCATTAGTGTCGGTTGAGCGGGGAAAAGGGCACACTCCGGAAAGGGTGAGGTGAACTTTCGATTTCAACATACACAATTTCACAATTTCAAAAGAGTGGCTGTGTCGAAGAGGGAGGCGGATTTTGAAAATTTTAAATAAATTTTATCAAGTGGTCGTGCTTTTTTTTTTTTTTGGTTTTCGTACAACAAACGCAACAATTGACTTGAAAGCATTCTGTTTCATTTTTGGAATTCGTTCTAAATCCAAATTTATTTTCGTTTTTTTTTTTTTCTTTTGCCTTTCTTGGTTTTTTCCGTTCATAGAGTGAATGTACTAAATATTTGTTCAACAATCTCAAGGCTGCAATGCACACCTTTTTCTAAAAAAAATACATTTTTGTATAATTTATGGCTGCAAATACCAGAATTATAATTTTAAAAAAGCATTAATCTACGTAATTTGGCATGATTATTCCCTTCAAAATATATAAAGCAATTCATCTACACAGCTCAACTGAGTAAAACTCTGATCCATAGTTTATGAAAGAAGTAAAAATTGAGTTGTATCAGATCTGCTACACTGCGCAGTGTAAGGTTAAGTTAGAACTTACTTAGAACTTATTTTACCTTTTACTTATTTTTGCTTATTTTACTGGCGGTCTTGTTTTAAGGTCTCCAACGAAAGACCCAATTAACATAAATTTTATAAAAAAAGAAATAAATGAAACTCGGAGAGAAGGGTGGATCTGCAAAAATTTGAAGAAAATTGCAAAAAAGGAATTCGAATTTTCAGCTAATTTTGTTCTCCAAAGACAATAAATGGTCTGCAAAGCGACTGGAAGCTTAATTTTCACTCGCATTTTCATTTCAAAATTTTCACCGAACGACCCAATCACCATAAATTTCGTAAAAAAAAACCAAGAGACTTCTTTTGTTTGTTGTACAGTGCTCCACACAAATTTACGTACGATAGAAAAATCTGACGAAAAAGGGCGTTAATTACCAAACCATATGTGACAACTTCTTTCGAAAAACATATTTGAAAAGAGCAAAGCACAAAGTTTCGAAATCTACCAACATTAATTCAATACTCTTATCCATTCAAATGTTATAAGAAAAACAACAACCAATATTGCCAAACTCAACCCAAAAAAATTTGAGTACGGTGAGCACATTTCCTCGATAAGGACCATTTAAATAACTGTAACTAATTAAGGAAGCAAGTAAATACATTGCCTTTATATACCCGTTATTAGTATATGTTCTGCCGAAGCAAGTTGCCCACAAACCTAACCTAACCTTAACACAAGGGGTCCACAAGAACCTAAGTGAGGCGGAACTTATACATTCTACCAGCCCACCAACCATACCCGTTATTAGCACGTGGCGAAATGTAGAAAAATCCATAAATATGATAACAAAGACGATAAATGCGGTAAAAACGTTCGTCGTTATTGGTACCAAAAAAAGCTGTTGATCAATAAATTTACAAGTGTTCCAAAAAGTTCGTTGAAGAAAAGATTTAAAAAAAAAGATTTAAAAAAAACTTGGCTTCAGCTTGGACGCCTTTTTAATGACACTCATAACTTCTGTGTGAGCCCTTATTCCAGGCATCAGAAATTTGACTACAAACATTACTCCAAGCATGGGCTTCGCTTTTGATGTAAGCAGTCAAAAAGAAGACTCTAGAGGTCATCTTAAATGTTTTATTTGATTTAAAATTATACCTGAAGATTTTACGGAAAATTTTAAAACTGCCTTCGAGCATGAAAGATGATTTCAAAGAACTAAGCTCTTTCGAATTTTCTAGACTTGGTGTGAATACCATTTGGAGAGCATTTGTCAGGTTTATCTAAACGATTTCAAGCCAAACTGAGGAAACTTATTTTAGAACGTATTTACTTATCAAGCAGTCAACCATTGGAGGATCTGTGCCGGAGCTACGTTCCAACATTGCTTCCAGTCCGGAAGACTAACCTGTCTTGCATCCTTCTTCTTCTTCTTTGTATAAAAGAAATAAAATAAAAAAAAACTTCTACGATTCTACAAAAAAAAAAGTCAATGGTCTATCTCTATCTCGTCCCCATTTGGACCCAAATAAACACTTTTGAAAAATTTTTTCACAACAATTTTATTATTGTACCATTTTTCTTTTTTTTTTTTTGCCTTGAGGCCTTGAGGATGTGGAAACCTAATAGTCACGTGGAACAGGCCCGTTCTGTTCCAAATAGTGTGAGACTTTCACCCACTAAAACCACATCTTCACCTCTTCTCCTTGACACCATCCACTCTGGGACCGCTTTCGCATTACTTCAGAGTTGTAGTTTCAGATTTTTCTGCAAAAAAAAAATGTTCCTCATATCCAAAAATAAGCTATCCCAAAAGGGGCGAATGGACTTATGTATGAAATTGTTCAAAGCAGATAGAAACTACATAACATAATTCATTTCTAAACTATTAAAAACTATGGGCAATAGAAAATACTAATAAACTAAAAAAAAAAATTTCGATGTCCTCGAATTCGTCCCTGAAACGAAATTTATCCCTGGGTTAAGAAAAAAAATGAAGGAGGTCTTCAATTAGTAGTCTTTTACACAGTTAAAAAGTTATTCTATGTTGGTTTTCCTCAGTTTTTTCTTTTTTCATTTGCAACTTATTTTCAACGTTATGTTAGGTTGTCAAATATCTCCCTTCCGCCTTTTTGTCTTTTGAATTTTCCGGCTATGTATAAAGCGCTACGAGCAAAACTAAACAACCGAATAAATACTTTTTCCAATAACGTTGATAACCTTAACCAACTCTGACTTTTAAGGGATTCCCAACATGTCTCACACATAAAAAAAATTGTGATTCATCCAACATTTGTTTATGAAACAATTAAAAAATCAAAAGAAAAACATGCTCCTCTAATGAAGTTCAAACCTTTCACACGCTCCTGTCATAAACGCAAAAACGATTCAATCTGCGTTCAATTTAAAGCCAATTAATACGACTGTGAATATCAGAGTCCAATGCAATCAGTCAATCCGGTCATTAGACAACTATTTTAACTATAAAAATGCGTAGTTGATACAGGTCACGTTTTACTGAGCTATTATCGTTCTATTCTCACTTTACTCGGAGATGAATTTCTATTTTTAAATTATTTCGTATTTAAGATGGAAATTGCAAAAGATGACTTTTTATTCTACGTACGATATCGCCTCTGAGCAAGGAACCCAAAAGATGGTTGGCAGCACAATGGGCCTAGCTTTCGCCTAAGTGTACCAAAATTTCAAAATATATGTTTAGTTCTACGTGTTACACGACGAATTTTTTAAACTCTCAGCTAATTTTTTTTTGCTATGAAACTAATTTTATTTTTTGAATCTTTTCGAGTGTTAACTTGGAAACGCACATTAGCCCTTCCAGTTAGGTCCGTCCAGCGATCTTAACTCCCGACGACTGACTCACTTGACGAGCTGCATGGTGCAGCCCGCTTTCCCTGTCCTGAGTAAAAGGGATTTTCTTACTGTTTAACGGATGGGCTACATCGGGTAACACGAGTCATTGTTTTTTTTTCGGTTTTAGAAAAATTTGACTTGTGGAGGATTAAAAATGTTCTTTTAGTACGGTGAATGCCATGGGGGTCACCGGTGACCGGCACTAAGTTCGTTCGTAAATGGCGTGGCATTCAATGTGTTCATTTTGTTGACTAACGACACTCGTCTGATTTTTTGAAGAGCGATGCAAGTTGGAGACGCTTTGAAATTGAACGGAAAAACACCAATGTCGGTTAGATTTTTGCCGCAAATTTTATGCCCCTCCAAATGTGTCAAAAATTATAACGCGCACAATACAGTGGGGGTGCGAAAAAGCTAGGCTCTGGCTCTCAACGGGCTGTTACGCCGCCTAATACAAATTTTGGGAGATTGGTTTTTTTCCAAATTTACATTGAAAGACTGAGAATGAATTCAAAGAAAACGAACGGCGAATTGCGAAATCTTTCCATGACAGACATTACTCCTGAAGGATGTCAGTCGTGAAGGTAGGGCCGTGAAAATTGTTTGTGGTGTTTTCTCCCCGGGCTGGATTCGAGCCCGGGTACTTAACACGACGCACTAACGATTAAGCCACGGCACTCAGTTGGGAAATAAAGTCGGTCTATAATTCGGAGTTTATTCCTGGTCCAATGAAATTCGAATTATCGAGAAATTACTGTATAACGATTTTCCACAAAAATTTTAGATCAATTATTTCTGAATATTCTTAGTTCCCACATTTAAAATTACGTACATCGTCCACTTTCACACTTTCAAAATCGATGTAATCAAAAACAAAGTTAATTCATTCTCCCAAAATCGACTTCACAGATAACGAACCAATTAGCCCTCAACAAAAACCATTGACTACGAAATAATTTCCCAAAAACAATCAAAATCAGATAAAAGGAAAAAAAAAATCTCCCATCCTGTTCGACATAAAGATTTGAATTATTAGAAAGTTTCTCATAAATAATCTCTATCGATCGACTTTTATGAATGTGATCGCGGAATTTTTTCGATGATCGTGTAATGTGATAGCAGGCAGGCAAAAAAAAAAAATAAGAAATAGTAATTAAGATTGTAAAAAAGCACATCAAATCGATGGTGATCGATGAAAGAGTTTGCATGATTGGAATTGTTGTTTGTGGGATGAAAAATGTGTGTGGAGGATCAGTTAAAATCATCAAAAATTACAAGACTTGGGGCTTTCTGTCATTGTGGTCTTTTTTTTTTTTTATTGGGGATCGGTTAAGTGGAGTTTGTGAGTGTGATTTTTATGCGCGAATCGGCTTTATTGGTCGAAAGGAGACACAGTGGTAGCCATAAAAACAGTGCTGTTTTTTTACAACTCTTCATCTCCTCGGCAACAGTGATTCCTAAAGACAATAGATGCTAAAAGAATTACAAAAAATGATTAATTTGCTCAATTTCAATATTTTCTTTTTTTTTAAGACCAGACAATTTTTGTTTGTTTTAGTGGCTGTAACTCTTGGTACTAAACCAAAATCCATATTTTTTTATGGATTTTGAGTAATGAAAGCGACGTTAAATGACATTAAAAAACACACTTAAATCTTTGTCTGATGACTAATTATGAGCTTCGGCGTCAATAAAAATGTGGCGTTCTTTCTAAGATTCCTTAAAACAGGTGTCTTATACCACAAGTCTGGTCAATGGGATTAAATATCCAAAGTTTTTCGACTCAAAATTGGCTAAGAACCGAACTTTGTTTAGGTATTTTTGTTGGCACCCAATATGTTTCCCAGAAACGCATGCAGATTGCAATTTTTTTAACGTAAAATAAAATTAATAAAATAAATAAAATCTGAAGACGGAAACAAAATTTCAATGAACTGGATGGACATTAAATCATCTTACTCCTCCAAACATTTCCTCCCGACGTAATTTGTATTCTTTAAGCCTTTCATGCCCAGGCCGATAACCCAAAAATTATGGCGTAATTACATTCCATCATTCCAAGACCCTATTTTAGCCCATTTGCATCAGACGTCCCTTAGTGAAATAAGAATATTCGAGATCCTTTACTTCATTTCAGGTGAAGTGGAAAAAAAATGTTTGCGTGTGGCTGGAATAAGTTGCGGTCATGAAAGGGTTGGACTTCAAATTTGACTTTGATTTCCTTTTTTCGATTCCACCCTGTCATCGCTCAAGCAATGATCGCATCCAGCGCACTTGACGTCTTAAATATTTCCACTATTTACATGATTTTCATGATAATCGCCACTTGTCAGCAAATACGTTTCATTTATTTGTTGAAAACTTCAAGCAGCACTCGAAAAAGAAAACATTCGATAAGCTTTTCTGCCACCTCACTTCGGTAAACATCGGTCGCGGAAAAGCCTTCAACTCTCGAGCATGACCAACACACTCACTCTCTTGTCCCTACCTCAACACAACCACACTCAAATTTCTAACTTAATTCAAAAATATAAAAAAACGACTGCGCACTAATTCCATTCGAAAACACCCGTACCCAACACTTATACCTATAATTAAAGTGAAGCTTTTCTTTATTCAGGAAAATCAGGGAACAGCAAGGAGATATGCGGTGACGACAAATTCAAAGAGGATGGCGATCCTTGGAACGTTGAAGCACAGGCCGCCTTCCTAGGGCCGAATCTATGGGACAAGACATTGCCATACGATGCTGACCTCAAGGTAACCCAAGTTAGTATTCCGGTTAGATGCCATTTTAATCTCATTCAAATTCAAAACTGATTTTTAACCGAAAAAAATTAAGAAAATTAAATTTCATTAAAAAACTAAAACCTCACGGCTTCTAGTCTTCCAACGACGAGTGCGTGTGTTTTTTTCTTTTTTTGTAAATAAATCGTGTAATTTTTTTGTTTGCATTCAGCTCGCATGCAAGGCTCAAGCTAAAAACTAAAAAAAACGACGCCGATTATCTTATCAATCGAAGCGCCGTGGCGGCGATAAGCTGACGGAACTGTCTCCCTGACAGTCATCACATGTTTTTAGCTTGAGTTTGCTTAAGGCTTGTGTTGTTTTCGAAAAAAAAAAAATACGAATATTTAGTGCGCTTTGATTTTTTACAAGTCCTTTGTGTTCTACTTTGGAAATTTTGTTTTCTTTTTCTTCCGTTGATGCAGTATGCAGATCTTGATGAATTCCTTTCGGAGAATAACATCCCCGATGGATTGCCAGGAACGCATCTGGGACATGGTACCGGATTGGGACACCGGTCAGACTCGTTGGGACACTCTGCTGGTCTATCCCTCGGACTTGGACACATAACGACAAAACGTGAGCGGTCGCCATCACCGTCGGATTGCATTAGTCCGGAGACGCTGAATCCACCCTCACCAGCTGAATCAAGTGAGTAGGGGGTTTTTGGAAATTTTCGTTTTATGTTCGTGTTGTGATTGTCATTTACGATGGGGCGGATTTTCTCGGTCTCGGTTATGGAAAATCCTTTTTCATGGGGGTTAAGTATTTCTTTTTGATAATGAATGGTTGTGGGTTATACATTTCTTTTTTTTATTTTTCCAAGGATCGATAACATGTACCAATGGTTTTGAAGATGAGATCAGTTCGCAGATATCAGACGAGAAATATCGTGTTCTAATTCAATCTTTTGTGTTCTATTTCTCAAAAGATTTGAAAATAAAGGAGTCTAAAATTAAGGAAACATTTAAGTGGATCTAAACACAGCTGTTCTCTTTGCTGACTTATACGCATCCCTTGTCAGCATTTTTTTACAACCATTTTTCGCTACATTGTCAGCTGTCAAACTACTTTACTCAGACGGTTAATACTTAAATGTATGGTTATATATTTAGTGCCAAGTTTTTTAAGGACTAATCAATATAACTTGCATATATTGGGCGGCGTAACACCCCGTTGAGGGCCAGTGCATAGCTTTTCGCCTTCACTTTGTTGTGTGCGCTATAATTTCACACATCTGGAGGTGACCTGCTGTTTACTTCTGCTTCCGAGCGAATCAATACAGTTATCAGCGGGAAAAAAAGGCAACGGTAGAAAATATTCACTAGCATAGTCAAGTAGAGAAACAGAAGCTGAAGTATAACCAAAAGTTTAAAGATTTCTAACCTTTTTTTTGTTCCAATTTTTATCCAAAGCCAAAATGCGCACTTCTACTGATTCTTTCATAAAAAAGGAATTTAGTGATGGCTGTATATTCCTTTTACCCGTGTAATTCCTCGTTAGATTGACACATCTGTCCTTGACATTTGTTTCAAATCTTAGCGTCATAACTTGGTGAGGGCATCGCTTTACATTGAAAAAATAAATGAAATGAAAATGAAACTGTCTTCAAAGTTTTCCATCCCTTCGTGTCCTTCATAAAGCTGAATTTTTTTATTTAGCATTTCTCAAATCAGTGACATAGGTTAACGAAAATAAAAAACACTTGACAGCTTGTCAAAATCGTCCGCTCCTAAACGTTGTCTCTTAGTATAGGCGGCTGTCGGTAATTTAGTTTTTGACAATGAAAACGTGTGTGAGTGATTAAATTGCAACCAAAAGAAAACACAATTGCTTACGAAGCTTTAAAATTGGACAGTGCAACATTAAAAATATCCGAAAAAGAAAGTTTTTTTTGTATAACTTGCACTTTCGGTAGGTTTTCTTTTTTTGACATACAACTACCCTGGTGAATGTCATAGCTTTGACCAGTGATACCAATCAATCGAGCTAAATAGACTTAAATGTCGGGTTCTACATGCAAATACAACCAAGTGATGTCGAATTTCTTGTTAGAGAAATCATCGTTTATTTAGGTTTTGCTTATGAAATTTGGTGTCTAGAAACATCAACTTAAATCCTCGATGGGGGGTACAGAATACCATCAGAATACAGAATACAATCGGATACGAATACGATGGCATAACCAGACAAATTCTCATTGAAGTGGGCACTGACGTAGCCAGAGTTTTCATGCAGTTGGGTCACCTTGCCTCAAAAATCTCGTGGCCTGGTCTTCCTCTATGGGTGCTGTGGCACACATTTCCTTGTCTGTGCTTTGTATACATAAACACAACGTTTGCCAACATTGAAGCTACAGTGTTCTCTCCTGCGGCATCCTTCGATGTTGAAAATGGCTGGTTTCCGTGTTCGTTCCTCAGGCTACGCTTGTAGCTAGTGAAGACAGCCTTGGCGAGGAGACGTCCACGACGCTTTAGTGCGAGAGCATGTTTCACGTTTTTATCCACGAACTTCTCAGCCGTGCCTGGCCTCTTTGCGGCCTTGATAGCCTCAGCAGCGGGTGCTCGTTTAACTTTGTCAACCGTTTTACCGGAAACTTCGTTCCAAGCATTCGAATTCCTTAAATATCCTGGTACATTAACCACCGCAGTCAGTTGAGGAAACTTTAAGAAACGGATTCCGTGTTTAGCTGAACTACACTTTATGCCAATTAGTGTTCAACTTTTCAGATGTTTCATTAAGAAGACTTCAAGACTTCAGATTTCTAGTTTTCCAAACCATTGAGGTAGTTTTAGAATAATTTTGTAGATATTTTTTATTAAGACAGAAAATTTATGGTTATAAGACGAATGCTTGAACTTCTTTATTATTCAAAAGTCTCTTGAAGGTGGCATAGCAAATGATCTAAATATTTTGAAGTTGCTGAGATCTTAATAGCAAAACCTCCTTCTTTTCTTATTAACCGAGAGTTATCCGTCTTAAGTATTGCTGTACTTTTTTTTACATACAATAAAAACTACAATGCGTTGAAACAAAATCAAGGACAGTTTGAAAAAGAAAGCAGCCACTTCTTTGAAATGATCCGGCATTTAACTTCAACTTCAACAGAATATTTCTTGCATCTGTTTTTTCCACACAATTTTCAAATATCATCATCATTAGTGGCGTAACAGCCCAGGAAGGGCCAGAGCCTAGCTTTTCGCGCCTCCACTGTGTTGTGCGCGATATAATTTTGACACATGTGGACTACAGTTTATTGGCGGTTCCGAATGCTGAATTACGATAGCTCTTCGTGACAGAAGTACTCCAGGAAGATTGTCAATTGTTCGCTGGAGTTGGTGCCGTGAAAAATGTTTATGGTATTTTTTTTGATTCGAACCCGGGTACTCTCGCTTAATAGTCCGACGGACTAACTGACTAAGCCACGGCGCCCACAATTTTCGAATATATTATCAATTAAATAAAGTTCGTATAAAAGGCGATAACTGAAGTTCAAAAATCACTAATTTCTATAGACGAATTATAAGTGTTGAAATTAAATGTCACTCGTATGCGCAGCACTTGACATTAGAAATAATAAAAAAAAAACTGAGGGGGTGTTAAATTTTTTTTTTCCGTTACGATTACAAAGGTTTATTATAAAATAATAAACCAAAATATGAGACGAAGAAACAGCCGGGATATGAAATTTCTTCATGCGTTTAGACCATTACGGAATAGTAAATATCGGCTATTAATTCGTCTTCATGCCTAAGCATAAGACCTATTACGCAAAAGTCTAAACGTTGTAGCAAGGTTAACTTTTTCCACTTCTTGTCCTAGCTGGCTACCGCCTTTTATTGTTTTCTTCAAGACCAACCCTGAAAGCTATGTCTACCACAAAAACGAACAAAATGGCAGCTTCGTGAAGTTTCCAGACATCGCATCAACATCGCTTTAGCGTTCAGACATTGTTTTCAATAGTTTAGTCCTCAGACTTAACCACAGCCGCTTCGGATCCTTACTCTGCCATCTTGATTAAACAGTAGCTTGAAGACACGATGAAATATTTTTACTTATTGAGTTTCTTGTTTTGAGATTTTTTTTTGGTGTTTTGATGACTTTGATGAGCTCGAAGAAGCTAGGTTCTGTCCCTGTATGAGCTGTTACGCCGACTATTTATTTATTTATTTTTTTTTTAAATGACTCAAGACACCATGTGAGAAGCCTCTAAAATTAAAAAGTTGAACTGGTCGAATTAACAAATTTTTCATCCTTCAAAGACGCCTTGAAATTATTCGAAGACTTAGATGCGAAATTGAAATAAATGTGTGCCTATAAAAACAAATTGGCTAGCAAGAGTCAGATCTGATTAATTTCTTAGAAAGAAACAAGAAAAATTTTTTAAGAAAAGCTGAAGCAATACAAATTTCAAGATTTTTTTTTAGATTAAAAAGGAGATTGGGGAGTCTTCTTCAATTTCTCCATCCATTTTTTTTTTTCAATTTCTGTTCATCTCTGAAACCAAAATTAGAACAAGTAATAAAGGAAATGATTTTCAACAATTTTGAATTGGTCCGGTTGTATAGTTCCAACTAAATTTGCAGATAATAATCTTATTGTACATCCCTACTTAATAAAAGAAATGAAATGAAATGAAAATAACCTCACTTTTCAATGCAGCTTTCGTTGCTTTAAATTTACCTCTAAAGGTTTCCTGTCTTAGAACTTTTCTGTCGTCATGTAACATCTATGGAACTCGAAATATTTTTCGGTTTATTATGCTTGAATAAACCTTTGTAATCGTAATAGAAAAAAAATTAACACCCCCTCAAGTTTTCATAGTTTGTCTTTGGCGGGTTGTAGAGTGTATTTTTTCTTTGAACCCTCAACAGGAACTCAACGACTCCTGTTGCGCGACGTTGGTACATGTTAATCCATCCTCTTAAAACTCCTTCAATTTACTTTCAACTAACCCTACGCAAATGTAATGGAAACACTATTATTTATCATTAGCTAAACAACTAAATACATTTGTACATAAGTATAATATATTAATCCTTAAAATAAATAATAGTTAAATATAATCAAAGTGAAATATGCCTACCTGTGTTGCCATTGAATATTTTATGTCCTATCTCCTATCTATGCTCAATATTTACATTGTAATTTTTTTCAGCTCAAAACCTAGTTAATAAGCTCATTCAAAAAAAAAAAATTACTACAGTATACATATTCTCATATTCGCGCATGAAATGTTCAATGGTGATATATGGTCGATGATGATTTTATCAAATGCTAAATGTTATAATATTTCTAATATTGTTGCAACAAAAAAAAAACACAAAACTTTCCAAACGTTTTTCCAAAAAATGTCAGAAAAGAAAAATTCTTTCACATAAAATAATGTGTTTCCCATTTGCGTTCTTTTTTTTATTATTTCTTTTTCTTAAATTTTTTTAATAACCCTGTTTTTTGTTTTTTTCTCTACTATTTCTTTTTTTTTTTTCTTTCTTATTACCTCCTACCTGCCACGCCCACATTCATTCTTATTTAGTTTACAATGGACAGTTTCTGAAACATTGTTAACATTTAGTATTTGATATTTCAGCGTTTTCATTTGCATCGTCGGGGCGGGATTTCGATCCGCGTACCAGAGCGTTCTCAGATGAAGAACTTAAACCTCAACCAATGATAAAAAAATCAAGAAAACAATTTGTTCCAGATGAACTAAAAGACGACAAGTATTGGGCACGACGCCGAAAGAATAATATCGCAGCAAAACGTTCAAGGGATGCACGACGACAAAAAGAAAATCAAATTGCCATGAGGGCTAGATATTTAGAAAAGGAGGTGAGTAAAAAAAAAATCGCTTCACTCGAAAACATCGAAAGAAAATCATCATCTTTTTTTTTATATTTTTGTAGAATGCAACTTTACATCAAGAGAATGAACAGTTGAAACAAGAGAACATGGACTTGCGAGCACGTCTATCCAAATTCCAAGATGTGTAATGTCGGCCCCATTCTTATTTAAATATAAATAAATCAAAATTATTAAACAAAACAAAAAAACAAAAAAAAAAAATATAACAAATAAAACAGAATATTTTTAAAGTGAATGAAAAAAACAAAAAAAAAAAAAGAATAATTATAAATAATACAGCTAAATAAATAAAAATGAAATGAAAAACAGAAAAAATGTAGCTTAAGTTATATTGTTATTATATTATTACGATTGAGAGCAATTATATATATACATACAAGAAAAAAAAAAAAAAAACTAACATTCATGAAAAAATCACACACAGAACGGGATTGCGAAATAAGCTAAAAAACAAAAACACATTAAACAATATATCAATTAGTTAAATAAAATGCAAAAACAAAGTTAAATTATAAAGTTGGTACATTTATAAACTAAATGATTCTACACACCGAAGTAGTAGAGAATATACTATACAATTAGTCCTGCTGACGCTAAACAAAAAAAAAAAAAAAACATGTAAAGAAAAATTACTGCAAAAAAATGAACTTAAAAAACTTGTACCTAACAAAAAACTATAATTTACTTCCTTTTACTTTTTTCTTAAGTCCTTTTCACTGAAGGACTATTTTTTTTTTTTAGTTTTAATTTTTATGGGATGTTTCATTTATTTTTTCTTATCGATTTCGTATTTTTTCTTTCTTTCTTAGTTACCTCTTTCTTTAATTTATATTTTTATTTTATAAAAAACAAAACAACGTAATTCTTTTTTAATATTTATTTCATAAAAAAAACACAAAATATATACGAAGGATAAAAAATTGAGTCAATTGAATTATACTTGCTTAGAAAAAAAGAAGAGCTATAAATATTTTTTTTTAAATGTTTCTTGAGTTTTAATTTTAATTATACATATATTTTATTTTTTTTTTTTGTTTTAATTTATAGATATATACTCTCAAAATGAAATGGAGATTTAATTTAATGAAAACTAAAAAAAATCAATTTAAGAAATAAATGCAAAAGCTAAACTGTTTCAAATGCAAGCTTAAGTGAAAAAAAAACAAATTAAGACAGCAAAGTTAAACAAAGAAAAAAAAACAAATCATTTACAAAAAAAAAAACTATTGTAGGATGTTGATTGAGATGCAAAAAATAAGAAAATTTATTTATTTTTGTTTTTAATTTTTTTTTATAAACAAGGAAACAAAACAAAAAAGAAAATGAGTAAAGAAACAAAAAGCTGTAGGGACATTAATTATTCTTATACATTTTTTTTTTTCTTCTAGATTTTAATTGTTAAAATTCGTTTTTTTTTTTTTTCTAAGAAATTGGTTTTACATGCTTAGATATATATTTATTTTTTTCTTTTTGGAATAAAATTATGTGAATTATAAGAATTTTTTATTTTTAAAAAGTTTTGTTATGTTAGATGTTCAGTCGTGAAGGAGAATGTGGTTCGGAATTATAGATAGTGCTGGAAAAGACTCTTGGGAAGGGCAATGTTTTGTCTTTGAAGAAATGCTGAATTAGGACTTTTCTCATTATTCTCTTTATTTTATTTGCTCAGCGTGAATCGAATTAAAAATATGTTGCAATTGTTTGACATAAACGATTGGCAACAGACGTTTACCAATCGATCAGTAGACCTTTACAAACCGATCAGTAAACGTTTACGAGTCTTACAATGAAAAATTGTTGCTATTTGAATAAATTAGCTGAATATGCGAGTCAATCTGAGTCTTTGAAACCTCGCCGTAAGAAAAATCATTTTACTAGAGTCACAGCCTTCGAACACCTTTCATAAGTAAAAACTCAGTTGCTCAATGGCAACATTTAAGATAATCCGATCATTGAAATCTTCAATCTTGTGTCACCAATGACAGATTTTATAGACTAGGATTTCACTCTTAACTGAGTTCATCCTTAGTCCCCTAAGTTTTATCTCCACTGGATAAGGGACAAATTGCCTCAAAGCGTCGCGCCAACTTTCTCAGTACTCCCAGGACTATTTTTCTGCCTGCTCATTTAACAGCATTTCTGTGTCATGCATAAGCTGCAGACTTATTCAAACACTCATTTGTGAGCAGGCCTTAAATCAACTTGATGTTGTCTAACAGACTAAACATCTTTATTACTCTTTAGCTTACAAGTTTAATGAACCGGAAGTTCTGAATGATCTCCTTGGTTTTCCTCGTGATTCTTATGAACAGATAATTTCTACGAGTTGGACATAAATGACTCGAATTAAACTTCGATGGAACTCAAGTTGCAGATGAAAGAACCGTTGAGTTTTTTTTACAGTTAGAACCTATCCACTTTGCTAATTTTCAGCTACATGGTTAGGTTTTAGCAAACTTAGTTACTTGGCTAGTTTTCAGCAAATTCATCTACTTGACTAGTTTTGAGCAAACTCAGCTACATGGCTAGTTTTCAGCAAATTCAGCTACTTGGCTAGTTTCCAACAAATTCAGCTACTTGGCTAAATTTCAGCAAATTCAGCTACTTGGCTAATTTTTAGCAAACTCAGCTACTTAGCTAGTTTCAGCTAACCAATCCACAAACGTGTGGAGTGCCCATATTCGAGACAACACGCTTGCAAGCAAGTTTTCGGAAGTCCTTCAAACATTCATAGAAACTCAGCCTGCCGCAAAATGGTCCACTCTATCAGTCCAAGAAATTAACCTATTCCTTTTAACCTTTAATTGAAGAACAATCAAGCTTCATCGCATCCGAACGAAAATCTTTGCACACACAGACGAATTCGCTGAATCTTTTCATAAATTTTTCTGTTCCTTTAAAATTCACGTAGCGATTTTTCCGTTATTGTTTTTACTTAAACAATTTGGAAAAAAAAGAATTCAATACAAACACAAGTTTTCACAAGACGAATCTATGTTCAGAAGCAGAAGCACTAATTGTAAGCATCTTGACAAACGCGTTCGAATTTTAAGTGATCACGCACTTGGGTAGATTTATTCAAAGGATAAGACTTGAGGTGTTTCTGAACAAAATATATTAGGCTTTGGACGTCTGACAACTCTGGTATCGTAAAAAAGCAGTTCGCTGTGAAGTCAGACAAATAAGAGGCAAGCTCTGGCGACTTCTAACACTTTTCACTTCCTTCTCATTTGTTATGATTTTTTGTTAGTAAATTAAGTGCAAATAAATTGCTGCATTCAATTAACCTGCAACTAAATCAATTCAGAATGAAATGTATAATTCGAAACGTTTAGACGTTTCGTTTCGAGACGTTTAAACGTTTAGAACCGGGCTACAACAGGATAAACACTCACAGAAACTTACTTTCCTATCACCTCTTTCATCCAAGTAGCATCACTGATACAGCAGTCTGCTTTTGATTACGATCTCTCCGAAATGTTTCCCTACCCAACCCCTACAGCTAAAAATACACACGCAAAAGAAAAAAGAAATCGAAATCACAGCTAAAACTAAAAAGAAAATTTAATAAAAACACTGCCAAGGCTTTAGTTTATTTTCAAAAAACAAAACGCAGTGCTTAGAGTCTTCCTTAATTTTTCGTACTAATCGAAATGATAGTGCCTTTATTTCTTTTGAAACAAAAAAAAAAAGTAAATCATAAACGAAAAAAAGTTTAAGTAAAAGAATTTGAGTAACATCTTTTGCTGCTAACAAAACAAATCTTTTAAATTAATTTTACAAAATTTAGGAAAAAAAGAAGAAAACTCTTCTGTAGAAATTTTTTAATTAGAACCAAATCAACATCCTTCATGTAAACCCAAAAAAAAAATGAACTTAACACAAATTAGCCAACTTAGAGCACGAACACCCTAAATAAGATACTTGTTAAAAAAAAAATACTTCCTTAAGAAATAAAATCACAGAATATGTAAATTTAAAGAAAAAAAACAAAAAACAAACGTATATAAGAAGAAAACAAAAAAAATATGTAATGAGCGATCTCACAGGATTAAAAGAAGAATGAAAAAAAAAAAGTAATAGAGTTAAATCACAAAACTAAAAAAAAGAAAACATGAATATAAATAAAAATAAAAACCCTAACGACAAATTAAATAATAATCGCTTTATATAGAAATTCTACAAGGAGTTATTATTTACATACTAACATTGTAGAAAATATACAAAAAACAAAAAAAAAAAACAAAAACCCATTAGACAAGTTGAAAGGAAAACAATAATTTTAAATGACAAAAAACAAGCAAAGTTTATTTCTTCGGTTTGAATAAAAAGTAGTACCGCCCCAAAATCGAAATGCTACGAATTTACATTTAAAACAAAAACAAACAAAAAAAACTCAGTGTTAAAAATGAAAAACTCAGATATGTCCTAAAATGTTTACGTTTAACTAAACAAACAAAAATGTAGCTGGTACTCATTAGAACAATAAATGACGATAAAATTAGAGAAAAGAACATTAAGACGCTTTCATAAAATTGTTTGAGACAAAAAAAAAAACGATAGTGCAATTTTGTTGATTGTTTCTCTTTTAATTTTTATTCTTTTCATTTTTTTGTTTGTTGTTATAAGAAATATATTTTTTTAAAATTAGATTTATTAGTAGTTATCTTTTTTTCTTTCTTTTTATGTGAACAATAAGTAAATATAAAAAAAAAGAAAAAACAAAATTAGGTTCCTTAAAATGCATAAAAAACACTTAACACGATAAACTAATTATAATTTTTAATAAAAAAAAAAAAAAGAAAACTGTTATCAGATGAAGAGAAAAAAAAAAGGTTTTTATTTATTTAAAAACTGATTCCCGTCCTTAAACACACTAAATACACCACACTGATGAGAGAAATACAAATGAAAGCTTACTAAGGCAGCTTCAAAAATAAAATGAACGTATCTTATCGATTCACAGGAAATTTATAATTTTCTTTGTGTTTTCAAAACAGACAAAAAAAAAACTAAAAGAGAATAAGAAACTATACAAGTGTTATACGTATGTATTTTTTTTTTCTGTTTAAGAAATGATTTATTAATTTCAAAAAACGATAAAAAAAACAAACTAATTGTAGATATCAAACTTCTAATATTTAGAAATTGGAAAAGATGAAAAGCAACAAAAACAGAAATCGATTATTTCGTGAGAGGGCTAACCATTTAAAAAAAAAACACAAGCAAAAAAAATTTAAAAAAAAAAGCAAGCAATTATTATAATGTAGTTGTAAACACTAAACAGATAACAAAACGTAAAAAAAATTTAGTAACACTAGTGAATATTATCTGTAGATATTGTAGTGAAGAAATTATAATTTTTATTTTATTTTTCGTTAAAGTTAAATTTGTTTGCTTACATTAAAAAAGAAATCGTTAAAGTAGTTAAAATATACATTTTATTTTCATTTTGTTTAATTTCTATTGAAGATATTTAAATTTTCATTTTATTTTGTTTTGTTTTTAAGTATGTATTATTATTTTTATTATACTAATAAGCGATTCCTACTGTTATTAACTTTTTAAAAGAAAAAGTGTTTATTTTCCTTTTTTTTTTAAATGAAATTGTTTACGTTTCATTTTATTTTGTTTTTGTAGGTAGAAATTAGATTTAAGAATTTGTAGATTAGTGATTTGTTGGACAAATAAAGGAAGAAAATATATATACATATATTTATGATTTCGTTTCATTTTTATTTTCATTTTTTTTGGTTCTTATGAAGTTTTTTTTTGAGAGATGTGCTTGGAGATCTGATGATATGTAAATTTTTTTGAGCTTAAATCTATTTATTTTTAAATAACAACTGCCTTGAAGCATTTAAGCACTTAACACAGAAATTAAGTTGAAAATAATAACAAAAGAAAATATATATTAAATAATTTATTCTGTACAAAAAGATTTTAACATTATTATAAATCGATGTTGAACATTGTCGGATCTTATATTTTAATATTTTGTTTCCAGTTTAACCATTTCTTTTAACTTCGAATCAAATTATAACTTTGCTATCTTCTTCACTTGCAACATTTCATTGCCATAAATTGTTTTATGTTAGCTTTTTTGTTAGTGTACAATGTAAAGAAATCTTTCTCAATTATTTTTATGTGAAGCCAAAGTAGAAATCCTATTTTCGATAACATTTTAAGAGAAAGAACATTTTTTTTCCAAGTAGGACCCCAAAGAACACCGCATGGAGACTAAATCTTCTTGAAAACATATTCTTTGATGAGTTTTATTTAAATTAACGATAATTTTATGAGACGAAAGTCAGTTCCAAAAAATAATAGTTAGATATTGTAGTGAAGAAACTTCAATTTTTATTTTCTTTTTCGTTAAAGTTAAATTTGTTTACTTACATTAAAAAGAAATCGTTAACGTAGTTAAAATAAACATATAGCTACCAGGGCATTTGGCTAACACATGATAAACTTAGGTTGACAAGCTTTTTATATTATTGCCATAGATGTACAGTTGTGATACAAAAAATAATGAGAATATATATTTCTTCTTTTTGTTATCATAATTTGAGACAGATAACTTTTTTTTGATGTATTCACAATGCTAAGAAGTTTCTACAAGAATTGAATGCACAGGAATAAACAATCTGGACTGTTTTAATTTAAAAGTACTAGACTTGATTCGACTTCCATTCCATCCCAGTTTATATTGAATTCAAAGTAATTCTTGAGGGCCAAGAAGATATACATCACCACAGGTAATCGTCCAAAAATTACAGATAAAGTTAAAAGATGATGAAAACATGCATTTAGATTAGTAGGATTTTCTGCAAAAAGTACGGAATGTGTTTTGTTTGTTGGGTATAAAAAACTGCAAAAAATATATTTCGCACTAATTTAAACAAAAAAAATATATGTCGGTATTCTATGAATATAAGAGATTAATTTAAAAGTAGTAGCATTAAAATACAGCAAAAAATTTTTTTTTTAATTTCGAAATGAAGAGAACTACCCAAAAATTTTGCTTTAAAGCTCTTTTTTTTTTAAAGTAGAGCAAGATACTTTCACTTCTGACTTATATTCCTAAGAAAGGAATATCTGAATTACTAAAAAAATACATTACGTTTTCAAAAGCCTCTTGCTCTACATGGAGAAAAAGTCGTTTAAAAAAAATTTAGACTACGTTTTTAGTTTTCAAATTAAAAAATTGTTGTATTTCGATGTTCTTACTCTTAAATTAATCTCTAATATTCATAGAATATCAGCATATATTTTTATTTTGTTTAAAATAGTGCGAAATATATTTTTTCCCGGTTTTTATTCCCAACAAGCAAAACACATTCCCTACTTTTAAAAATTATCCTACCTTTCAGCGCTTAGTTCTTCAAACCTACCACCTCCAACGACTTAAAAGTTTAGCAGCTTGAGGAGAAATTTTGTCTTCTTTCCAACGATACCATTCTTCAAATAAGACTTGAAATTTCAATTTTGCATTTTGAGTATGCTCTCCATACAACGCGCCCCAGTATGCGACATCTTTTAACAATAAAGTTATCGCTTTGTGAAGCTAAATTGATTTACAGAATTGAGGTCTAAATTTTATGTAAGACCCAAATCGATTAAGTGACGCAAGTCAACAATTTAAACAACAATTGTAACGTGATGTTTACCCCATTTGCTGCGTGTGATCTGCTAAATTCATAAATTTTAATGCTTACTACTCTCTTCCATCGGAGATCGAAACTATGTAGAAATGAAAAAAGAGATTAGGAATGTATTGCTGTAAGAAACATAGACCGCCATCATTGATTCCTGGTCTGCTTAGGTTGCATCTCACATTCACCTTTGACTTTTTCATACCACTTAAGCGTATGATTGGTGAAATAGGTGACAAGGCTGTCATATATAGAAAGAGGAAACATTTATACTTTAAGTCTCATCAAAAATTGCAAATGCATAAAAACGTCTTCAGCGAACAGTCACAAAAATCAGTTGTACGTATATGTCGGGTTTGTACCTCATAAGCAAATAAGAAAAAAAAAAAAACAAATGGAGGTATAATTGCTATTTTTAATATAAATGAAGAGTGAAAGAGCAGCTTTAAGATATATTTTTCAACATCATTTCAAAAAATAGTTTACAATTTTTAGCTGAAATCCCTGGTTGGTAGAGCTTAATCTCTTTGTTATTTTTTATAATTTACTATCTGTACCCGGCGCGCCTTGCTACGCATAAAATAAATCAAATTTCAAGAAAGTCACAGTGGGCACCCTTTTTACAAATTTGGATCTTCATATCTTTCCAACAGTACTTTTCACCGAAAAAAACCCGAAAGAAATCTCAATCTCATTTTCAAAGACCTTGTGATTGATATATCACTCGACAGGATCAGCCGAACTTTAAAAGAAAGCACCACTTGACCTCAATGGAAGCCATCGCCAAAAAAAATTGGTACCAAAACCCTTTTGACAGAATTCTGAACAAAGTTGCCAAAGACATCAATGCTCTATCTCTTGCCATTTAAAAGTCTACTATATAGGACAAACAAACATTGATTTTTATAAATAGAGATTTATGTTTCAATAAAATTTAATAATAATAGTTTATAATTTTTTTAGAGGGTGACTTTGGCTTACCACCTGGGTGAATTAGGGAGAAAATTTGCCTGGGCTGATTAGGGTTAAAAAGACAACCACCAAAAATGCAATGGCAAACAAAATTGTTTGTTAATATTTTTCGAAAATTAAGGTTTATCTTTCCTCCTCTCCTTTCCTACCCCTATATACCTAATTTTAAATTCATTGTTAAGAAAGAGTGAACCACTTCTTTTAAAGTTATATTTTGGTGTATTTAATTATCAATTTCATCTAAAAATGTTGCATTCAGTTTACATCATGGCAACCCACACGCGATAAATGAACATTTTCTTGGAATGCCTTTAGGCGCATTATTGACAACTTGAGATATGCAACATTAATTCGGTCAAGAAAGACAAGAACGAGGCCAACGTTTGTGGGATGGTTTTAATGTTTTTTTTTTTTTAGATCCTTATTATCCAGCAATAAGTCGCTAGATCCTCCTTCCTGCTGCCCAAAATCGTGGCCATTTCTATGTTTACTATTTAATAATCAATTAATAATGCTTTGCAATAATAAAGGCATATTCCTTCTATTGAAGCATTTGTACCAGTTCCATTACTTTTTTTTTTTTCAAATTAGGATCTCTTAAACATATTAGAAACTCGTTAAAGCAATTATTCACTATGCCACCGTCAGAATGATGATTTGACATTTTTTCATCACATTCATAACATTCAAAAGGACGCGTTTTATACATTGCTTTATTTTTCCCTTTGATCTTCATATTAGTCTGCTTTATCTTTCCCTTTGATCTTCATCTTAGCTCTTTCTTTTCTACTTTTACTGCACATTCATTGTCTGTATTCATCTCAATTCATCATCTTCGAAACTAAAATAAAATGAAAACTCATGTATCCAAGCACATCTCCATACTCCAAAAATAACTTTGTCTATAAGTAAACTTTAAAAAAAAAAATAAGCATAATTCAATGCGATAAAAATGCAACGAGTGATCATACTTTAGAATTAACAACAAAAAGTAGAAAAAAAAAAAAAAAAACTAACAACAAAACGTAGTTAAAGTAGATGCTACACTTGCATGCGAGACTCTGTCTTAAAAGTCTCACAACAAAACACTTGCAGCTACAATTTAGAATGCTAAAAAAAAACAAATTTGAATTTAGTTAAAGTTCCCCTTTTGTTCAAAACTCATTCAAATCGAGTTGAGAATTAAGAAGAAAAACAAAAAAAAAAATAAAATATATTTAGTGATTTTTAGTACCCTGATTAGTTTTAGTGAGTTTAAAAGAAAAAATTTGTTAAGTGACAACACACACACATTTATAACGATATTCCTTGAAAACAAAAAAATATGAAAACACAACATAAGAGCATGTAGAATATTATAGACAAAAAAAAATATTATTATTACTTGATAAAAAAAAAAAAGAAAAACAGAGTTGTTAAAATGCATTAATTCTGTTTGTTGTTAAACTTCATTAAATAAGAAATTATATAAAAAAAAAAACAAAAATTATATATACACATAAAGTATTGAAAAGAAAACGGTTATATACTTAGCATATAAACAACTACTAACTATTAAAAAAAAACAAGGAAAGAAGAGCAGAAGTAACTCAAAAAAACATATATATACATAAAATTTAATCAGAAATAATTAAATAAATAAATAAAAAACATGCACTGCATGACAAGCATCTTAAACAAATGATAAAAAAAAAAAAAGAAAAATAAAACTAAGAGCCTTTATTTACATTGATTTACATTTTGAAAATTTTGCAAAGAAGGTAACGAGACGAAACTGAATAAAAAAAATATAAAAAAAAAACAAAAAAAAAATAATATTTTATATACATATAAGAAAAGAAAAATAGTGTTAATAATAATATTAAATAAAAAGAAATTTAATCGTATACACATGTTGATATACACCGATATGTACCTATTCGCTATACAATTTAGAACGTTTGTATTTTGGTGCGCAATGGCTAAAAGACCAAGACGAATTTTCATTTAAATCAAACAAACAAAACAAAACAAAAAAAGAAGATAAGTTCTTTCTTTTTCTTTGTTTGTTTTTAAACTTTATTTTCAAAAAAATAAAACTATATATTGTATAAAAAAAGTATATATATATATATATATTTAAAGTATATAACATTTAAGTTATATATGATGATATAAAAGAAAATTATTATTGCGATGGTTTAATAAGCATAGTGATGGTGAAACTAAAAATAAGATGGATATAATATTAATTATTTGCAATTATCACGAAAAATTGTTAAATAAGTGAAATGAAATAAGAAAAAAAAATAAGAAAAACGTTTTTTGTTTTTGTATAAAATATACTTTGATTTTGTTGTCAACAAACAAAAAAAATATAAGATGAAACTGAAAATAAAAAAAATGTCAGAAACAATAAAAGTTTAGATACAAATTTTGAAAATATACATTTTTTTGGGAGTTTCTTTTGCTTTTATCGACAATTTGAAAGTGATGCGGGGTAGAAGACAAGATGTGCCAAAAAGAAAAGCAAAGAAATTTGCAGTCGAAAGTTAGTCGTTGCCTTATGTCAAATACATCTCAACGGAACTTAGAATATATGTTTTAGGCCCAATTTTTTAGCTTTATCTCATCATATCCGTTTTATCGATGGTAAAAAAGAAATATAGGTAATATTAGGTTGTCAAATATCTCCCTTCCGCCTTTTTGTCTTTTGAATTTTCTGGCTATGTACAAAGCGCTACGAGCTCGTATCCAAACTTATCATGCATAGCGTCGTTTTGTAGGTTATGTCAAAACCTTTCAAACGATGTATTGCCAGATACGAGCTCTGTAGCATTTTGTACATAGCCGGAAAATTCAAAAAACAAAAAGGCGGAAGGGAGATATTTGACAACCTAATATAAAAAAGCTTGGATTAGACCCTTCATAGGCTGTAACACAAACTATTATAATACACAGCTCTTTAAAGCAAAAAACCAAACTTGGAAGTTCCGTATGTATGTACTGCTGATTAAGTTTCTTTTTTAAATAATGAATTTTGAAAAGGGGTGACAGAAGACTGTCAATCATCATCATCATCATCATTAGTGGCGTTGTCAATAGGTCCCAAGAAATATATTCTTAAAAATTTTGTTTGGTATTTTCCTCGTTCGTCACCCACTCATTGTCCCTCAAAAAAATGAAACAACAAAAAATACTTGCAAGATGGCTGTGCAAGCAGCTAAAGAGCAGGCTTGGAAGGAGTTCGGCGAGAAGTTAGAAAGCGATCATAGATCTGCGAATAAGGTGTCCTGGCAAATCATCCGCCGCCTCAGAGGAAGGAAATTCAACATCATCGAAGGAATTAAATCCAAGGATGGGGTGTTGCTTTCCAATGAGGCAGACATCTTACGCAGATGGAGCGAGCACTTTTCGAAGTAGCTCAATCCCGAACAGGGCACTGAGGGTGGCAGACCTGTCGTCGTGAGTAGGGCGGAGAACGGTGGAGGAAGTCACTTTGGCGATTGAAGCGCTAAAAGTCGGCAAATCCGCCAGTGTGGATGAAATCCGGCAGGAAATGCTGAAGGCGATGGGTAGAGAGGGAGTTTTATGGCTCTTTCGAGTCATTAAGGTGGCCTGGGCGGCGAGACGCCGCGCCGGGTGATTGGCAAACTGGGGTGATTCTCCCTCTTTTTAAAAAGGGGGGATAAGAGAGACTGCTCGAATTATAGGGGCATATCTCTCTTAAGTCTCCCCGGTAAAGTCTATGCTACGCTTGGTTACGCTTGGGCATACCTCCCGAGGAGTTTGAGTCGGCGGCGGAGAATCGGGTTACTTGGAGATCTCTTTTGCGTGTACTGCCCCCGCAACACCTTTCGTGAAAAATACTTGATAGACATAATCGTGTAATAGAAAAGTTGTTATCCTTGATTCATCTTGTGAAAGTGTTTATAAAAATTAATAATGCACTGAACCCGAAATAACTTATAATGTAAATCTCAGAAGAATCTTCCTACAATTTATTCAGGACGGACAAGTTTGATTGCATCAATTCCAAAAAAAAAAACAGGAAATTAAAAACGATTTTCGTGCACGTCGTAAAATCATTGCCGTTGCAGTATTTTATTAGGAGTAACGAAAAAGGGGCCATTACTTTTGCATCAAAAAGAAAACTTTATTTTTCTAGGTCAAAATGTTCTGATATATATTTTATTCTCTAAATTGTGTCCTTAGCTAGGGGCGCAAAATAGTTATTTGGTGTAAGCGATAGATGCATAAAACCCTCTGCGTCTCGGAGTTTTTTCTCGCATCTGACTTGTCACTATCGACACAGCCTCCTCATATCATAAATGTGTCTTATCTGAATCGCACTCTCACACCAAGCTTATTTCTATATAAAAAACCTTTGTAATTATTAAAGTCAAGGAGCCTTCTTTTAAATAAAGTACGAACTTATAAAAAAAAAAACAACCAACGACTATCCAGAGCACCCACGACATCCACAATGCACACACTCGACAACATGGCCTTCCTCCTGCTTCGATTTCGGCACCCAGCAGATCCAATTCATTCCGAAATTCATATCCCTCGTCTGTATACATCACAGGCAGCATAAATTCTCATATCGTAACAGAAAACAAAAATTTAACACCCCCTCAATTTTTTTTTATTTAACTTTGTTCACTCGGTAATGTTTGATTCACGGATGGAAACAATGGTGATCAAATGTAATGAATTTCCATATTTCTTCTTGCAGACCAGAACTGGCATACCTTATGATCAAAAAAGAACCGAAATTTTCATTTTAAAATACCCGCGCTTGTCCAATCGGTAAAATTTTATTCTCTCAACGTTCGCAACACTTTTATACATATTCTGTCAAATTTTGACGGACATCATATGATTAGTTTTTGTTTGACGTCTATACAAATAAATTGAAAAATTTTCGTGTGGCGATTTTTATAATGGATGAAAATTTAGAACAACGTGCGTGCATCAAATTTTGTGTTGCAAATGGATTTAAGTGTTCCGAAACGTTGAAAATGTTAGAAAAGGCCTTTGGTGAATCGTGTCTAGGAAAAACACAGGCATATGAGTGGTATAAACGGTTCAAAGGTGGTCGTACAAGCTTGGATCATGATGAGATCCCTGGCCGCCCAACAACATCTGTTACTGAAGAAAACATTGAATCGGCGAAGCAAATCGTGTTGCAAAATCGTTCTGCACCGATAAGAGAGATTGCTGTGTTGTTGGGCATCTCTTATGGATCAACCGAACACATTTTAACTGATGTTTTGGGTTTAAAACGCGTCGCTGCTCGGCTGGTGCCAAAAAACCTGAATTTCATTCAAAAACAGCGTCGTGTTGATCTCAGTTTTTGGCCAAAAACTCAACCAAGCACCGTACTCTCCAGATATGGCCCCGTGTGACTTTTTCCTCTTCCCCAGACTCTAATTGCCATTGCGGGGAACGCGTTTTCAGACCATAGAGGCCATAAAAGAGAATTCGCTGCGTGAACTAAAGGCCATACCTTCGGCGGCCTATAAAACTTGTATGGAAAATTGGATCAAGCGTTGGCATGCATGTATTGCCGCAGGAGGAGAATACTTTGAAGGTGATAATCAAGAAAATTATTAAAAATTTAAATTTTGCGTTTTTTAATAAAATTCCGGTTCTTTTTTGATCATAAGGTAGCTCAGAATATTTAGGTGCTACTCAGAGCAAAGCAGTCAGCCTAGTCAGTCTCGTAATTCAAATTTTTAATAATAATAATTTTCGTTGGATCTAAGCTTAAATGAGCTCCACAACATTTGCACTTACGTCGTTTTATCTCAAGATATTGATCATTTAGAACTTAGTCAGTCTTGCGATTCGTCGTCTTTGTTACTTCCAAAAATTTACCTAAGTAAATTTCACTGAAAATAAATTTTGTAAAATATAGAAGTAAAACTATAGCAGTAATTTATCTACGACAATTCAACTCCATTCAAAACAAAAACAACCCGAAATGGCGTCTCCCACCAAGCTAATCCACCATTTTACAGATATCACTAAAAATTATCACAAAAAAAAAAATTTAAATCTACCTTCATTCAACTGCATCAGAGAGTTGTTTACAAATCCACCAAGTGGCCGATAGTCAGATTTCTTTGTTAACTCAGCCTTTAGCCCGTCTTATCTGTGTTTATGGCAAGAACGTTCTTGACCACTTCATGACTCACGGAAAGTTCTCACGGGGCATTTCACCGATAATCGATTTGGATAGCAAAACCGCTCGGTCACCTCCTCCGCCGGAGAGCAAATTGGCCAACAAGTGTATTCTTAACTCATGTGACCTAATGGTCACTTGACTATGTAGGTCCCGATAATTCAGGAAAACTTTTTAAGGTTTTTTCCCACAAAATTACTGAGATTAGATATTTTGTGGTTTTTTTGAGAGAATCAATCAATTTTACTCTGAATTTTCGGAAATGTGCGATGCAACATTTTCCAATTTTTCAACAAAATTTCAGCTGATTTAACAGAAAAACTGTGGAAATCCCCGGTGGAGAACAACAGTCGTTTTCAAAAAACTTTATTTTATCGAAATTCAGAGAAAGGCTCGTGATATTTGAGTCTGACGTAGGAAGCGCAGTGCAGTCAACTACTTCCGAGTGTCTAATTACATTTAATGACCGTAATCTGCGAATATCTACAAACGTGTCACACTGCAATAGTTTTTTATCAGTCCATGGAGTTACGTCGTTTAGATTACTCAAGTTATTTGCCCTTTTCACGTCACGTTGATTAAAAAGTTAACAAAAGCTACATAATATTTCCATTGTTGATTCCAATTACGAAGCTGGTCGGACCGATAAAAAAAAAACTGTCTTGCGAGGTCAATTTGCCTGGACGTAAGTATGAGAAGTTTTACCGGTTAGACTCGTGTCTGCCTCATCACCAAAACAAACAAAGCAAGCAGCAGTGCCGAGATTAAGTTTACAATAAGACTGTTGTGTCTAAATCAATGTCCTTCGATTTAAAAAGCATTGGGTAATGAAGCCCTTTCTCGAACGACCAGGAAGATCTTAAGAAAGAAATTACTCATTTCTGGTTTATACTGACGGTTCGAAGATGGAGGAAGGAACAGGCGCGGACATATACTCCGAAACGTTGGACATGCGAAGATCAATCAGACTTCCGGATTGTAGCAGTGTCTTTCAGGTGGAGGTCCTGGTAATCATTGAATCGACCAAAATGATATTAATGTTGGCGATACCACCGGCTGATATCATTTTTATTGACAGTCAGGCGGCCATAAAAGCGATTTCCGCTACGGAGATCAAGTCTAGGCTGGTCCTGAGCTGTCGCGAAGAGCTCAGGACTATTGGCTCGCAGCATAGGATTAATTTCTGCTGGGTACCTGGTCACAGGAACATACCTGGTAATGAGGATTGCGTGGGAAGGATCCAAACTAGGGCTGAAACAGGCGATAGTAGGAATCGATCCACCGATCTGCCTCCTTAAGAAGCGGATTGGGGTTAAGATAATTAGTTTAGCGAACGACAGATAAAAGGCCTGACTATGTCAAAACGCCGAAGCCACTTGCCAGCTGCCCAAAAGGCGAAATGTAGAAACTAATTCAACTACGTCTGGCAGCTTTGAAATGAAATGATTTTGAAATGATCTCGTGATAGAGTTGCTCCTATAGAATTGTCCTGTTGTCCCCTAATTTTGAAAAAGTTCGTACCAATCTATATTCTGTCTTAAACTCATTCCTAAGCAAGGACTCGAAAAGCTTATTATTTAAATCTCAGGTCAACTGAGCCGTAAATGGAATCCTGTTTTCTTAGTTGTGACCGTGCTTGCAAAAATAAAGGGATGATCTCTTCGCATTTCTAAGATGGATTAATGACATTTGCAAGCCAAATGTAGTTTTTGCTTCTCTTTTGAATTTTTGCTACTATTTTAGGCCCTTAATCATCATGAAATGAAATTGTGCACTTATTGAAAGACAGAGCTTCTTTCTCATTGAAGTTGTTTATCCGTGTAAATTCTTGTCGAATTTTATAAGAGGTGTATTTATGAAGACAAACTCTTGACTAACGAGTCAATCAAAACGTTAAACTATTTTGGCCCAAAGGTCATCCAAAATTATTTTGAACGGAATACATTTCACCAATGGTCTTTTTTCGAGGATTTTCTCTTAATGATCTTGCGCTGGTTTTAAAACTAGCTATGAATATCATCATCATTACCATTAGTGGCGTAACAGCCCACGAAGGGCCAGAGCCTAGCTTTTCGTGCCTCCACGGTGTCGTGTGCGTTATAATTTAACACATGTGGGGGACACAAGGGGACCTACAGTTTAATGCCGGTTCCGAATTTTGAAAGTTTTCCGTGGCAGAAGTACACCCGGATGATTGTCAGTCGATCTCTGGAGGTGCGGCCGTGAAAATTGTTTGTGGTGTTTTTCCCCGAGCTGTATTCGAACCCGGGTGCTCTCGCTTAACAGTCCAACACACACTGGGGTTAGTTGTATGGAGAGCATGCTCAAAACTTCTGACTTATGTTTCTAAGAAAGGAATATCTGAATTACTAGAAAACACATTCGCTTTCAAAAGCCTCTTTCTCTACATGGAGAAAAAATCGTTTAAAAAAAATTTAGACGACGTTTTTAGTTTTCAAATTAAAAAATTGTTGTATTTTGATGTTCTTACTCTTAAATTAATCTCTAATATTCATAGAATACCGGCATATATTTTTATTTTGTTTAAAATAGTGCGAAATATATGTAGGATCGCAATAGATTCTACGGACAGTTGGTCGTCGGCGTTCGTGAGATACGGACGTATCTTTTTAGGGTTTCGTTCCAAAGGAATAACGAAACCCTTATAGATTCACTTATGTGTCCGTTTCTATTTTGTCTGTCTGTCTGTCGCCTTTACATATTTGCTAATAACTTCTGAATCCTCTGTAGTTAAGGGATGAAATTTGGAATGGGTATGTATCTTGGCAACCCAAAAATAAATCAGGAATTTTTTCCGGAATTAGTCGTATATTAAAGAAAAAGTTAGTACTGAAACTAACCTTTGAAAAAAAATTTATTAACTTTTGTGGTCAATATGGGTGTCATTGGAAAGGGGGCGGGGCGGAGATTACAAAAATGTCTGTCTGTCTGTCACTAAGCCTTATCTTAGGTACCTGGTGAACCACCTGGAATTAAGAAATGAAATTTACACAGAAGATGTGCTTCACTTGCCCAAAGAAAGTTCCGAAAAAAAGTTTGAAGAAAGTCACTTATTAACGAAAAAGTTAGTACTAATACTAAAATCAAAAAATAGTTTTTTTTTCTTAGATACTTGATATGGGTATCGTTAGAAAGAGAATTATAGCAAGATCAAAAAGTTGTACTACAATTAGCATCTTAGTCTTATTGGTAAGAAGTTATAAGCCCGCACTCTTCAAAAAACCGACTGGTGTACCATGTCCCATACCTTATTTTCTAAAATAATGGGCCAACAAATCTGAAAAAAATTGGAGTTATGGGGCAACTCATCGCAATATTGCAAATATATCCAGAAATCTCTTATGATTTTTTATTTGTACTAAAATTAATTAATAACTAATTTTTTTTATTTTTTTTCTTAACAGAATTGATTGAGTTAGGTATCGTTGGATAGGTCTCGTAAAATAAAATACAGTTTTCATTTTGAGGTTTTTGTTCCGAGGCTCGGTTTTCGAGATATTAGGCTTTAAGTGCGAAAAAAAAGCGTCCCCCCCCCCTCGCATTTCCACACCCGCGGGTCTAAAAATCTGAATAAAATCTAGAATGTAGGTCTCGACGTAATCTTTAGTTTAAATTTAGCTCGAGCATCTTGGCTCAAACAGTTTTCGAGTTATTGGCCAAAAACCAAAAAACAATGACATACGAATTTTTAAGATCCGAAAACTCCATTTTGTAGATCGCATCAATAGAATCAAAAAATGTTATACAAAAAAAATTTTATTTTCACACAATATTTAGAAATATTAACGATTTAAGTTATGTGAGCATTTTGCTAAAAAAGGGCAACTAGTGATTATCTCGCACACACAAAGTTTTCTACGCGTTTCCTATACCAAGAAAGACAATAGAATTTCGAAGCGGCGTTGGTGGAGTGGTTATTGCGCTCGCGCTCTGGTCTGAGGGTCCCGGGTTCAATCCTCGACTTGTCCGATTTGGCTTTTTTTGCTTTTTATTTTTTTTCTTCTCCGAAGAGGGTTTCTCGAATATTTTGTATGACAGTTTTCTTCTCTCTCAGTTCTCTTAAAAGAACAAAGCGAAGCAAAGAAATGATTGATCGTAATAGCTTTGTTGTTGTAATTTTTTTGAAGAAAATAAGAGAATCAGTTAATTGTAGGTGTATGTGTGTTCAGACCATTTCCTGATTTGCTCTTTTCTATTGGTTGCGATTTATATAAATATGCTGTTGGAAAGATTTTATGTTTTGTCTCTGAATAAAAGTGAACATAAAAAATTCTAAGGAAAAAAAACAAAATAAATCCTAGTGCAAAATTTGAATTTTTTTTTGAATTTCAAACACGAGTACTTGATTTGTTAATTTCTTGGATGTTTGTGACTGTACCACATTAGTGTTCTAGACGATTAAGTGGCTATTTTTTATTGCCGAATACGTTATGATTCGAATTGCTGAGCTGCTTGGTAAGCTAACTTTCATGAACTGCTGATTAATTGCTCAATGGAGTAGCTTGAGACCATTTCCTTTAAGTTCACTAAATCAATTTTTACACGGTTGGCACGATCAGCAAATGAGAACGACTTTTCTTTTGTTTAGCTTTATTCGAAAACGGCAGGTAGCCGTAGTTAGTTGCTTTAACTTAAATTATGTCCTTACTTCTAATCTGTTGACGAAAGAACGAAACCCTCGGTGTGTGAGTTAAACTCACACTTGACCGGTTTTTTTTATGTAATATACCTACCCTTATGCAATAAAATTGATGTGAATAATAATAATATTCGATGGTTTTCGTTCCGGATCCTACACATATTTTTTCCCAGTTTTTATGCCCAACAAGCAAAACACATTCCCTACTTTTAAAAATTATCCTACCTTTCAGCGCTTCGTCCTCCAAACCTACAACTTCCAACGACTTAAAAGTTTAGCAGCTTGAGGAGAAATTTTGTCTTCTTTCCAACGATACCATTCTTTCAAATAAAACTTGAAATTTCAATTTTGCATTTTGAGCATACAACGCGCCCCAGTGTGCAACGCACTAACGCTGTGCATATGGTTTTAATAAAACTTCACCTCATTTTATTAGTTTTCAAATTTTCTAAAAGGTCATATTTTACATTATATTTAAAAGGTTATGTTGGCATTAAGAATACATTATGACATTATGAGCTTCATGGACCAGAATGAGGCTTAGTTTTCATTGTATGCGAAGCGATTTCCATTCTCTTTCCTTCAAACCTTTTTTGAATAAAATAGTAAAATGAGATTGTAATTCATAGGCAGAGCGACTGAAATTGAAATCGTTTTATATCGAAACCAGCCGTATAACATTCAACTTCAACCTTATGGTGTTCAGGATGACAGATGTCGAACAAATTGGATATTTTGCTTTCGGCGTGTTAAATTGTGATTTTGCCGAAGGATAATCCATGTCCATGTTTTGTAATTTCATTTAATAGTTAGGTGCCTTTCAATCAAAATAATGCTGCATAATTGCAATTCTTGCGGCCCATGACCAGCACATTAACTATGCTCATGAATTATAAAATCCCATTAGCTCCTTCTCAATACAAGATCCTTGCGATTTATTTATTTATTGAATTGGTTTTTAATGGGATTGTGTTTACTTTTTTGTCTTTTTTTTATTTTCAGCACAACTGCCAGTCTAACAGAATTATTCACCTCCATTTGCCTGCATGAACATCATTCTTATTCAATTCGCTTAAAACTCAACAGTCCAAGTTCTTGATAAGAGTTTAACGCAGATATGCGAGACATTTAGACCGATCGTGTAAGATTGCAAAATTAAATATCAACGCTAATCTCCACTCACATAATCACTTCTTACATAAGACCCCCCGTCAAGCGAAATAATAGACGTCTAGTCAACTTCAATTGTTGACGACTTAAATCACTTTACGGCGATGACCTTTGAAGTTATTTACTTCAATCATGAACTGCGAGAGTATGGAAAGAAAAAGGTGGTGAGCCAAGTCCGACACTCCTACCTCCATGGCAAATGGATCATTTTATGTTTCGAGTTGAGACTAATCCGTGGATAAATTCATCTTTGAACTATTACTCGAAACGAATTCTTTTGCATGTTCACAGATATGAAGTAGAAAAATTCAAATTCATCCAGCGCATCCTCGAGACACTTTTTTTTTTATATCCATGATTTGTACATCTGTCTTACGATATGTACATTTAATCACAATTTGTGTGACCATTGTCGTCAGTCATTTTGTTGCTTGGATTGAATAGTGGCTTCTTTTTTAGGGTTTCGTTCCAAAGGAATAACGAAACCCTTATGGAATCACTTCGGTGTCTGTCTGTCTGTCTGTCTGTCTGTCTGTCACCTTTTACATATTTGGAATCACTTCGATGTCTGTCTGTCTGTCTGTCGCCTTTTACATATTTGACTATAACTTATAAGCCCTTTGTAGTTAAGGGATGAAATTTGGACTGAAGGTGTATATAGGCAACCCAAAAGTAAATCATGCACCCGTTTTGGAATTAGTCGCAGATTAAAGAAAAAGTTAGTACTAATACTAACGGCCGAAAAAACGTTTACTAACTTTGATGGTCGATATGGATGTCATTGGAAAGGGGGCGGTGCCCTAATTATGAAAATGTCTGTCTGTCTGTCATTAGGCCTTAACCTCGGTAATTGGCGAACCACTAAGAATTTAGAAATAAAACTTTGCTAAAAGACGTATTTCACTTGCCCAAAGAAAGTTCAGGAAAAAAATTTTAAGAAAATTTTATACTAGCGAAAAGCTTAGTACCAATACTAAATTTGAAAAATAAATTTCTTTTACTAGTTCCTTGATATGGGTATCGTTGGAAAGAGGATGTTAGTTAGATCAAAAAGTTGTACTACGGTAACCCCCTCACTCTTATTGGTAAGAAGTTATTAGCCAACAAATTGCCGAAAACTGACTTGTGTACCGTGTCCCCCACCCTACTTTCTAGAATATTTGACCAAAAAATCTGAAAAAAATTAGAGTTATGGGGCAACTCATCGCAATACCCCAAAATTATCCGAAAATCGTGTGTGATTTTTTATTTGTACTAAAATAAATTAATTACTAACTTTTTTTGATAAAAAATTCACGGCAATATATTAAGTGAGGTGCCATCGGATAGGTCTTGCAAAATGAAATAGAGTTTTCTTTTTGAACTTTTCATTTAGAAGTTAAGTTTTCGAGATATTAAGCTTCAAAGTCGAAAAAAAGGCGTCCCCCCCCCTCGCATTTCCACACCCGTTGGTCTAAAAATCTGAAAAAAATCTAGAATGTAGATCTTGATGTAATCTTTGCGTTAAAATTGGTTTGATCACTCTGGCTTTAATAGTTTTCGAGATATTGGCCAAAAACCAAAAAACAACAACCTTCGAATTTTGAAAATCCGAAAACGCCATTTTGTAGATCTCGGCGAAAGAACAATAAAATGTTACGTAAAAAAAAATTATTTTCATACAATTTTTCGAGATATTAACGATTTAAATCGAATCAGTTATCGCAAAAAACGATGAACTGACGGCAGTCTCAGTGTCGCTTGCGGCATTTCATCCCCTAAATGCACCAAAGCAATTTTCATAAGGCTGGCGCGATCAGCAAATGGGAAAGGATTTTCTTTTGTTCAGTTTCGTTCGAAATGAAAGAATTTTAGTGAATGAACAGTGAATTGAGTTTAATTTGATTTGACTATTTTAGTTTGTTGATTTCTTAGACTTATATTAAGTCTAAACTACTAATCTGTTTGCGAACGAAACCCTCGGCGGGTGAGTAAAACTCACACTTGACCGGTTTTTTTTTTTATATTTTAGAATGAAGCTATTGAGTTTACCTGTTAATAGACAAACAGACAAAGAGGTCAGACATTTATTTCTTCGTTTTTTTTTTTTTTGCTATTTTTTGCGTACATTTATAGTCAGTCTGTCACAGATTTAAAAGAAATTACAATCATTTTTTTCTTTTGAACTAAAACTAGAAGACATAAGACCATTCTGTTATTTGTGTTCGACTCAGAATGAACGTGAGCATTAACGGCCAGGTCCTAATTTAGCTCTGCGACTTACAGTTATGTAAAAAAAAATTATCTACACTTTTTTTTCTATTATTGCTTATTAAAAATTTTAGTTTTTATGCGAATTTTTCACAAACTAAGAGCATGAACAATCTAACTTTAATGTACAATTAAAGAACAAGTTTCCGCCTTTCTAAGTTGGTATAGTTCTTTATTGTGAGTGTTGCCATTGTTTTTTCATTATTTTTTTTTCCATATTGTTTGATTTAATTTTAAATATTGTTTGATTTAATTTTAAATTGCCCCTACCTCCTAAACGGGGTGAGATAGACCTCCCACCCATAGCAAAAATTGTTCGTTTTTGGACGCTCTATGAAAAACTATTATCAATTTTTGGCGCCTAAGTTATCTAACTCTCTCCGCACATTAAAATAGATATTATTCTAAACGTGCAAAAATGGATATTTTGGTCAAGATGAACTTTTGTGAATTTTCGCTGTTCTATAAATGCGATCAAGATCGTTTGTACTTCATTTTTTTGGTGATGAAGTAAGGAAACAAATAACACAAATCAACAAATAAAACAAATCATTTAAATCGGTCAAATGGAAGGCTTTTTATATATAAGAAACTATACGACCGCCGAGTATATATTCATTTTTGCACGCCACTGTATGTATGTACAGTTGCGGTCAAAATAATAGCAGTGCTGCTTTCTGAACGATACCTTCCTGCAATCTGAGCAATATCATTGAACATTTTAAAAGCTTTTTTGTAAATTGAAATTAATAGACTTTTGGAAATAAAAAGCGGCCGTTCAATTACAGAATAATTTTTTATTGTAGCAAGATTTTTAGTACTTTAGTACACTTAGATGTCAGCTAAAGTGCGAAATTAATGTGTTTACATCATTGTCATGTTTTTATTTACTTTTGACGAAACATGCTAATGATTGGAGTAATTGAAAAATCGTTTACTCCTTTCAGTTATTGTTCTAAAGTAGAAAAACATTCCCAAAGTCTCCAAGAAAAACATATTCTCTTACACTGTTACTGCTATTATTTTGACCGCAGCTGTACATGTTCATGAATTGTGATCAGAGAATCAGAGTTAAATTTTATATTTCACATTCGTGTTGCTTATCACCAGAGGATTCTATTCTTTCTTTCAAAAACGAAAGACCTAAAAAAACAACGACTTAGCTCAAAAATATTGTCAAAAACTCTCATTCCCGAATTCGGAAACGTAAAAATTTTAGTCGAAATGCATGTGAAGCCGTCATAAACGAAAAATTAAGCGTGTTCTTTTCATGATTACCGTAAAAAAAGTGTTTTCCCAACCATAACAAATAGCCCTAAGTTTTGCGTCACAAAATTTGTCCAATTTCCGTGACGAAATACTTCACAAGCGCATCCATCTTCCACCTTCATCGCTCATTTGACGCCATAATCCCAATTCAAAATGCGTCGAAATTCATTTACGATGTGCTAATTGTAAAGTACCCAGAAAAAAAAGAAAAAAACCATCAACAACCTGTCACCAGTAGCGCGTTAATCACCGCTCATTAAATTGATATCACAAAAACGACCCTCACTCCCAGTCTCTCTCAAGAAAATATCACACTTCTCACATGACACACCGTCTGCCCTGATGCATCTAATCAGCACAACAAACTTGTGCACTTTTTTTTACATAATCAACAAAACAACAATTCAAATTGCAACAAATTCAATTGCACTTATGAAACAAAACCTCCTTTTTAACGGTTGATTAACTGCTGACTCGAATGACTCTGCTTACTCCACGACCACCACACAAACACACGCCAGAGTGGGTAACAAATCCACTACCCACTCACCCAACGTCGCAAATTACACCATTGACGACGCCAAACTAACAACAACAACGACGAAGTCGAACTCTTCGAATCCATCCACGTGTTCTGCTGCACTTGCACAACTCCACCGCCATGTTACTTCACAACAATCACCTCCCTCCCACCAATCGACTCTTGCGTAATTATTTCAATCTCCCAAGTCCCTTAAGGCCTCTCTGTGCCTGCAAAAAAAAAACTACAACAACAACAGACAAAATCACGAAATTTATCATGACTAATGCCTTCACACACTCTTTCGTATACGTAACACAAAAAACCAACACACAATGAATTTGTAACACATTACGTAGCCGCGGCGTAGCTTATCACCTCCTAAAACGGAAATCCACCACTGAAACTGGTCTAAGGATTTGTCAAACGCGATCAAGATACAAAACTGCACTCGCCAAATGCCACAGGTAAAAAAAAAAAAAAATCAGTCAAGATACATTCACTCTCTCTCTCTCTCCGTCCGTCTCTCTTTGGGTGCATGGAACCGAGACAAGAAAAAAAAATAAAAAATAAAACAACAACCCATCATCGTGAACTTGAGCTTGAAATCGGTCTCTGCAACTAGATACAAAAATTTTGTTGTTGAGTTGCCGTGCCGCGCTCCGGTGCGAGAGAGAGAGTTCCTTTTGCGACTTTACACGACTTTTTTTCTTTTGAGTTTCCATCACCTTTTTCGCATTTTCTGACTATCTTGTGTCTCTCTGTTTCCATTAGATAACACAACACCCAAATTTTTCTGTTGTGTGTTGTGTTTTGTTGTTTTAAGAGAGACCGTCTCCCCATCAACCGCTCACTAAAGAGAACGAAAGCTCAGAGAAGAAAGACCCCCCCAAGGAAAAAAAACAAAAAAACACAAACAGAAAAAAACTCTGCTGGAGTAAAAATTTCATTCGATTTCAATTCGCAACTCATTCGCTGGCGAACAGCAGCGGTAGTTCGAGATACATTTGATTTCTATTTCGCGTGTGAGAACACACAGAGTGAGGAGTGTATCTCACGGTCTGTGTTGTATTAAAAAAAAAAAAAACGAAAAAAGTGAATGTACTCTTGGCGGTTTGAAGAATTCGGTTCATTTATTTTTTTTTTTATTTTTATTTTTTATTTTTTGATTCGTCTTGTTCCTCGTTTTGTGCTTCATTCTTACGCGGAGGGATATACGCCCATTTTTTGAATTTGAAACGCGATTGAATTCAACAGAATAACACTTAATAGAGTGTGTGAAAAAAAAAAATTTTGAAAAATCTGTGTGTGCAAAAAAAAAAGCAAAAGGAAAAAAAAGTATCTACGAAGTTACATTTCGGTTGTCGGTACGTCGTGTGTGCTGTGTGTATTACGACATCATCGACTGAGTAAAGGCGAAAAACACGTTTTTCCCCCGAGAGATACTCTCGTAATCGTCGCAGCCGTTTATCGTCGTCGTCCGTTGTCGTCGGCATCGTCGTTGTTCGTCGTACTTGTCGGTTTTTTTTTTTTTATTTTCAATTTTAAAAGGTTGGTTGGTTGTTGTTTTTTTTTTTTTGGAAAAAAATCCTTCATTCTCACCCGGTGTTCTTGATCTGTTTTTTACGATACAAATATCTTACGAAGCACGTTCACATAATGTGCGCCTATTACATAAGTGCGTTATGACAACGAACGAGAGGCAAAAAAACCAGCCACAAGCTAGCAGGCGGTTACTTAACACGAACACACACACCAGCCAAGCACACATGCGAGTTAGGGAGACGCCAAACATCCCTGATTTTTTTCTTCTTTTTTTTTTTAATTTGTTTTTCAAGTCTCGGTCGTCTCGGATCAAGACAACAGATTGATTAGACCACCCCCTCTGTATAAACAATCAACAAAAGAAAAAGAAAAATGTGTGTGTCCCCGAAACCATCTTGCACTTGCAAGATGCCTACGTGGTTCTTAGCGCGATTCCAAAACAAAAAAAAAAAAAAGCTCCTTCCTCTACGTGCAAGTTGATTACGTGTGCATTAGGTGCAATGTGTGTACCCACCCCCCTGTCGCAACAAATTGACAATAATTTCCAGTTGAGATACATTTTTCTGCGCGTTTTTCAAATGAACTACAACCCGGTTATGCTCTGAGTGTTACCTAAGAACTCATTTTGTGTCGTCGTTAGTTAGTTTGTTTTTTTTTTTCTATTCCCCCTCGGCTTAGGACTGACCTGGACTGCAAGACTCAGCTAGGCTTGCAAAAATGTTTGTCAAAAAATACAAAAAAAAAAGAAGAAGAAAATTGTGTGTGTTGTTTGTTTCTCCTTTTATCTAATCGTGTGTGGTTACGTGTTCTTCTCTTGGCCTCTCCGATTGTTTATATAATTTTGTGAGAAATACAAAATTTTTATAGAATCATCTAGATACAAAAGTTGATTCATTTTTCTAATTATTATCGATGAGAAACTGAGATACAGTTGTTGTTTTGTTATTTTGTTATTTTGTTGATTTCGCAATTCGCCTCTGCTGCCTCTGCTTGTGGATTGCGTCAAAAAAAAAAAATACATTCATTCGTCCGTTTTTTTTTTTCATTTCGTGCACATTTCAGACTCAGTTGTGTTTAGTTCACATGAAATTAGAGCACTCACCACAAAACTATTACACGCGATAGTGTACAACTCTAATTGTTAAGTAACACACCGTAGAAAAAAAAAAAAATCAGCACCGCGCTGCGCTGCGAGGTCTGTGCTCTTAAAACAACAGCTTTTTTGCTCTTTTTCTTTGTTTTCATCAACCTCTCTCGGTTTCATCTCTCTCTCTCTCTTTTATCTCAAAATTCTCTTTGAACGTCCTATAAATGAAATACAAGTGTATTATCCAAAATATTACGTACGACGGCCTTTTATTTAATTTTTTTTTTCTCGTTTTGTACTTTTCTGCTTATAAAATCAAAGTTGTTACGTAAAATCTAACATTTTCAGTGAGAGAGAAAGATTTCTCGGCGATATAATATTTGTGAGCTCAAAGATCAAAGATTGAAGTAGAGTGTGTATCTTTTACACGTTAGGTGATGGAAAAAGGAAAAAAAAAAAATTGGGTTGAGGATGATGATGAGATTGGGTGCACTTGGATTTAATTGATACGTAAAGACTGTCATTTGACAGTTCAGGTTGACAGTTGTTGGTTTGACAGCTCTGGTTGACAGTTGACAGACTTTTCTGATTTCGATGCGTCATTTAGGTGAATAAACGTCGTTTTTCTTTGTTTCCCATGAGGAGTGCAGTTTAGAGATAAATTTTATTTGGTTATGAAAAGTTGTCGTGGCCGAATCACCTCATCGCCCCTAAAGAGCAAATCATTGTTCTTTGTTAGGTAACAAGGCCTTGAGTGGAGTTCAGTAGACGGTTGTTGTTCGCGACAAAATTCCATAAACAATTTTGGTTACCTGAGTCTGGGGATTTAATGGATGACCTTGTTTGCTCCTCACTTGGCGTTTGCCTTAATGGGAGGAAAGATGTGTTTATTTAAATCGTGAAATATGACGCTTTTCAGTTGACTGAGCTCATTCGTTGAAATTGGGGCTTTTTGATTTTTGGATTAAGAAGTTGTACAAGTTTACATGGAAAAGGCATTAGTGGTGGTTTATGACCGAGGGGAGGACGGGCCTTTGAAGAAGTGCAACGAATTGAATTTGAGCTGTTTTGTCGAATTCTAGTCCTCGGCATTGTTCGATTTTTAGGGGCTTTAAATTTCTTCCGTCGAAAGACAGTGAGTCAACGCTGTGAATTCTCTGATTGGGGGAGTTCTTCGAAGGATTACCTTCACAATGCTATTCTGTCGAAGTCTAATCCGGGGCATTGTCCGATTTTTCGAGGCTTTAAATTTCCTCCGTCGAAAGACTGTGAGTCAGAGCTATCTGTAGTTTTACGTGTCGTTTTTCACGTGTTTCTTTTTCTCTTGGCAATTTTTGGGGTTTCAGCACCTGAACTGTGTTGCGTCATATTCAAAGGGAACTTTTGGATAATCCTCTTCTACTTGCTACTGCGGATTTTCTCTCTGTCACTTAAATTTAAGTCCTAGGTCCAAGACTAGATTAGTTAAGTTCAAATCCGTGTATTTGCTCTGTGACTGGAATACGTTTAATATTAGGTTGTCAAATATCTCCCTTCCACCTTTTTGTCTTTTGAATTTTCTGGCTATGTACAAAGCGCTACAGAGCTCGTATCCGGCAATACATCATTTGAAAGGTCTTGACATAACCTACAGAACAACGCTATGCATGATTAGTTTGGATACGAGATCTCTAGGGATTTGTACATAGCCGGAAAATTCAAAAGACAAAAAGGCGGAAGGGAGATATTTGACAACCTAAAATTTATACTTGACTGAAACATGCTTAAATTTTTACCCAACATGATTTTCTTACTTATTGGGACAGTCATTCATTGGTTTAGCTCGATTCGTTGAGTAGATTTTTTCTTTTTTTATTTTCTCAATTTGTTTATTGTCTGCCTTAATTTTTGACATTTAAATAAAGGTTTTATATGTTTTAGGGAATGTACATTAGCAAATCAGGACCAACGTCCTTCATTGTTGTTTTATGTTGTGTTTGGCACAGGTGGGTTTTAATCCACTCGAAGCAGAGTTGAGTAGATTTAAAAGCCGATTACGTGCAGTGAAGATTTAAATTAATCCAACAATGCTTTCTGCCACAATTTGAAGTAAATTAAGCGCCTCTTAACCTCCATTTTGTAAGTCTACTTATGTCTACAAACGGCTGATCTAAAAATAGGCTTTTTTTTAGATTTTGCTTAAATCTGCAAACGACTGTGGTTTAATAATACGCTTTTGATCTCAACTTTTTGGTTTCTTTTGCTTTTCTGAAATTCATAGACAACGTCGTATTTTTTCTACACTTTCAGCATCAAATCATGGATTGTTACAAGCCAGAGACTGATGTTTATTGACGTCTGCTTGAGTTGGCGATAATCTGCGAAGCAAAAATCACAGTCACAATCACAATCACAAATGGGTAGCATTTTTTTTTCCTTAGAAAGAGCGTGTGAATTTTTCCATATTTTCAGCGTTGATTATGGGCGCATTTAGGCCAGGAAAAATGTGAAATCATGTTCAGTAATGCTTTCTTCTTCTAGATGCATGGGTCACTCTACCATTCTTGAGTCTATAGATCTCCCCTTCAGGGAGTTAGACTATACTCGCCCCAGAACTCTTTTCAAAAGAAGTTTCTCCTTCAGCCTGCCCTCCAGATCTGACTGGAGTGAAGGCATACCTATAAGTAATGAATCTCTGGTGATCTACACCGACGGATCAAAAACTGAATCCGGAGTCGGTGGAGGAGTCTTCTCCGAAGACTTGGGAATCCAGTTTTCATTTCGTCTTCCCAACCATTGCAGCGTATTTCAAACAGAGGTAACGGCGATCAAGGAAGCGTTGTCGTGGCTAAAGTACAACGTGGTATCGCATACCTCTATCACGATATGTACGGATAGTCAAGCTGCGATAAAGTCTCTGAAGTCTGTCACTTTTAATTCAAAAACAGCTCTTAACTGCCGCAAATCTCTTGACGAGATGGCAGAGCAGTTTAACATTCACCTCATGTGGGTGCCGGGACACTGTGACATCTCGGGGAACTGCCTGGCCGATGATCTTGCCAAGCGCGGAACCAGTGAAGCCATCCAACCGGATAAGGTCGATCTCTGCGCACCTCTTGCTACCGCGTTCCTCCACATCAAATCCAAGACCATTGCGGCAACCAATCTTAGGTGGTCGAATGGTACTACTTGTCGCGTCACCAGGGAAATCTGGCCTAGGCTGGATCCTGAACGCTCGCTTAGTCTCCTAAGACTCAGCAGAATTCAGGTTAGGAACCTGATCAGTGTCATAACTGGGCACTCCACTTTTGGCAAACATGCCACCCGACTAGGCCTCCCGGCCAACGACTTCTGCAGAAGCTGCAGAGACGAGGAAGAGGAAGAAACCTCGCTCCACCTTTTAGGAACCTGCAGCGCCCTCGCGAACCGTAGAAAGAGGCATCTTGGCTACTACTTTCTAAACAACTTCGGTGAACTTGCTGACACCAGCATAAGCCGTATCCTCCGCTATATTAACAGCTCCAATTGGTTTCCAGAGTAGTGGGATGCTTTTGCATCCGCTCCTTGTGGTATCACAATGGGCCTCATCTGGCCTAAGTGCTTGGCTGTCCTGCGTAGCCCACCACACGACCTACCTACCTACCTAATGCTTTCTTAAGTCTGCAGCCGTATTTGGAAATTCCATCGCTCCAAAATGTTGTTAACGCATTGAATGCCACGCCATTTACGAACACACTTAGTGTCGGTCACCGGTAACCCCCATGGCATTCAACGTGTTAAGGCTTAAAATGTTTGCCGTTTGGTGCTCCCAAGACTCGTGACAGACTTTTTTAAGGCTTTCGATTTCAGTTCAATGCTCAAAAAAAAAAAGGTTTTATGGAAGTCCACATAAGTTTTCAACCAAGTAAGTTCCAAATACTTTGAAAGACTTTTTCACCACCACCTTACGACAGAGAATGATCTTCTTAAAGTTCGCATGAGGGTTTAACTAAGTTGTGGACAAAGATTGATGGTAGAACGGCCTTCTGGGCCGTTGTCTTTCTTTTTCGACTGAGACTCAGAAATTGAGCAGGTTGTCCATAGACTGAGAAACACTTTTTTAATGGCTTTAGTCTTTAACTGTGCTTAGGATGGAAGTCGACATAAGTTTTTAACCATGTAAGGGACCAACTTCGAACTTAAAACGACTTTTGAAACTTAATTCAACTGTGCTAGGAACTTGATCTAAGAACAGCCCTAAAGAACTCAGTTTTTGTTTTCACATTTTGATTCTTTCAAGACTTGGAAAGCGTCTGTGATTTATCCTCAAATCAAAAAAAGCCTTTTTTAAACCTTCAGTGTCTATCTGTGGCCTAACACAAGTCAAGAAAACACGTTTGAGAATCTGTTTGAAGTTTATTTGAGTCTACAAGCCAATTATGATCTAAAAACAACCATCCGATGTCGGTCTTTTTACCTTTTTGCTCTCCCAAGACTCAAAAAAAGTGTTCAAGCTGTTCACAGACTTTTTTAAGGCTTTCGGCTCCAGTTCATGACTCAAAGAAGGTCTTATGGCTGTCCACATAAGTTTTTAACCAAGTAAGGGATTAACTTCGATCTAAACGCGACTTTTGGGCCTTAATTTTATTGTCATATTGGTTCTTTCAACATTTGGAGAGAATGGACCGATCAGAAAACGTCTTTTTAGAACCAAATAGGCGCTATTTGTGACCCAATACAAGCAAAGAAACCTAGTTTGAGCATCTTCTTGAGGCCTGTTTAAGTTAAAAACCGAGAAGGCAATCAGCTGTAATCTAAAAGCCATTTGTTGACAGCTTTTTTGTCTTTTTTCGAATCTTTTTTGTCTTTTTTTTTGTGATTCAGAACAGAACAAATTCAGAAACAGTGTGGAGGTTTTTCACAGACGAAGTAGGCTCTTAAAGCTCACGGGGGAGTTTGTGACCCGAAAAAGGTCTTATGGAAGTCAGTATGTGTCTTTAACCGAGTTAGAAACCAACTTTGATATAAAAACGACTTTATCTTAAATTTTGGACTTATCTTAAAGACTGGACCTTAAATTTTCTTGTCATTTTTATCATTTAGGGTCTTTAAGGCTTGAAGGAAATGTACAGGTTCCACAGGCTCCACAAGTTTCAGAGTTTACACAAATTCCACAGATTCCAGAGGCTTCACACGTTCCACAGGCTCCACAATTTTCCACATAAACGTCTTTTTTTTCACTTTCAGTATAAATTTGTGACTCAGTACAACCCCAAGAAACACATTTAAACACCTTTTATGAGGCAGCCCTTATCTGCAACAAAGTTAGGAACCAATTTTTCCCTACAACCCGTTCTGTGAGTCATCTTCCGTCGACCTTATTCTCGAATTCATTCAAAAGCATGTACATTTTCAAATCGTGCCAATTTTCCTGAGTCTATGACACAGCAAATCTTATTTACGCTCATTGACCTCTACAATTTCGTCAGTCATCTTCTCGCAAGTCTCATCTTGCACATTCTCCACCAACCACGACGTGTTCTTTCATCACCCTCATCTTTTTTCGTCATCGCATCGCCGTTCCGCTTCGTCATTCAGTTGACTAACCTCTAACGACCTCCTAGACTCCGCCGCCTCACCCCACGTTCTAACGCCTTTCGATTCTAGAAAAACCGCCTTAAACCGCTCACGTAATTGACCATACCAATGGTTCAATCACTCAGTCATTGCGATGAGTCACCTTCTGCGAAGCTCTATCAAAACACGACAGCGGTACGTGAGAATAAGCACCTTTCTCCTTCCTCGTGATTCGTATCGTTGAGTATCGTTGAAGTGGTCTTCGATGTTTCGCTTGGCGTGTTGGACTCAAGCGCATCTCTCACTCCCGAAGCCAAGCTCTGTGATGCAATCGCCCGTTCAAACACCAAAAAAACTGCCATGAAATGCAATCTGTTGCAAAATACCGCACTTCGAAGCGATGTTTCAACAATAGACACACAGATACTCGTTTTTTTTTTGCACACAAAAGAGTTGAGGCAAATCCCAAACAATGGATTTCAAGCGCACTGCGGTTTTGGTAGAGGGGCTACAACTAAATCCCATGGCTTCACACAGGTCAATGACGAACAGTTCCCACCCTTCTCCGAACTGTTGCTGCTGGAAGACGAACGATGAACTTCTTTTCTTGTTTTTTTTTTTTTGTCTGGAGATTTGTGGGGGAAGTCTCTGTGTAACTTGTCTTGTAAGTTGATAAATTACACTTTCCCTTACACTTGCTTTCGAAGGATATACACTCCTCCTGGAAATTCTTTACAAAAAAAAAAAAGAAGTTACTTTGCCAAGGCGAGGGCGTGTATTCAACAGGCTGCGTGTGAGTTTTCATGATTTCTGCACACGCAAAGGTGCACAACACACGTAACGAACTTTTCTGCATGAAATGTAATATCTTAGCTCGGGAATTCCAGTGGGAGTTGTAACAACTGTGCGGTGTGATGTGAGAGATACTTTTTAATTCATAACCTCATGTGTGTGGTGCGGTAATGGCCGCTCAAATGGTGATTAGGTCGGCTTTTGTAATGAGTTTCCTCGTGCGTGTCCTTCGCGAGTTTCACGACTAATGGTGGGTAGTTGACCCTGGAACGGAAACATGTTGCGCCCTTCTCATGTTACTCCTTCTCATGTTGCTCCTTCCCATGTTGCGCCCTTCTCATGTTGCTCCTTCTCATCCACAACACCTGAGCCCATAACGCCCATCTGAGTCGTAAATAAATTCCCTCATAAAAAATCTCTCTCTCTCAAAATGCATCCCACCTCGTGGGAGTCCATAACGTTGGCAATTCGAACCTGAAAAATGACAGTTCTTTATGAGGTTTTTATGACGTTTCAGTTTACGGCAGCTGTCATAAAGCCGAAAGTACACCATTTCGACGCACTAAAACAGATCAAGAACACCTCGATAAGCCGCGTTAATTCCCTGACATCTAACTCACTCACTTTTCTCATCAACTTTATTTCAGTGTGCCCAAGAGACTTTTTTTATGGACTGTCAAACAGAAACTGTGTGAATTGTGTGTCAAACAAAAAATAAAAAAAAAATGTCAAAAAACGTAAAGGATGACTTTGAGAAGGCGCCAACAATATTCGCCCTGGAAGACATATTCGACATCCCCCTTTTTGACTACCGCAGCGACAATTACTGGGGACCACAGCCGGATCCGCTGTTCACTCAGCCGGTAAGACGGCGAAGAAAAAGGAAAAACTCTGGACAGTCAGCCGAGAACACCACAGACCTGTCATCGTACACACTGAACATTTCAGACATTGGTCTCACAGCCATCTGGCGGTATCAGCTGGAGCAACAGGAGCAGCAGGAGCAGCACCAACAGAAGCGGCCCAGCAGTCCCAGCAGCGACATTCACGTCCAAGACAGCAAACACCTGGCGCAGTGCCATCAGATGCGTGATGCGATGGAGGAATTTAGCAACTACCTAGGCGGTTCGTATCCGCTGGCGCGATTAAAACCGCTCTCATCGACGCTGATCAATTACATAACCAGCACCTCGGCAACAGCGGCAGCGTTGAAAAAAACCACGCCACCGCCCCCGGCAGCGCCAACACTGCGACGAGCGGCGAGCAGCAGCCTCTCAGGCATGGAGACGAATTCCGGCGAGTCGTCGTCGCTGAATGCAAATGCCAGCGGCTGCGATCGCCTGCAAGATCGAGTGAGATATTCTAAAAATAAACGCATTCAGCGGTACTGGAAGTACGGCAGCGGCGTAGGCGCGAGCAGCAGCCGCGTGTGTGACGACGATCATGTACGCCTGTGTGATGTGGTGCTGCACGACGACCACACGGCAAAGTCGACTGAGGACGATCAGCAGCTGGATCCGCTGCTGTGTCCGATCTGCAAGGACATTCTGCGCTGTCCGGTGACGGCGAATTGCGGTCACAGCTTCTGTCGGGAGTGCTGCGAAGCGGCCACAATGTGCATCGTCTGTCGCGTGAAGTTTCCAACGTCATGTACGCCCGCAGCTGCAGCGATTACATCATCAGAATTTCCTTCAACAGACCTGGCGATGGCAGCCGCTGCGTTATACAATTCCAATTCCAACACAAATGCGTCACAATACATGGACTTCGCAGCGGCCGTCGTTGAGAGAGGAGCAGCAACAGCAGCTACGGAGGGAGATAACACCAACTCGATGTTGCATAACAACACCAGCGGTGGTAGTGGCGGCTCCAGCAATGATAATCACAATGCCAGCGGCAATAATAATTCAATGAAATTCATGCCGGATGTGCTCGTCAGGCGGCTGGTGGAGAAGTGGTGGGGCGCCGACTTGCAGGCGAAAACAATCAACGAAAGGGCGGCAAGCTTCATGGGCCTGAATCTCCTCGACGACGCACTAAAGTTCTGCAACGCCAGTTTGGAGAACCGTGAGTACAGATTTTTTCATTTTTTTGAGTGTGAATGTGCGTTTCTGGGTCAAGGACCCTGTCGTCCTGCTAAACACGGAATATGTGGGGTGAAAAAGCTTTTATCCTTTTGACACAAAGCCATGTTAATATTTTGCTTCCGAATCCTTTTTCCCAGGCTCGCAGTGTTATTTAAATTTTCGCCGCCCCTCGTTTGACATCCGGCAGCGGCGGCGGGGGGTTTGTTGTAATACGCTCCAATGAATTTTGTGTGTTTGGCCATTAAGGATGGAATTTATGAATTTGCCTCCTTTGTTGTGTTCACTTTTCGTTTTGTTTCTGGTAATTTAATGGCGGAGATAGGAATTTCCTTTCTTTTTTTATTTTTTGTTGGTGATAAAGTGGATAAACGTGGCGAGGGGAGGAGCAGCAAATTTTTGTCGCCTCGGGATGAGTCTTTGTTTAAGCTGAAGCCATGTGTGTGCGAATGAGGGGGATTCTTTTATTTCTTTTTTTTTTTGGGCAGTTTATCAAATCTCCTTCCTGGTAGTGACTTCATTTCCTTTTTGCGACGAGGACATGATGTCTGCCAATGTGTCGTCCGTCGTTATGTGTGAGGGGGATGAGTGGACGTCGTTTTGATCTCGGTCATTTGAATTTTGATGGGAAAAGGTTTCTTTTTTTTTCTGCTTGGCAACAGAGTGCAGAGTCAGCAGAGTCCCGGTCCAGGGGAATGGTGGAGTCCTTTTTGGGGAGGACTGAGGTTTGAAGTTAATGGTTGCTTACACATTGTCCTTGAATATGCATGCGTCATGATCCAATTACCCATCTCCGGAGGGAGGAGGATTTCGGTCACAAAAAAGATTCCTAACTCGATGACTTCATTATGAGTTTTGGATTGAAGTGGAGTTGATGTGGAATGTGTCTCATGTGTACCTTCAAATTTGGTATTATTCAGTAAGACTTGACTCCAGTAGACACGAACTCTTTCATGTCCCTTAAAATTGTGCATTGTTGACCAAAAATTGCTTACACTGGAGACAAATGCTTCCAATTGCCTTCAAAGAATGAATAGCTGGCAAAGACTTGGCAGCACTCGAGATAAATAGGTACAAGCGCCTTGAATTTGTGCATCGTTGACGAAGATTTGGCAGAACTGAACACAAATCCTGCAATATGCTGTTAAATTATCGTCATCATTAGTGGCGTAACAGTCCACGAAGGGCCAGAGCCTAGCTTTTCACGCCTCCACTTTGTTGTCCGCGCTATAATTTTGACACATGTGGAGTTAAATTATGCATCGTTCACTATTAGTCGCACGAAGTCGGAGATAAATACTGCCAATTGCCTTCAAATTATGCATAGTTGACAACGATAGACGATAGACGACAACAATTTGGCAGCACTCGAGATAAATATCACCATACATCTCAAAATTATGGGCCATGTGCGTGAAAATTTTGCATAGTTTCAAAATATTGGCATCACTTGAAGCAAAATTATGCATAATTTCAAAAAAATTGGCATCACTGGAAGCAAATACTTCCATTAAAGTATTTCATTTCTAAAAAACTAGTACACGAAAAATGAGCGAGGACGTACTTGTCAATTTAGTCGTCGATTTCATCTCAAAAGCATAAAAGTCTGCCGTCTCCTTTCAAAAAATATTTCTCCAATCAGAATCTTCAAAGAGATTACTAAGACTTGGCTGTACTGGAGACAGATACTACCGTCAAACTTTTTTAAACTCTAACAAATGATTTGAATACTAGAACGTGTTGCCAGAGAATTGATGGAAGTTGTTCTTTTTTCAAAACAATTTCTCGTTTCCTTTCAAAAACGTTTCTTCCAGTCAAAATCTACCAAGAAATGGCAAGGATTTGGTTGTACTAGAGAGAAATGCTGCCAAAAAACCTTTTCAAATTCTAACAAATGATTTGAAGAACATTTTCAGAAAATAGATGGAAGCTGTTTTTTTGTCAAAATAATTCCTCGTTTCCTTTCAAAGTTTCTTCCAGACAAAATCTCCGAAGAAATGGCAAGGATTTGGTTGTACTAGGGAGAAATGCTGCCAAAAAGCCTTTTTAAATTCTAGTAAATATTTTGAATCCTAGAGGGTGCGAACAAGCTATGCTCAGGCCCTGTATGGGCTGCCAAGCAGATTCTTTCTTTTTTCTTTTAGAAGGTCGAGAGAGAAAATGTGGGAGAGACAGAGAAATGATGGACGTCTTTCGCCTTATTACAAGCAAACTCTTCTCCGGTTTAAATCTCTCAACTTCCTCTGACATCTCAATTTTCCAGCAGCCACGATACCGTCATGATGCAAATCGTTGGCTTCACAAAACCCACAGAGCAGAGAACATCAGTCAGGATCTCTAAAGGCCAAAGTGCGACCACTTGTGGTTGCACACCCACAGCTCCTCGACGTTATTTCTTATTTTTTTTTTTTCATATTGGCTCCCGACGCGTGCGACTACTCACATGAAATTTACCTTAAAATGTCAAACAAACGTCGTCCCACATAATAAATCGATTCCTGTCACTCACGACAGCAAAATTTGTTAGAGAAAAAAAAAAAAAACAATTTGTGTAAAAAAAAAAAATAGAATCAAACCCCTCCCAATAAATTCTCGACGACTAAAACTACCTGTCACCTTCATCGATAGCTATTTAATTCGAATTTTATCTCACTGTTGCATAACACCAAATAGAATATGTTTACTCTGTTCACTTGCCCCCGAAATCAGATATTTTGACACATGCCTGACAGTTGGCGGCTCACAAAAACATACACGCACACATTCCAAAAACTTCGTCACCACGAAAACAAAAACGTAACAATTTACAACCCTCCCCATCCCCAAGTGGGTATATCGTCACGTCAAAACTTACATGACATTACTCTCTGTCGAGGTGTCAATTATTATGTCATACTTCGGGGGAATATCTTTTCATTGCCTCGAAAGGGAGGGGGTGAGTTCAAAGAGACATAGGCAAAAAGTTTTTTTCTTTTTTTTGCACTCCGAACTGTCAATGTCACCGAGTGTGTGGGTGTGTGTGTGGAAGGAAAGTTCTGTCAAAAAATTCCGCTTGTGGGGGTAATAAGAAATCGGCAATCGACAATCAGGCAATCAGTAAATCAATTTTACAGATAAGCGCCTCCGCATAAATCGAACTTAATGACAGAACTCCCCCGTTCCGATAAATCTATCTATCTGTTTCGTTCGTGTACAGTTACGAGTGTAGACGTTGGCGTCGACATCGCGCATTTGGAGACATAGAACTACTCTAGTCAAGTCGTGAGTGGAGGAGAGAGATACACATTAATCATAGCCTGGTTCTGATTTGAAGTGAGTCGTAACGTGGTCGACACGACGCAACACGACGCGACGTGATGACGTGCTCTCTGTGAAGTTTATTATGCAACGCACGGTGTTTTGCTCTGATGATATAACGCCGCGCGTCTCGCACAACATTTTAGTTTGTTGATTTGTGGAAGAACTTTAGCTGCGATTTTCTGTTTGTTGTTGTTCACACATCTGAACACAGACGTTCTGTCACATTTATTCAGTTCGAGGGTGATGATAATTAGGAGCGATGTGAACAGGGATGGTTACACCCTGTGTGCGTTTGTCTGACTGGGTGTGGGCAGGAATAAAGGAGAAGAAAGAACTATGAATGACCATTTCCGGTTGTGATAGTGAAGCGTGTGATTGAGGAGAGAGCTATGACAGAGTTTAACTGTCACTTTGGGGGGTTTTCCAAGTGTCACCGAGACGGACATGGTGGTTCTGGGGAATTAATTGTTGCCATTAAGGTCTCGTTTCCGAAGTGGTTATCTATCGGAACGAGGTGGTGACATGCAGATGATTATGGACGATCGTAAGTGGCGGGGTAATTTGGGGTTATAGTTGTCAGACATGCGTTTTGGGGGTAAGCATTTCATGATTATGGACTCTTGGGATTGGTTAATGTGTCCACTGAGAGGAATTTTGCCGGATATACACGTGGTACGTTTGAATTTTGGTTCGTTGTCCCATTAAAAGTTAGCGAAAGCTTTAAATTAAGCAGCATACTTCTTTTAGCCGCGGTTTCAAGGAAGAAATTGGATTTCTTCTAAAAAAAAAATTGAAACGTCACTGTGTCAACTTTAATTTAGTCTAAAAATTTTGAAAAGACAAAAAATCGCGTCTCCGAATCTGGTCTTTCGAAAATTTGGCACCACTCTGAATTGTTTCAAATGAATTTAACGATAACTGTCAAATGTCAATTGAAGCTCCGAAGTCAATCGTTTGACCTTGGCCGATTTTAAATTTCATCATCATTAGTGACGTAAAAGCCCACAAAGGGCCAGAACCAAGCTTTTCGCGCCTCCACTGCGTTGTGCTCGTTATAATTTGACACTTGTGTTTTTAAATTTAGTCCAATTGATATTTCCAGAGGCTCTAAAAAATTTAGAACATTAGTCCTGCCTTCAAGTTGAGTCGGAAACTTCGTGATTACTCTGAAAAGTCGCGAATCAAGCTTCAACCTTCGAATTCAGTATTTCGTGCCTTTTATAAGTCTTGCAAAAGCCATTCTGCCCAAAATTTGGCACCATCGTGAACTGTCATATACGTCATATGAGTTTTACGGTAACTGTCAAATGTCAGTTAAACCTCCAAATTCAGTCTTTTGAGTTTCAATTAGTCTCTAAACGTTTTTAAATGTGTGAACTGACTTTAAGGTCAGTCTTTTGAGCTTTATGAAGAGAGGTCTCAATTGCCGCTCACACCTTGGATTCAAGTTATCTGAGTCTTGAGATGGCTCTGAGTTCTGCTTTCGATCTGAGTCATTTGAGCTTCGGGAAGTCTCTGAAATGTCGGTGCTGACTTCGAATCTCTCTGAGTGATCGCAAACGTCAGTTCTGCCTTCGATCTGAGTCATTTGAGCTCCGGGAAGAGTCTGAAATGTCGGTGCTGACTTCGAAGTCAACTCATTTGAACTCTTCAACAGCTCTGAAAGTGCTTAAACGTCAGTCCAGTCATCAAGTTGAGGTGTTTGGCCGCTGCAAAGACTCTAAATGGTCTTAAAAAAAGCTTCTTCTTTAGAAATCATCCTTTCATCTCCTTTGTAAGCCTTGTACAAAGTCAATCCTACCTTATCTAGAACGACTTTAAGGTTCACAGGTAAAACTTTTTATTTATTTTCTGCTTTTCAACCTTTTATCGTAAAAAAAAGATTCACAAAGTCCTTTAAGAAGCCAAAAAGGTCTCTTCGTCAAGTCTTACGCTTGTCTTTTTTAGACACCAACTGCAAATTGGTCTTTGGGACTTAAACCGGTATTTGTTTTCGAGTCTTGTTAAAAGTTGGCATTCCATTAGTCTATTTTGTTGGCAGCACTTTTAACTACAACACATTTTAATCACCAGAGATGGCATAAATCAAAAACAGTCACAAATTTTGCGTGAAAATCATTGTTAGCACAATTTAGCAAGTTTGTGAAAAGACCACAGGTCCTAAAAATTGCCTTAAGTTTTCAACACGCATCTCTACTTCATTGTCAACGCCAAAAACAGACCGCCAACTCAAGTTTAGAACTCACAAAAGATCCAGTCTTTAAAATTCAGTTCCAAAAAGTCCCTCAAGCCACCGTGTCTCTTTCAGAAACCACCTCAAACCAGATTCTCCATCCCCTAATCAAATCCAACGTGTCCCACGTTCGCTGCTTTGTTTGTTTTCTGTTTCATAACAACAACCCCGCCTGTCACTTGCCATGGACTCGCACAAAGGTGACGCGTGTGTCATTGCTCTGCATATCACCGGTGTCTTATCACCGCGCAGACCCCTGACATTCGCATTTCTTTGATCTCCATCCGGAGGCTAAAAATATTTCCGAGGAGTCATTTCGAAGCGATATTCAAAGCCGGCTGTTGACGTAGGTTGTGAGGTTCCGCCTCCGGTTGATTTGAAAGCAATTATTTGGATATTCTGACCGTGATCACGTACGATTGTCTTATCATCAAGAACAACGGAATCTTCTTCGAATTCCCGTTGTTATGCAACGTTTTCTTAATTTTCCGATGCCCTCTTCGTTGATTGTGTAACAAGATTTGATGAAAAAGCCATTTGAATTTATTTTTTTTTCTTTTTTAGTCAGACTTCTCAAAATGAGAGCATCCATTTCATTTTGTATAAAAATAATTCGTCTAAGTAATTAAAACAAAATAAATATAAAACAAAAGAAAATCTCAAAGCCAAAAATACCGTCAGACAGAAATGAAATTCTGTCCAACTAACGATGGCAATGACAAACAGGCTGTACTAAGTTTACTTTTGTTTTTGTTGTTGCCTCGCAGCGGGATGTGATTCTGGTTCTGCTCAAGGAGGGTTGCATTTCAAAGAGATGAATTTCGTTTTTTTTTTTTGGCTATTTTGTTCACTTAGTCATGGTGGTTGAATGTCGAGAGATTTGTGAGATCGTATCTGATCATCACCTGCTGGTGGACGACGGCGGGCGGCTGGTGAAAGAAACGCCACCAGGGTAGAGCCGTAGGCGGCAATTAGACGGGTTATTTTTGTGATAATGGCGACGAGGAAATTTGAGTAGGATGAGTTGTCAAACTTTTATGTGAGTTCTTTTGATTTGATGAAGTCTGGTGGGGCGTTTAAAAAATGTCAGGGCGGAATTGGGGCTGCAGAAATTTGATTCTGATAAAATCTCAGACTTTTGCTTCTTCTTAGACAGAACTAAGATAAATGTTTTCAAAATTTGGAGCATGATTTTTGTCCTTTAGGAGTCGTAGCTGCTTTTTTAAACGTTCTGAAATTTACAACTCTCTAAAAAAACGCTCTTGGTCCTTTTTGAAAGCCCATTTCTACTGCAGTCTACGATTTAAAAAACAGTGTTGTAGTCTTTGGAAGGGTTGAAATTTTTACTTTCTCTTGATTTACTGATTCCTCACAATCCACGAGCAAATTTCTTCAAAAATGCTTCATCCTCGTGATCCACGAACACGTTTCCTTCAAAAATTCTTCATCCTCGTGATCCACGAACACGTTTCCTTCAAAAATTCTTCATCCTCGTGATCCACGAAGACGTTTCCTTCAAAAATTCTTCATCCTCGTGATCCACGAAGACGTTTCCTTCAAAAATTCTTCATTCTCGTGATCCACGAACACGTTTCCTTCAAAAATTCTTCATTCTCGTGATCCACGAAGACGTTTCCTTCAAAAATTCTTCATCCTCGTGATCCACGAACACGTTTCCTTTAAAAATTCTTCATCCTCGTGATCCACGAACACGTTTCCTTCAAAAATTCTTCATCCTCGTGATCCAAGAACACGTTTCCTTCAAAATTTCTTCATCCTCGTGATCCACGAAGACGTTTCCTTCAAAAATTCTTCATTCTCGTGATTCACGAACACGTTTCCTTCAAAAATTCTTCATCCTCGTGATCCACGAACACGTTTCCTTCAAAAATTCTTCATCCTCGTGATCCACGAAGACGTTTCCTTCAAAAATTCTTCATCCTCGTGATCCACGAACACGTTTCCTTCAAAAATTCTTCATCCTCGTGATCCAAGAACACGTTTCCTTCAAAAATTCTTCATCCTCGTGATCCACGAACACGTTTCCTTCGAAAATTCTTCATCCTCGTAATCCACGAACACGTTTCCTTCAAAAATTCTTCATCCTCGTGATCCACGAACACGTTTCCTTCAAAAATTCTTCATACTCGTGATCCACGAAGACGTTTCCTTCAAAAATTCTTCATCCTCGTGATCCACGAAGACGTTTCCTTCAAAAATTCTTCATTCTCGTGATCCACGAAGACGTTTTCTTCAAAAATTCTTCATCCTCGTGATCCACGAACACGTTTCCTTCAAAAATTTTTCATTCTCGTGATCCAAGAACACGTTTCCTTCAAAAATTCTTCATTCTCGTGATCCACGAACACGTTTCCCTCGAAAATTCTTCATCCTTGTGATCCACGAAGACGTTTCCTTCAAAAATTCTTCATCCTTGTGATCCACGAAGACGTTTCCTTCAAAAATTCTTCATCCTCGTGATCCACGAACACGTTTCCTTCAAAAATTCTTCATCCTCGTGATCCACGAACACGTTTCCTTCGAAAATTCTTCATCCTCGTAATCCACGAACACGTTTCCTTCAAAAATTCTTCATCCTCGTGATCCACGAACACGTTTCCTTCAAAAATTCTTCATACTCGTGATCCACGAAGACGTTTCCTTCAAAAATTCTTCATCCTCGTGATCCACGAAGACGTTTCCTTCAAAAATTCTTCATTCTCGTGATCCACGAAGACGTTTTCTTCAAAAATTCTTCATCCTCGTGATCCACGAAGACGTTTCCTTCAAAAATTCTTCATCCTTGTGATCCACGAAGACGTTTCCTTCAAAAATTCTTCATCCTCGTGATCCCCGAACACGTTTCCTTCAAAAATTCTTCATCCTCGTGATCCACGAACACGTTTCCTTCAAAAATTCTTCATTCTCGTGATCCACGAACACGTTTCCCTCGAAAATTCTTCATCCTTGTGATCCACGAAGACGTTTCCTTCAAAAATTCTTCATCCTTGTGATCCACGAAGACGTTTCCTTCAAAAATTCTTCATCCTCGTGATCCCCGAACACGTTTCCTTCAAATATTCTTCATCCTCGTGATCCACGAACACGTTTCCTTCAAAAATTCTTCATTCTCGTGATCCACGAAGACGTTTCCTTCAAAAATTCTTCATCCTCGTGATCCACGAACACGTTTCCTTCAAAAATTCTTCATTCTCGTGATCCACGAAGACGTTTCCTTCAAAAATTCTTCATCCTCGTGATCCACGAAGACGTTTCCTTCAAAAATTCTTCATTCTCGTGATCCACGAACACGTTTCCTTCAAAAATTCTTCATTCTCGTGATCCACGAAGACGTTTCCTTCAAAAATTCTTCATCCTCGTGATCCACGAACACGTTTCCTTTAAAAATTCTTCATCCTCGTGATCCACGAACACGTTTCCTTCAAAAATTCTTCATCCTCGTGATCCAAGAACACGTTTCCTTCAAAATTTCTTCATCCTCGTGATCCACGAAGACGTTTCCTTCAAAAATTCTTCATTCTCGTGATTCACGAACACGTTTCCTTCAAAAATTCTTCATCCTCGTGATCCACGAACACGTTTCCTTCAAAAATTCTTCATCCTCGTGATCCACGAAGACGTTTCCTTCAAATATTCTTCATCCTCGTGATCCACGAACACGTTTCCTTCAAAAATTCTTCATTCTCGTGATCCACGAAGACGTTTCCTTCAAAAATTCTTCATCCTCGTGATCCACGAACACGTTTCCTTCAAAAATTCTTCATTCTCGTGATCCACGAAGACGTTTCCTTCAAAAATTCTTCATCCTCGTGATCCACAAACACGTTTCTTTAAAAAATTCTGTAAAAAAATTTCATAGAGCTTCGAAATCGTTTTCTTTGAAACGTCTGGTCCTTATTGTTGATCTACGTAAAATCTTCTCTAAAAAGCCGACTTTGTCCCAAATAGGCTGTAGCATCTTTTCTTTCCTGAAGGCCCTCGGAAAGTTGTGAACTCTTTTTTAACAGCAGCCCAACAATGAATTCGAAGTCATTTCGAACAAATTTGAAAGTCCCTTCATGTTTTTGTTTTCAAAAACGCGCAGTTTAAAAAACGAGAACTTTCTATGACGCAAATTTCCACCTGTCAGCTTTCACAAGACCCTTAAAAACTTCACTCGAAGACAGTTTAAGTGATCTCCACGCCCGCTCACCCAATTCATTACTTAAACACTTCAAACGAGTTGTATTTTTAGTCCGAGGACGCGTTCCCTTAGTTAGTTCCGCTTGCTTAGCCTAATTGCCCCAGAGCCTCTCCAAAAACCGACCCCATTCACTGTCCGATAGAACAGAATCCAAGCGCTCAAAGGGCGTTGCCTCAAGAAGTTATTTTAAGCGAAACTTCGTAATCCACCCCACCATGCGCCCCCCCTTTTAACAACCACTCCAGAAAAAAAGCCATGCTTGGAAAATCAAATCAAAAAGCACTCAACCGTAACGTAAGTGTTTCCATTTACTTCAGGGTCATCCACCCAAAGGTGGAACCAAAAAAGAAACGTGTACAAACTTTATTCCAAAAATTTGTTCTCACTGCGGGTGTGTGTGTGTGGCACACTCATATCCATTCAAAAACTTTCAAAGTCAATAAAAGGATGTTACCGCCCACATAAAATCCCGAGTATCATCAAAGACAGAAAAGAAAATCCAAACTTTCATCCTTCTTACGTAGCCAAAGTTGATGTTCTCAGAAAACAACGCAGCAAATTGGTATACCAACCTACGACACGACCTTCAAAACACCACCACACGATGACGCAGGACTCTCCCACTCTTTCTCTCTCTCTCTCTCGTTTGCTCTCACTCTGCATGTTTACCTTGTCCTGGTTCGCATAGAAAAAAATGTACGAGCATCAATAAAATCCAGAGGACTGCTTGGTGATCCATCCTCCCCCTCCCCTCGGTTTCTGAATAACTTACGTAAATATCCGCAAAAATGTTCATTAAAAGTTCAAACACAAAACGCAGCGTCTCTTCGACGCTAAGCGCGCGATATTCAAATTGCTTCAAAAATTTAGAGCATGAAAATCCCCAAAGCATAGAAATCTAATGAGAGCGCACATTCAACAACAAACTCAAACATTATCGTCGCTGTCGTCGTTGTCGTCTACGCAATCACATTAACCTTCTGTTAAAGATATAAAGAACGAGTATCTCTGGTTTTTGTTTTTTTTTTCTCACCCAGCAGAACACAAAATATCTGCCGCCGACAACAACGACAAAAAACGACAACGACAATGACAGCGTCGTCGACGACGGCACCCGAGGACGGAAGAGACATAAACAACAAATATAAAATATTCTATACGTGCGACCGCTGTCACGTACGAGTCTCCCGCTCTCTCTGGCCAGGCTCCTTGTCTATGCCAATGGCATTTCGCTTTCGTAGTCGCATACGAATTTCTGCTATTTGTTTCTGTTTTTTCTTTATTTTCTTATTCATTTATGAATTTTCTCTCGGCACAGTAATTATGTGTAAATAAAGGACTCCACTTCCATTTCCTCTTCCGGGGGGGCGTTGGAGGTTCTCTGATCTGAGGCATGTCACTTGCCCTCGCTCTTCTTATGTCAGACACTCGCTCTTTGTCTCTCTCCCTTTCTCTTTCTCCCATAATGGCAGTCTGTCATTTTTGACATTTCTCCCATAAATGTCGACGCATTCCTGTTGAATATTGGATTACGGTTTTTTTCGGTTTGGGGGTGGGTTTTTCCTCGTTTTCCCTCATTTCCCTCGCTCGTAGGCAAACAAAAGAATTTTTTTTTGTTTCTCGGAGTTCATTTCTGGCGCGCCCCAAACTTCGGCCTGCCCGACTGTCAAAGTGCTTGCGTTCGTTTGTTTTCTGGGGGGGAAAACTTGTCAAAATGTGGGTCGCGCCGCAATGGCGTGAGTGAGGGTGGGTAGATGAACAAATGAGTGCGCGTTTTGGGGGTGAGAGCGCACTTAGGCAAGCAATTAAGTGAAATATTTGGCGTTTAGCTCATTTTCCATTGTTTAGTAAAATAAGTTTTGTTGTTGCTCTTTGGAATGCCTCCATTTTATCCTCACACCCCTGTGCTGTGGTCTACCTCATTTCGTCGTTTGCCTCATTCCTTCCTTTGCTTCATTTCGACGTTCGCCTCATTCCGTCGTTCGTTGCAACATCTCCCTCATTTCCATCGTCTCCAGAAAAAAAATGTTTCCCCTTCTGTTTATGTTGCCGTTTTATGTTCGTTTTCCATAAAAAGAGTCCGAAAACCCCCCAAAAACTCCTCGAATTCAATCACCAGAGGTCGCGGAGCATGCATCGGTCGGTTAAGTTACAACCACGAAGGACTTCCTCTCTCTGAGGTGGAAGGAGGCTTCTCCTTCCTCGCCATTCAATCCGATGAATGAATCTTTGATGGGGGTGGTGGAGTTCTATTTAGGAACCACAAAAAAAAAGTCAGGTTAGGGCATCTGCGGTTGTTAATTTCGGTGCTTCTGCCAAAGTGATTGCTCTCGATGGACGGGCAGAGAGAGTGGGAGAGAGATGCATCTGAATGTTGTGTTTTCCCCCGGTGAATGGGTTTGTTTTTTTTTTTTTTTTATTTGAAACCCTTTCATTGGTTTTCCAGCTTGACCAACAACCGTATTTTTCCGGAAGGCGATTCAGAAACGAAAAACCAATTTTACTGAAAATGTATTTCTTTTTTTTTTTTTTTTGAAGAGCAATCGAGGTCGGGTTTTTCCGGTCTTTTAGCGCCGAGGCCTCGAAATGAAGTTTGTGATGATGGGTTCTTTGGTTGTTTACTTGAACCTGTCGTGGTTTGTGGAGTGGATGAAAATGAGGGGGAGTTGATTTGTGAGCTGTTTTTGGTCAAACTCAGTAGAAAATGAGCAGAAGTTTGTTGACCCTGAGGACTTTTTTGTTGAATTAGGCGGGAGAACTTGCCCGGGGTTTTCTTTGCTCAGAAAAGTAAATTTACTCTGACTTTGCCACGTTTTCTTTTCTTGTTTTTTTCTCATTCCACAAGTTACTCCCAATGTAACAGAACATCTGCTGTTCATAGGTAATTTCAAATTTAGTGGTTTAGGACTCCCCAGAGAAGAGGATGCAGAGACACTATTGGGACCGTGACCAATGACACTTTGTAGCTTATTTTCTAATGACCAAGTTGAGCTTCGAATGATTGCCGAAAAAATAGTTAAATTTTTGCCAAAGTACCTTTGAAAACCTAAAAATGAAGACGACGTTGATGGGTTTTGACGTCCATTTGAGCAACACATCTGTTTTTCTTAGCGAAATTTTAATTTGAATTTTCCCGTTGTTGGGGTTTGAAAACACCTAAAATCTCGGTCGTTCTTCCACTGCAGTCTCACCATCTTAATAGAATTTTTTTTCAATTGACCTTTTTGACAATATGACCTCTTCAAAAACCTTTTGATTCCATCGAAGTCTTTCCCTTCTTTCGAAATCTTGTCCTCCAATCAAAGTCTTTTCCTTCAATCGAAGTCTTTTCCTTCAATCGAAGTTTTCTCCTTCAATCGAAGTCTTTTCCTTCATTCGAAATCTTGTCCTCCGATCGAAGGCTTTTCCTTCAACCGAAGTCTTTTCCTTCATTCGAAGTTTTTTCCTTCAATCGAAGTTTTTTTCCTTCAATCGGAACCTTTTCCTCCAATCGAAGTCTTTTCCTTTAATCGAAGTCTTTTCCTTCAATCGAAGTCTTTTCCTTTAATCGAAGTCTTTTCCTTCAATCGAAGTCTTTTCCTTCAATCGAAATCTTGTCCTCCGATCGAAGACTTTTCCTTCAATCGAAGTCTTTTCCTTCAATCGAAATCTTGTCCTCCGATCGAAGTCTTTTCCTTCAATCGAAGACTTTTCCTTCAATCGAAGTCTTTTCCTTCAATCGAAGTCTTTTCCTTCAATCGCAGCCTTTTCCTTCAATCGAAGTCTTTTCCTTCAATCGAAATCTTGTCCTCCGATCGAAGACTTTTCCTTCAATCGAAGTCTTTTCCTTCAATCGAAGTCTTTTCCTTCAATCGCAGCCTTTTCCTTCAATCGAAGTCTTTTCCTTCATGGGAAGTCTTTTCCTTCAATCGAAGTCTTTTCCTTCAATCGAAATCTTGTCCTCCGATCGAAGACTGTTCCTTCAATCGAAGTCTTTTCCTTCAATCGAAGTCTTTTCCTTCAATCGAAATCTTGTCCTCCGATCGAAGTCTTTTCCTTCAATCGAAATTTTCTCCTTCAATCGAAGGCTTTTTCTTCAATCGCAGCCTTTTCCTTCAATCGAAGTCTTTTCCTTCATGGGAAGTTTTTTCCTCCAATCAAAGTCTTTTCCTTCAATCGAAGCCTTTTCCTTCATTCGAAGTCTTTTCCTTCAATTGAAGTTTTTTCCTTCAATCGAAGTTTTTTCCTTCAATCGAAGTCTTTTCCTTCATTCGAAGTCTTTTCCTTCAATCGAAGTTTTTTCCTTCAATCGAAGTCTTTTCCTTCATTCGAAGCCTTTTCCTTCAATCGAAGTCTTTTCCTTCAATCGAAATCTTTTCCTTCAATCGAAATCTTTTCCTTTAATCTGAGTTTTTTTGCTTCTACTGCAGTTTTGTCTTCGAAAATAAATCTTCTCTCTTATCAAAAAATTTATCTTGAGGTCGGAGACTTTCATTCCTTCATCATGCCTCGTCTTCGAAGCCTTATTGTCCTACCAGAGACTTGTGTACTACAAAAAAAATTGGCATTACTGCAGATTTCCTTGCAGAAGTCGTTTGAACATTCGCGTAAGAAACCTGTCTTTCAAGATTTCGTAAACAATTTTAAGTCTCGTGCTATTTGTCCTCTTCCAAATGCCACATTTGCAGGGTCTCGCTCTTGAATTCACCGAATTCCATGCAACCAGCCTTGTCTGTCGATAAAATCTAACAAACCACGCCTTTTTCCTGCTTTGTTTTGGCCTTCACTTCACCACTTCTCGTCCCCCTGTAAAAGAGCAGGCCACTCCATTCCACCTTGAGGCACCCCATTACACAATTAACTTCCCCTCCCCACGTAACAACTTTTTCGATTACATTCATTCCCCCAACTCATTATCGATTCACTAAAACCCTTGTTGCCAACCCGACTGCATTCTCCCCATTCCTTTGCATAAAACAAATCGCCTGATCACAGTCACCTCCACACTCACGACACCGTATCAACCCCAACTAGATAAGAAGATATTAGTTTCATGCCCTCTCCCCAGGCCAAAAATCCTGGACATTCCATCGTCTAGCCTAAGCCCCAACCCCACTTAACCCCACCACTGCCGCCCATCATCACCACACCATTAATGTTTACAAATCACGCAGTTCGTGTCGCTTGGAATAAAATAATTAAGTGCCTGCTCCACCAACCACCACCACCTCCCTGTTCACCACAAAAACACAAAACGTGTATCTTTCCGAATGCACGGGGCGGCCACATATGTGTACGCTTTTCCCACTCCAATCTAAGTACACAGCAAGTCGCCATCCCCGCCTCCTCGCGGACACAACGGTCTGACGATAAAACCACGCCAGGGGTGGTAAAGAGACTTTATTGCCTTTCAGGAAAAAAAAAACAAAAAAAACTAAACCAAAACGAACTTCCTCCTCCTCGTTTTTGTTCGTTCATTCGTCTCTTTTTTTTTTCAATTTTGTTTGTTTAATAATAAACAATTTGGGAATTTTCATACAAAGCCGCATGGGAACTATTTTTAACAAAAAACAAAAAAAAAACCGAATTCCAATTTCTTGTTGTTGTGAAGAAGAAAAAAAAAAAAAACTATTGACCCCAAGATAATCCAACAGACAAACGAAGAGAACAAAAAAAAAAAAAATATTTTTAGCTTTTTTATGCCATTCGCGTGGCTTGGAAGAGACTCAGAATGAAACTACTGCCAATGAACCATTAGGAGAATTCTGTTTTAGTGAAAAAGAAAAAAAATTAATTAATTAATTAACACAAAACAACTAGAGACAACAACAACAGCAGATTTGTTGTCAGATTTGAAGACAACACAAAATATTGTTCATCATCTCAACCGGATGAGTCACACGGAAAGGTCGTTGCTTATTTAATAACTTTTCGGTGTGATTCAAATGGAAATGATAATTTTAATTTAAACAAGAATAAGCTGAAATACTTGTTTTCTTTTTCGTTTCATTTATCCGTTTTATTGGACAATGGACAGTGGCTCTTTGGGGTAAATTAGTCAGTTTGACATTTCGAGCTAAGTGGGTTTGTTCGGGTTCATGTTTTAGGTTATGTAACGCCTGGTGGTGGTAATGAGAATGAAGTGTCCTCAAGGTCAGGCGGTGAAGTGCAAGAGATACAATACACGTAGACACGAGGCTTGGAGGTTCATTGGACTGAGAAGCAGATTTGCAGGTGACGGGAAGTGAGAACGGAAATTGCCGACGGGGGATTTATTCTCGACTTTTCGTGTTTTTTTTTTTTTTCGTGGAGATTCATGGCTTTTGGGTGTGATTCTTTTGTTCTGCACGACTTGATTGTTGGGTAATAAAGTTAAAGTTGCTCATGCTTTGTGGTAACAGATGAGTTTTAGAAGATTAACCTTCTTTCAATCAAATGCCACCATCTTTTTTGCGGTTAAACGACCATCCGAGGCTTCCTCAGCTTAGCTGTTAAAAAAAAAAACCTCCAGTCATCGCTTAAAACGATTTTAGGGTCTCGTTTCAAAGGAACACTTTAGTGTCCGTCTGTCTGTCTGTTTTACTTATTATTTTAAATTAATTTTTAAAAAGTAAATTAAGGAAAAATGGCAAAAATTTGCCAAATCTCAGCGAACAGCCACATCGAACGAATGAACAATCAGAAAATTCTTCGAGTTCGATTCTGCTAGCGCGCACAACACAGTGGAGGCGCGAAGAAGCTAGGCTCTGGCCCTGTATGGGCTATTACGCCGACTATTTTTTCGATTCTGCTAGGTTTAGTAACTCAAGAGTACCAAACCATCACAGTCTCTAACCAACGAGGTCTTACAAAGAGACATAATGGAAAATGACAACAAGTTACTTATCACAAACGCGTATGTCACCAATTGAACATAGCCCGCATTAGGGCATCTAACTTAACAACACTATTATAAATGTGAACAATAAAATCTATTACTTTTTTACTTTTGTTTGAACCAAGAAGCGAGTCGGACGTTTTTATTTAATTTTGATTATTGCGTAAGGAATAAAAATCCTGACACGTATATTCAAACTAAATGCAATCACTCCTAACCTTCAATATCATACATCATCTCATTGCGTCTTGCCCCCGTGATTATAATTGAATGAGTTCAACGAGATTCAAACATCTCTCGGCTAATTAAGAACGACCAGATTGAATTTACTTTGTAGCCTCCTTCTGAGCCACTCCATCTCCCACTAATCAACTTAATCTCATGTCAACAATTTCATTAAGACCCATCACAGATTCAGAACAGTGTCCCGGCCTTACACAACACTCGACGAGACGCCTCCCGCAATAACCAACCACCAGTGGCAGTAACTTAACTCTTTTTTTTAAAATATGCAAAAGTCTGTTTATTTAAATCAAAAGCAACTGCCATGACAGCCATGTAACGGTTCCCCGTAAGGTCAAACGAAAACCGTATACACACGCAATCGCTTGCTAAATGAGTATCCCCCTCTCCGACTGCCTTCACGTTCCCCACAAGACCGACAACTCTCGGTATTTACCATAAAAGCAAAGATCGCTTGTCAACCTCTCTCCTCTTACAATTAAATTCTCCATAATTGACTCGGCGAGGAGGACATTTGCAAAAAAACAGACAAAAAAAAAGAGGAAAAGGGTGGGCGAGAAAAAACAAAGAAATCAATACGATTGTGGTGATTCATTCGAAAAGTATCTAGAACCCAACCACCCATCCACCCACTGTCGCATGATTATGCGAGTTATGATTGGAAAATGAAAAATCATATCGCAATCGTAGCTCTTAACCTAGCAACAAATGTTTTTCTTTTTTTTTTTGTTTTTCGCGTCGTCCCCGCATCGACTAATGAGGCCAGCAAAAAAAAAAACAGAAAGAGACACACGATTGCAGTAACTGAGATGTTATGCAACACACAACAACGACGACGACGATGGCAACAAACGGCGGCCACAATGCGACAGTGAATTCTAATTGCACCCGCACGACGGAAAGCCGCCCTGCGTCGCCTTCTTAGAGCGAACTCGAAGCCGAGCCGCGTTGCGAACTACGCAAGCCATTGATTAAGTCACCCGCAGCGCAATGAAACGCCGTCGTTGTCTGTCGTCGTCGAAAGCGTCTCGTAAGCGTCGTAAGAGAATTACAATTACTAAATATTATTTCTCTCGCTCTTTCGCCTTCTTCATCTCCTCGGCGGCGGCGAGGTAGCGTTGCATAATTTTTCTGCTTTTTTGCAATCGCGGCGGCGAACAGTCGAACGAGTGTTTGGGAAAATCAACGAAATTCGTATTTTTTGATTGGAATAGAATTCGAATTTTGATGTTTCTTTTTTAGGAAATTCGTAATTTTTTTAGAAATTCGTATTTTTGATTGGAATAGATTTTGAATTTTGATGTTTCTTTTTTAATTTATGAAGCGATTGGGAAAACTTTGGGGGCGTTTTTTTCGGAAAAACTTTGGGAAATTAATGTCCCATAGGAGAACTATCACTATCCCAAATTTCATCAAAATCGGTGACCCCAATTTCGTGCACTCTCCTTGTAAGTCGCCATTTGTTGTTTTTGGAATAAACTGAAGACGCTTTTACTGCGCTCTTATATTTTTTAGTTATCAGCGAATGAAATTCATGTTGTAAACAAAACAACACTGTGCATGCAAAGGTTAAAGGCATCAATTTTTCAATCGATTTAAACACAGCTCGTCGACGTGCGGCTTGAAACCGAGCTAAGAAGTCTCTCCTAACTTTGGAACACCGTCAGAAAAGATAGTCTCTATGTCTTTATGTCTAGACTGCTTCTAATTTTTCCTGTTGATCTTGAGGATTTGCATTCTATATTGTTGTACAACATTTTTTTTTAGTGGGCGCCGTGGCTTGGTCAGTTATTGCGTCGGACTGTTGAGCGAAAGTACCCGGGTTCAAATCCAGCTCAGGGAAGAAACACCATAAACATTTTTCACGGCCTCACCTCCAGCGAACGATTGACAATCCTCCTGGAGTACTTCTGTTATGGAAAGCTTTCACAATTCGTCGTTCGGAACCGGCAATAAATTGTAGATCCCTTCCACATGTGTCAAAATTAAAACGCGCGAAGAGCTACGCTCTGGCCCTTCGTGGGCTGTTACGCCACTAATGATGATGACATTTTTTAATTTTAATTTCTTTTGCAAAAGAAAAAGAAAAAAATAATTTAAAACCTTCATTTTAGGCAAGAACAATGTTTTCTTAAGCTGGCCAGGTATAAATTTCTCTGTCTTATTGCCATAAATTTGATATTAATATATTTCCCAATAACACTGATCCGAAATTTTTTAATAATCGTAATAAAATCAAAAAAAAATTTTATTTTCTAATGCTTATCGACTACCATCAAATTAATTTAGCAAATACAGTATACTTCATTGAAATTCCAAAAAAAAGAGTGAAAATAAGTTTAATCTACATTTCTTTCATAAATTGACCTCATACTACTAGAATGAAGTCATTCGTTCTCTTTACCAAATCTAAGGAAAGATAAACGACTTGCACATTATCCCTGTAACAAAGCAACATAGGCTACATTTATTACTCGAAAGAAGTTAGAAGTCCCTATTTATTTTACACTTTTTTACCATATATTGGATGGTAGTTTTTACCATATATTTAAGTCCGTTGGTTCAGCTAGTTTGATTTCACTTTACTTGATTTAGTACAAAAAAGAAAGAGTTCGCATCTACTCCATTAAATGCCGTCGATGATTTTTGTTTTTTTCAATATTAACTACTAACAATTCGCAACTGCTGCTGCAAAATGTAGTAATGAGCCTATATTAAATATTTGTTTATCGGATTGTATGCACTTGTTCTTTTTTTATTTCCATACTTGAAAATAACTGCAGTTAAACTGAAAAGTTTGTCATTGGAAAATGGTGGGTACGTGACTTAAAGTAAATCCTACACTGCGCAGTGTAACAGATCTGATACAACTCAATTCACACTTTTTTCATAAACTACGGATCACAATTTTACTCTGTTAATATCTGTAGATGATCTCCTGTATATATTTTGAAGGGAAAACTTATGCCAATTTACGTCGACTAATGGTTTTGTGAATTATTATTTCACAAACTATTTTTGAGCCGAGTTTTGTACTTGTAGCTCCAACAACTTAGGAATGGTGGAACTGTTAGTGCTGAAAGAATCGGACGGCGTACGGCGGACGGACAGACAAAATATTATTACATATATACAGTCTACAACCCGCCAAACACAAACTGTGAAAGTTTGAGGGGTTGTTAATTTGTTTTTTTCCCTTAAACTCGAACGATTGCAAAGGTTTATTATAGAATAAAAAAACAATAGTATTTTTTCTAGTATTTGCAGCCATAATTTATATAAGAAACAATTTTTTAGTACAAAAAAAAATTGAGCAGTGTTCGGCTTAATGCCGAACTTAATAAAATGTCAATTGTTAAAAAAGGCTTAAATAGGATTCATTTAATTAGTTCGAATACTCTAATTAAAAAAAAACTCAAGAGTTTTTGATTCAAGATTAAGTTAAGATTTAATATTTTTCTTTTAGTTACAGATAAAGAAAGAAAGACTACATTGAACATAAAAACAGTAAAAGTAAAAACAATTTTAAATGCCACACTGACCAAAGAAAGTAATCACAGTCAAATCCCTCTAAGTCGAACTCCCACTTAGTCGAATTTCCCTCAAACTCGAATTTTTCGCCATATTTTGACATTCCTCTTCCCGATTTTCCATACAAAAACTAAGTCGAACTCCCTCTAACTCGAACTAATTTTGATGTCCCGTAAAAATTCGATTGTATTTTTGCTCGCAACATGAAATTCTGCAAATACTTATTTATCTAAAAATTAGCTAAGAACTTAGTAAATAATAACTAGTAAATATAGCCAGAGCATCAAAGGCCTCGGCTAGCAAATTTAAGTAATAAAAAAACATTCATGATGTGCAAAAAAAGTACTAAACAAGCCAACGTTCACGGCGCTCCCAGTTTGGCATTTGTTGAGATTTTAGGTTAATTAAAATGGCGTTATTAATATTATTTTTGAAGCGCAAGCTACCAGGGCCGTAGGCTAGGCAAACCTATAAATAATTACGATTACATCACAATTCCCAAAAAGTGACAGAAAAAATTCAATCCATTTTTTATTCGGGTCGTCCCACTGTGTGGCGTCTCGAAGGAGGCCCGCGTCTCCCATTCGGAGTTCTTGTGCAGCATTTCGCAACTTCGAATAAATTACGCGTGTGTGGCAAGTATCTGTGTGCGCCTAATTAAGTCAAAAACGTTACCACGCTCTTGAGAGAGAGACAGACATTACCTCACAGTTGCCTGCTGCTGCTGTTGCAAATCCATCTTAACGCAGCCCAACGGCTACCATTTAAACCCGACACCGTCTTCGGTGTCTTGTCTTCGTTTTTATTGCACATTTAGGCATTTTATTTATTTATTTTTGTTTATGTAACAGACCTACATGCAATCGGATGACTTTGACACACTTTTTCGAGCGCACACAGACACTGATGCCTCCTCCTCCTACTCCTGCTCTTCTCGTGGCGTTTTAAGCTGGAGCTTTGGTGTGCTGCTTTTGCCGCTTTAGGCAGCAGTTCGTTGCGACGCGGTTGCTCTTTATGTGGGATGAAGAGAAAGAGATTCGTTGTATCTGCCGGTGATGGAGGGAGGGAGAAGCGCTATTAACTTGGCGTTCGCAAAAATGTTTGCTCCAAATTTAGTCTTGCACTTAGGCGAGAGCCCGATGAAGAGATACAAAGATATGTTTGCTCAATGGGTGGGGAGGGTCTCGTTTCCATTTTTGTTTTGTTTTGTTTCTTTTTTTTTTTTGGAAACTTACATAATTGGTATGGGAATCGTCTGTTTGACTGTTGCCTGTGTGTGCGCTCTCCTCTTCTGTTTGCCTTCGTTTTGAGAGAGACATTAAAGCCGCCGGCGTTGGTGGTGGGTTGGAGCGGGGATGAGATGTGGTTTCAAAGCTTTTAGCAGCCTTAATTGTCAAAAAACGAGGATGCAGATAGTGAGAACGGTCTTCGAGATACTTTCGCTTTTAATGAGGCATCGCCCTTCTTTGCTTTAACACCCCCCCTGACTGACGACGATGAGGAAGATCTATAAAAACAAAAAAGGACGAAAGAAAGGAGAACGTTATCTTTTCTTGGAGAAGAGAGCAATTTGATGCTTGAAGGACGTTTATCTTTGTCACTGAGATGCCACTATCCTCTCCTCGTCGGTCGTCGGTCGTCTGTTGGTGTTTGATGAAAGACAATTACAATGATTCAGTTGGATGATTGAGTTGTAGTCGTCGGGGGGTGGTTGTTGGGACAAGGTAATGGCTTTTTTGGAGAGTTAATTTCTACTGAAGGAGAGAGAGACATTTTAAATCTGCTTGGCGGGTGACGTGATTGCTGCAGACAGGTGTCCGAAGTGATTGAGGGAAGTTGAGTGGATTCTGAGGAAAGGGCTTTACGACGTTGTGTTCCTGTAGTTGAAGGACGAAAAAAGTCCGTAGTTTTTCTGCAGTCTGAAATCTTTTTTTAAGCACAAATCCATTCTCCTCGTCCATTTCTCACCGTCACTGAGTGATGAGTGGATTTTGTGTAGTTGACGTGGCGCCAGAGACCTGAACTCTTGGTTGCTTATGATCTTTGTGGCTTACTTTTATGTGCCTAAGACTCTTTATCTTTCAGTAAACACATTCAGTCGTTTCGGCTAGATCACTAAATTAACTTAAGCCTTTTATGGTCTTCTAAGAACCTCGAATTTTCGAGAAAACTCTGGGAATGTGATGCTTAAGTCCACAATAGAAGGATATTTATTGCTTTTCTATAAAAATTGGGAAGTTTAAGAACTTCCATCTGTCTACAAAGGTGCAAGTTCTTCGATGAGGGCACGCGGTCAATTGTTACGATCATCTTCATCATCATTAGTGGCGTAACAGCCCGCGAAGTGCCAGAGCCTAGCTGTTACGATCAGTTGAACCAAAAACTCAAACGATCCTCTTAAGAAGCAACATTAGATAAATTGTGTCCTATTTTTCAGCATAGTACTGCTTGATCTTCAATCCACAATCGTCCAAGATCCTTGTGATCGTGATTTTTTCGAGGATTGTTTTTTTTTTGGCTGTGTCCGTATAACAAACCGTGAATTCAGCAACCAAAACTTACATTACACATTTTTCAACGCTTGACGAGTTTAGAAGTTTTTCTAGGACTTTCTTAAAGGTCGAAAGTTCAAAGCCCAACATTTTTTGAATATTTAAATCTTGAAGAAATTCCGAAATTTCCAGTTTTTTAAACCTGTCAAGTCCCAGCGGCTCAAAGGCAAACATGTTTCTGATTTCTGATGACACTGAATCTCCCAAATTCGTATTTTTGAAACCTTCAAAGGCGCAGAAACAACTTTCTCATTTAATTTTTGCCAAGTTGAATATTTTTTCATCAAAATCATGAATTTTCGGAGTCCTTCTGGTCCTTTACTTTGCTCGGCTTTACATCAACACGGTGAAGATGACCACAGAGACTTCCAATGGACCTCTAATACCTTGAAACTTACAACATAATTTCGCCGACCTAAAATCTGTGAAAACACATAAAGAACTTCCATTATTTTCCCATCAAATTAGGTCCTTCTGATGTTCATTCAGCTTAACCAACAGCTGGCTTTGATTCTGTTCAAGCAGTGACAGCTGTCACTCACTGTCACTTCGCTGTCAGACTTTTTTGCCGTTGGCAGCACTTTTCTATCCAAATGTCGGAAAATTCAAATCTTGCGTGAATTGTAGGACACTCGATAAAATAAACAAACAAAAGATTGCGTCTCTTTCCAAATATCGTCAACCAAAGGACTTTTCGGTCACCGATCACGCGGAAATTCTTTCCTCAATCACGCGGCACCTCAGCAACTCTTTACGTAACCTCTTCGCTGGCGTCTGCTCTCAGTCATCTGCCAAATCGGTCTCACAAGCTCCAGAAGAGTCTTTCCCTCACGCCACAGACCCTGCCAGCACACACCTCATCCATCCCACCAAAAAAGCTGACCTACTTCCCAAGACAAAACGCCGACAAGTACCTTCACGCGCTAACACCGTACAGCTCCAGACTGTCAGTCACTCTTGACATTAGCCAAGGTTGTTGTCGGCACAATTGGCCGTGTGCCACACGAGCCATAACAGCTCCGACCGGCTTTCCGTCTCTCCAACCATAGCAACCAGCTGTGAGAAAGATTTGTTCTTGCCTCAAGTCCTTAATGATGCAACAAATTATGGTCAGGCATCATTTCGTCTGCGCCTCACGGTGTCCGCATTCTCAAAGACAGGACGACATGGCACCCCAACGAGGAAGTGCCCCACAAATCTTTACACGCTCGGACAGCACGCTATTTAGAGCGTCCCACGCAGAATCAACATGTGTCGCCAACGCGATCAAAATAATCCCACGTGGAATCGTGGGAATTCCACGTGGCAAAAAGCTCTCGAAATGAAAATCTGACCCCAAGCGAAGCCGGAAAATTGTTGAAATAAATAAATCACTTTTGAGTCCTCAGTCCCGCGACACGCCCCCGAAAAAAAAAAAAAAAATCTCCTCAATTTCAAATACAGGCCATTGCCAAGCAGAATAATTCTTTTTCGTTTTTCGCCGCCGCCTCGTCGTCAAAAAAAAAAATCAAACGCGTCTGGCACTTCTCTCCTGTTCACAGCAAAATAAACATCTTACATAACCCGCCATCGAATAACAAAGTATCTCATAAATAAAAAATCATGCGATAGAATAATTTAATCGCAACAAAAGAAACAAAATCATAAGCAGCTAGTTGAATTTCGAATTCTTCGATCGAAAGAGAGAAGAGGCCGCTCGCGAGGACGCCTCCTTGCTCTTGCGATACCGATCGTGTATGTAGAGAAAAAAAAATTCTTTGAATTACCGAATCAACACTCAATTCAACACACAAACTGGGATCACCTCAGTTTCCCTGGCACATTTCCATCAAAAAAGAAAAGAAAAACCGAATTTGTGTGTTCGCCTTGTGTTTTTTTTTTTTTTTCGCGTATGTTTCCAATTTATCTTTTAATTTATCCCGATTAAATTTGACGATATCATCATCAGCAATGAATTGTTTTTGTCACGGTGGATTGTTTGGGAAAAATTTTATCCGCCAACGCCGGCTCGCTTGACACCCCTTAGTTGCTAAGGGGGTGGCTTTTCATTTCGGTTTTAGTGGAACTGCTTCCTCATTGGAAAATTTATAGCGAACCGCCGGGTTTCCTCTCTCGAATCGCGGGGCATTCCTGGGAAGTTACGAGGTACGATTGAGCAACAGGTACAAAAAACTAAAGTGAGTTGTGCGATGGTTTCGTAAGACAACGACAACGACAACGACAATGGCGACGATAAACGGAAGAGAACAGCGGGCATTTGTCATGAGAATAATTGTGTGCAATAGTTGAATCAGCGGAAATAATTGAAGTGCACGCTGATGGCTTAAAAGCTGTGCTGTGGCGATGAGTAAGCCGGGTGGTGAAATAATTGTGTACCTGTGGTGGGATTCTGTTTTCGGAAAATTTATCTCAGTGCTATTTTTAGCCCGGCCAGAGAGATTCGATTCATCACAGAGTTTCCCCCCGTGTGTTCTCGGATCGGGTAAACAAACAATCGACGAATTGTTCTACTTTTGGAGATGAGTGATGTTTGTTTTCGGGGTGACGCAGAGGTCGTGTGTGTTAAGAGGGGGGTGTGTTGAATAGTGGACTTTAGACACTGGCTATGGGAGGTGGGAGACAGTGTTCTAGAGATTCGGCTCTGGTGGAAAATCGGTGACTGATAATTGTTGTGGTCCAGTGGCAGAAGTCATATCTCCAATACACTGTACAAATCCGCTGCCAATCTGGCAATGTTTTTTTTAGAAAAGGGGTCGGAGTATCCTGTTTAAGACACAGTACGGGCCGAAGGTACCAAGGGAGAGATGGGAAGAAGAATTAAAAGTAAAAGATTCACTAGAATTGTTCGACTGTCTTTCAATTTGATTCGCAATGCTTAACTCCACGAGAGTCCTAAAAACTTTCCAAATCCTCCTATAACAAACATTTCTGAACGCTCTCCGAACCTAATATTTCTTTTTAAGAGTCCTTAAACTAAGCAATGTTTTTTTTTTTTTTATTTTTCATCAGTCTCAAATTGCAAGTGTACAAAAAAAGTCGAATGCCATCAAATCGCAACTCCGTGTCTTCATCCATAAAATGACTGATTACCCGATTTTGAAGTTAGTGTGCAGTTTGTGGATTGTGCCTTATGTGACCTGTGTCAGTTCCCTTGCTCGTAAAAGTGAAAATCATGGTCATAAAAAGTTAGTTTTGAAGCTTCGATAGTAGTCTGCATTGAATTTATAGTTTTTCGTCGTCGATTTGAAAATAACAATGGTCAAATATTGCACCAGAACCACGCAAAGAAGCATTCGCTCAGAATGGAGTAGATCTTAAAATGGAATAGTTTTTTTTTTTGCATAAAATGGATTCCGTAGAACTGCGTAAGATTCACAGAGCTTCGAATCTGGAAAATATTAGGTTGTCAAATATCTCTCTTCCGCCTTTTTGTCTTTTGAATTTTCCGGCTATGTACAAAGCGCTACAGAGCTCGTATCCAAACTAATCATGCATAGCGTCGTTTTGTAGGTTATGTCAAAACCTTTCAAATGATGTATTGCCAGATACGAGCTCTGTCGCGCTTTATACATAGCCGGAAAATTCAAAAGACAAAAAGGCGGAAGGGAGATATTTGACAACTTAATATTTTGGGTTAACTCTGCCGAATCTGAATCAAACATTTGTTTCATCAAAAAGGAAAATTATTTTTGAAGCAATTTCTTGTTGATTTCAAGTTGATCTGAATTATAAACTAAGGCGTGAAGACGAAGAGGCTTAATTGATTGGTTCAAAGGTGTTTTTTATAAGAGGAAAGACTTAATCCAAACATTCATTTCAATCCAATGTTTGTAGGCTTAAAATCTTTAATAAAGCCAACACTCCTCGCAGCTAGCCTCTTACATTTGTTATCCGCTTGCTTTTCAGTTCCTGACAGTACAAAATGAATGGAAAATAATTAAATAAAGTCTTTCATTCTGTTTTCTTTCATTTTCATTTATTTGTTTGCAACTTTTTCTAACTTACAAAGTGCTACAAGACGCTGTAGTCTTTTAGAAGCAGAAATTACAATGCAAGATTATTAATTCAATTACAAAAAATAAAGCAATAATACAAAAGAACGATAAAGTCAATTCTCATTACTTAATATTTTTATCAGAAACATAAATAGTTTTGACAGCAAATATTGCATTCATCGTCATGTCAAACTCGTCCTCTGGAATGTGGTCAGCCATTTCATTTATTCATACAAATTCCTTAATTTCATTCACACTGTTGTAACTAGTCTTCACTTGATCTGAATTTGAAGACTCGTGGTTTTCGGATTTAAACAATGAGGCAGTCTCAGTAAACTAAGAGAGCATATAAACACACAACATCTCATTTAGCTCATTTATCAGACTTTTGCGGCAAATCTTCTCTTAATCTGATTTTTGGTCAGTTAAACTTCTCAGACTTCTCTTGGTTTCTCTTTGTAGACTTAATGGATAAACACGTGTGCATAAACAAATCAATCTTACAAGTTTCTTTAAAAAAAAAAAAACCCTCATGCACTGTTTATATTCAATTATTTCGATTGAAATTCATTTCTAAAATTCACACGGTTTCTGCAACAGAGCACGTCCACGTAACCTTGAAATAATTTCAGACATTGTTCAACCGTAAATTAGAATTAGGTTAGTGAAAAAGACTTTCATTATTTATGGCTTAAGTGATTGAAATCTCGTCAAGTATTCCAGATCTAAGTCCATTGTGAAGGTGACATTTCGAACTAAAAAATAATGCTTTTGTTGTTTCTTGTTATAACCTTTCAGTTGTAAATTAAAGTGAAACAAATTTCAAAAGGTTTCTATTTTCAACCAACCAACTGTAGTTTTTGATTTTATTTTGCTGGCTGGTATGCAAAAGTTTCAATGACAGGCTGAATAAAAATTGATGGTTTAGAATTTATGGAAAGTTGTAATTTGCACTTTATATAAGTTTTTATCAATTTCGGAAAAGTGAAAATCTGTGATCCATTCTATTCTTCTTATTATTATTATTAAACTTTATTGAAAAATAAACAAATTATAAAACAAAAAAAGAGATTAAGCTCTACCTCGATCCGTTCTATATTTTTTTTTTTCTTTATTGGTAGCACAAAAAACTATAACTTGTCTACATACGTACAGAGGTTTATGATAAAATCCTTTACAGCTAAAATATGCTTTCCATTCTCATTCTATTATATTTTTCAGTATTCGTTTTTCGCAGTACGTTCTTTCTTCTGTATTGCAGTAAAATGCATTTTCTGTTGCCAATTGCTATACATGTAAATAGTGATTGTATTGGCATGCTCAGTTTTTCTTAATTCCACAAAAATGGTCAACAATGGTATTGTTTGGATTTCGTCCTACGGCGAACACTCCACCAAACTCTTAAAAGAGGTTTACGCCATTTTGAGGTGTAAGCCTGTCCCCGGCCGTTCAATTCAGATTATTCTAGACTAAATTTTTATTTCCAGCAATCACAAATTTTTTTGTACGGTACTAAAGCAATAAGCAATAAATCGCATGTGGTGAACCGATTGACTTAGTTTTTTTGCCGATTTTTCCGAAACCTGAACTGTGTGAATTTTCTTGCCACACCATTTCGATTATTTTATTTATTTATAGTTTTAATCAACGACATTTATTACTAACCCATTTATTACCGAAGACATTTAAAACTAAAATTTCAAATTTTCGGTAACACAATCTTATTAAATGATGTTCAAGAAACACAAAAATATTTTTTTATTTTAAAAAAAGGAGTTGTGGTTTTTAGGCTGTACCCAAGCAAATACAATGGTAGTAAATGGGTTAATGACAAAATTGCAAGACCACAAGCAACAAGGCTCTTTATTTTTTGTAACTAAATTCATTTGAACAGTTACTTAAAGGTTGGTGAACGCTTATACACTACTTCGACATGGATTTACTTCCAATTTCATTTAATTATTCATCTTCTCAAATTGTGTGAGATTCTTTAGAGGTAAAGAGTTTATCTCATTAAGGTCGTGGAAGAAGTAACTTCCTAGTGTTCTGTGCCTCAGGTGACAAAGGCTGGGGCAGTGACAGAGGAAGTGTTGTGTTGAGAGACAGGGCTGTTAAAGAAATTGCCAAATGTCAAAGTGTTGCGTTTCCCGGAAATGGTGCATATTTTTTTTTAAATAATGACTTCCAATAGTGGCTTCTTTTTTTATTTTTTCGAAGACCTGCGTTTTTTGCAGTCGTTAAGGAGGTTCCCAAATGTCAAAGATGTGCGTTTTTTTAAGTGATTGAGACTCTGGATCGCTAAAGAAGCTTCTAAATGTCAAAAAGCTGAATTTTTTGAAGTGATTGGGACGCATCATTCAACCGGATCGTTTAAGAAGTTTCTAAATGTCAAAAAATTATTCATCTTCTCAAATAGTGTGAGTCCAGGGAATTAACCCGGCGATTAAATATTTAACATTTACAAGTAACATCACAACTAGTTTTGACAGCAACTATTGCATTCAGCGCTCTACCAAACTGAAAAAAACATACAATTCAGTCTAAGTGCCTCCTCTGGAATGTGGTGAGCCATTTGATTTATTCAAAGGCCTTTGATGGGCTGCTTGTTTTCCTATTACATAATTATATTACAGTCTCTGATAAACACTCGCAAATGCATCGAAACACGCGACCTTCCTCAAGAAAACCTCCCCCATTATTCTCCTCGATTTCAATGTCAGGTTGCTCTTGAAATCCCAACCATCCTCCCTCCGGCACATGCAACATTCCAACTCAACTTACATCAGCATCAGCACATGTGATTGTGGCCTCCCTTACGACACCGCCTGGCCGTCCTCTCTCATTATATCGAGTTACACAAACTTCTATTCTCTCTTTCGACCCGTCCAATGTTACGTAAGAACGCCTCTTTTTCCGCGTAACACAAACGCAACCCGCCGCCAATACACGATGTCTAATGAGTGTTTGATTTGTGAATTACTGATTATGACACATCCGAGCGATATTACGCGCCCGCCGTCGTCGTCGTCTACGTCTACAGTTACAACTGCCGCGAAAATTGATTCCAACACGATAAACCGCTCCATAAACAGCATAACACCATGCAACCGCACCGCGTCAAACACACCCGAGGCCAATCTTCACATCACCATAAGTGGTTTCCGAACATAACGAACATACCCGCATCGCGCAACGTGCCGCAGCTCGGTCGTATTCGGATTTCATTTACAATCAAAGGCGGTCGGCCTTAAAAAAAAAAAAAAAGCACCTTTTTTGTATCTCCGCTGTCGTTTGAGACGCGCTGAGACAATTCCGCAAATAATTCGCTCTAATTATCCGGCCTCCGGAGGGACCATGGCGTGACGTGGATGCAGGCATCAAATTAAAGCCTCTCATTCCATCTGCGCCTCGGTTTTATGACCCAGAAAGCCGCCAAGACGTGTGTGGGGGAGCCTTTCGTGTGTGTGGATCTTCAAGGAATTGTCAGTTCTGCTGATTGAATGGCAGGATTTTTACGAGTCCATCCACTCGTCGTCCTCCGGGGATGAGCCGGGTGTTTTATGAATTTCGTGGGTTTGCGCAAAAAAAAAAAAAAAAACCCGCAAAAATCCGCACATAAATATGAAAATAGACCTCAAGGACATTGGTGCGGTGTGCGGCAAGTGCCATAACGGCATTGAATGGTCCTAAAGAGAGAGATTGCTTTGAAAATTTGTTGTTGTTGCTGCTGTGTGGGGATGGTGTGTTGGAGGATTATGAAATTAGCTCTGGGAGCTGAGAGGATGGTTGGATGGATGGATGGATGGATGGATGCCACGGTGGCAGCTGAGTTGGTAGTTTCATTTCGTTCTTTCCTCAAAAAGTGGAAGGAAAAAAATAAAAAAAAAAAAACTTCTCAAGTAGTTTCGTCGTCAGATGTCGCTTGGGTTTGATAACTGTTATTGGAGCGTGAATGTGTACCGGTGTGGTGAGGGGTGAGTTCTCTTTTGCGCCTTTGACGCATTAGTGACGGATGTTTGGTTCTTTCGAAAACAAAGTTTCCACGGACACAAAGGTCGAAATTTTGTTGTCGATGACGGAGTGGTGTCGTTCGGCGTTAATTGCGAGGCTGAAAGGGTCGTTGAACTCAGTGGTTTTTTTGGGCAAATGGCCAGATAGGAGGTCACTTGGATCGCGTGATGTTGCTTTAATTTGGCGTGTGAAAGGGGAGTTTTGTGTTTGTGACTCAGCTTCATTTAAACGTTATGCCATTTTTTTCTTATTAAGGAAACCAAACTTAAAGAGAAAAAAGTCTTAAAAGAAGTCTCAGACTTTTAGACTAAAAGAATTCTAAGTTGTAGCTCTTTTCCACACATGGCTGCTCACCGAGTAAAAATGTACTAGAGTTTTTGTTAGAAGAAACCTAGCGTGTGGAAATAAAAAATACATTCGTTCCACACATTCGTCTCAAAAACCTATTTCGAATTCGGGAATAGACTTTCTCTGAAATCTAACGTTGCATAGTCTTTTCTATGCTTGAATTTAATTTTTTTTTCAGTTTATCCACTCAATTTTTTAAAGTTTGAAACAAAAGTGTGTACTTAAGAATGATGCCTCGCTTATCGTGTGGATTTCAATCGTCTCTGTTTAAAACCGTCATCACGTGTTGTGCCATGTGACACGTTAAATTCGAAATAAAAATAATTTTCAAGGATTTACAATAAAATTACGTACAAAAAAAAAACTCCATAAAAATCACCACATCCTTAACAACATTAACCGACCAGAAAAAGTTCACATCCCCGTGGGCGTTGAATTCCCCAAGCAAAGTACGACATCGGTGCTTACGCACTTTTGCCTTTTGCGTCATTGGGCATTGCGCACTTAATCCCTTACCTCGCACCACTACCCTCATCACAGCAGCCTTCCAATCAATCGGCTTTTAAAAGAAAACCACCACCCACTCGTTGTCGAGCTCCTGGGTCAATGTCTTCCACTTGTTTAGTGCTCTGTGCCGTGCCGTGCTGTGAGCGATGAAGATCCCCCCACTAAAAGTACACAAGTCTGCACAAAGGGCATTAATCCTCTTTATACCCGTGGCACGCCTTGTCTGGATCTCAAAGTGCGGCCCCTCAACGGAGAGAGCGGTTCAAGCGTTCAAAGCACTTCATCCCCGCCAAAGTATCTCCTCCACGCGAAAGTTACGGCTTTTTTGTGGCTGCCGAGTGTGTGCAGCGAGTTCGCCCGGGAATTTACTCACTCCCGGGGGAGAATTAAACTCAGAAAGTCTCATGGGACGTGCCTTTTGACAGAAGACAAAGAACAGAATCCCAACGCGAGGGGCTAATTAAGATCCATGTACGCGTAGCGTATAACGAAATTACTTTTTTTTTTCTCCTTCATTCCTTTCTCTGCCGCTCGTTGTTTATCTTGGCATTAATCAGGACACTGGAGGAGGAGTCCAAGGAGACTGCAACAAAAGATACTTTTCGCACACACACAGTCGAGTTACGAGTAATAATTGTTTCGCTGTACATTCGCAATCTTTGGTTGGACAACACGCCGCCAAACGCTCGCGCCATCAGCGCTTTTGTTCGCTCAGCGATTTGGGTCAAGGGAATTCTCCACGCGTGCATTGTCACTGGACTGGCATTAAAATTTATTGCTGGTAAATATTGAAGCATATGTGAGGCTTTAAGCAAAAGGAGTGGAGGAGCGAATGAGAAATTAAAAAGGAGCCTCCGGACCGCTGTCAGATGTCGTGGCGTGGCATGCCGTGGCGGGCAGGCAGGAGGAGGGTTCCACAAGTGGTGTTGAATTTTTTAAGCATTCCCGGAGACGTGGGTATTCGGATCGTGGGCATTCCGCCTTTTCTATTTACTTCGGGCGCACAAATTCCAATAACTGTCAGGGCAGTTATCGTCTGGATGCTTTGGTATTTGGTGGAAGTGGGCGTGGGTCTGATTCATTGTTTGCTTGGAAAGAGGGGCGGGGATAGTCGGGTGAGGGTATAAATCTCAGTCAAGTTGTAGACCAAGTGGCTGTGGACTTGTGCAACAAGCGGGATAAAAGGCGATTGGCAAATTTAACCTAGGAGTGGAAATTGGTTCGAAGATTGAGACGAGTGGTCGGTGTTGAATAATTTGGTGGTTGGTTTCGTGTGGCTCTATCTACAGCGGTTTTCTTGGGATTTGGGAAGTCGTTGAGAATCCAGTTTAACGATTTATAGACAACCAGTCAGGGTTTTCGAAGTTAATAGGACAATCGTTTTTTCTTCAATACTTTTTTTCGGAACTTAGAAGCCAAGCAATTTTTACTTCTTTAGCGATTTTACTTCTTCACAATGGGCCTAATCTAGCCTAAATGTGATAGTAGGCAATTGGTCCTGCAGCCACCAACTCCAACCTCTGCGTCGTCTATGAATTGAATCCCGAACCGAAGTCCGCAGGGATTCAGACAGAGTCCCAACCCAAGACCAAGTTATTAGCTGTCAACGACGCGTCACAAAAACGTCTCTTTCACCACCTCTTTGTTCCAAAAAAAAAAACTTTTTTTTTACGATTTCTTCGTGACATTTGAGTGACATTCAAGCCGCAAACGTGCCAACCAAATCCCAACCACCCCCCAACCAAAGGTCCATGACACTTGCGCTTACTTGGGCCTAAAGTCATCGAACTCGACCAACCACCACCAGCTGCGTGGCACTCGAAAAGTTCTCCGCATCCCCCCAAAAAACTGCCACCTACGTAAATTGGAACGCCCCTCCATCGCGTCGGGGTTATGCAATCAATCAATGTTTGGACTCGAATGACACCGAAAACAACTCGACCACCTCTCTCTCTCACCACGATTGGTCTTGTCCGACGGCTTAGCCCGGCCCACGGTGACTATTTAACAAAAAAAGAATTATTTTTATATCTCAAGCGACGACGGGCAGTTCAATGTGCTCGCGCCACAGCTAATTGATAAACAAAGAACAAAACAACAGACGAGAACGTCAACGAAGGAGGAAAGAGAAAAACACTTCGCAACACATTGACGTGCACTGCGGCGCGTCGTCGTCGTCGTCGTCGTTGTTGTTGTTGTTGAAATGCGCCGCAGCTTTTTGTATGCCTTTCTCCGGAACGCCTCAAGGACAGGTCTCCCGATATGAATTGATATCAGATTCCAAGAATCGGATGGCACACGCAAATACAAAGCCCCGCACTCACACACGGGACAAAAAAAGAAAGCTCAATTAATTATTAGCCGAGCCGCCAACCGCATGAATTTTCATGGAAATGGATAATTAACAACGTTTCACGACCAAATCCGATGTTGTGAAGACTTCACCGCGTCCAAAACCCGAAAGCCGACAACGGCTCGTTTGCCATAACCTTGGGGATTTCGTTCTTCGGTCGTTGGCGTTTGTGGTTCGTTCACCATGGACGTCGTGTGCGTGAGCGTTTTGGATACACACAGAGACGCTTTGTCCCGAAAAATGTTGTGGACCCTAATTGATGGATTACCAGGCCCCACGTCGCGTTGGAGGGGCGCAAGCAGATGGGTCATTATTCTTGTGGCACCGAAATTGCAGATAATTGCGTGTTTATTGCACGGCGCTGAGGCGAGCGGAGCAGTCTAGTCGAACGGCGGACGTTTAAATTGTGTGAGTCGCGCCATCGTCGCCACCCAGTGTTGACTCTGGGAATAACCCAAATCGATTGTCGACCGTCATTTGGGGTAGTAAATTACACTTAACCGGGGTTTCTGTTCATATGAGGGGTGGCAGCAATGCATCGTACTTCACAGCATGGCCGCTGTCGGGAAAAATGTACGCCAAAGTTTCTGTTGCTAGGAACACGTGTGTGGACGAGGGTGAGGTCCTTTGTTTTTTTTTTTATTGCGAGTGAGAGGTCCTTTTTTTTAATGAAATTTCCTCCCTTCACAGCCTTGTGGCCTTCGATCGAATTAGTGTAATGGAATTGATGATGGGGACTTATCGCGGCGTGTGTTTTCCACTTAATTTCGAGTGGATGTCATTTGAATGATGGGCAAATGGACAATTTTCGATTTATTTTTGACTCCCGGGAGGTTTAAGTGTGTCGCTATTTTTGGTTTCTTGATGAATTTTTAAGTGGAATCTGATTGTTTTACCTTTTAAAAAGGTCTGGGGTGAACAGGGTCGGTTAAGAGGCAACCAAATGTGAAGCAGTTCTCTGTGTTTTTTTTTTTCTAGAAGATTCATAAAAAAAGCGACTGCTTCCAGGGCCCAAAGGAGTTTATTTACTTTTTATTTCGTCTTTTTTTTAAGGAGCTGGATTTTTTTTTTGTTTGGCGACGATAAAGGGTTTGAGTCGTGTGACACGGCTGTTAGAGAGATTGCCAAATGTCAAAGTGTTGCGTTTTCTGGAAATGTTGCATATTTTTTTTAAATAATAACGACTTCCAAGACCTAGAGCAGTGGCTTATTTTTAATTTATTTTTTCGAAGACCTGCGTTTTTTAAATATGTGCGTTGATGTGTCTAAGGCGTGCACTTCAACAGAGTCGTTAAAGAGGTTCCCAAATGTCAAAGATGTGCGATTTTTTTAGGTGATTGAGACGCTGGATTGCTAAAGAAGCTTCTAAATGTCATGTTTTTCGAAGTGATTGAGACGCATCATTCAACCAGGTCGTTAAAGAGGTTCCCAAATGTCGAAAACCTGCTTATTTAATGTGTTTGTGGCCTGCTCTTCAAAAGGGTCGTTAAAGAGGTTGCAAAATATCAAAAATTTGAATTTCTTTCAAGTGTTAGAGTCGTACTCTTAAACAGGGTTGTTGAGGAGTTTCCCAAATGTCAAAAAGCTGCATTTTTCGAAGTGATTGAGACGCATCATTCAACCGGATCGTTAAAGAGGTACCCAAATGCCAAAGACCTGCTTATTTAATTGTGTTTGAAGCCTGTCCTTCAAGAGGGTCCTTAAAGAGGTTGCAAAGTATCAAAAAGTTGAATTTCTTTCAAGTGTTGGAGTCGTACCCTTCAACAGGGTCGTTAAGGAGGTTCCCAAATGTCAAAAATGTACAATCTTTGAAGTGATTGATACTCTGGATCGCTGAAGAAGCTTCGAAATGTCAAAGAGGTACGTTTTTTGAAGTGATTGAGACGCGTTATTCAACCGGATCGTTTAAGAAGTTTCTAAATGTAAAAAAGTTGCGTTTTTTGAAGTGATTAAGACGCGTAATTCAACCGGATCGTTAAAGAGGTTTCTAAATGCGATAGAGCTGCATTTTTTTACGGTACTTGAATCGTGTAACAAAAAACCGACGAGTTGGCCAATCAGAGCAGATTCTTTTTTGTAACCAATTTTCTTTAAGCTTTTTTTAATCCAATTGTCATTTTCCTGCATAGCTATCATTTCAATTTTCCTCAGATTTTCTCATTTCATTTAATGCAACACGTCTTCCGACCAACTTACGACGTGCTCCTATTTATTGGAAGCTCTACACGCTTGTTCCCATTTACGACACCACAGGAAGTGCCAATAAAACCGCAGCTAACAAACACCCCACAGAAACGAGTCTTTAAAAAACAAAAAAAAACCGCACACGGTCACCAAAGTTCCACTTAAAAGTTCCCTTGTGATTTTTTTTTTACGACGTGTCTTACCGGACACTTTTATCTCTTTCCACACACAAGGACTCGCCTTCAACCACCGCACCGCATAACATAACCTCCAACTCAAGAACACATGCACCGGAATCAAACAAACCCACTGCGCTCACGGTCGACAGTCCTCTGTCTCTCCACCACCACTTACCGACAGTAATTTAAAACCTTTTTTTAGTGATTTCACCAGCAATTAACTCCTCGCACATTTACACCGACGATATGAGCCACAAAATGAAAACCAACCACCCCCTCGAGTCGTAAACAAAAAACCCTCGTTATCTTTCTCTCGGTTGCCTCTCTTGCGTCGCGGGGGGGGGGCGATATAACCGACCGAGAACAACAACAATAGAAGACGAAAAAAAAAAAAGAAATAATAATAACTGTTTTCGTGACCACAACACGACGGCGATGAGCGAATTTTCAAATCCAAATCAACAAGCTGCTGCTTTCCCTCGTTCGCCCGCCCTTCCCATGGTGGCGATTTATTTGCGATTCGTTTTTTAACCAAATATAATTAAATGAATATATACGTAGCCCCATCGAAATCTTGTTGACAGCTTTACAAAAAAAAAGCTAAACAAATAAAAAAAAAAGAACTCTCACCAAAGATAACAACAAAGGCGAAGGCAACAAAGAACGAAAACAGAAAAAGTAAATAAATAAACAGAGCCAAAAACGGATTTTCTAGTTCTTCTTCTTTCATTTTGTACTCGAGAAGAAGTGTCGGTGTGTAGCATTTCTCCAATGAAAAGGAAAATGAACAAGAAGAAGTATCTAACGCCAGAGAAGACACACATGCAAGCGAAACAACAAAAGAATCATCCCCACACGGCGTGGCGCCCAACGATGGTGTACATATGTCACATTCCGTCGTTCGCGCGTTGTCGACATTTTTTTCGTCGTCCAGAACGCGCTGCTGCTGCTGTGGTGATAATTTTCTCGCCCCCTCCCACTTGTGTGCTGTGCTCTGTGTGTGCTTGCAACCCCCTCAGCCTACACCACCACCCCCTCTGACAGCCTCTGTACATCAAGCAGGTCATCCACCCCACTTACGTCAAAAAAAAAAAAAGATACCTACATGCACAATAAACTGTAAACCGTTCTCGTCGTCTCTCTTTGACGGTTCCCTCTCGCTCTCTCTCTTTTAATCGCTCTTTCTCGTCGAATGTGCGGCGGCCTTCCCTGCTCTTCCTCTCAGCGTCGTTGTCGTTGGGATGAGATGAAGTGTTTGAGTCGTCGCCTTCACAACAAAAAACGACCACGACGGCTTCCCCACCCAAAGCAGTGTTTCTACTTTTTTTTTTAAATTTTGCCAGCCGCACAAAAACTCTCATTAAAGCGGTGTCGCTCATCCGCCCTTCTTTTCTGTCTGTTTTTTTATTGTGTGTTTTTGTTAAGGACTCCCTCCCCCCTCTCAGACAGACGACAAAAGAGAGCGCTCCCCCTAAAGCAGGGCGCACGCTACACACAAAGCGATCCAATCTAAATGACGTAACAGCGTTTTAGTACGTTCTTCTCGCGCTGGATATTTGTGAAAAGTATCTCCATGCGGTGTCATAGTGTGTGTGCGTGTGCTGTGACTCTGTGTGCGTTCTCAACCCCTTGACTGCCCCGTTGATTACACAACACACAACGCGGGTTTTTGAAATCAAAAGAGAGCCTCCAAATAAGTTTCATTCGTTTTTTGGGGACACGTCAAACAAACTGTCAAATGAACTGTCAAACATTCGACCTGTCACTATTCGCCGTTTGAGCTCGGAGTTCAAAAAAAAAACAAAATTAAGTTGTTAAGTAACCCCAAAACCCCTAATTGTTTTGAGCTGTTATATCATCGTAGGCAGCACACAGAGAGACAGAGAGTGAAAGAAAGAGAAAAAGGCAAAAAACAAAAAAAAAACAGAACGCAGATGGCGTGAGGCGTGACACGGAAAAAAAAAGAAAAACCAAAGAGAGCTTTCTGGAAAAATGCTTTCCATACATTTGATTGAAAACAGTTTATTCCTCTAGTGTTGTTCTGTACAAAAAGCGAATAAATGCAAAGTGATTTCCTCCTCGTCTCTCTTCTGAGACTCTTTTTTTCTCTGAGTGGATACAAAAAAAGTTTCGTTCGCTCATTAAGTTAGACACGACACGACGCGGCATTTTTAGTTATGCCGGCTACTGCTGAGTTTGATGGCGCCTTGTCTGCTTTGCTTTGCATCTTTTTTATCCGCTTATATTTTTATGGCCGACTCTCTTTAATCAGGCAGCTCTTTTAGCCTCATTCAGCTACAGAGAGAAAGGAAGCTTTTACGAATGCAAGCGCAAGCGTCTTTTGCGCAACTGCCAAATTAATGCTTCTCTTCAACATTTTTTTTTTTTTTCGTTTTGTTCGCTTTTGTCGTTGGCTTTAGTTGAGTAACCTAAATATTATGGTTCTCCCTGAGATATAACCTCGTTTTTTGTGGTGTAAACAAAAAAAGGAAAAAAAAAAAAAAACTTTGTTATTCAACAAGCAGCAGTGAATGGTGTTGCCACTCTGGAAATTGACTCGTTTTTCGTTTGTGTGTAGCGAGTGCCGAAATCTGCGAATTGAAAGTGCTGATGCGGAAACGAAGATGAGTTTCATAAGGAGCCACTTCTTTTGTGTTGTGCGAGAGCTGTGGAATGGTCTTCTGCATGACGCTGATCTTCTGATCTCCCGGTGTTGTTTGATTTGTCTTTGAAACAATTGTGCAATTTTTCAAAATACAGTCGAAGCCCTCTAAGTCGAATTTTTACGGGATCTCAAAATTAGTTCGAGTTAGAAGGCTTTTTGACTTAGAGGATGGATTTTGTATGGGAAATTGAAGGGAATGCCGGAATATGGAGAAAAAAGAGTTAGAGGGCGTTCGACTTAGAGGGTTTCGACTGTATTTATGTCTATATTTTTCACGAACTTTTAGGTCGCTTTGTAAAAGGGCCGATCTTCAAACAAATGTTCAATTTGTCACAACTTAGCACGATGTCTCAAATCTTTTTTCACAAATTTGTGAGTCGCGTTGTAGACGGAGCAATTTTCTTAAACTTCGTAAATGTTTCTCTCTTCTACAGTCAAATCAACATTCAATCTGTCAATCTTCGTCCTTAATTGAAATCAAAAACATCTCTTATCAAACTGCTACTTTGCAATAAATCGTGTTCCTTGAAATATGAGCCTCCTAATGCACAAAATCTGTTAACTTCATAAAATAAAAAGTTAAAAAATGCCTTGAAATAATATGCATTGTTACTGAAATAGATTACTTACTACAATAGACAAAAAAATTGTCGTTTAATGTTAACTATTCAAGAAATTTGTGGGCGCTGTGGCTTAACCCTACACTGCGCGAATTTTTTTTACTTTTTTTATATAATGTATGGCTGCAAATACTAGAATAATAATTTGAAAAAAAACCTTAGTCTATGTAAATTGGCATGATTATTCCCCTCAAAATATATAAAGCAGATCATCTACAAAGCTTAACAGAGTAATATTGTCATCCATAGTTTATGAAAGACGTAAGAATTGAGTTGTATCAGATCTGCTACACTGCGTAGTTTAGGGTTAAATGGTCAGTGCGTCGGACTGTTAAGCGAGAGCAGCCGGGTTCGAAACCAGCCCGGTGGCAGAACACCACAAACAATTTTTCGCGGCCCCACCTAAAGCGAACGATTGACAATCCTTCTTGAGTAATTTCTGTCACGGAAAACTTTCGTAATTCACCGTTCGGAACCACCATTAAACAGTAGATCCCTTTCACTTGAGTCAAACTCCACAACACAGTGGAGATGCGAACAAGCTATGCTCTGGCCTTGTATGATAGATTATTCAGGAAATTTATAATAAATATAAAAAGTTATAGTTGGTAATAGTCATTTCCAAGTGCTTTGACATTTAAATTTAAGATTTTTACAAAATGGGGTTAGTCAATTTGTGCTCTGAACGGCTCATACATTACATGCGATTTGCTGCAGTCCTAAACATTTTTCTTTTGTTTTCCTACTTCTCAGTTAGAAATTGAGGTGTTAATGGGGCTCATTTTTTATGTTCAACAGTCAATGACTGCCAGACAAAGTGAATCACCAACGCATTTAAAGATATACAATCACTCAGCGGCATATTCGTCCCGCAATCTCTTTTGATTGCTGTCAGTATTCCCATTTGCAATCTTACTCGACTTCCAGATTAGTAATATCTAGAGACAGATTTGCACCTAGTAGCAAACATTTTGATTGCTGCCATATTTTTGTTATTAGGTTTGTTTAACCATTTTCCAACTTTGATTTTTTTTTCTAGAAATGTCTTTGTTGTACTTTGTTTTTAGTTTAACCATGTAATGGCTTATTTATCATCACGAAGAAAAAATTCACAAGCAGAAATCAAATTCGCACATTTCAAAAAAATATATTTCAAAAAAATTATTAAAAAACAAAAATACGTATATGCCCCAATATTAGACAACGATTTCACCTCATTCTGTAAATTTAGCCAAGTCATCTTTCACGACGCTATGCTTTATGTATTTTTTTTGATACAATTGAGACTCAGTTTTGTGTTTAATTTTAGTTTATCGAAGAAGCCATTGACATAAATAATAAACTTACCTTACACAGGCTTGTAATTTACAAAACCATAATCTTGAATAGTTATGAAATTTACAGATAACAGTGGGTCTTTGATTCAAAGAGTCACTGAGTCACTGTGACTTATTCTTAAATTTGAGTGACGAGTTAACTCATTTAAATATGAAACATTGAACAAGCCCAGTGCTATGTTGGGCGCTGGACAATATTTAAAAATTAAATCCCCCTACTTCTCAGTGTCATCATTGGGAGAGACCTTAATCAATTTTTAGGACCAATAGTTTTTCTTTGAACTTCCTTATTTCTTGAAGAAATTCGAATCATTATTGATTTAAGTACTAGTTTTAAATTTAGGTTCATTGGATATTTATTAGGTTGTCAAATATCTTCCATCCGCCTTTTTGTCTTTTGAATTTTCCGGCTATGTACAAAGCGCTACAGAGCTTGTATCTGGCAATACATCATTTGAAAGGTCTTAACATAACCCACAAAACAACGCTATGCATGATTAGTTTGGATACGAGCTCTGTAGCGCTTTGTACATAGCCGGAAAATTCAAAAGACAAAAAGGCGAAAAGGTGATATTTGACAACCTAATATTTAAAGTACAGTCGAACGCCCTCTAAGTCGAAAAGCCCTCTAATTCGAAAACATTTTTTCGACTTTTGGTCTATTTTCAATTCCTTTAAGTCGAATTTTTTGCATTTTTTCTTTTTGCAAAAAATTTCCTCTCGCAACTTGTATGAAGAACACAACTTAACGCTGAACGCTCTGACTCTATCTCAATTTGGCACTAGACCTGGACGACGAACACCTTTCATTTCATGTTGATTTTTTAGTGCAAGCACGTCGGAGAAAAAAGCGCATGTGGTTGCCCTTATTATCGTTTACTTATGCAAGAAAGAAAGAATGTTGACATCAAGAATGAAGATTTGCATGGCGACCTAAACGGCAAACATCGAACCCAAAGAACATGAGAAAATCAAAACTATTCGCCAACGGTTCTTGAAGTACAATCATGTTGGGCGAACACAATTGTCGTCTAGGGCCACATAATCGTCGTCTACACACAACCACAAATGAGCTATAGGTTATTAGTACACGCAACCGTGCGACTCTGTATGAATAATTGTGTTGTTTTGTTGTCCTCAAACAATTTTCTTTAAATATAAAAACAGTTAGGTATGTGAAATGTTTCCAAGCTTCATTTAGTGAATGCATTCGGAGTTCGGATGAGGTCCAACACTGCCTTTTTAAAATAGAATCCCTTTTTAAAAGGCTTCATTCTCTAATTTTAAGCAGTCAATCCAAATTTACGAGCTTTATTACATAATTTCCTGTGTTTTTTCCTAACATGTAGGTATACTCTTTTGAATAAAATAAATTCTTTTAAACAAAAAAAAATATGAATCCCTCTAACTCGATTTTTTTTTGAAAAACCCCTCTAACTCGAACTAATTTTGATATCGCGTGAAAATGCGACTTAGAGGGCATCGACCGTACCTTAAATATATATAATCTGTAACCGATAAAAATAATACGGAAAAGGAAACGAATCGACGCCACTTTTAAAGTCTTCCTGATACACTAACAATGGCAACACATCGCCACCCAATCACTTCCCCTGAAATCTCTTTCTCTTTCACCCCGAGAACCTTGAGAACACTGAACCCGCAATCGCCCCAACGACCAAAACAATTCTCACGAATTCAGCTCTTAAAATAAAACTAAAAAAAGTAAGAAAAAAAGTTCTCTTCTCTTTCGGAGAACAAAAACGTTTTTTTGTTTTGCCTGCCGCCGTCCGCCGTCGCAGCGCAACAAAACCCCATTAGTCATCCAGAGAATCTCTGCTTTGTTCTGTGCCATTGCCTCGCCATATGGCTGCGACTGAATTCTAGTGCTTTGTTGGTTCTTACTTCTCGCAAATGGGATGATGCTTCCGGTGGCAAATATTTGGTCATCTTTTTCTCCGACTCACGACGAAAAGCCAGCCAGACACAGCTTGGCAACACACATGATCGTAACATTTCATCAGACCTGTCAGCCCCATCGTCCATTTATCTATTTCATCATTGACCTCCATTATCACGGAATGGATGACAGTTTTCCACTCGAACCGAAACGTCGTCGTCACTTGCACAATTTCACAGAGCGAACAATGAAAAATTATCCACTTCGAGTGGTTCGGTGCTTCAAGTGTGCTTATTACCGCCGGGAGATGGGATGGGGGATGAGCAGTGAACACACACTCGTAATTGTCAAAAAATTCGTTTGCAGCCATCGTTAACGTTTACGTTGCGATTAATCTCTTAAGAGTGAACCCCGAGTGGGTGTACGCGGCCAAGCGCAGCCACCAAATCGATAAGCAGAAGGGGAGATTCACTCGCCTTCCTCCAAACCCGCATGGGAATGCGAACCTTGGGAGTTGAATTTTCGGAGATGAAAAAAAAAAAAAGAAATTCGGGCGAAAGTTCAGCACTCATTGAAGGCAGAGATACTCGCTTCTCGTTTTTTTATGTGACCCAGTTTCCTGTCAGTCGTCCTCGGTTTTTGAAGTCCACACACACACACATAAATGCGCATTATGTTTAGACTACAAGATGTTGTTTAGTTGCTCCAAATTTCGAGGCGCTCAAGTGGGAATAGTTGCAGATGCACCTGGTTTATTGGACCCAGTTGCAGAATGACGCAGCGGCCCCCGTGTTGACCAAGTTTTCCTGGCAATTTAGGTCACACGGCAGTCCTCGCTGAACGGCGAGGACGCCTGTCGACGGCCTTGTGGTCGAGGTTTTTGAAAAGAAAGCAGGAAAAACGAAATCGTTCGAATGAATGAATATTCAATTCACTTTCAGTGTCAGTTTTAGTTTCGTTCACTTGGCGGTTCTAAGTGCGCAGCAGAAAAAAAGAAAAAAAGAAAAACCACAACCACCAGAACCTTCGGTTGTGTTTAATGCAAATGACCTCCGACGCCAAACGTGAACGTTGTTTTCCTGTGCCTAATGACAACAACCAGCAACAACTCGCCACTCTATTTAGGCACGCCCATTTATTGCAATAACATTACATCACACCAAAGTGCTATTTTATAACACAAATTTATAATTCTCAGACCTTTTATGCAATCGCAAAGTTTCATAGTACACGAAAGCAAAAAAGAGAGAGAGAGAGTGAGACACGTTAAAGTGGTCGCGTTCCATCATCGTCGTTGGATTGTAATCAGTCTAGAAGTGTGTTCTATTTGAGACTTTCCATGTTTAAACACGATGCACAAAATCATGCAAGCAGCAATTAAAAGCTCTCACAATCGTCTGAACTTTATGACCCAACGAAGATAAAATGTCGTTTAAGGTTTCCATTTAATTATTTTTTTTTTTTTTTTTTGAAAAGAGATGACTTCTAATTAGATTGACTTTGTTGTTATGAGGGAAAAATTTATGCGATGACCACGCGAATGAGGATGAGAATTTTAGCGAATATACCCAGGAAATGTATTTTTAGATTTACGAGCGATTTCAATTCGGTGGCTAGCTACTGAACAACGACGACGATGGAGGAACATGTCGGCGTCGCCTGGAGAGCGAGTTATGTAGACTTCGCAGATGACACCCGGAAATGAATTCAAACGGACGCGAGTTATTATGCAGTAGTGGGATAGTTTTTTTTTATGGCGTTTAGACGAGCATTCGCAAAATGTGCACTGCACAGCGGGAGTAAAGTGGAAGATTTAATGACATTCATGGCGCTGGTGCAGAGAAGGTCAGAGACGGTCGTTGGCTGGGCGGAAAATTGTGTAATTCGTTTTTGTCATAAAAAAAAAAAAAGAATTTTCGAAATATTAAGTCTCTATTAAATTTGCAAGAGAAAATTGTTTGCTACATCAGTGAGTGGTTTGCGGCGAAACGCTAAGATTGCGTAGATGATGTGAGTGTGACCACATTTGGGGCGGCAAAGAACTGATGACAGGCCGCTGGAGATTGAGAAGAGTCTTTCTGTGGACGTTGAACTGTCTTCGAGTCTGCGATTCCTGCAGAACTTTGTAGGAGACATTTTGCGTACGTCTTTTTAATTAAATTGAAAGTGTGATTATGGAACTCTCTAAGAGACTTTTTTTGAGTTCAACACCCGATTGAGACGGGAAAACTGTTTATGAACCATCTTCGTATGTCTTTCTGTATTAAAATGAATTTTCGCCTATCCATGAAGTTATGTGAGGTTATGAAACAACGTTCGCCCTTTTTTTCAAGTTGCAAGCCAGTTTAAGACTGGAGTCACAATAGGCCCACTCGTGACCGCAGTGACACAGGTGACCCCTCCCCCCTGTCTCTAACTCTAAGACTGGAAAATCGTCTAGGTTTTTTTTTAAGTTTTCTTCTAGTTTTGTGTGAGATTGTGAGTATTCCATCGTCTAGGCTGCCAAAAAAGGTCGCATTGCTACATTTTTCTAGTTGGACGTAAGACTTAAATTACAAAAATGTCTCTGAATCATTGCTTGAAACTTTTTTTTAGTTCGGCATTTGAGTTTGGAAATTTTCAGGAAGCCTTTTCGTAAGATTAAGGAGCTCTTCAAGTCATTACCTTCATGTGATTTTCTTTTTAAGTAGAAGATTCAGTCTGGGAATTGATCTGCTGCGCGTATGTTTTTTAAAATTTCGCATGCTGACGTTTTAGACTGCAGACGGATTAAGAATCTAATCCGTCTACAATCTGAGGCGTTTTCATAAGACTACAAGAATACCAAGGAAGCTACCTTTTTGGGTCTATCTAGTTGAACGTGAGATTAAGACTGCAGAACTGTCTCTCAAGCCTTTAATGTACCTTTTTTCTAGTCCAGCCTTCGATTTAGAGTGTTGAACTGTTCAGAAGGCCTTTTCGTGAAACTATGGAACTTTTCAGAACGTCACCTTCATGCATATTTTATGCATTTCAGACTGGAAACAGGTCCGGAACGCCTTTTAGTATGTTCTGCTGCTTTAACTTGAAGCATTCAAGTACTTAGAAGGTCATCTTGTGAGACAACAGAACTATTTAACAACACGCTTTCATGCGCGTTTCAAGTTAAATATAAGATTAGCACTTTTTGCAATTGCAATTCCCTGCTTTTTCATTCGTATATGACGTACGATTTAAAATGTTCAACTTTAAAGCGACCATTTTGTAAGATTGAGGAAATGTCAACGAGGCCATTTTGTAAGCTTGGGAAATTGTCAGTCGTCGATTCAGTCAGTCGATTTTGCTAAATTGCGAAAATATCAAGAAGGGCATTTTGTAAGACTGGGGAAGTGTCAATGCGGCCATTTTGTAAGATTGGGAAAGTGTCAATGCGGCTATTTTTTAAGACTGCGGAAGTGACAAGAAGGCGATTTCGGTAGATTGCGAAAATGTCAAGGCGGCCATTTTGTAAGACTGGGGAAGTGTCAACGAGGCCATTTTGTAAGCTTGGGGAATTGTCAGTCGTCGATTCAGTCAGTCGATTTTGCTAAATTGCGAAAATATCAAGAAGGGCATTTTGTAAGACTGGGGAAGTGTCAATGCGGCCATTTTGTAAGATTGGGAAAGTGTCAATGCGGCTATTTTTTAAGACTGCGGAAGTGACAAGAAGGCGATTTCGGTAGATTGCGAAAATGTCAAGGCGGCCATTTTGTAAGACTGGGGAAGTGTCAATGCGGCCATTTTGTAAGATTGGGGAAGTGTCAATCCGGCCATTTTGTAAGACTGGGGAAGTGTCAATGCGGCCATTTTGTAAGACTGGGGAAGTGTCAATGCGGCCATTTTGTAAGACTGGGAAAGTGTCAATGCGGCCATTTTGTAAAACTGTGGAAGTATCAAGGAAGCCATTTTGTAAGACTGCGGAAGTGTGAGGAAAGCGATTTTGCTAGATTGCGAAAATATCAAGGAAGCCATTTTGTAAAACTCTGGATATGCCCAGGGGTCATTTATGTGAATCTCTCTCTTTGAACATGCGATGAAGACAGTAAAACTGATTAAAAAGTCATCTCCGAGTGCCTTTCTACTTTAATCTGCGAACTCCAAGCCTTTTCTGAGTTCAGCGTATAAGCTTCGAGTGTTTTTTAGGTCAACACGCTACTCCCGACGATCTTTCTCGTACACAGCACCCTCGAAATCTGCCTCAGTCGATGTTCTTTCTCGAAAACGTCACACCACATCGTTCTCCACTGCAAAACATGTTACTCCATAGACTCAAGGTCCCCCTACAACCGCTTTATCGCCTCAATCGCCCACACATTCACCCATCCGTGAATGAAAGCACCTTGAATTTTCGGCTCATTTGTAGCGCCTCGAGCCCACGGCACCGCAAAAACAAAAAAAAAACTCTGTGACCCATTTTTTCTGTTCATTCGAACACGATGTAACAAAAACCCAAAAAAAAAACACGTTTTTTTATCCCCAGACACACTGTTACCTCCGCCTCCACCTCCAATTGAACGCAAAAAAAATTTCAACGCTCAACGGGGTACCCAATCAACCGAATATCTTACGCTCCCCCACCGACCGTCCAACCATCCGCAATCGGTAACAATTACGAAGCTACGCGCAGTAAAAATGCGTGAGTCCATAACCAAGATACACTGCGCGCAACAAAGTATCTCAAACAAAGTCGATGTTACGTAACACGCACACACCACTTCGTCCGACTAATAATCCATCAACTTACCCGATCATGATATAAGCCAACGCCAACGTTGTACTCATTCGGTTGTCATCAAAAAAACACAAAACTCTGACCCATCAGAGCACACGCCTCGTGAATCATGAATCAGCCCAACAGACACGGAGGCCCAGTGAATCAGAATCAGAATCAGAATTATTTAGAATTTCATTTAATTTGATCCCCAAGCGGAAATCAACTTGTCGTCGTTGTTGTTCTGATTGTTGCACGAAACTCAAGTAGCGTTGGTTTCCAAGACAAAGAGCCAAGGAGGCAGACTTATGCCACAAGGTTGCTTCCCAGTTTTCCTTAGTCGGCAGGCAGCTGTAGTTACGTGGTGGTGGATGGCATTGACTACTTCGAATCGAAAGGTGTGTGTTGAAATGCAATCGGCCAACATGTTGCGGTTGTTAAGAGAGTGAGAGCGAATGTTTCTCTTGAAAGCTCCCATTTTGTGAAGCTCAAGCGGACACATAACGCCATCTCTTAGCAAATGCCACCGGCTGTCGTAACGTCAAATGCAACGGCAATCTTTCTGTTGCCATTTCAATCGAATACGCTTTACGAAATCGTGTTTCGCGCGCATTTATTGCACAAGCCCCACAAAACGACGCACTGTGACGACACACGAAATGTGTTACACCAGGTAAATCGTCGTCATCGGTCGATTTGCCCAAATAAATGACACTTCATCTCGCCTGTCTGTTGAATGTGTCTCATGTTGAAAGACCCACCGCCAGGAGATTATGTCAGCCTCTCTCGGTGCACATCACCAGGCAATTATCTAATTTTCATATTCAAATATCATTTGTGATGACATTAACCATATTGTCTACGGGGAGGCGACACACACGGCGGTGTCTGATTTATTCTGACAGTTGACAGTTGCGTGTGAGTGGGACTTAAACGGATGGGCCAGTGGCCAAAAAACCATATGAACTTGTTAGAAATCCGAAGCGACATGTGTATTTTCAAATTTAATAGTTGGAAAAGCCACGCACACACATCCGGTGAAGATGAAGATTTATTTGGGAATTTTCCAAAATCTCACATCTCCCCACGTCTGTTCCCTCTCGATACATCAATGAGAAGTGGGAGTGAGAAATTAGTTGTCACACATCATCTTTAATTGGGGATTTTTCTTTTTAGTTTGAGAAATTTAAAAAATTTATCAAAATTGTGGATTGGCACGCCCCTGGTCGGTTGATTTGTTTTGAAGTTCTTCAAAAACATCGAAAATAATTCTTAAGGTCATTTGTGACGTCGAACCGGTCAGTGGGTCATGTTTAGTTATCAGGGGAATGTGAGTTGACAGAAAGCGTTTTATCGCTAATGGGGATTCGTTTTTGTTTTTTGCCTGACGGTAATTTTTGTGGGATCTATTTTTGGGTGTGATTATTAATCACTCCACACTGAAGAAGTGGCCACCAGTGGTGGTGTGTTATCAAGTCTTTTGGGGTGTATTTTTGGATGTGACGAGGAGATATGGTGAGCTGCAAACGGGTTGGCGAGTGTTTGTTTTAAGTTTGTCCAAACAAACAACTCAGAACAGGTCATTGACCGCGTGTGCGTGTGATTGATTACAAAATATGATGAAATAAATCTTTAACCACATTTTTCCTTTTTTTTTCTTTTTAGGTCCGAACAATTTCAACAGTCTCCTCCTACGAGCTGAAGTCCTGCGAAAGCTGAATCATTACCAAAGTTCTCTGGCGGATATTGATCACGCGTTGAGAAAAAACCCCTCATCAGCCAAGGTAAGCCACAAAATCCAAATCCCGACGTAATCTCTGCAAGAGGAGTGTTTTATCTAATCCCAAAACTCATCCCCTTGACAGGCCCATTATCATCGTTCTCTGGCACTTTGTGGATTAGGGCGATTAGACGACGCACTTGTTGCTCATTGTGTGGCAGTCAGTTTGGACGATAAAAACTCCACGCTCTCCTCAACAGAACTCTTTCAACATGATCTCGCCAAGGTAAGAAGAGACTTCATCCACTTTTGTAAATCCCAATTGCATCGTTTCTTTTTTGTAGCTCTTGCAAAAACTATTGGCACAATCTCCAAAGAAAATTCAGTCCCCTACTTCGGTGGGTCCGTATGGTGACTTCTCGGTGGAGAATCGTCGACGGAGGAAACAAATTGGATTACTGAACAGCAATGGGGATAACACAATCAATGGTGGTGCGGCCACAGACTGTGACTTACTGCGGCAGGGCTCACGTAAGCATTGTCGCAGGAAATCGTACTCCAGTCGGAAGCAGAAACAACAACAGCAACCGCAAGTGAACTTTTTTGGGAGTGCTCGCTTCGACAGTATTCTGGAGAGGACAAAACAGGAAGTACAAAGAATCAGAGGTAAGTGCGCACACTGACTCCTTAGAGAACGATATCACAGACAAACTTCATCTTTTTTTGCAGATTTGGAATCCGATGAAGACCGAGAGCAGCGGAAACTCATCCCAGTTAATCCGAATCTAATCGATCCAACTGATTTTGACTGCGTCCTGTGCTGTCGGACGTTTTGGAAGCCCGTGGTGACGCCCTGCGGTCACACTTACTGCTGGGTGTGCCTGGACAGAAGCATGTACTACTCGCCCTCGTGTCCGTTGTGCATGTCACCACTTGTTGAGCAGCACGTGAATGTCCTGCAGGGTTCCACCTCACCAGTTCCTTTTATGCTGGCCAAGAGGCCGGTGACGAAATTCCTTGAGGCAGCCATGAAACGATTCATTCCAGAGTGCTACGAAAAACGTTTCCGCCAGGAAATGAATCAGGAATCTTCAGTTCCGTTGTTTATTTGTACGACAGCATTTCCGCATGTGCCGTGTCCGTTATTCGTGTACGAGCCCCGTTATCGGCTGATGGTGCGACGAGCTGTGGAGTCGGGCAAGAAGCAATTCGGAATTGTCCAGTCACAAAGTGGCAAGTCGAGGTACTACGATGTCGGTACGATATTGGACATTCGGGACTGTGTGCTGCTGGGAGATGGCTGCTCGATTCTGAGCACAATCGGATGCAAGAGATTCCGAATACTTGCCAGGAACGAGAAGGACGGATATGATACGGCTAAAGTGGAATACATCTACGATGAGATTATTACAGAGGATAATGTTTCGTTTATTAGTAGTATGCACGCATCGGTGCTTAGTAAATCGATTGAGTGGTACGAAAGTCTCGGCACGGACTCGAAGGATGAAATTTTGAGGAGTTTCGGTGAAATGCCGGCGGTGGAAGAGAACTGGGAGAGCATCGCGGATGGACCGGCGTGGGCGTGGTGGATTATTGCGCTGTTGCCGCTCAATCAGCAGCTCAAGGTAAGATTTCAAATAGACTTAATTTTTTTTCTTATGAAACGTTCTTCCATCTTGAGGTAAACATCACCGAGGGACAGATCATGTAACAGACAATTCCCTTCCGAAACATCTGCTTGCTATTCAGAATCTTTAAGTGTCGATGGAAGCCGGCCAGATGATGATACGTCCGAGAATATGCAAGTAGGCCTCTGGCCGTGCATGTTTCACACTAAACGTGTGATGTCTTTACACATCTTACGCAAAGGGGCCTTATATCATATCTTGTGCATAGATGCGAATCAATGCAATTCACAAAATCGTCATAAATATTTAATTCTGTTATCCTTACACGAGAATGAGAGTATATCTTATTTCCCTTCAAGTCAATCAACGAACAAACCAACGATCGTAAAAATGCAAATCGATTTATTGGAGCTGCATCTAATTGGAATTTCAAATCGTTGTGTTATGATATATATTTTTTTCCTCTGAAGTTAAATAACTTTAAACTTCTCTGCATGGCGCTCCCTTGACCTACACGTAATCGACTGACTTGGAGCTGCTTTAAGCAATAAATTTTTTTTTATTAAATATTGTGGCAATGGATTGCGACTAGATTGAGTAATAAAGTGCGAACAGTAGTTTGTTGCAAAAAAAAACTGGTGTACTCTAGTAGGTTATTATTTAAGTGGTCCTTGGATAATTCTTGCATAATTTCGAAATAATTTCCGTGATGATTGAGTGGTGGAAAAAATGGAAAGAATGTGAACTTGATGTGAACTTGATTTAAAGAGTTTTATCGTCAAGTGGGTGCTTGAGGGCGACTTTGGCGGTGAACTAGAAGTTGTCTATGTTCGTGAGTCATTTAGTTGATTACTGTGGTGAAAACGTAATTTATTGTTTTACTGAAGAAGCGTGACTGTTTGGGGTGCACATTATTGCAATCAGTTTGTTTAAGCAGATTAGGCATGAAACGAGCTCTAACCTCTCATTCGTGAGTCATGATGGGCTTGCTGATTACTCTTCCTAGAACTTACGCTTTTTAAAATTTGCTGTGCATAACAATTTAGTGTACAATCGTGAATTGTTTTCTTCTTATTTTTGCATCCAGTTTCATAAGATAACTTTGTTTGTTTAGTTAGATTGGACTTTCCTTCATCTTCGTTTATTTGAGCCATCCGTTTATGTTTTGAGAAGCTTATTCCCTATAACCATTTGTCTATCTTTTGCTTTTTATAAATGGCCGTTTAAAGGCCTCCAAGAAATATTATACTTTATCCAGTTTTTCCCCTCTATAACCTTAACCCTACACTGTGTGACTTTTTTTTGTAAAAAAAATATTGTTTGATATAATTTATGGCAAATCTTCTTCTTTGTGCGGCGCAACAGTTCGAAGTAGACCTGGGCCTCCTTTAGCAACCTCATCCATCCAGCACGATCCCGTGCCAGCTGCACACCAAGTTGGTTCAGGTCCTTTTCTACCTGTGTACGCCACCTTAGACGCGGGCTGCAAATACCAGAATAATAATAAATAAAAAAAAAAGTCTACATAAATTGGCATGATTATTCCTTTCAAAAAATATAAAGCAGATCATCTACAAAACTTAACAGAGTAAAATTGTTATCCATAGTTTATGAAAGAAGTGAGAATTGAATTGTCTCAGATCTGCTACACTGCGCAGTGTAGGGTTAATTTTGTTCATTTCCATTCACGCTCGTTAATGGGAAACCTACATTTTGTTCATTTTCTTCAATTGTTCTTCTGTCTACCGCTCAACTCCTTTTTATTTGGCAAAGCCTACGTTTTTTGAAGCGCCAGTCCTTGAATTAATTTCCTCGAATTATTTGTGTAACCTCAAATTTCGCGCTGTAGACGTCAAATTATCGAAAGCGACAAAATGGAGACTTCACAGGAGACCCTTTTTTTTGTTTTTTGTCTGAGCTAAGAAATGTGTAAATGTCGCATACGACAAATTTTGTTTCCTGTTATTTATAACTGGAACTCTTTATTAAAAAAAATCATTGATGCAGAAAGACGCGCAAACTAATAAACTATTGAGCTACACATTAACTCATTTTTGCTTAAATTATCGCTTACGATAATTTGGCGGTTAGGTGGCAATATTTTCTGTAGTCTCGACTTTTTTTTCTGTAGATTCGAATGTTTTGTGTTTCTCTCCTGTAGCCTTCGCTTCTTAACCCGAATCGTGCTATAATTATTAGGTTGTCAAATATCTCCCTTCCGCCTTTTTGTCTTTTGAATTTTCCGGCTATGTACAAAGCGCTACAGAGCTTGGTTAGTTTGGATACGAGCTCTGTAGCGCTTTGTACATAGCCGGAAAATTCAAAAGACAAAAAGGCGGAAGGGAGATATTTGATAGCCTAATATTTATTTGACATGGTTCTTTTTATTCTGTAGTTGTTTAGGCTGTGACCATACGGGCACGCTGGCATAATAAGGGTTTAGAACTCTGTCGTTCACCTCTTCTTCTTTTGCGGGCGCTACAGTCCGGGGTGGACCTGGGCCTCAGCCAACATGCCTCGCCATCTAGCGCGATCTTGGGCTAGGCGCGTCCAGTTTCGTACGCCCAGCTGATTTAGGTCCCTATCCAACTGGTCACGCCACCGAAGACGAGATCTTCCTCTACCTCGTTGTCCATCTGGGTTGGACTCGAAGACCTTACGAGCCGGAGCGTTAGTGTTAATACGCTCCACATGACCTAGCCATCTCAGTCGGGACACTCGAATTCGTTTAACTTCATTCCATTTATATCAAAACCTCAGAAAGACATCTAAACAATTTTTTTCTTTCCATTCCAGGTCGATATCCTCGCCACTACGAGTCTCGAGAAACGATTGCGTGCAATTGAAAAAACTCTCGACTGCATGTCTGGCAACTTCAAGCGTTCCCAACAAAGTTGTGTTGTTGTCCACCGGGAAGGTATTCAACCATGTCAAGCAGTCGAATGCTGTCAACGTTCCTCATCAGAATTATCCAGTAGCAGTGATTCACACCCAACAAGTGAACATTCACAATTGATGCTTTAGTTCCTGGCTATTTAAAAAAACAAAAAAAACCAACAGCAAACTTTCTACCAATTGCAACTACAACTAATTGACCATTTTTAAAACACAACAGCAAACAAAAAATAACTATGCCCATACATAATTCTTCTTTCGTCGTAATTCTTTTTTTCTACAAAAGTAAAAAAAAAAACAAAAATTTAAATTACTATTAAATTAACAAAAGCAAAGTAAACTAGTGTTGTATTAGTAAGTAAAAAGTAAAAAACAAAAAAAAATTGAATAAAGAAAACCAACTCTATAGCTTTAAGGATGTTCTAGCCCGTGCGTCTAAGCCGTTGTCATCCTATTATTCGATGTAATTCGTAATCGTATTTCTTCTCTTGGTTTTTATTTTCTTTCTCTCTTAAACACATGTGTAATTTATTTTTTTTTTTTTTTTTTGTCAACGTAGGAACACATCTTGGGGGCCAAATTATGAAAAAAAAAAAAAAAACCAAACTGTAACAGAAAAGAAAAATTCAATTCAATTAACCAAAATTGTTTCCAAAAAAAAAACAAAGAAAAGAAAAACCTAATAAATGGGATAAAAAAAAAATTATTATTAAACTTACAAACAATCAAACTTTTAGAGGGAATTATATAGATAAATAAAATTATATATATGTATACATTTATATTTATATATATAAACAAAATATTTATGCAAATTTTAGCTAGATCTTTCTCTTACTATTACAAAATTTGTTATCCGTATATATATATGTATATATATGTATAAACTATATCAAATGAAAAAACAAAACAAAAAAAAAAATATTTTTATCAAACCAGAAAGAAGAAAACGAAATAAAAAAAAAAAAACTTTGTAAACAATAGAAAAACAAACAAACAAGATGTTAAATTGGTTCTAACTTATTCCACAGTACAGAATTTATACATTCCGATATAAAATTAATGAAAAGAATAATTGTAACCATACATACATATATATGATTATCTATATATATATATAACTTAGATGGTGTAGTGAATAAACACATATATATATTCTCATAAACAAAAAAACAAATCTATATTGTATAGTATATATTTTGTATGTCAATAGTCTCGTTTAGCCAATGAACTACACGGTTTCCAAATGTGTAACATAAAAGAAAAATATCCATTAAATGTTCTTCAAAAAAAAAAGATAATGGTTTAACTAAAGAATCAAATACATTTTTTTTTCTTTTCCAAAAAAGAATGAAACACACAACAACCAAAAAAACAAAACCACACACATTTTATTATCGACGGCAACTGAATGACAATCTCTTGTAAAAGCGCCATCGCGTTCGTTTCTAATCGTGTTGTAAATGTACAAGCGTAGTAAAAAAAAAAAAAAACTCTTAATAATAGTTATTTAAAAAAAAAAACAAGAAAACGCAAAAATAATGACGACTCACAGATTACAACAAAAAGAATAACACTTTTATTAATGCATAAGTTAAATACAAAACAAAAACAAACTATATTATTATTACTATTGTTATAGTCTCTTTGTCTTTTTGTCCTCCTATAAATTCATTCCCAAGAGAGTTTCTTCTGTATCCGTTTTTTATATCCTATATGCATACAAAGTCTCTTTAAAATAAAAAAACTTATTTATTACAAATCCAAAAAAGAAACATAATTCTTTAATTTTTAATGCAAAAGCAAAACTACATCAAATAATAACAAAATTCTTCTTTCATTAAAAAACAAAAAAATAAAAAAACAACTCGAACTACTCACAATTTTATTTATTATCTTGTAGAATTTTTATTTATAAACAAAAACAAAAATGAATGAAAAAAAAAAAACTGAAACAATTTTTTTAAAAAGCTGTGAATATATATTTTTTAAAAGGAACATTATTATTTTTTTTATTTTTATTTTTTTACTTTGAAAATGATTTTTTTTTTTTGTTTTTTTGGTAACTGACTTTTTTTTTGTTTTACATTTTTTTTTGTTTATGTTTGTGTTTAATTATTATTATTATTATTTTTCTTATTTAAGTTTGTTTGTCACTTTTTTTATATATTTTTTATACGATTTATTTGTTTAGACATTTAGGTGAAGTATTTATCAAACAATCAGAATATCCTGTATTTTTTATATATATACTACGTAAATGATGTAAGAAATGAAATGAAAAAAACAAAAAAACTAATGAAACAAAAAAAAAATAATAATTCATTTAAATGTAACTGTTGTAGTGTTTTTAATTAGTTTTCTTTGTCTTTTAAATATTAATTTAATTTAAATACACTTAATAAAATGTGAAAAATGAAAATCAAAATGAAAATCGACTATCGTTTGATTATTTTTTGTGAATTCTTTTACATTCTAAGTGACGTTAATTTTGTTTAATTATTTTTTCTAGTGCGAACAAGCTATGCTCTGGCCGTGTATGGGCTGTTGCGCAGATTATTTTTATTGTGAATACTTTTTCTTTATTTATGGCCATTCATTGATTTTAAAGAAAAATTAATGAATGACCTATTAATCAGATTGTTGCCCATCGCTTATTGTTACCTTTTTCTTTGGAAATTTTCCTTTACAAAATTTTTTTTTTAAGGTGAAACAATTTAGGAGCGAATTTTTGGAAGAACCTACTGGTTCCGCACCACCGCAGACTGAGCGGTGTCACGCAAAAGAATAGATTTGCGATGCTTGTTTTCCCGTGTAGTTTTTTTATGAAAATCCTGCTGATATAAATCTATTATTCACCCACACTAGAATCGACAAGTTTTAATAGCTCGTAGCACATGATTCACTGAAGTCGCTCGGTTTCAGTGAAGAATTCTTCAAATTTAATCGTAAGGGCTCCTACAAGTTCCTTCATCGTTTGAGAGAGTTGAGATGAGATATTAATCGAGTTATGTCTCGAATGCATTATTTTAAAATATTTGTTTATCACTTCAGAAAAAAAAAAACGGGTACTCTTGCTTAACATTCCGAGGCACTAACGATTAAGCCACGGCACCCACCCTCAAAGTAGTCCCCCTCAGATATAATCCACTTGTGCCAGCGTTTTTTTCCAATCCTCGAAGACGTTCTGATATGCACTTTTTGGTATGCCCTTGAGCTCTCTCAGCGATTCGGTTTGTATCTCCTCAATCATCGCAAACTTTCGTCCTTTCATCGGTCTCTTCAATCTTGGGAACAGGAGGAAAAGGCGCAGGGAGCCAAATCTGGTCAACACGGTGGCTGAGGCATAATTACTCTGTTTTTTTTGGCCAAAAAATAACGAACAAGCAACAGTTTTTTTAGTCAAAATTCAGCAATTTTGGAACGAACTTCGCTTCATGCCTAAAATTTCCGAAAAATTTGTTTGGCATTAACCAACCGATATGCCGACATCTTCAACAACTTCTCTAATTGATTCGACGATTCTCCATAGCAATTTTCTTCACTTTGTCAACATTTTTATCGGTTGTTGATGTGCTGGGCGACCTTCGTCATTCACATCTTGTCGACCTTCTTTGAAAAGCTTGTACGACTTGTAAACACTTTTTTGACTCAGAGTACACTTACCGTTTGCTACTGTCAACATTTCAAGTGTTTTTGTGCACTTAATTCCATTTTTCATACGAAATTGAAATCAAATTCTTTGATCCATTTTTTTCGACAGCAGGAAATCGCCGAACACGCAAAACACGTCTAACTTTTATCATCATCACCATTAGTGGCGTGATAGCCAACGAAAGGCCAGAGCCTAGCCCTTCCTCGCGCCTCCACTGTGTTGTGCGCTTTATAATTTGACATATGTAAAGTGAACCTACAGTTTATTGGCGGTTCCGAATGCCGAATTGCAATAGCTCTCCATGACAGGAGTACTCCAGGAGGATTGTCAATCCTTCGCTGGAGGTGGGGCCGTGAAAAATGTTTAAGGTGTGTTTTTCTCGAGCTGGATTCGAACCCGGGTACTCTCGCTTAACAGTCCGACGCATTAACGATTAATTCACGGCTCCCACAACGTTTAACTATCATGCCTCTCAAAAACAAAATAAATATGCTATACAGCTGACACTGAAAAAAATCGATAATCGAATGTACGTAGGTCATGAAATTTGAAAGTTCACCTTATTTTTTGAACAAACTTCGTAAAGTAAAAAAAAAAATTGACAATGCGATCTTCACTCTAAGCAAAATCATTTCCCTGCGATGTCACCATCCAGAAGAAAGTCCAAGCATAACATAGGTTGCCCAGAGGATAGTCCTTGTTTTAGTTGTTGATATTCAATATAACAAAATATCTGGCAAAATGTAGTTGTACCTCATGATCAAAAAAGAACCGAAATTTTCATTTTAAAATTTCCGCGCTTGTCCAATCGGTAAAATTTTATTCTCTCAACGTTCGCAACACTTTTATACATATTCTGTCAAATTTTGACGGATATCGTATGATTAGTTTTTGTTTGACGTCTATACAAATAAGTTGAAAAATTTTCGTGTGGCGATTTTTATAATGGATGAAAATTTAGAACAACGTGCGTGCATCAAATTTTGTGTTGCAAATGGATTTAAGTGTTCCGAAACGTTGAAAATGTTAGAAAAGGCCTTTGGTGAATCGTGTCTAGGAAAAACACAGGCATATGAGTGGTATAAACGGTTCAAAGGTGGTCGTACAAGCTTGGATCATGATGAGATCCCTGGCCGCCCAACAACATCTGTTACTGAAGAAAACATTGAATCGGCGAAGCAAATCGTGTTGCAAAATCGTTCTGCACCGATAAGAGAGATTGCTGTGTTGTTGGGCATCTCTTATGGATCAACCGAACACATTTTAACTGATGTTTTGGGTTTAAAACGCGTCGCTGCTCGGCTGGTCCCAAAAAACCTGAATTTCATTCAAAAACAGCGTCGTGTTAATGTGGCCAAAGAGATGATTTCCAACGCAGATAGTGGTGATGAGACATGGGTCTTTGAATTTGACATGCCCACCGAACAACAATCGACCGAATGGCGCTTCGAAGGTGAGCCGAAACCGAAAAAAGAACGCCAAAGTCGGTCCAAAATCAAGGTTATGCTGACTGTTTTCTTCGATATTCGTGGTGTGGTGCACTATGAATTCCTCCCGGACGGTCAAACAGTCATTAAGGAATATTATTTGGGCGTTATGCGTCGTTTGCGTGAGGCCATTCGCAAAAAAAGGACACACTTATGGAAGGAAAACTCATGGATTTTACACCACGATAATGCTCCGGCTCACACAGCGTTGGTTGTGTCTCAGTTTTTGACCAAAAACTCAACCAATATCATCAACCAAGCACCGTACTCTCCAGATATGACCCCGTGTGACTTTTTCCTCTTCCCCAGACTCAAATTGCCATTGCGGGGAACGCGTTTTCAGACCATAGAGGCCATAAAAGAGAATTCGCTGCGTGAACTAAAGGCCATACCTTCGGCGGCCTATAAAACTTGTATGGAAAATTGGATCAAGCGTTGGCATGCATGTATTGCCGCAGGAGGAGAATACTTTGAAGGTGATAATAAAGAAAATTATTAAAAATTGAAATTTTGCGTTTTTTAATAAAATTCCGGTTCTTTTTTGATCATAAGGTATGTTGTTTTAACAACCATCGATTCAAATTACCCTTTCATTTCCGGCGCTGTTTGTGTGCAACATGCATTTCATTTGCTGAAAACTCAAAAACATCTTAACTGCTGTTAAAGTGTCTTAAACTTATTCCAAAACCCGATTTCAGCTCATTAAAGTCTGCATCAAACGTCTCTTCTATCAATAAGAATTTTTGAGATAATTTACTTTGTTTTTTGTAAAGTGAAAAAAAAAAAAAATGTTTTCCTTCGACTTGAATTATGTGTGCCCATTCATGACCACCAAGTGGTCAGACACTAGTTTATTTAAATTGTTATTGTATTTTGACATGCCGCATTTTGCGAAAGTTAACTAACATATTAAACATATTCACTTTTTCCGCTGCATTCTGCTTTTTTTTGGAACATAAATTACATAGGAATGTGTTATGTGTGGAATATTACGTTGGCAATGATGTCCAGGATTTTTTTGGTATGCATTTTTATCACCACTTAAAAAATCAGCCATTCAGGCGCGCCTTTATTATTCACACACAATTCAAAATCAAATCAAGCAAACACAATCCCTGCAAAAATTTTGAGACAACATTTACAATAAAATGGTTGCAACTTGGACTTGCATTTTTCATTTGGCTCCATTTTTTTTAACCAGAATTTCTTTGATCACCACAAATAACACAGCTTCCAATTCTATCCATCCAAGTTCTCAAGCAATTGGTAATTAGGCTTTTAGGATAATTCAAAACGTCTCTAAGCCTCCCATTCTTGTTCTGTTCACATTTCTCTAGCCTAAACACTCTTATTCGAAAAAAAAGCCACTCTAATCTCCAACTTTGTGATTAAAATGTTGTTAGAAAATTGTTTATAATTTGAAGATTAATAATCAGTCCACATTCCCTTGACACCAGAGTCACTCTCATTTGAATAAACCCTCCCGGCCAACAATTTTCCAAGCCTTCTAACGGATCTAACGGATAACCAGCCATTGCCTCGATTTCTTTGTCTCTGTACCACAAACAACGTCAACGTAACGTAACACAGTTTCACCTCTCCCACAATAACAAAACAAGAAAAGAAATTTTCAATTCTGGTATTTTCCATGGTTCACTTTTATTTTTCTGCACCAAAACACAGATCGATGCATTTCGCAATCGACGGTATATTTTATAATATTTTATCGATCACCCCCTGAATCATTCATTTGCTGTTCGACGCTTGAAACCGAAACTGAAACCGGTACGGCGGGATAACAACAACCCCCAACGACGGTGACGGCAGGCGCATCGATTCAGCGAGAATTTTTAATCAAAGCTCTGACCGATGTTGTAATAGCATGCCATGTCGTCGGTAGACAGGTAAAGGAGACGCAAAGGAGCACTCCCCCCCTCAAAACCACCCTCTCTCAGACTCAAATTGCAATTTCTTTTTCGAAGCTTTCACTTTGGCTTGAACTCGCCTCCTCCCTTAGCTTGGAAAAGGCCCACCGATTCCAATGGAAGCGCTGCACTACTGCGCTTCGCCAAAGTGCAAGCGAATGCTGCGCGCGCTATTCTTGTTCTTCAGGCATACGCTCGCATACCAGCGTCAGCACTAGAGTCCGGCGTTAAGCTCTCCCTTAGCTTACAGCACAACGATGCAATCTAATCGCCGCCGCCGCACACACCCGCAGCACCCGACCGTGTAAGGTGAATGTGTGACGCTCGTCATCGTTGTCGTCGGTCGTTGGTCGTTGGTCGTTGGTCGTCGGTCGTATACTTGTTGCATTTTCAAAAAAAAAAAAAAAACGCAAAAACCTTGTTGTTGCGAAGCTCGAGAACGCTGCGCCACAGCATGCAGTTCGCTGCGCTTCAGAGAAGGCTCGGTTTGCCCGCGGAGCTTCGGATTGTATGCGGAACTTCTCAGCCGTTAGAATTGTCTGTCGCTGTTGTCGTGTTGTTGTTTCATTTTCAATTCTAATTCTCGATTCTCGTTTTTCGTTTTTCGTTTTTTACAACTCGTTTCGATGTATCTTTAACGGTTTTTCGAAACAAAAAAAAAAAAACCCGTATTCAACTTTAATTAAATTAGAAAACTAAAAAATTGATTTTTGTTAACAACCGAACGACGGGCACGAGTTCAAGTGCAAGAGCCTTGTGTGTGCAGAAAATAAAAAATACTCGTTTACAAATGTAAATTTTTCAAAGCAGTTCTATGCAGTTTACCGTTGGTTTTTTGATTTATTTTTTTATAATTTTTAAACTTGTGCAAAATATACGGAAATAATTTTTATCAATTTAAGCTTTGCAACCGCGCTCGGTACGCGAGACATACACACGCGTTGGGAAAAGTTCTCCTTGTTGTTGGTGTGTTTTCTTTTTTTTTTCTGATTGTTGTTTTTGAAAAAAAAAAAAGTATTACTAGCGCTGTTTCTAATTATCTAATAAAATACGTGTAATGTAAATATACTCGTCGAGAGCGAGAGAACGCGAGAGTTAGTTAGTTCGCACACAGATTCGTGGATTCGCGCTTGTGGTGGTGCTTAGAATCGCTCGGGGGATGAGGCTCCCGTCTGTGTGCGTTTGTTTGTGTGCAAGTGCGCGCACTAGTGGCATGTTAATATATGCAATTAATTATTGCAAATAAAAACTATAAATAAGTGGAAAACAACGAAACGTAATAATATTACAAGTGGCTGGCATTTAATATCAGTCTGGCGGCTGTATGCGAGGCTGGCTGAGAGATGACCTTTGACAGATCATTAGAAGTGGAGTGGGAGGGGAGAGGCAGTGACAGGGATTTTCTTTTATTTTTCTTCCAACAGTCTATTTAAATTTTAGCCGGCAAAAATGGTAAAATGCATTTCATCATCAGCCTCTGGAAAAGGAGCTTTCGTTCAATCAATTCAGCCTAAACGGGAAAAATGTGTGTGAGTTTCTGACGCAGAGGGTTGCGTTTTTGAAAAGCCGTTTCTAACCAATTTGGTATGTTATTTGCATAGTTGTTCTGCAACGATCAGGGAAAAGCTCTTTCCGTCTTTCTAACTTGTCTAAGCTGTTTTCGTTCGTCTTATTAGGAGAAGCACTGATTTTTCACTCTCCACTCGCTCGTTGTAGTAGATTAATAGATCGCACTGGTAGAGGGGCCACAATTGACCTTTTGTATCAATCCATGTATTACTTAACTCAGGCTTAGGCTTTTCTTCGATATTTTTTACTGATAAATTTAATTCTGAGATGTCTCTTAAACGTTGATTGGTACGATCCAGATAGACAAGTCTGCCGGTGTCCCGGTACAGCGTAAAAGTTGCGGACTAAATATTTCAGCATTCATGGTTAAATTTAAATCAGGGAATGTTGTTCCTTAAAGATCGCATCGTGAAAGAAAGCTTAGCGAAACGAGGTCAATGTTTCGAAATTTCAGAAGTTTTGCTTTATTTCATTTTACAAAAACCAGTTTCTGGAGTTTTGAAAATATTGGTCTCATTTCTTTCCCAATTTTTAAAAAACCTTCATTATGTTTGACTTTTCTTGACATCACCCTGAGTTTAGTCCCTTTTTTTCCCAGCCGAATCTAGAAAAAGTCTTCATAATGAAAAGCTTGAAATGGTATTTAACCATCTGGGCCAGCCGACAACGGTCTAAATGTCTAAGCGAGTATTTTCGACCGTACAAATTTATGGACTGTCTGAGCTCCAAAGATTTGGTTCAGATTGATTTCAAAACTCAAGTTGAAAAAGTGTACTTGCTAGATTACTTACTACAATCACTTAGTCTGCTTCAGACTTAGCTCAGTTGATTTGATTGAAAATCTTTATTTCACCAATACTGATCGATCTTTCCTATGGATGTACGAGTAGGAAGATGATTTTCCATCATTCTTTTAAGCACACTGCTCAATTAGATTCACTTTGAGCAGTAATTCGTATTGGGAATCAATTTTGTAGAAGCTACAAAATTGTCTTTATTTAAAACGAATCGAGAGACAGTTTCTAAAAGAACATTAGGAACTCTTTTTTTTAATCTTTCGACATGTAACCGGCCAGGCTGATTTGCGATAGTTAATTTTCGAGCCCAAGTTCCTTGGCATCATTAGAGGCTTACACGTATCAATTGTAGGTTATACAGATGCGTGCTAATTCAATCGTCAGGTCTAAGCAGATTACACTCTTCGTCGTCGTTTGATGTTGAGATTGATCGTAATGATTGACCGGGTAATGCGTAGCTTTTATTCTTCTTTAATTTCTTCTTAATTTCTTCTTTAATTTTTCCTTCTTTTATTATTTTTTTATTGTTTTTTTTTTTTTTTGTTTTTTGTTTTCATTAAATTTGTTTTTTCCTTTGTGCGAATTTAAAATTGTTCAGTGAAAAGATCAAGCATAGATCATATCCCTTTACCGTAAATTGTAAATTGTGCAATAACACCATATTATTTTTTAAATGAAATAAACAATCAATCAATATCCACAGCTAAAATTCAATCCAAAAAATTTTTGTGATTTTTTATTGTAAACTTTCTTTTGAATCACTTGTTTGCAAGCCAAAAATCGCCATATGAAGTCTGTGGCCTTAGTTCAGAAAGACTAATTTCTCGGCTTTTGAATGATTCTCTTAGATTTCAATCTTAAAAGGTCACCTTCAATAATTTTAGGAACTCCTTTTACATTTGATTTTGTAATGTCTAAGAAGAAGCTTCTAAGAAGCAGCGACGTCGCCTGGCTGTCAGATTAGCGGGAAATAGAAAATGTTGGAAGTATTTCCGGGAAGTAGCTCTCGTTTTGTTTTGTTTTTGAGCGTTTTTGCCACGACCACAAGAAAGGAAGATTATAAGAAGAAGAAAATAATAAAGAAAACGAACGTTTTTTATTTTTATTAAAAAAAAGAAGTTATTAAAATTTGGATTTTCTTGAAGTAATGCTTTGAGTTTTTTACCTTTGAACTTTTTTTGGCTATCCAGAGCGGTGTTCATCTTCAACGCTAACCATTCAGTAAATGGTTCCCTCAATAATTTCTCAGCTGGACTATTTCGACAAAGAATCTGCCTTCTGATGATGGGAAGGTAATCAGTAATTGCAAATTTTAGGATTTAAAAATGCATCTTCATACTATATTGTCTTCTATGAAGAATATGATTTGAAAAGCAATTCTGCAAAGAAATCAAATTGAATCTCCTAGTTTTTGCCCAATTGAACATCACCAGGTTGAGATTGAACGTATCCTGAAAAATGTTCAGAATCACAAACACAAACATTTTTGGCAAAATGACAGTTCGAATCTTTATAGAATATCAAATAGAATATTGTGATTTTTAGGGTGTACAAAATAATAGGCAGAAACAATTTCGGACAGAAAATAGGCACTTAAATTGAAAATAAACTTAATTCAGTTATATAAACAGTAAAAATTCTGTAAACTTAGAAAAAATGTTTAAGAAATACGAAAATAGCTCGGCAATGCAAAGGAAACGTGAGGAAACTGGAAAGGGTCAAGTGCGAAGCGAATGTACTTCAAAAGACGTTCTTTCGGTTAGTTCTACAGTGAACTTTAATCCTCTTTAATTTGAAAACCTCTGTAAATAGAGTCCACTGAAAAAATCTCTGTAAACAGAAAAAAAAACTTATGCAATCTAGCCCCCTCGTTGATCCCAATTTATTTTTGTGCAAAAAAACATGAAAACCTCTCTAATTCCAAAATTATGAATTTTTTACCTCTATAAATCGAAGTCAAGCTCATTTATTTTTCATCGCAAAAATTTATTTTAAATGCGTAAGTGACAAAAGTGAGCAATATTTTTTTCTGAAACCACCGAAATTTGAAAACCTCTGTAATTCGAAGTTTTTCTGTGGTCTCATGAAATTCGAATTATCGAGAGTTTACTATAGTTGCCTTAAAAGTAGATAGTGCTATATGAATTCGTTGCAAGAAGCCCAAAAATTTATGAGTTTAGAGCAGCCAAATATTAGCATTAGCAAACTTGAAGAAGAAGGGCAACCACTTTTTTAAAGAAAATTAAAGTTAATATTAATGCAAGCAAGTGCCTTTGTGCATAAGAATGTGACGGACTCATTTAAAAAGGTGTTAGTCCATCCTAGTTTTCTTTTGAACTAGGAAACAGAAGACCATTTTGCGTTCGCCTCAAAATGAACGTGAGCATTAATGGCAAGGTATTAATTCAGCACTGCGACTTACAGTTTTGAAAAAAAAATATTATCTACACTCTTTTTTCTATTATTGCTTATTAAAATTTTGAGTTTGAATGGGAATTTTTTACAAACTAAGGGCATGAACAATCTTACTTTAATATATAATTAAAGAAGACGTTTCCGCCTTTCTAAGTTGGTATAGTACATTGTGTTGCCATTGTTTTTTTTAATGAATTTTATTTCCATGTTGTTTGATTTGATTTTAAATTTCCCCACCTCTTAATCGGGGTGAGATAGACCCTCCGCCCATAGCAAAAATTGTTCGTTTTTGGACGCTCTATGAAAAACTATCATCAATTTTTGGCGCCAAAGTTATCTAACTCTCCCCGCACATTAAAATAGATATTTTTTTAAATGTGCAAAAATGGATACATTGGGATCAAGATGAACTTATGTGAATTTTCGCCGTTCTATAAATGCGATCAAAGTCATTTTTTTGGTGATGAAGGAAGGAAACAAATAACACAAAAATCATTCAAATCGGTCAATTGGGAGGTTTTTAATTTACAAAAAACCATACGACCGCCGAGGATGTATCCATTTTCGCACGCCACTGTATATTTTCGCAAGGATAAGCGTTATAAATTTATCATTCCGTCTAAACTCTTTCTGTGTACATTTTGACTGCAACATTTTGTTCACTATAATCTCCCAACATCGAGGACTTTGAAAGAGTATGCTAAAAAGAACTTTTCTGTATTTCGCATCGGCTGTGACACCACTTTAAAGAAATGTGTCACACAGTGAAAATAAGCGTCAAGTTTCAAACCGTATTTAAGCAGCATTCGATTTTACCCAATTCAATCTGAATGTAGCTCCAAAAATTCAGCAAGACCCTCGTGACGTAACCTCGTTCAAGTCCCATTGGCCAGCGAATGGGAAAAGGTGTTCAGTCTATAAGAATTAATTGCCAGGATTTTCTTTATTTGCTCTGTGTTTCATTTAAAACCCAAGAAAAGACCTAATACTCTGCTTCAAAATCCGGAAGATTCATTAAAAGTAAGTAATATCTACCCTCAAACCGACTGGTCATCCTCCTTTTGACCATAAAAAATACACTGTTGTCTCATACCCTTTTAAACCTTGCAGCTGTCATGTTTCACCACACTTAGAACTCCGATGCAGTAGACCTCACTCCTCAGAACGAGTTCATAAATCTTCTTAATGTCGTTTTCAACCGTCCATTTCCAGCAACCAGGAAAATCTCAAAACGATATGTTTAGTCTCGCAAAACTTGATGCTGCTGTTATACAACAAAATAACAAAAACCAAACCAGTCGCATGCACGGAAACCCAATCCACCCGCTCTCATCTAAAACTATTTTGCGGTCAATAGAACGACTCACCGCTAAAAGCCAAGTTACACATGCAAGCCCAAGTTACTGGCGCGATAAACTTGTGCCCTCGCAGCGGCACAATGGCACGGCACAATGGCACACTGTCACACGGTGACACCAGCGCACCACCAACCGATGGCCGCCACAAACGGGGTAAAGGTAAGCCAAGTTTAAGAGCGGTGCGACAGTAAAAAGACGAAAGCCCCGGTTCTGGACAAGTTGATGGTAAAAAAAAAAAAAAAAGCTCCGGCCGGGGGGAAATTGCATATTATTTAATTTCCATTTCTTGAGGCGTCCTCCCCCCCACGGAAAACACGTTCTCCCACCCGGGCCCGCGTCTGCCATTACGTCTTAAGTGCCGTGCGCTGAACCACTCGTCGCGCAGGTGTGTGCGTGCACACAGACGCGACCGCGATCGACTGCGCGAATGCGAATATTATGCAATTCGCTGCGACTTGCTGCGCTTATATTGTTACTTCAGATAATGCAATTAGTTTGTTATGCGGCTGTTCGCTGGTGTGAGAGAGAGAAAGAGCCTTCGCCGTGTGCCTGTGTGAGGCTCCGAGTCAAGTTCAATGGCAAAAAACCTCGTCACACACACATGGATAAATGCAACACAGAGATAAACGCGGTTGGGGTGTTTTTTCTGTTTTTTTCTTTCCATTCGGGGAGAAAAAGCTCGTTTTTTTTTTTTTTTTTGTTTTTTCTTAATGCCACTGTCGTCATCGTGGTCGCGGGCCGCGTGTGGAGCTTAGGGATTGATTTGAAATCAATTTAATAACTGTGCATTGATTAGATGTATGAACTTGTGGAAATAATTGGACAGTGTGGATGGGGTGGGGGAAGGGATCATTTCAGATGTGGACAGAGGAACAGCTCTTACTCTGGTCGGTTCCCAGCAACAGTGACGATTGCGTTTGCCGTAGAGAGAGAGAGAGAGTGGGGAGGATACATTTGAGATTTGTGTCCTTTGTAGATTTTCTGCTGTTTTGAGTTTTAATTAGAGATTGCAGCCCCCGTCGGTTGACCGATGCTACAGGGGCGGACTTGGGTGGTCAAATGATTTTGAACTGACTTTGTGCGATTGAAGTATTTTTAGATGGCGTGATTTATATAGATAAACAACATGAATTCATTAGAGTCTAAGAGGGCTTAAAATCGTGAGAGCGAAGGCAGTAGCACATGACAACGAGAAGGTCTTCACACTGGCGTAGTTTTTCAGTTAAGAGCGTCATCTCAAACAAAAACAAAATTGATTTCTGGGCATCACACTAACTTTTCAATCAGCAATCTAAAGTGCACTTTAGATTACTGATCTACAAGCTATTCTTATAAGAAACTTGGAACCTATGTTTTGGAGCCTTTATGTTAACTTTGAATGAAAATTTGAAGGGGATCAGAATAGTCCTAAAACTGATTTTGGAGACTTTGAGACACCTTGAGGACATGCTTGGCGTACGATTCGATACCTTTGGAACATGTGTGGGACAAGTTTAAAGAATTTAGGAACAATTTTGGTACAAGCTTAAACATTTTTTACGGCTTAGAGATGAATTTAATAGAAATTAAAAAAAAAACTTAACAAACTAACTGCAAATTGGATTCAAGCATGTTATAGGTTTTAAAAACTTGCCTGAAAATGCCTTCTTTAAGGCCCAAAGAAGGCGCTTCCTATGCAAAAAATAATAGTACAAATCAAAACTTAAAAATGTGATGCTAAGGTCTGGAGCTACCCTAGGCATAGTTAAGAAATCTCTCAGGCCGGCACAATCCTTTGCCAGCTACCTCCAATTGTACATACGAAGCTTGGATATCGCAAAAATCTGCAAAGTAATATGGAGAGAGAGCGAAAAAAGGTCGTTGAGTCCATCTAAACCACTTAATTTTTGAATGGACAACTTCTTTTCGGTACATCATAGAACTACGTTAGCTCCTTGACCTCTTTCGACAACTAGAAACATCAAAACTTTCACACATCTACATTCTACATCACATCCACATTTCAGAATCTACTGCCGCCCTTTAAATTCCTAAAGACATCTATTACATCCACCCGCTCCTGTAGCATCGCTTATTTTTCAAAAGATGGTTTAATCTGTCATCCCTCTGTCCACACTTTAGTCGGTGCCTCCTTGGGGTTAAATTTAGCAGAAATACCTCAGGGAAATTATAAGCTTGTTTAAATTGGTTAAGCTCTGCAGGTGTACACAAACGGAAACCCAAAGAGACCAGATAATCGGTTTATGTTGCATTTGATTAATAAGCCAACGAATTAAGTGGTCAAACGAAAATGCAAACTTACTTGCACATATGATTCTCTCTCTTTTTTTTACCGGCTGTTGGATTAAAACAACAGATAGATGGATTAATTAATCTGTAATTAAAAGCACACCGGCTGCTAATTGGATACACTCTCAAAGGGCTGGCTAACCGGACACAGCTTTTTTATTTTCCAATATTGGTGTGTGTTGGGGACTTTATTTTTTAAGATCAACTTTTTTTTCTGTGTGAATGATAAGCAATTAAAATTTGTATCTGATATTTGAGGTTAGGCTATCAATGATTCCAGTGGGATGGGGAGAGTTGAACTTAACCTCTCAAAGGTCTGAAGTACGTTGTTGTGAAAGTGCGGTGATAGAGGTGAGAGTCGGTGTGGGCTTTAATAAGAGCTGTGAAAACATCTAAGATCGTGAAAAGCAGACACAGAAATGACCCCAGAGTGAATTTATGGTGATTCGAGAAGTGTGACATGTTTTTTCTGCAACTGAGACCTGTTTCGAATGTTAATCTCAAGCATGACGAACGCATTGAACTTTGTTTGAAAGACAGTAAGAGCTTACATTGGTGACCTAACAATCTCGAGATAAAAAATATTCAAATCCATGTTTAAAATTTTGATCGACTGACTTCAATTAAAAAATATTGACCCAACTAGTGGACGTTTCCACAAAGAAGAAGATTGAGTCCAAGTATGCTCAGAAAAATCCAGTAAACTGACAGCGATATTTTAATTCTAGGCTTTTCGGATCTCGGGTCTAGAAAAGGATTTATAGACGGAAATGACTCAATATCTTCGGTTCAAAAAATTATTTACATTTCACCTAGTTATCTTTGCAATTTGGTCAAAAATGTCTGATCTGCGATTTTTTTTTAAGAATTTTAAAAAATTCAAAGAGTTTCACTTCTAGACACTAACGAGTAAATCAAAGACGTAGCGAAATGGGTTTTAGTTGTCCTGAAATGTTAAGCCCAAATAATTAAGCGCTGCAGAATTCTGCTCGAAAACTCTTATGCTAGAAACAGATGTCCCGACTTTCTCATGCAGCACAATTAGAATGCACGAGATTATATGCAGCTGAATACACGTAAAGTCTGCATGCAGATGTGCGCTGTAATCAGTTTCTATTTCTAGTTTAGCTACGCAGCGGCAATACTGCCACAACATAAAATAAATTTATTTGAAATTTAGAGGTGACTCTGACTTCTGATGTTGGTATTTGTTTATTATTTGTCTTGGAAACGAAAATAATATCCATTTGTTGTCATAGCAACTGATATGCCGTAATGTCGCTAAATTCTGTACGTCTGTCACGTCCGAAATCTGCATGCAGCGCTGAAGAAAGACTAGACATCCGTTTCTAGCATTAACCCATTAACGCCCAAATGAAAACTATTACTTTTTATTTCTATATAACTTTAATAATGGAAAACTAGCTCTTTATTTATCCTATGAAATTGAAAGATAATGACGTATATCAAAAAGTGGTGTCGTTTTTTTAGTACAGAGGACGCAAATGGGTTAAGCCCATCATAAAATATACACAAAAATTGCTAATGCCAAATTGAACTGAATAAGAACAAATAGCTATGCTTTAATCATAAAGCAAGTTTGTGAATTTGCTATTAAATTATTTGTTTCTTAATAGATGCAAGTTGCCCTCTTACAATTAGTTAATCTTTTCACGATAAAATGGCAGTTCTAAGGAGCTGTTTATTGAGTTTAAGCTATGTCATATAGTATATAACTTTGAAAATCCATGATGCAAAAAAGGCTGCTTGAAACTGTTTGAAATAAAAGATTTTCTTTTCTGACGTTCCTGACAAAAATAATTTAAAACAAATATATTTGTCAAACACTTAGCTATTTATGTACAACCTGAAAAATTTACGTTGAGAGATTTGTCTATTATTGCTCTATAAAAATTCTTGCATCCATTTTCCATTTATTAGGTGTACAACTTTGCTTCCGCCGTTTTGTAATAGATAGTTGTGGCGGTAAGTGGTAGTCGAAATAAATAGATCGTAGATGTCATACAATAAGCTTAGATATTTGCAAACATAACGCCATCGAAATAGTCGATTTATGTCTGCGTCATAAAGTTATTCTCGATTAAACATGTCAGTTTCAGCTTACGAGCCAAATTCTCGTCATTTGCGAGAGGTTTTAATTTTCTTAAAATGAAGAAATGAACGGCTGTAGCTCATCGAATGCTCTGAAATACCTATGGTGAGGCCGGTATTGGTGAAAGAACGTGCCGAGATTGGTTTCAACTCTTCAAGAACAGTGATTTTGACGTGGAAGACCGGCATGGCGGTAGAAAAGAGAAGGCTAGAGTTCGGAAAAAAAAACCGGCGGAAGCAAAGTTGTACACTTAATAAATGGAAAATGGATGTAAGAATTCTTACAGAGCAAAACTACCAAAGACTTAAAAAAAAGAAAAATTGAAGATTTCAGAAATAACCCATCTATGCAATTCAAGAGCTAGCTTACATCTTGTGAAAGCCGTTGTATTAAATTATTGAAATAAATTTGGAACAAAGGACACTGTCTTATCGACAGAAGCAACAAGAGAAAATTGTATTTATAAACTAGCTGTACCCGGCGCCCCTTGTTACGCATAAAATAAATCAAATTTTAAAAAAAAGTCCCAGGGGGCACACTTTTCACAAATTTGGAGCTTCATATCTTTCCAACGATACTTTTCAAAGACAAAACCCGAAAGAAAGACCAATCTCATTTTCAAAGACCTTTTAGTCAGGATAAGGCGAACTTTGAAAGTCAACCCCCACTACACCTCAATGGGAGCCGTTCCCCTCCAAAACAAAAAAAAAAAAAATGGTACCAAAACCCTTTTGACAGAATTCTGAACAAAGTTGCCAAAGAAATCAATGCTCTATATCTTACCATTTATAAGTCTTTGATTTTTATATATAGAGATTTTGTTTATTTCATAAAAATAAGTCAGTGGCTTAAGATAGTTCATAAAAATAAGCCACTTTAACTTTAAACTTTTGTTTTTAATCTAAAAAATCCACGCGTACCATTATTAAAGTATTCTTGCAAGAGTTTACTGGTGACTTCTGAAAGAGTAACCCACATGGTAAAATAAAAAAATAATAAATAATAGCAAACAGATTATTTACTATTTTTTTATTTTACCATGTAGGTCACTCTCTAAGAAGTCAAGTTAAGTAAGAGTAAACCCCATTTTGGACCAATTCCGACTTTTTTTTTTGTATCATGTTCTTGTCCAAATGTGCAACTCATTTGCACATTAATTGTAAAATGCTATTTTTGTAAACATATCCACGTAGGCGCTTTTATTTATGGTTGTAAAGATATATTCCACATTTTCAACTACTTTTTGACTATGACTATATATGAAAGACTTATTGCAATAGCATGATAAGCCACATTGCTTCAAAATAAATGAATTTTGAAACAGTTTTCATTTCATTCTACTCATGAATACTGTTGCTAATAATGCTCTCACTTACGTATTAAATACAAAAAATTAAATAAGTTATATTAAACATAGTAACAGGTTCCAATGCATCCTCCCTTCATTTGTAGATTTATTCAAATCTTTGAAAGTCATTTTCTATTTTTGTGGCTTACCATGTTATTGCAATAAGCATACCTTCATATGTATGTGGAGTAAGTTTTTTCTGGATATTTTTGCTGAGTTCTTCTTTTCTGCAAATGCCTAAGCCGTGAAATATGGCTTAGGCTTTTGCAGAAAATGCCTAAGCATTTGCAGAAAAGAACAACTAAAATTATTATTATATTATTTTCAGTGCTTATAGTTAGGTTAGATTAATCGCAGTAAACGTAAAAAAATCTGCTCTTGGTGTGTTCTTTCAGTTATTGAGCTTAACATACGGGATGCACCTTTTATCCGAATATCAATTTTTTTTTAAATTAACGCGTTCTAGTCCGATATCATTAGTTGCGTTCTCTTCTTAGCTAAAAAAAGAAATTGTCCTACAAACTTGCTTTGTTATGTCTTCTACCTATCTTTCCATTTGTTTGGCACTCCTTATTTTCGACCGAAATTATTAAATTAAAATTGTAAAACTACAAAATTTTCTGCAGACGTTTTTTAACGAACACTGTTTTGAGTTCTAAAATCACTGCCCGTCCCCAACATCGTCAAGGTTTATTGACAACACTTCAAAATTCCCTTCAACTATCTATGTGCCATCAGCTCTTAGAATTTTTTGTTTTTTGGCGTTTAAAATAAATAGTCGGCGTAACAGCCCATACAGGGCCAGAGCCTAGCTTCTTCGCACCTCCACTGCGTTGTGCGCCATATACTTTGACACATGTGGAGGGGACCTACTGTTTAATGCCGGTTCCGAACGGCGAATTGCGAAAGCTTTCCATGACAGAAGTACTCCAGGAGGGTTGTCAGTCGTTCGCTGGAGGTGGGGCCGTGAAAAATGTTTGTGGTGTTATTTTCCCCGAGCCGGATTCGAACCCAGGTACTCTTGCTTAACAGTCCGACGCACTAACGATTAAGCCACCGCGCCCACTTTTTGGCGTTTAGTATGATGAATTATTTGAAGGTTAAGCTACTCTCACCCACCTTTCCAGATTCGATTTTGAAGAGCCACTGCGTCTGCTGCAAAATGCACGTAACACTCTTTTTGATGACAATGCTTTCTCAGTTGAATGTTCAATCGTTTAAATCTTCTCTATGATTTGACATCAGTGACTGACAAATAAAAAATGAACTGCCGCAAACAGTCAATAACGACCACTTCTTATTGAAATCTTTACAACACCAGTTTTGACTTAAAACACACTACAAACGCCTCAAAAAAAAAAAATCATAGCCCTTCATGACGAACTGAACAGACTTCTATTCTTCTTTTGATTGCAGAATTTTGCTTCTCACATCCATCGTGCTTATTTTGAAACCATTTCTTGGGTGACTACCTATCTTTCCATTGACTAAGGTTAAGATTTCACATTTTCAAATGCATTCTCCATACCTTCAAAAAGAAGTCAACTCCACTCAAAGAATTGTTTTCAGCCCCTTCCGGGTCGTGAAAAATTCTTTTTTCCTACCTCGACAACTTCAAAAGTGTCTACACTTTCCAAATGGAAGCCTTCCAACTGCATCTCAGTTGAAAATTTTCGTCACTTCAATTTGTCTTCAAGTTTCTCAGACTCCCTCCCTGCACCCCCATCCCGACGACACATTCCAAGGCAAAGACTGAAAAGAAAGCATTTCCTTGGTGCGTCGTGCTTGCAGAACCCCTTTTCTCGGTACAAAAGACCATTTTCAAACAAAGTTATCGTTTCCTCAAAACAATTATCAAGAAACCCAACCCCCTTTACATAAACAGTTCTCTTCTCGCTGGCCCATTGTTTTAGCCTTTCAAGTTTGAATGTCTCTGTAACTAAAATTATTAAAGAAGCCCTCCTCCGAAGAAACTCCCAACACGACTTGTCATCGACAACGACGACGACGACGACGACGGTTGTCCGCATTTCTACGGTAACACCTTTCGCCTGCAACAAATTGCTTTTCCGGCGAAAAAAGCCAAAATAGTGAGGTGGATTTTTGCAGATATGTTTTTGTTGTGTTTGCCGTTGTCTTTTGATAGGCGGACGTCTAAAAATGACACACCACACATGGAGACGTGAAGCCTGTGCCTTTAAACTGTTGCACTCTGACGCGGGAGGCACCCTCGCCTCGTACCCTGTGCGTAGGGGTGGTGCCAAGCATGACGTTGGCTCACCACATCTGCGGCGGGGAAACGCTGCGATGCAGGCAGGAGCCTGCGCAGCAAATCGTCCTCGTTACGTAATTGGTCGAGAACACACAGGACACGACAAACATGCCACAGGTAGCGAGCGCACGCACACACAGCCCCCGTCGAGACTCGAACTGGAGCGGTGTGTGTGTGAGTTTCACTCCACCAATGCACTTGTTGCTGAAGCCAGACGCACACAACGACGCGTCCTGGAAGGATTCGGGTATTTTTGAAAATCCACCTTTTTGAATCTCGAATCTGCATATACTCGACGTTCGGTTTGCGGTACGGTCGTCGTGCGTTCGAAAATTGTGCGCTGAAAAAAAAGTGATTAAAAAAAATAATAAATCCTTTCAGTTGCAGGATGTGTGTTACAAGTTGTTGTGCTTTATTTAACGTTGACGCGACTTGAAGATCAAAAAAAGTTTTTTTTTGCCACAAAATATTGAAAGGCAACCAGAAAAAGTTTCAATTTACAAAAAAAAGTGAAGGGAATTTGAAAAAAGTGCAAAAGAAAGAGATTTCTTTAATTCAACATACAAGTGGATTTAATCAAACTGTCATCGACCATGGAGGACGACAACGACGACAAGGATGACACAAAGAGGTGAGTCTTCCCATTCGCAGATCTTGTTCGGGTCCTTGCTCTCAAGGCAGGGAGAGATAATTGATTTCTTTTTTCGTATTGAATTCCGTCTAGCTGGTGTTTCAATTAACTCCAATGCCGTCGATGAGGTGTAATTACCGAGTTTTGCTTTGATTTTGAGGTTATGTAACCGCGTTACGACACACCATCGACACATCGTCGTCATTGTTAAAGTGTGCCACGGCCGGATGTGATATTTTTGAAATCGATTGAGCTTCGGTCTTTCGTGCTCGCCGTTTGCGATTGCGTAACGATTTAAAAATCGCTTGATCGTCACAACTGCACCACTCTCGAAGTCCTGACGATATAATCAACACCGTAATGCATTTCATCACAAGAAAGACCGTCATAGATTTTCTCGGATACGCGCAGGGTGAAAAGTTGGAGCTTCTTGATTGACTGTTTACCTTTGTACCACAAGCCGTGATGCGGAAAGGGTGGACACTCGTCACCTTAGGACTGCATTTGACAGGCGGTTATGTCGGTGTTGTGGGGTTTCAGGAGTGGCTGAACTTGAACTTGTTTCTGATCTAAAGGTCGGCAGCTTTAATGGTCTTTTTTTCTGGCTCTGTGGAGGAAGTTTTAAAGAAGGCGGGATGCCGCCGGTATTACTTTTTTTTCTTAACATTAGAAAAGTTCTTTGGAGTTGAAATGTTTAAAGAATAAATTTCCTTTTTTTAAATTAATTGCCTGACTTCGGCTTCTTCGTTTCCTCGCTTGACTTATGAGGCTCCACCATCACTTGACTTTTTGCCCTTATAACTTCTTTACGATTTTGTACGCATACACTTCGAAATTACCTAAAGAGTTCTATGAAGTGAAACAGTTCAGTAGATAGATCAATTAGACATTGAAAAGCTATTAAGGTGTGTTAGCAATATAAGCTGTAACATGCCATAAAGGTATTCACAACAGTGGCCTTTTTTTTTTAATTTTTGTGACTGGATTTCCCTTGTTGCATAAAATTTAATACTTGAAATGAATCAACCTCCAAATTGTCAGCTTTATCACGTCTGCCTTCCTTTTTTCTGACAAGACTAGAGTTTAAAGATTCAAGAAGGGAAGGAGGTTATAAAAACAATTCAAATAAGTTGTTCCTTAAAATAACCTAACACGCAATCTAGTTACTCTTTTGAAATGTACTTTAAATAAAAAAAAAACTCGTGTTTATTTCTCATGACAGTTCATCCTGAGCTAAAACTGCCTTAATCGCTTACAGGTCAACCACGCAGATTCCAGTTTGGAAATCTAAGTTATCTTGCTTTTGCTATAATTCAAGCTTCAGCTTTTTCTTGACCCAGTATCAGATTTAAAGACTTTATTTTGCCGGAAATCTGTTCCTTTTATGCTCGATGTAAATTTCTGCCGCATCTTTTAAATGCTGTATTGCATTTTTTTAAATGTCTTTCAATAAGCAATAAGCTGAATTCAATTTATTCAATTTAACTAAATTTTATTCAGAATCAGTGGCTTATTAAATATGTTTGACATTCTACAAACTACAAAAAATATTCTAAAACTAATTTGCTAGGTTTATTTTATGGACTCGAATCATTCCAATGAAATGGATTCTCCACAGAAATCACAGTTTTAGAATTACAGAAATATATTGTCTTACTTTTTGTACCATCCTGTGTGTTTACTTCTAGTTTTTGTTTTGCCTTCTGGGATTAGTACATTTTATTTCTGTCCATCTCAACTCCTCTGTATTAGCCAACAAACTCTGTCTGTTCTGTACTACAAATTTCATGGTTTCTTCGAAAAATTCGTCATATTTTCTTCGAAAAAAGACGTTTGTTTTTTTTAACCCGAATTAACTCTGTCACACTTAATCTTTTTATTTTCTAAAACCGCAAATCTATGCCAACATTCCTTTGCAAGGAATAAGACTGATACTCAAGTTTTTGTTCACCGAAGGTTTAAGAATTCATCTGCCTTAAAAGTAACTGGAGGCTAGTTGCCTACAACACATTTTTCATGGACTGGCAATTAATAACGCATTTTTTGTATTCAGTTTGCTGTCAGAATATTCTGTAGACGAAAAGAATTTGTTTTTATTGTTAAGTTAATGTGACACGATAATTTTCTTCAAAAATCTCAACAGGATATATTTTGTGTGGTTAATCGTTTGTGAAGAAGTTGGTTTCCAAAAGATTGAGACTTGGTTTCAAGTTGAAATTTAGGAAACTAAAACAAATTAAATGTTTTCATTTTGCGTTTTTAAACGTGAAAATTTTAACTTAAATCGACAACAAGATTTAAGTTCACTTAAAGGCATGAATGAGCTGGGGAAATCATTGAATATGTGTCCGATTTATAAAAGCACATATCCAAATTTGACAAGCCAATTTTTGGAAACCATAATGATCTTTTTTAAATGGTGCATGCTGGAGGTCCTCATCATCAACTTAATAGATTCATTTGCACTGTGCAAGCTTTTAACTTTTCTACATTACTTCAATTCATTTTCCTTGGATGTCCCTAATTTTGTGTCGGACTTAAAATTTCTATCAAATAAGAATAATCTTAATTTTTATAGTTGCGTTTGTTTTTAAAGAGCGCAAAACCACGCAGAACACAAGATTCAAATTTCAGCCATAGTCGTGAAAGTTGTGATTAGTGGAAAATAAAAATATGAAATTCATTTTCTCACATTGTGAGAGAAGACACATTTTTGTTGAAGAACATTGTTAAGCAAAATATTGTAATCGAGTTCGTTGCATTTTTTGTAACAAACCGTGTGACCAGAATTCGGCAACGAAGTTCACGCTTCTCGTGTTCGGCCAAATCACCGACTGTGATTTGACGCCGATTTAGTTGGGTTGCACGGTTTGAATTGCCAACGCTGCAATATTGGGCGCAAAGGCTGGAATTGGCAGCCGAGCTCGATTCTAGTCTGTCATAGTAATTCAACGAGTTCTGTCGGCTCGAATAAAATAGTGATTCCAACAGTTGTATATTATTTTATTAAGTAAATAAACAGACATAAACAAAAAGCGTCTTTTGTGTCACTAAAATCGACGGTGTTTATCTCTACTCCCAAAATTTGATTTCACAAATAGGAATCTAGTGAATAACTTTTCACGAATTAGCATGGTCCAATTGAAAACCGAGTTTGCCGAAAATTTGATTCTCTTTATTGTGCCCACTTTAGCAAAATCAGATTTTGTTAATTGTGCTATTTTTCAATTTCTCACTATTTTTTTCCTATGCCGAAATTTTTTAAAGTTGTTTCATTGTACCCCATACTTTCTGAAGATGTACCAACATTGTTGCCGACTAGCGGTACTAACGTTAAATTACCATTAGAATAGAATAACAGTTAGCAGAACAATTATTAAGAAATCAAGATTGCCTGCTGTCGAAAGGCCGAAAAGGACTGTATGGAAGTATTTTTTAGTTGCATCGCAGATTAAAAAATAATTTAACGAGAACAGAGAGGCGAAAAAAGGTTTTTGTTTTTAAAGAAACTACCAATTAAAAATTCAGGAAGTTGAAACAGTTCCCTAAGTGTAAGAAATTGCTGTCATCTTGTGTCATGATACAACTTTCTGACGTCCAATATGAATGTTGAATACTTTCAGTACAATATCTTTTAAAATCTAACCGGAATGAGTAATTCTGCAGGGAGTGTATCAATGCTCTGAGGAGCATGGATATAAACATTTATTACAACAAATATGCATGTTCCTGAAGCTGAAGGATGGGCCTTATATTGAAAAATTAAGCCAATTATGAGGTATTTGTTGACTGGATAAAGGTTTATCTACATCATTCAACGACATTCCATTGCAGACGATGCAATGGACGACTGCTCAGTGCAACATCTTTAACGAAACAAACCTAGCCCAATAATTTCTTAGCGATTTATTGCTAGTTTATTTTTAGTGACTGAGAACCTTAAAATATGTCTCAAGTTTTCATTCTAGTTTTTGCTTTATCACTATTTCGTCCCTATCGTAATGTTACACCAAAAGAAAAACCTCTTAAAGCCTGCAAAAATGTCCCAAGTTAATTTTATCATCGTCTGACATAACTTTGAGTACCAACGTAATTCCGATAAAAAAAAAAAAAACTTACTCATATCGATGTGTCATTTAATATTTAACTTTATTTTCGGTGAACCTTTTTCCCATTACGATTCGATTCGATATTTTGACATTATGAGAGAATGCGTATATCTAAAAATAATTCCACAATGTCTTTTGTCACTCTGCGACAGATGCCGGTTTGTGAGGACCAAAAAAAAAAAAAAATAAATGTCTTAATCCATTCAGTGCTATCGAAAAGCGGTGGAGCTCGTGGCGCTGTGAAATAATAAAAAAAAAATTCAAAATGTATATTTTGCGCATTTAATCGTGTCTTTTTGAACACACCCACAGACGAGGACGCGTATGAATGTGCATACGTCTGTCGGTGTAGGTGAAAATGAATGCTGCTCATCCGAACCGAAGAGGGAGGCGCTTGTGTTGCGTCACAATTATTCCAATTAAAAATGATATTTCCAAACATAATGCTGCTAATTGTGAATATGATGTATCCATGGATATTTATTTCATCGATTAACCCCGAAGAGGATTTGGATTAAATCATAAAAGGCCAGGTGCAGGTGGACTAGTGAAGTGTTGGAATTTAATGGAATTGCTTAAACGTGTGCAGAATGCATTTTGGTGGATGGCGGTAGGCTCCGCCCATTTCTAAGAAAAAGCAACTTGGGTGCCTTTTTTGAGTAGCGCGTGCGAAGATGGTCCAATGTATTCGGGGCTTTTGAAATTTACATCAGTTTTTTCATATAGACATTTTCTGCTATGAATCTTCTCGGAATTCGGAAAAATGTCTGTTGGTTTTGTATTCTTTTAGGAAAGCGCTACTAGGAAAGTGATATTACTATAAAAAAAAAAATAATTATTTTATGTATGCAAAAAAAGTCAGTCCGTCCGCCGTGCGCCGGCCGATTTTAAAAATAATAATATGTCTACAGCTATTAAGACGAAACTTTTTTTTAAAGTTTCCTGAACAATTTTTATAAACTGTCGAACAGAATTTTGTAAAATTTGACTCAGCAATAGAGGTATATCCGCTACAGATCCCTAAGTTAAGAGTTATTGGTGTTTAAACTTTTTTAGACTTCGATTTTTGAAAACCGTCCAACAGAATTAGCTCAAACTTGGCTAAAGAATAGCCTTAGCCCTGTTCTTGATCCCACTTATGCAGCATAGCAATCAGACAATAGTGAGCGGAGAAAGGACAGGTTCGAAATTTTTTTGCGATTTTTAGGGTTTCGTTCGAAAGGAATAACGAAACCGTTATAGAATCACTTCGGTGTCCGCCTGTCTGTCTGTTTGTCGCCTTTACATATTTGCTTATAACTTCTGAAACCTCTGTAGCTAAGGAATGAAGTTTGAAATGGATATGTATCTCAGCAATCCGAAAGTAAATCATGTTTTTTTTTTTTATTTTACATTTCATCTTCTTTTTTTCGAAATTATTGATTGTTTATCACAAATCAAAATGAATAACTTGAACGTCTTGCTAATTATGAAACGAGTCCCATCTTCCGCATCAATTTTTGATCAACCGTTCACGAAATTTTTGCTTTTTAAATTGATTTTGAACAATAAATCCTAATGTGAAATTTTCAGTGCTCATTTAAATATGATGTGCCTGAGAGTAATGTTAATTATTGCATAATTTTATAATATTTTTAGAGCCTCTCAGTCATCTGAAATGGAGCTTAAATCTCTTAACCAAATACGTCCAGCCTTACCTGCCATTAGCTCACTATTTTTTTTTTTTTTTTGTCAATTTAATTGTAAAGAACGCCATCGTTAGTTTGTCTTGAGCAGCGTTTTCGTACCGCTAGATCTTTGAGGATTAATTCCCTTGTTGAAAATAGTTCACCGTCCACTACAAAAGATTCGTAGCTTACCAGACTTCAAGAACCTTTCAACGAAAGCACTAATCCTGCTGTATTATTCACTCTAGGAGGAGCCTGCATCGTCAGAGGACTACAAGGAAGTTAAATACAATTTTTTTTTAATTTAGTTTGGAATACAACTTTTAAAAAACAAATTAAAGTAGCAAATTTGTGTTAACTCGCCAATGACTTGTGGATTTCTCTATTGTTTGTGAAATATTCTATAGATTTTAAAAACATTTTTTTGAAAACACTTATAAAAATCTTACTTCTTTAGTTGCGAAATCTCTTTGAGTTTAATTTTGTGGATTGTGTGATTTTGAGAAGCAATAATGAAATTAGGATATTTTTGCTGCGTTTTGAAATTAATATCGTCGTTGGCTTTGACGAAGTGGGACAGTTTCGCATGCTTTCGATGCTTAATCGAATTTTTATTAAGTATGTTTAAAGGAAAACAAATAGCCAAATAAATGCAACTTTGTAGGTTTATAAGGCACACAATTTAAATTTAATCTTGACGCAAAGCCGAGTCGCAGAAAAAATTCTGTAGTCTCGAATCAGCCCAAAGAACTTCTTCACCTACGATAAAGTTGAACATCCTTACAACAACTTTTTTTCTGTTCATTCATGGCCAATTTTTCGCACAGACTATGCTGGGCACGCAAGCTTTAACAGGCGTTTGTCTGAGTTAAGATTAGTGTCGTTATGATGAAGCCAAGCTTTTATGTCGACAGCGTGGCCGAGCATTGTCATCATGGAAAATTATCGATTCGTGTCTAGTCGGATATTCTGGCCGTTTTTCTTCGATTGCGCGGCTCAAACGAATCAGCTAAGTTCGATAGAGTTCACCAGTGATGGTTTGGCCGCTCGGTAGCAGCTCATAATAGATCACACCCCTCTGATCTCACCAAATACAGAGCATCACCTTGGATCCATGAATATTTGGCTTGGCCGTCGATGTTGTAGCATGTCCGGGGTAACCATACGATTTTTTGCGCTGAGGATTGTCGTAATGGATTCATTTTTCATCACCAGTAACAATCCGATGCAAGTGAATTAAAACTTCCCGCAGATGTTATCTTGAAGGCACAAAATTCGACATTTTAAACGCAAAACAAAACTTGTGTAAATTAACTTGTGTATACTTTGACAGATGGAATTAACTAGATTTTTCGACGCTCTTTAACATACAATAGCTGTCACTGTCAAAAAAATAGCGCGTGTGAATATATATGAAGTTAGTAACAATGCGCGTCTTTCAAGTTGTACTCCGAATAATTGTGGACTGCATCAAAATTCTGATAAATGTAAAAAAGCCAGGTCTTGTCTGCGAACCTATTAAAAAACCTACTCAATCATCGAGAAATTTTAACGTATTCTTTTACAAAGAAAGCTATTTAAAGTGGTTAGATCTACAGCTATTTATAACAACTATTTATTACATACATTCTAATTTTAACGGCACATCAAAATTAGTTCGAGCTAGAGGGAGTTCGACTTAGAGGATGCTTTTTGTATGGAAAATTGGGAAGGGGAATGCTAAAAATGGCGAAAAAATCAAAATTAGTTCGAGTTAGAAGGAAATTCGACTAAGAAAAAGTACGACTTAGAGGTAGTCGGCTGTAATTAATCATTTTTTTTCCGAGAATAAATAAGATGGCGAGGTAGAGGAGTGATTCTCCTTAGAAGTTATACTGCAACCGAAAAAACTTAATAAATATAACATTTTACATGCAGATACATGCAGATATCGAAAACGATTTGTAAATTAGTTACGAAGTATTGTTGTAGCACCAAAATTGAAAAAAAGGAAAGTAAACCTCATAGAAGTAAAAAGATATTGCAAAGAAAAGCGTTTTTAATATTTGAAAATAGCGCGAAATTCGCCAGGGCAAACTTTGTTGTTTCTTTACAGAAAAGCAGTAGATGAAGAGCTAGAATCAATCTCGTTTATTCTGGCTCTTCATTTAGCGCATGAGGAATAGTAATTAGAAAGAAACGGTATGAAAAAACGCTGAATGTCTTCAACTTAACTTCCAACCAATTTGTGAACCAAATGCCAAACGATTTACCCCTGGTGACGTTGACTAAATCCACTTAATTTGTTTCTTTTAAAGGAATTTAGAAGCTCATGGCACTTATTTTGGTAGTTTCTCCAGAAACAGCTCTTCACAGAACCTTCATCACGTTATATAACTCCTTGTACTCAAAAAAAAACATTTTAAAGCTTATCCACTAAAATAGCCTCCCACACAAGTCGCGGCCTATTTAAACTCTCCACTGTGGCAATTCCATGAAATCCCTTCTCCGGCACAGGCCACCCAAACAATTTCGCACAAAAAAAAAAAAACAGAGAAATCCTCGACACAATTGACAGTCCCAGGCTGTTCTCATCTATTGTCCTATTTCAAAATCTATGCAACCGTTAAGTAACCCCCCTGGAAACTTTTGCAGATCACCCCCCGATTGTTAGTCGGCAGTCGATTGTTAAAACGGCAAAACGGGACTACCCAACCGAATCCCAGGTGCATGACACTCCGTTTAACTGCTGACAAATTAGGAAGGACCTCACTACAATTAGTCTATTTTTATCAGTCGACCTTTAAGAATAACCCACAAGGGGTGTTCCACCCCCTTGCGCCAAATAAAAAAAAAAAAAAAAACGAGAATCGAACTCCTTCCCGTCGTCCTGGCAGATTAGCCGGACCAGGACGACGACGGGCGACGGGTGGTGGATTCGCCAGGATAGAGTTTCACTTTTTAATTATTGCATTATATTCGCAACTAGCTCGTTGTCATCTTCCGAGTGCCTGGGTGATACCTGCGGAGTGGCGGAGTGTGTTTGTGGTTCGGGGGTGTATCCTTGTATCCTTGTATTCGTGTATTCTTGTATCAGTGTTGTACCGGAGTCCTTCAAATGCGTTTACTATTTTATTCGAAACTGTCAGCGGCAGATTCCGGTGAAGAATTCCGCAGAATAGACGTCTGTGGACTATTTACTGAGATTTAGAACTCAGTCTGGCGTGGAATACCATTTCTGACAGCACACGTTGAGGTTGTATTGTGTGCCTCGGATGGAGTACTTGACGGGACCTAACAGCGAGTTACGTAGACAAGACGCGCTATGGGAATCTTTTTCAAGTTTTATCGATGAAACATTCACATGAATGTGGGAATTTTTACCAAAAAAAGAAAAAAACATTATTTTATCCTTTGGCACAGATGGGTGAATCTGTGATGGATTGGGGCAATGGGAGATGTGAGTGGGCTTAAGATCGCGTGGAATTTCTTGTAGCTTTAACTGTAGGCGAAGCAACCGTTTTTGAGTCTCCTATCAGTTAACATCGGGTGGTCTTAAAGTCGAAATTGGTTGCTAACAACATTTTTTTTGCACAGTGACATGATATAACCAAATATTTAACGAAGAGTATGTTTTATGTATTATTTCTCGTGACTTTGGCAGAAATGCTTTAAAAATGTTACAGTACGAACAATTTTTGCATAACTCAATGCAATTCTGTTTTCTTGAATCATTGTTTTTTTCTTCTATTTATTATTCGCTGCATAAGTCATTCCCTAGACTAAATTACTGAAGTCGATAAGCTACTTACAAAAAACGTTTCGCTGTTCATTGCAAAAGCCTTTAAAAATAATTACAGTCGACTCACTCTAAGTCGAATTTTCACGTAAAGTTCGACTTACAAGGAGAGTGCACGAACTTGGGGTCACCGATTTTGATGAAATTTGGCATAGTGTTAGCTCCCCTAAGTTTAAAAACGCAACACTCCCCCTTTTTCAAGAAACACGCTCCCAAAGCTTTCCCAATCGCTTCATATACTAAAAAAGAGACGTCATAATTCGAAGTGGGAGTAGCCTAGTAGCCAATTGAGTATTGAATTAATGTTATCGTGTCTTTTTGCCATGATTTACTTCGACTGACTTGGAATATTATCGAATTACATTTCCCAGATTTCTTTACGTCACTTTGATGACCATTCTCTAAAATTAAAGACAAAATAGAAAAAAAACAAATTTAAAATAAGAAAACCATGGCATTCTTAATATACTGTATTAATATTTCGATCAGATGTTCGCCGAACAAAATTTTTCCTTCATTAAAGTCAAAAAGCGTTTCTTACGAAGGATCAGTCAGACTTTAATAATTAAGAATAAGTATAATTTGCTGGCTCATTTGGGAGCTAACGTTCTAACATTTAAAGATCTGTGCAACCGAATTTGCAGCTCAATGATTTGCTGCATGGTTTTCCAAAACAAAATAGAGGAATAAATTTGAAAATAAATTTTAGGAGAGCGCGAAGCTCTAACGACTTTATCGATCGGGACACAAGATGGTTCAAGAAGAGAAAACGGATTCTCATAAAAACTGAGATTCATATTCTAGACAAGAAAAAAACCTTGACAGATCAATAAAACTTTGGTATTAGTTTAAAAATCCGACAATAAGAACTAGGAAAACCTTTCTATACAAATACAGTACAACCTCAATAAAAGCAACCCTCGATACGTGCAACTCCTCGATAAAAGCAACGCCTTAAATCTTACCACTGTTGACTCAGTTATTGCAACTCCTCAAAAAAATATGACTCGATAAAAGCAACTTTGCGTCCAAAAAGACACGATTAAAAATTTCTCAATTTTTTAGAAATAATTATTTTTTTTTTAATTTTAACACACTCGAATTAAACTACCAGTTTTGGTTTATTTACCAGAGTTTATATATGTTTTTTTTTTTTTTGCTATTCTGAGGTGTTTTTGTCTTATATTTGGCCTACAATTTGTTGACTCGCTTATTGCAACACACTCAATAAAAGCAACTGCCAAATTTCTATTAGTTGCCTTTATTGAGGTCGTGCTGTATCAGGAAAACAATCTTTTCTCGAGTGAAACAGGTTATTTTTTTTTTTCTTAAAACCTAGTTAGGATATTAAAACAAGACTATAGATACCCAAAAGCCATTTATTAAAAACATGATTTCCATTCATAACTTAATTTTGTCCAGCTAAATTGGCGAATGCAACCACTGCACTTGCTGAAACAAGTTGGCAAACATTCGCGATTGAAATTGACTCGCTTCGGCCTTTAAAAAAACTTTGGAGGAGCAACAGCAATTGCTGGCTAAAAGGTTTATAAGCCTTAGTAATCATCCTTTTATAATTTTATTTTCTCACTCATAAAGATGAACAAATTCGGGTAATACAAATATTTTTTGAGAAATATTGTTCCTTTTTGTTTAAAATGAAATTGAAGTCTTCACTGGACGTAGTGAATATAGAAATTTTTCTTGTGTCTTTGGATTAGTAAAATTTTTTAATTAAAAATACGTGGCATTTTCTTTTACTATGTTTTGTTTTGTGATTCCATCAATCGTCGATTTTATGCAGTATCTTAGGTCTTAGGTAAAAGTGACTGCCTGCGCTGTAACGCAGGCTCACTTAGGCCATTTGTTGGCCCATTGTGTTGTCACACCTCCGGATTGTTTCCAATTGCCCCGGACTCGCTGCCTATAGATTTCTTGCAAATACACCAAACCAAAAATATTAGCAGGCATGTCATACTACCTGTTTGATGCCAACGTTGGTAGTCTTGTATCCCCCGGGCTATACCCAGTTGGATCTGTTTATGAAGCCGCTGATGCGCCTTACATCCATGCTAGCGAGTTCGCTTAACTCCTTAAAGAAGTATGCACCTAGAGTGCGCTTCCTCGTGCGTGCGAGTGCTGGGCATGTTCCTAGAAGATGCAATATTGTCTCTTCTTCCTCCTCATCTCTGCAGCTTCTGCAGAAATCGTTGGAAGGGATTCCCATTCTTTTGGCATGATTGCCAAATAAACAGTAGCCAGTTAGAACTCCCACTAGTCTGCCTATGTTTGCCCAGCTTACCGAGAGCAGCTGCTCTGTCCTGCCCCTATCTAGCTTTGGCCACACTAGCCTAGAAATGTGGCAGCAGTGTAGATTGCTCCATCTGGAGTTTGCTGCCGTTATAGCTTCAGCAATTAGTTGTGAACCAACCTCTTGCATGGAGGGCCCGGCGGTCCCTTGATTATTATTTGAGTCCTATTCTTGCTAATTCGTCAGCTCTTTCGTTGCCTAGAATACCCGTGTGCCCAGGGACCCAGCACAGGGTGAGACTACACCTGTCCGCCATCACTTTGAGAGATTGGGGACATTGTTTTACCATTCTTGATCTTATCAATGGTGTTTCCAGAGCCTTTATGGCCGCCTGACTGTCTAGACTGACCATCTATCGAACCCATGGACAGCAAGCGCGCTGCCTCATGAATAGCTGTTATTTCCGCTCGGAATACACTGCAGTGGTCCGGGAGCCTGAGGGACTTCGCAATGTTTAGTATGTAGTATCTTTCTTGTTCTTGAAAAGAACAGCATAAATGATTTTCACAGCCCCGCCTCCAGCGAACGTCTTTTGGAAGTACAGTCGAAGCCCTCTAAGTCGAAAATCCCTCTAACTCGAATCTTATCGCCATATTTTGGCATTCCCTTCAATTTTTCATACAAAATCCTGCATTGAGATTCCGGATGGGGTCCAACACTGCCTTTTCTATATAGAGTCCTTCTTTAAAAGGCTTCATTGTGCAATTTTAAAGACTCAGTCCAAAATTACAACCTTTTTTTAGGTAACTTCGTCTATTTTTTTCTTACATGTATACTCTTTTGAATAAAATAAAGGTTTTTAAACAAAAAAATATTAAACTCGAATTTTCCGAAAAATCCCTTTAACTCGAACTAATTTTGATATCCCGTGAAAATTCGACTTAGACTGCTTCGACTGTACTTCTGTAATGAAAAGCTTATGCAATTCGTCGTTCGGTACCGACATTAAACAGTCGTATGTATTATGTGGAGGCACGAAAAAGCTGGGCTGTGGACTTTAGCGGGCTATAAGGCCACCCATTTTATTTAATTTCGTGTGTCTTGTTGTAAATTGTCAGTAATTAGAAGCGAACACAAAATTTGTTGGGCTCTTGGTGCCTAAGGTCTTCGAAATGTAAGTAGAGGTACTGAAATAGGATGCCATTTTTCAATTGCTCTATTTTTCAGGAATTATTAATTTATATCGATATCTGAACAGAAGCTTACGTCTTTTGGACATCAAAAGAAATAAGAGCAATTTGTGAATTGCTTCTGAAGAAGACGTGCTGAATCATAGAAATTGCGGTTATTTGGATTCAATAGCTGAATAACAGACAACAAACATGGCCGACGGAGCCATAACAACATGGCAGTCACAAATTGTCAACATTTGCTTGAAAAGTCTTTACATTTGTATGAACCTTAAAACCTTCATAAATCAAAAGGCTTAAAATGTTACCTATTAATTTAAGGGATTTAAATTTTGATGTATTGTTTGATGTACTGTAATGACGTTTTTATTTTGGCAGAGGTGTGTCTGAGCCGAATTCTACACATGCATAACAAAGCCGTATTATCAATAATTGCTTTTTTGTTGTGAATTCAAATCGATCTACAGTGTGTAGAAGATGTAGAGCTGTCCGTACAAAAAAAAGCTTCAATTTGATCTTTGAATCAAAGAAAACAGCATGCCGTTTAAAAAGGTCGAGTTAAGACTAAATGGAAGCAGAACTTAGGAATGATTTTTTTTTCCTCAGCTCGGAATAAAATGTTTCGCAAGGAATTTGCCATAACGACCAGTTATATAAAACTTGTGAAATTTTCCAAGACAAGATTTTTCGAAATGATGTCTGTTGGTGCCAAGAAATCTCAAAAATAAAAAAATCTAAAAAAAAATACTTTTTCAAGTTAAATTGAGAAGGTTCTTCTTATCGGGGTCACATGTTTGTTGGTTATTTTCCAAAGCGAATTTTCTTCAAAGGGGATCCCCTTGATCACAAAAAAATAAACAAAAAAATACCAAAATTAAGTTATAAAGGTTTTTCTTTTGGACGTCATTAGTTAGACTTCATTGATTGAGAGAAAGTAATTATTTGCTTGCTGATTTACTTTCCAACGCTTAAAGATCTGTGCAACTGAGTTCACAGCTCAATAATTCACTGCATGGTTTTCAGAAATTTGTGAAGTCCTCTGGCGACATGGGCACTTAAATCTCAGATAGCTGGTGCTGAAAATGTACTTAGAACACCGAAATGTCCAACTTAAAACAAATAACAAATTAATATTTCAATCTTTTCAGAAAATCGAGAAATCTCAGTGAGAAGAAACGTCGCGATCAATTCAATTTGCTCGTGAATGACTTGAGTGCATTAATTTCAACAACAACCAGGAAGATGGATAAGTCCACAGTCCTCAAGTCAACAATAGCGTTTCTTAAGCATCACAATGGTGAGTAGATCCCACAAGTCGTAAATCCTCCACTTCAATTCACATCCTTTACAGATGTAACCGATAGATCAAAGGTTCATGAAATTCAGCAAGACTGGAAGCCAACATTCCTCACCAACGACGAGTTCACTCATCTCATGCTAGAGGCTCTGGATGGATTTATAATTGTGTTCTCCAGCAATGGATCCATTCACTACACATCCGAAAGTATTACTTCACTCCTAGGATACCTGCCGGTGAGTTGACCGCAATCCCTGATCCTTCTCCTGACCCAGCTACTTTCGTATCTATCTGTCTATTTCGAATACACTCTCTCTATCTCTCTCTCTTGCTTTTGAAAAATTTAATTTAAATCAAGTCATTGAATCAGAGCGATGAACTAAATTTCAGAGCGATCTATTGAATATGACAATCTTTGATTTAGCATATGAAATTGATCATGAGAATCTGTACAACGTGTTTTTGAATCCAGCGGCTGTGATCGATCCGCTGAAAACGGAAATATCGCCGGATAATCAAATAAGTCTCTTTGTTCATCTCAAGCGCGGTGCGCTGGACAAAGTTGACACAACGGCATATGAGCTGGTTAAGCTTGTTGGATATTTAAGTGAGTCTGATCAAAGATGATGAGGTCCTCCTAAACTAACCCATGTTTGTCCTTTTTAGGAAACGATACGAGTGCAGACAATACAATCACAAATACTCAGGCTAGGTCGTTTTCGACAGACAGCAGTGATAAGGGACTCATATTCGTGGGCACGGGGCGGGTTCAGACGCCGCAACTGATCCGTGAGATGTCGGCGATAGATCTGTCGAAGGACGAGTTCACGTCCAAGCACAGCATGGAGTGGAAGTTTCTCTTCCTCGACCACAGAGCACCACCGATCATTGGCTACATGCCATTCGAGGTCCTGGGGACCTCAGGCTATGACTACTATCACTTTGATGATCTCGAAAACATTATCGCATGCCACGAGGAGTGTAAGTAGCCCACAATCCGAGTCACATTCAGTTCTCACCCTCCGTCTTGCAGTGATGCAGAAGGGGGAAGGCAAATCGTGCTTCTATCGCTTCCTCACCAAAGGCCAGCAGTGGATCTGGCTGCAGAGCGACTTCTACATATCCTACCACCAGTCTAGCTCCAAGCCCGACTACGTGGTCTGCACACACAAGGTTGTTAGCTACGCGGACGTCATCCGACACAACAAGATCACCAGCAACAACAACAACAACAGCATCATCGGCAGGAATCCAAGCGCCACGGTGACGCTGCGGGATCTCGAGTGCTCGGGCACGACGGGTGCTATGGGTGGGACGACAGTGAGTGGGATCGAGAAGCAGTTGGCAGCAGCGACGACGGCGACGTCGCCGGGGATCAACTCGAGCATGGCGTGGCACTCGCGGGCGTCAAAGTGCTCCAACTACGGGAACCTCTCGTCGGCGAGCATATCCCCGAACGTGAAGCGAAAACGCTACACGCACACGCGGGGCAACGAGTCGGACTTCACGTCGCTGTCGGCCGATTCGGCCACGAGTCGACACTCCCTCATGACGCACCTAAGCTCGGTAAGAAAAGTAAAAAGAAGTTTGACACCCAAAGCTGACCTTTCTATTGCAGCAAGCGAGAGGTCGGCACGGTATGTCGTCGCACCTGCAGCAGCAACAGCAGCAGCAGTCGAACGTGATGGGCAACCATCAGCAGCACACGCACCACCAGCAGCAGCAACAAATTCAATCTCAGTCCCACAAGATGCTTCCAATGATGACGCAGCAGGCGATAGCTCCGCAGCTGGTGTCCACCCCGCCCAATCAGTTCCCGCAGCCGACTTATCCGATCCGTAACTCCCAACTCGTGGGACACACTTTCCTCGAGCCGCAACAGTATCTAACAGCAATACCCGTTCAACCCGTGATAGCACCTTTCCCAGTGACTCCAGTCCTCTCGCCGATGACGGTAAGTCAGATAACGACCGCTCCATCCATCCCTAAACTCGACATCTCTCCCCAGAACGCCTCCGATATGCTTCCCGGGACAGTTGTGATGACGCCCACGCAGACCCAGATCCAGGACCAGCTGCAGCGGAAGCACGACGAACTGCAGAAGCTGATCATGCAGCAGCAGGACGAGCTGCGGCGCGTCTCCGAGCAGCTACTAATGGCCCGATACACCCTCCTGCAGCCAGTGGTCCCGGTGACCTACAACAACAGCCCGAGCACGAGCAGACACTTCAACTTCGGCACCAACTCAATAGACCAGCAGTCGCAGCAGCAGCAGTTCGTGAACTACAACTTCGGCATGAGTCCCAGCGATCAGCTGCCGAACAACCACCACGACGCCCAGCTCCACCAGCAACAAACCCAGCAATCTCTCCAGCAGCAGATGCTCTCGAGAAACGTACCAGTACCTGACCTAGAGCAATTCGGTCACGAGGAAATCGACGCGTTCCTCAACGCCGAATCGCTGCAGCCATCGCTCGACACGCCCACGGCGACGATGAACACGCACCAACAGCAGCAGCACCTCCAGCAATCGGCGATGTCCTTGAATCAGCACAACCTCGCCACACAACAGGACGACAGCCTGCTGTCGTACATGCAAATGCAAACGGAACCCTCGTCCAATCTCCACTTCCAAATGGGAATCAGTGACGACGGTTCCGAGTCTCGCAGCGAGGACACCGGCACACGAAATCGATTCAACCACTTTCAGACGCAGAGTAATCAACTGCCCAACGACCTGGAGATCCTGCCGTATCAGATGTCACAGGAGCAATCACAGATTCTTTTCAATTCACCTCACACGCCCGGCACGAGTCAATAGGGGTGGCACTAGCCGGACTGGACTCTCCGTCCGGCCACTGCGTACACGTAATCCGATAGTCAATGATCTGTAGGCCTAATTAATTATTTTATGATATTAAAACAAGTTAGAATTGTGTAAATATGATATTATCATTTTGATTATTTGTCTTTTTTTTTTTTCTTCTATTATTTTCGAAGATGTCGAAGAGAGTGGAACTTAAATGAGTTGTAAGAGTTGATTAATGTAATGTAATGTAATGTAATTATAACTGTACACATCTAGGAATATTTTTTATATCGAATTAAAAACAAAAGAAAACAAACACGAGACAAAAAATAAGAAACAAGAAAAAAAAATATTAAAATTGTTAAAGATTAACAAAGAAAAACTGAAGATGTTTTATTTGAGGAAGTTAAATATTTTTCGTTGTCAGACAATGGAGGCCTAGTCGAAATTAATTTAAAAATCAAGTTTAAAAAACAGCTGCGGTCAAAATAATGGCAGTGCCTAGCAGTAATAGTGTGAGAGAATATTTTTTTCTTGCAGACTTTGGGAAAGTTCTTCTACTTTAGATCAATAACTGAAAGGAGTAAACGATTTTTCAATTACTTGAATCATTAGCATGAAATTACTGAAGTTGCAGGTATCCTTCAGAAAGCAGCACCGCTATTATTTTGACCGAAACTGTATGTACGTTGGCTGAAATTTAGTTGTCCATTGCTTTCCATCACATGCAAAAAAAAAATAATATCAATATTGCATGCCTAAGTATCATTTAGCAACTAATTGAAATGAACACTTTAGGTAATTCTCCATTGTGAATATATGAAAAGAAACGTTGCTGTTTTTAATAAGCTATTACTTTCGTTCTAGTGGCAGGAATATCTTGACTTATAGTGCAATCAGTAGCCTAAAGACTGCAATTTTGCTGTGTTTTTGATTCAGGATACAAAGGGCGAAAATTGGCTTTTGATTTTTAGGAACTCTCAACTGGTATTGCAAAATATCCTTTCAATCATTTAGATTTGATCATTGTTTATGTGGTTTTATACGTTTTATTATTTTTCCTATTTGAATAAATAAGAAAAACTGTGATCAAAATGAACAGGCTATCATTGTAAAATTGTGTGTACAGGAAGTTAAAGGACTACGAAAGTTAAATAGATAGATTTTAAGTAACTTGTTTTGGTTTAGATCAAGAGTTAGTTTCCGCATCAACATTTTCTGATGTTTATAAATGTAATTCATAATGTTGTCAGCATTATGAATTATTAAAAAAAAATGGTGCTGCAAAGTACTATTTTTTTTTACACAGAAATCCCGAAATCAAATTTTTAAGAAAATAGCATTGTCTTTTGCATATTTCAGATTTATTTCTTCACTTTTTTGATTTCTAATCTCAACTTTCTTAAGGTATCAATGTATCTATACACCTTTAAAAAAGAATCTAAAGAATCAAAGCTTGATCAACGTTATTCAAATTTTCAAAATCTTCGTTTTCAAATTATACAATTTAGAATTGTATTGTATTGGGCGGCGTAACAGCCCGTTGAGATCCAGAGTCTAGCTTTTTCTCGCCTCCACTGTGTTGTACGCGTTATAATTTTTTCACAATTTAGAATTGAACTTCCTGCAATAAAGCAAATGTGGCAGATGCAAAGATTGTTTGTTGAAAAAGATTAAACTTGGATCAAGACTACCATTTGAAGATTCTGATATTCTATCCCCGAACTGATATTCTGATATTATCTATTGAACGTTAAATTTTGCTCTTTGAATAAAAATTTAGAACAAAAAAGCGCATGATTCAAAATTCACAGCGAGCTTTTTTACAACGATCCGCGATTTACCTCCAAATCTACGATACGCGGTCAAATGGCCGATTTTGAAATTTCGTTTAAGAATTCTCATATAATCCGCTATTTTTTATTTTGGATAAAAGTAAATAAAACTTTCAAAATAGAAAAGCGGGGAGCGGATTTTTATTATAGCATCGTAAAAGCATTTTGTTTACTATTCAATTGGCTAAAATACCTTTCGCTATTAAGATGTATATATTTTTATGAAGCGGTGGTATCATAATGGGCCTCGTCTGGCTCTTGGTAGGACTAAGTATAGACGAAATATCGGTAGGTTTACTGTTAGGAGACATATGACCACTAATTTTGTAAAAAAAAAAAATGGAAGTTAGAGTATTTATTTATTTATTTTATTTATTTATTTATTTATATCTAAAATTTTTGTTTTGTACATAAGACCAAGTCTTTTAGGGTCTAAAATATGACCCCAGAATCAGAATTAATAATTATTTAATGGAAAACTAGCCAAGATGATACAGAAAGCTGTGAAAGAAAGATCTGAAGTCAAGGCGAGTTTCTACAAATGTTTTAGTGGGTTTCAACCTAAAATAAAAAACAGAAAAATCACCGATAAAAGGGAACTATTAGTGAAAACACGAAACGATTCGTGACAGAAACCTAGCAATTTTAATTATTATAAAATTTGAATAGGGTTCAAGTCTAGAGATCTCTGCCCTCACGGCTCTGTTTTTGGAAAATGCGGTCACAGAAGATGATGATAATAATAGGGTTTAAGACGAGGTCTAAAGTAGCCATCGAACGCAAACAAGACCTGACTGTTGACTTGATTGCAGTTCCGATTTGATGGATTCTCGAAAAATTATTGTAATGCCGCATTGTAAAAATCAATGTTTATTTGTTTGTTTGTCCTTCGTAGACTTCTAAATGGCAAGAGATAGAGCATTGATGTCTTTGGCAACTTTGTTCAAAATTCTGTCAAAAAGGTTTTGGTACCAATTTTTTTTTGGCTCATATTGAGGTGACGTTGGCGCTGACTTTCAAAGTTCGTCTGATTCTTTCCAGTGATATATCAACCAAAAGGTCTTTGAAAATGAGATTGAGCTTTCTTTCGAGTTTTGTCGGTAAAAAGTACCGTTGGAAAGATATGAAGCTCCAAAGTTGGATAAAGGGTGTTTTTTTTAAATTTGATTTATTTTATGCGTAGCAAGGCCCGCCAGGTACAGCTAGTATAAAATATAAATTATAAGTCGTTTTTTTAGCCAAAATCAGTGAACCAAAAAAAGAAGTTTTCTTAATCGATTGACGTTTATTAAGAACAAAATCAAAGAAACTGTAATAAAGATAAAGATCCCTGCCCGGAGCTCAAAATTAAGGCCTTTATTAGCAAGTGCATGATCTGGGAGGAGATTCAAAAGGACGAGGCAACTATAGCAACGAAAATTTGTTGACTTGTTCTATTATAAATTGCGGAGTGCACAAAAAAGGAAACGCTTTTGTACTGCTTCTAATCTATGAATGTAGAAATTCTACATCCTACTTTCGCATTCTTAAGCCAAAAGCTTAGTTAACTTTGCTGGCTAAGGCTATCGCCTTACACAGCTGTAATGTTCAACGATGGACCGTTTGTATAATGTGTAACGAGTGTTTTCAGGTGTTCTCCTCTAGGTAGGTAGGTAGGTAGGTCGTGTGGTGGGCTACGCAGGGCAGCCAAGCACTTAGGCCAGATGAGGCCCATTGTGATACCACAAGGAGCGGATGCAAAAGCATCCCACTACTCTGGAAACCAATTGGAGCTGTTAATATAGCGGAGGATACGGCTTATGCTGGTGTCAGCAAGTTCACCGAGGTTGTTTAGAAAGTAGTAGCCGAGATGCCTCTTTCTACGGTTCGCGAGGGCGCTGCAGGTTCCTAAAAGGTGGAGCGAGGTTTCTTCCTCTTCTTCGTCTCTGCAGCTTCTGCAGAAGTCGTTGGCCGGGAGGCCTAGTCGGGTGGCATGTTTGCCAAAAGTGGAGTGCCCAGTTATGACACTGATCAGGTTCCTAACCTGAATTCTGCTGAGTCTTAGGAGACTAAGCGAGCGTTCAGGATCTAGCCTAGGCCAGATTTCCCTGACGCGACAAGTAGTACCATTCGACCACCTAAGATTGGTTGCCGCAATGGTCTTGGATTTGATGTGGAGGAACGCGGTAGCAAGAGCTGCGCAGAGACCGACCTTATCCGGTTGGATGGCTTCACTGGTTCCGCGCTTGGCAAGATCATCGGCCAGGCAGTTCCCCGAGATGTCACAGTGTCCCGGCACCCACATGAGGTGAATGTTAAACTGCTCTGCCATCTCGTCAAGAGATTTGCGGCAGTTAAGAGCTGTTTTTGAATTAAAAGTGACAGACTTCAGTGTTCTCCTCTAACAAAAAACAAAAAAAAAAAAAAAACAAAAAGCCGACGACCCTGCCTGACTTCAGTCACCATCACTCTTAACACTTCTTGTAGAAATTGCTGTTTATATTGATCCATTCTCTGCCATATTTGCATCTCTACGAGAATGTCTGACTGTTAGGAAAACCGTCGCTAGCTTACGATTTTGCTGCAAAAGTAATTATTACTTTGTTCTATTCTAAGACTTCATGATATTTTTCAGAAGAGCGCAGCGTGTCAAAAAATATTAGGTTGTCAAATATCTCCCTTCCGCCTTTTTGTCTTTTGAATTTTCCGGCTATGTACAAAGCGCTACAGAGCTCTGTATATGCTACTATATTTTTCTTTTTGAGTTATCTTTTTTTTTGATCCGCAGTGTATCCGTCATCTCAGAGAATCCTACTACGAATTGGGAGGCATGAGCTAAGAAGTTGGTGTGAATTTATTTTCGCCAGGCCTTTTATCGATTTAACGACGTAGCTGCCGAAAATTGCTTTTTGGGAGACTGACCGTCAAATGTCAGTTTTTTTTTTAGCGTAAACCTAAACTAGAGATCGTACTGCTAGTTTTTCTTTATAGCTCATTACAAGGCTTTCAATAGATTATCTGATAACTTGGTGGGCAAGTTTTTTTACGAGTCTTTTTTCTGAGTCTTGCTTAGTTCCTATTTTAGTTGATATTTAGTTGAACAACGTGACTGTAGACCTTATTCTGTTAAATCATACTGAGCTAGTGAGCTGGTTTGCATTTATGCGTGACGTAGACACAGTGGAATGTCTTATCTCAGTTATTCTTTGTAGTTGAACAGTGAAAGGCGATTTTTGCCTCTCTAAATATTTGCAAATCAAAATTATTTGACGAGTGCCTTGCTTTATTAATCGATCTTTCAAGCGCTTCGACTATCCGAAGATACGTTGCCACGGCACTCATCTAACACATCGTTCTCTGTCGAAACTTTCATATCCGGACTTTAATCCAACGTCAAGAGACTTTTCCTATTCTACCGATAGAATAAACACACGACAAAGCATACATCTTTTGAATTTCATATATATTTTTATTTCGTATAACTAATTATTGATTTTTCTTACATTACTCTTGCAATAATCATACACATCTGTAGTCTGTACAAAATTAAATGAAATTTTTTTTTTTCTTTGACAAGGAAAACTAATAAAGGATTATTCGAATTCTTATCTAGGTTAAAGGTATGTTTGTAAGCTTCTCTCTCGCTATGATTTTTTCCGATTGATCTTTGAAAAAAAGAAATTGTTAAATTTTTGTGTGCATACTCTTAATCTACGTGAAGACATACAATCTAGGTCTAGTGCAACTACCTTTTTTTTCTTTCTTGGTTTTTTTGTTTTTCTGTGTGAAGAAGCCATAACAAATTACATATAATGGATTTTATTTTGTTTAAACTTAAATTAGTTGTTGTTTTTTTTTTACAAAAATCGCTTGCCAATTGTTTGGATAGACCGTGTTTTGACAATGTTATAAATGTGTATGCGTTGTTGCGTTTCAGTCAGTTGTCACTGACGATGAAAACGCAACTCTTTTTTAGTCTCGAGTATATTTTTTCATCGAAGCGAAGTTTCTGTTTTAGTTTAATCGTCTATACTTGACAAATGGATTGGTTAAATGTTGGTTGTCTCAAAATCTCATAAGTAACAGAAGCAAAGGGGGGCATGGATCTAAAGGGATTCAAACGAAATACAATAAAATATTTCTAATACATATATGTATATTTTTTTAAGATTTTTCTCTTCAGTTTTCGTTTTTTTTTTGTTTTCTTCCGCAGCATATATATATTTACAATAAAAATAAATTGGTTTAGATCTGTTTTTTTTTTTTGTAATTGTTTTGTATACGGGACAGGGGGGGAAATGAATATGGGAAAAGACATGGAAATGGGGACTTGTGAGGGGTGGAGGAGATGAAAGAATACTTAAACCTAACAGCGCGCACACTACGGCAACTTGCTTGATCTCCGGTTTAAGCTGCACGATGTATAATTTCTTCCAAATAATCAAATATTGAAACTAAATACAAACTAAAAACAAGAATTAAAAAAAGAGACACAAAAGGAGGTTTTGGGGGGCTGGAGGGAGGAGGCAAACATCATGCGCATTCTTTATCGCTCAGCTTAGAAGTATTTACTCGGGTCGCCATCGACATTCATTGCTCGTTGCTATCCCTCGAGGGTTGCGCCCTGATTTAAACAACGCTTTATGACCAACTGAGCGGTTTCCTTTATTTTGTCATACGGGTTGGGATGCAGTATCAAATCAGTCAAAATTTGCAAACCGTTCTCTTGCTCAACCAGGCGGCAATACTTTTGAGGATAGACCTGTTGGGAGAGAAGTCATTAATTGGCTTGCTCATTTCTACAGCCCCTCAACTTACGCATGTTAAATTTGCTAACGCCCAAACGGCCCAATGCTGACACTGCGGAGTGTCGTAGCAGCGGACCAGTCCGAGAATCGGCTCAAAGCTGCGATAGTTGATGTTCCTTTCACTGTTTATGTTCCAGCGGTCGATTGCCTTCACCATGCGCTGAAGAACGTCGTCGCGAGTTGGTGTGGTGATGGTCCACGCTCCGGGACCGTCGGAAGCTATATGCGCCAATACACCGGCTGCATTGTAACTTACCTAAAAAAAAACGCAAATAAAATCCAATGAGATCTGAACTGACCCTGCAGAAAGATGTACCTCAATTCCATCACTGTCTGAGTCCAAGAGTGTGGCGAAAACTTCAATGAACTCCGCCGTCATCAGCTTCGGTCTTAGCCACTTCACTTCGGCCACATTGCCCAGCAGACCCATCATATTTCTGAGGAGCTCTTCACGTTCAGGAAACGTCTAAAACACAAAACGAAGCCATCAATTTAAAGAGCCGGGAATGAAGCGACGACTTTCTTACATTTAAACACTTGAGGAAGTACTCCATACCACGCCCGTCTAGAAATCTCTTACAATTAATTGCAGTCTCATCGGTTACATTCCACATTGTTGACCACGCAACCTCCATAACATCATCGAACACTGAGCGCGTCAGTCGATCCTTGATTAAACTTAACATAGTCTACAGGAGGAGCACATGTCCATGAAAATGCCAGAGGGAGAGCCTGTGTTTTGATACTCACACTTACAACACCCAAATCTCCTAGAAATAGTTTTTGTCTGCCGTCCACTTGGCAAGCGAGAGTGTTTAACAAATAAATAGCTATCCTTTGGACGAACCCTTCCTGTTCGGTTTTTGACACACCGTGCAGCAGAACTGTGATGAGGCGTTCGTATTCAAAGAGCTGCAAGAAAACAGATCTAATCAGAATTCCTGCATCGTCGATCCAAAGCTGGTGAGTCCTCTTACCACATCATTTGGCATGGAGAACTGTGTGAGCGTCAGATATCCGTTCCGCAGCATCGTGTCATCGGTTATATGCATCTCCATGCCATTCAGTAACGTGCGAATGATGTGATTCTTGAGCGGTGTCCCGAACTTCGTTCGATCGCGACCCTTCACGATGTAAAAGAGTGTGGCACTGCAAAGCAAATTGAATTAGCAAGGATTCTCTTGAAATGAGGTTATATTCACCTTCCGGATATTTGCATGTGTTTGAATTTCAGGTGACGATCCATGGCCGTGAGTACAACGTCGAGCGCCGTGTGGATTTCCTTGCAGCACTCGAAACGGAAGATGTGATACAAGTCATTCAGGACCTGAAAACAAACATTAGCCACCTCTCTTCTCGTCTGTGAATGTAATAAGCTCTTACCCTCGTCAAAACCGCTGGCCTGTCGTAGTAGTAGAGGGCCGCGGTAAGAATCTGCTCCTCATTTGCATCCCCAGCGATCTGAAAAGACAAACGAAGACCTCTAAGTCTCGTCCAGCTTCTACTCATGATCCCAACTCACCTCAATCGCAGGAATATCGTGTCTCTTACAAGCCCAATGCGCTGTGTGATACAGACCAAGGTACTGCAGCGGTCGTTCCGTCCGACTAGCCAGCCCAGGAATATCCGAATTCATCGTCGTTCCCGTCTTGGCAAAATCCCGGTCACCCTTTTCGCAAGTGCTCTTTTGCGCCACTCCGTTGCCGGCTAAATTTGTCCCCGAGATATCCAAGTGCGAGAGTTCAGGTAGATTCTCAACCAGCATTTCAAGAGTCTACAAAAAGAAAACATGAATTTGATACGAACCCAAGTCTCTGTCTTCCACTCACCTGATCCGGAAGGTCATACGTCCCGTGACCATTACTCGATCCGCTTATCGAAATATCAAGTGTCCGCAGTTTTTTCATCCGGCAAATCGCATGTAACTGATTTGCTATTGGCCAGACATTAAATAAAATTAACGTATGCAAATTGGGTAGACTACAGAGTGCTTCCAAACTAAAATTAGCCAAAATACACGATGTTAAATCTAAATAATTTAAATCCTCTAAGTGGGCAAACTGCAGGCGATGATGCATAACAACTCCGTTCAGGACCAAACGTCGAAGGTGCGGGCAATTTAATTGAAAGTCCACGGGTTCTTTGTCGTGTGGTTCGGCCTGTTGCAGGAGTTGCGCACTTAAGCCCAATTCAAGGGAACGTAGACTTTCGCCGTATTTCGCTAGGAGGTGATGGGACTGAACTGTTATCCGATCGCAGTACCATATCGACAATGCGTATAGTTTGTGTCGCAGAAGTGTTTCAAGTCCTGGAAAAAATGGAAAGCATGTTAGAAAAATCTATCAGAACTGGGCGGCCAAAAAAGCTGAAGGATAGGAACGAAAGTGGTCATTTTCTACCGAAAAAAAGAATTCCAATGGACAAAGGAGTAATGGTCCTCTGTCCCTAGCACAAATCAGTCAAAACAAATCAATCATTCCTAATTTCTGGTCCCTATTTAACGAAAAAAAATGATTTTGCTGCAGAAAAACTTCGCATTGCATTCCGACGCTGTCAAATTTGACGTTTAAATTGCAGAGTTTTTCTAAAAGTACGCCGAAAACCGAATCATGAGCCAAAGAATCCGCCAAAAACTATTAGTTATGTGGAATGACTCACTTAATTCAAGATGACTAACCATGTTTCTCATTCGTTTTTTTCCTACATCACTTTTCATGACTCAAATGGTCACACCAAAGATGTTTGCTGTGGTCAAACATTTCTAGTAATCAAAACTTGATTCAAACAAATCAAAAAATGTGCACGTAATCAAAAAAAAAAAATATTCTTTAAGACTACAAAGCAAATAGATAATTAAGTTTACCATAATAAGCATTGCCTTGATGACATCAGCCAAACAGAAAACGTTATCGTTTAGCGATGTTTAACTCAGAAACTTGTCCCAATCTTGAATCGGTTATGCAACTAAATGGCTTACGAAGGAGATTCGATGGCAATTGTTTTGACTGTGATTAGAATGTCGAAAACTATTGCACTTTATATCTTTCGAGCTCGATTGAACTATTGAATTCTAGTTGTAAGATTTTCAATGTCCTTTTCGAATCGAAACTTAAAATAAAGACGAGAGAATTGCAGTTTAGAATAAGAGATTTTCTTTGAAACGTCCGAATATGGCAATGGTCCACAAGCTTTGTATGGCAAAAATTGTTCACCCATGATTGTGTGTGAGGATTGGATTGGATGAATAGCGATGATCAGATATGGAAATTCTTCACATCTTCAATATAAAGATAATCATTGGTCCAGCCACTTGGCGAAGTAGACGATATTCATATCACAAGAAACAACCGCCTTAATCGAGTTAAGACAAAATTGAGACTGTCTTGGTTTTCACGTCATAGAATTTGGAATGATTGTACTATCTTAAACAAAGGAAAGTTTATTCAATACAATTTTTGACTGACTGACTGACTGATTTTAACACGAGTTATCAGGAAGATCTCAAGCTTCAAACTTCATCATCATCTTCTTGACTGCATGAAGAGGTCTGAATGATTGAAGCGGTTATTGCTTGTAGGCGCAGATATTTCAGGAGGCTGAAAACTAACTTTTTTTTAAAAAAGGTGTGTGTGATTAAAGTGCTTATTGCTTGTAGGCGCAAATATTTCAGGAGGCTGAAAACTATTGATTTCATATACAATGCCACATCAAGAGCATGAGCAACATCGTTTTGGGAAGAAATCGTTAAGAAAAAGAAAGCACAGAGGGAGCCTTTTAATTCCAGTCAAAGCAGTTTTATCAACGAAAATCTGAATTCAGAGCCGAAGAAGGGGTCTTTTCCAAAAGACCTCGCGATCTAGATCTTATTTCGCCTTCACAACCCCTGAAGCGTGTTTCAAGCCGAGATAAAGGTGATCAAAGAAGCTTTATTGTGGCTACAACGTGGTATCTCGCACTTCTATCACCATATGTACTCAAGCTGCAATCAAATCCCTGTCTGTCTGTCACTTTCAACTCAGAAACAGCTCTTAACTGCCGCATATCTCTGGACGAGATGGCAGAACAGTTTAAGATTCATCTCGTGTGGCTGCCGAGGCTCTGTGACATCTCAGGGAACTGTCTGGCCGACGATCTTACCAAGCGCAGGACCATTAAAACCATCCAACTGGATAAGATGGGTTTCTACCACAAATGAGCCAATTGGATTGTCTGTGGTTTCTACGCACCTCTTCCTTCCGCGCTTCTTTCTTTTTGACGATTGCTTTCTTATTCAATTTCAATTTTGGTTCTCTGGTGGGTTTTTAATTCTCGATTCTCGCTGCAAAGTCTCAGTCTGTTGCATCTCTTCCAAGGCAACCCATAGCTGAGTTCGGAAAAGTTACGAGATGGAAGCTATAAAGTGGCCGCAAAGTCAGAGCTTAACTTCTTTCGATTTAAAATGTCTTACAGATTCTGAAAACGAATCTTGCAGAAAATCATAAAAGACTTTCTAGATGGCAGTCAGTTGATTTTATGTCAAAAAAGTAAACGAGTGACATTGGCATTCAGAAAAATCGATATTTGCTTGTCACTTGTTTTAAACTTGGTTAACAATTTTATCGAGACTAATCCGGTGGAAGACAGAAGATAACCTTCAAACAGACTGCAGGGGTTTTATAGGAAGTCATCATTAAATGGTCAAATGGAAAAAAAAAATCCAAAGCAATCGACAACACTCCAAAAAACTAAAAAAGAAATCGATTTTTAGGGATGATTTGGCCCAGGACCGGACCTAAAATTGCGCTCATAATAAACTTTGACGGCTAAGAGCCCCGTCACACACTTCAAACAATTTCACGACCCTGTTTTAGAAAAGTACGTCAAAATAAAGACCGGATTTATTTACGGAAAGAGTACTCATACGATTCGTGATGCAAGTTAGCTGATAAAAGCCCTTACACTCAACCTTGCTCAGCCGAAACGCGTTACGAGAAACATAGAATCAAGATAAGAACCGTAGCCACTCGCTTCTAGAAAAACTAACACGCGTACACTAGTACTGCGAAGCAGGTGACACTGAAAACTCGCCCGTGTTATCAATTGCAAACAACCGAGGAGGGGAAGATGTTCGACTTTGTGCTTCTTTCTTTGATTTGTCTGATTTCCCATCCTCCGCACTATCGTGCAGTGTATTGATTCAGTCACATGCTGCGCTTCTTATCACCATGTGCGCACGAATGCAATCGCATTTCCAACTTCCAAGTCAATACACTCTTCGATAACACCAGGAATTCGAAAAAAAAAAATATATCTCGACTCACCTTCGCCAGTTAGTGTACTATTTCTAAGATGTACTATTTTCACTGATGTCCGATCTGTGTCGCTAAACAAACAGATGATTTTGTCATCCAGATGCCTCTGGAACCGCTGGTAACACTCGATGAATCGATCGCATATGTCATTCGGCAAGACAATTTCCTCATTGAGCATCCGATAGCCCCTCCGATCGATACAGCTAATCACATCCAAATTACTGCACAGGTACTGATACGAGATGTCCTTCAACGTCAGTGGATCCTCGTCGAGCACCCCATTTTCCTTTAATCGCACTTTTCCACTCATTGCGCTCTGAATTCTGAACGCTGTAGTCTCTTATTTTCGTTGTCTCTCTTTTGTATTCTCGTTTAACTGAGATCTCTCTCAATGTTTGCTTGTTTCACAATAACAAATAAAAAAAAAAAAGTTCGGAAGAAAAAAAAAATTATATAAAATATATTGTCAGCGATGTTCCACGGGGTCCACGGGTTTTGGTCCTTTGCGTGGATTCAAGAGTCAAAACTGATTCACACTCGGGTGTCGTGTCCTCTCTCTTGTCTCTGTGGTGTTAACCGTCGCCGCCGCCGCGCTTACAATGCACAACAGTATATTTCTAAAAATAAAAAGTTTTTTTAACCATTTTTTTTTTTCTTTCTTCCGATCGCTTCGCGTGAAGAATTACGTAGGATTCTCGTAGAGTGGTGTTGTGGCGAATCCGAATCTCTGAGTCCGACCGTGGGGAAAACAAAAACGGGAAGAATTAGTTTATGGGCAAAGTGGAAATGTTCTTCTTTACTTTTTGTTGAAATATATATTTTTAAATGTTTTTAATTTTTTGTTTTTTTTTCGTATTTTCTTCTCCCAAATGTGAAGTGAGTCTCTCGATTCGATTTATTCAGAATTTCAACTTCATTTTATGTACAAGCACTAACAACTGGGATACATTTCATTGTGGTTTTGTGCAGCAAAGAAAGAAAAAAATTCGCATATTCACTGCATTTGGTCACCGATGTTGTGGGCTGTTGTGGGCTCGCACTTGCACACAAAAAGAGCCGAGGGATTTCGAGGAAAACTTCTCGATCGTTGCTGCTGCTGATGATTCTACTGTTGGCTCTGCTGCTGCCTTGGAATCGCGTGTCAGGTGTTGGTGGCGAATTATAAATTTTTTTTTTCTTTAGGTAAATGTCAAGCGAAGACGGGTTTTTTTTTGCTCGATGCAATGGTAATTTATTGAGTTTTTGAGTTTTATTTTGGAAAATTTATGGGGGAAAATTCCGAAGGTAAAATTCACTTTTTCTCGTCGTTGCAAACACAAAAAACTGCGATTTGGACTTTTTCTTTCACTTTTTCTTTTTTTTTTTTGCTTCTGACGTTTCGTTTTCGATTGCTCTCCTTTCTTCTTTACTGTGGAAGGGGAAGAAGAAACTTAGGAAAACAACAACAAAATTCGATTACACCACAGAGGAACAAGCAAAAAAATTTTTTGTTTTGACGTTGCTTATGGGAGATTTCACCTCTCACAATACAAAGGGATTGAGGTTTTTCTTGTTCTTTTTTTTTTCTTTTCTTTTTGGCGTGAGGAGGTTTGTTCGCTTCGCGAGGGACTCGCTGCCAATCAGCTGATGTGCTGATAGCAAATGGTGGGTGAAATGTCAAGTGCTTCGGTGCCAAGTTTGCTGACTACAGTCGGTGATGGAAGCCGATGACGATGGGAAAATAATTCTACTCTTCTTTTGAGGCAAAAAAGGCTCAAAAATGTGTGTCAAGGCACTTTTGTTTGCATGCAGTTTCACAAGGAAGCCAGAAATAGCCGACATTTCGTTACGACTTGGTTGTAACATACAAACTTATGAGTTGAATTTGATTTTAAATGGTCTCTGGTAGATGACCTGCAGTATAAAAGATTGATCTTTGCTAAGTTCTTGACAAAACGAAAGTCTCAACCCTGCTTAGTTGCTTATCACAGCTGAAAGTCTGCTTTGCTGCTAAAATTGGATTCAATACGATTTCCTATTCCATTTAAATACCTCTGGTCTTTAGTTTTCGATTAGTTGACAGTCGCAGCTATGCGAATGGCTTAAGCCTTAGTCTATGTTATTTATTTTTAATTTATTTCAGTCGTTGGCAGTCTGAAAGATCCAATTTTTTTAGTCCACAACAACATGGTGGTTATCAACACGCTACTAATCAAGCCCTGTAATTCAAATGCATTTTCGAAACATTTTAGGGTCTCAAATATATGACTTCTAGATTGAAAGACAAAGCTGTCTTAAATTCAACATGACTTAATAGTCACAGAGACGATGTTAAGCTGAGTTTGAACTTAATATGCTTGAAGACTCAAGACTCATATTCCTGACTTCAATGGCTTGACGATGACATGCACGCTGCTTATTGACTTAAAGTCTCGACAGCTTGACGATCACATGCACGCTGCTTATTGACTAAAAGTCCCATTTGTTAGAGGCTTTTTAAAATGGTCCTTTCTAACCAACCCTCTCTGATCGGAATAATCTTACTAGCGATTTACGAGCTTTATTCGTTTTGTTCTTAGATCCCGTGCTACAGCAAGTGGACTAATATTAACTAAAATAAAATCTATGTCTTTGAATTCAATAGCAGTCCCTTGAAAACTTTAAAAAATAATTTTGGTCGAGCTAAGACTTTCATTTGAGTTACAGGAAAGTTTGACTTTGAGTTGTCAAATCGAGTCAAGTTGTGTGGAAGATATTTAATCTTTTGTTGTAGACCGAAGTCTGACTTGAAACCACATTGAAACCCGTCCATTATCACGACTTGTAGGCCATTAAAAGCAGAATCTCCGTCTTCGAAAATCGTCCCTTTCGCAACGACCCTAGAGTTTTCAATTTCCGCTGTCGTGGCTTTAAGGAAAACTAGTTGCTTGTAAAATTCAGCTTTCTCCATGAAAGAAGTGCAAATTCTGTCACAGTAAATTAGAGCATCATCCCTCTAAATTCCATCACACCAGCCCCTCAGCAACTGAATGAAATTTCAATAAAAAAAAAAAGAAATACAAAAATAATAAATAGCCCATCAACAGCCAACTGTGACATCCACCCCTAACATCATCCGCACCTTTAAATCGTTAAAAACTTTTTCCCCTACGACTTCACGGAAATGTCAAAAAACATCTGCTGAATTGTTCTTCCGAATTTCACATCAAATAAAATAGAAAAAGTTAAATAACACCCTTCACACACGATGTTATCTAACAAAGTTAGAATTGTGTTAAACAGTAAAAATGCCGCCTATATATGTTTCCAATCGAAGGTACGTTAAATCTCCACTCGGTCTCTGAAATCACCCGCTTAACCTCCAAACTTCTCTGTTTTGAAGGTGTCACGGTCCATCGTCACCCCGCTGGCTTCGGTTCACCACCGGGATCTACACATCGCACACAGCCGGCAACCGATCAGATCAATAGACCCAAAGCTCTTTGCAAAGCTTTCGCCGCTGGCCGGCCTGGCCAGTGTCCGGTACTCGAGCGCCGATGTGGAAGACAAAAACATCATCGACCTCAGCGCGATCCCAGACGCGCCGGTGGTGCCTGACCTGCCACTTCCTGAGGTGGCGGCAAATGTGCTGAACGCAGCCGGTGAGCCGACGTTCGCCTCGCTGGGTCTCGGCGGATGGTCTCCGGTCGGGATGATCCAAAACTGCATGGAGTACCTGCACATCGGTCTGGACCTGCCGTGGTGGGCAGCGATTGCGATCGGCACGGCTGTGGTGCGAACGCTGATCTTCCCGTTGGTTATAATTTCGCAGAGAAATGCCGCGAAGATGAACAACCACATGCCGCAGCTGCAGGTGCTGCAGTTGAAGATGACCGAGGCCCGGCAGACCGGCGATGCCATCGAGTCCGCTCGCTACGCACAGGAAATGATGCTCTTCATGAAGGAGAAGCAACTGAATCCGCTCAAGAACATGATCGTTCCTCTGGCCCAGGCGCCACTCTTCATTTCGTTCTTCATGGGACTCCGAGCGATGGCTAACACGCCGGTGGATTCCCTCCGGGAGGGCGGACTCTTCTGGTTCACAGATCTGACAATCGCAGATCCTCTATTCCTACTGCCACTGATAACAAGCGCGACCCTCTACCTGACAATCGAAATCGGAACGGACAGCGCGCGTTTATCGGCGCAGAACATGCACGTGATGAAGTACGTGCTGCGGGCGCTCCCGGTCGTCATCTTCCCCTTCACAATGAACTTCCCAGCGGCCATTCTCTGCTACTGGACGTGCAGTAATTTCATCTCGCTGGGACAAGTGGCCGTCCTGAAAATTCCCGCCGTCCGACAGTACTTCAAAATCGACAAAATGGTCACCCACAAGCCCGAGAATCTGCCCGCACGGAAGAAGGGATTCGTCTCTGGTGTTAAGGAATGTGAGTATAAAGTTTCTCTGTCCGTGTTCCGTCCCTGACACATGTCTCTCCCTGCAGCCTGGAGCAACATGAAGATCACGCGGCAACTCGAGGAGCGGCAGCGTGTGGACGAGATCCGCTTTGCCAAAGCCGGGAAGGGACCACTGGTGAAGACGTTCAAGTATGACCCAACCAAACCACGAGACGCCGCACCCGCAGCGCCAATAGAAGCGAAAAGAAAGTAGTACCAGCAGGAGGCTCGTAGCTTTTAATTTTAGTTTCACACTAAATCAACAAATAATACACGTATACACAAAGAACAACTTTAGTCTTGCGTTTTTCTTCATCCCTTCGTGGCTATGCACTGATTGATGACCTCTGCGAGGTGTTTGTTCTCGAGGGCGGCTGCGACGCGTTCCTTGTCTGCCAGTTGCTTGTTCACTGCCATCTCTGAGGCGTGTGTTCCTGGGGTAATCTCGACGGTTACCTTGAAGCGAGGCGGCAGAGAGCGGAGGAGTTTCACGCGGATGGAGAGACCAATCAACGTCGCCATGCTGCAGTGCGGGATCGTCGGGGTGAAATGAATGTAGACTTCATTTGCCTCGTCGGAGACCTTGATGAGGTCCTCTTGGACCACGTGGAGTTCTTCAAGGGTCAGTGGATGTTCCGGATCGTTGATGTTGCGAATGAGGTCTGCAAAGGGAGACGAGACTGTGAAAATTCGTAAGGTTTTGACGGATTCTTGTTGCTTACCAAAAATCTCTCGGGTATCGAACGGGTCGGGAATGCTCTCATCCTCCTCGTCAGCTGTGGTCTCACGTTCCTTACACTTGCCGTAGACATTCGGGTTGATGTTTTCTATTTCTGCGGGCATTTTAGGGAAGAGTAAAATTGAGGATTTTCGAGAAAAATAAGTGAAAATCAACTGCGACTTGGAATTGAAAGTAAAATGTTTTGGATTTAATTGACTTTTGACAGCTATCATCTGTTCAAGCAGAGTGAAAAAGTGAGGTTAGGAGAGTGTTTTGCAGGGAGACTACATCGCGGCGAAGTGAATTTAAAGATTGTGAGAGTGGATGGAAAGAAATTTATATTCTGGCTGAAATTCAATGATATTATTAGAGAAAAGAGGCCACCAACCATAATAACCATCCATATAGCACAAGTTTAGGAATCGAAAACGCACTTGTAAAAAATATTCTCCATAGTGTAGCCAAACCACAAGACAAACAAGTGCAATAATTTTCTGTGTATATCTCCATTCCATACACACCTGCGCTTCTCTCCCTCTGTCAATCTCCATTTTTCGTATTCTGCACGAAAAAAAAAAGCGAAAAGCTCTGCCATCGCCGCCGACGACAAATTGCAATTGCTAATCGACAATTTTCTCACACAAAACATTCTGCTCGTGAACTTAAATAAAACCACAACCGAACAATGTCCGAATATCGTTCACACTCTCGCGACGATCATCATCACCGTTCAAATGCGAACGATGATGATCCGCCGATGTCGCGGCTTTTCATAATCGGCAATCGCGACCACACCGAAGATGAATTTCGCGATGCATTTTCAACGTACGGCGAAATCGAAGATGTCTGGGCTGTTAAGGATAAAAAGACCGGTGAGAGTAAGGGAATTGCATATGTGAAATTCATGAAGACATCCGATGCGGCAAAGGCACAGGAAGAGCTCAATGGCAGTCACATCGGCAACTCAGATCGTCCGGTGAAGGTGCTCGTCGCAGCAAAGTAATCAATGGAAAAACATCGTCGGCTGATTGAACTCTCACTAATTAATCAATTTTTGTTTATCCACAGTAAGAGTCAAGGTCGCTCCGATAACGAGCAAGAACGTTGTGTTCGTCTGTTTATTGTGGTGCCGAAGAATGCAACCGAGGAGGAGATTCGAGATGAATTCTTGAAATATGGAAACGTGGAAAGTGTCTCGATTATGCAAGATCGCACTACGGGGCAGTCGAAAGGTTTCGCTTATGTAAGATACAACAGGTATGATTGTCGCGAAAAATGAAATTAACACCCGCTTGCTAAATAATTGATTTGAATTCGTGTGTGTGTTTTGTGTCGCAGGTTCTACCATGCCGCTTTGGCATTTGAAAATTGTCCTTCAAAGTACAAGGCGGTGTTTGCCGAGCCGAAAAATCCATCGCGTAATCAGCGCGACGGACACCGTGATGAATCATTCCATCGGTATAATAATGAGTGGGGAAGTGGCAACATGAATAATTCAAACAATGAGATGGCATCGTTTTTGAAGATGCAGAACTCAAGTGGACAGCAGACGACCACGCTGGACGTGATCTGCAGCAGCAACATCAATCAGGATCAGCTGTGGCGGCTGTTTGACATAATCCCTGGATTGGACTATTGCCAGATCACGAGGGAGCGTAAGTGGAATGTGAATTTGATGGGCGCTTGAGTGGTTTGATTGAAAGGTGATGTTTTTGTGTTTAGATGGACCGCGGACGAACGAGGCTACGGTGGCTTATAATAACCCAGAGGCAGCTATTTATGCAAAGTAAGTGGATATGAATGCTTATACTTAATTCTGAGGAATGTAGAGTCGACGTAGGTAGGACTTCCCGCCCGCATGTTCTTGCCAAGTTCTTTCCACCTCCGTGAAAATTTGCTTTTACGTCTAAGTGGATTATTGTTTACAGCCATCAAGGGGAGACAAGTTGTGTGATGATTGCGTGGACTGCTGGCACGCCCCTTGACTGAATTAAGATTCTTTTCTGGCTATTAAAACTGTTCACAAGTGCAGGCGTTGAAATGATGAATGAGGCGGTTCTTTTTCTGCGAACGAGGTATGTGAGTTTACTTTGGCGTTGCAAATTGGATGGCGGCTAAAATCGTGTCGAGCTGAGAAATATGTGACGCCTTCCGTTATTGCGAAAAAGCTTTTTTCTTTAATTGCTAACGAATTTGCATTGTTGGGTGTCAAACCTGTTGATTATTAATGATTCATCCTACGGAATCGCAGACAGTCTCTAACTCTCGGAACGGAAACGGCGGAAGGACTTAGATATCTGTGCCTTGTATTTTTGAACTGTCCAATTAGTCATCTTTTTTTGTGATTTAGCGGTCTATCTCACGATGTTGCTCCTTGTCATCCGTAAATTGTAAGGTGAATGGAGACCCACTCATAAATTTCTTGTCCATTGCAAACACGACTTTCCAATTTACGGGGCGACTACTGAATACTTAGGTAAAGGAGGCCGACTGCTCAAGAATGACGTTACATTTCTATGAATTATTTGTTTTCGGTAGTAAATACCCTTAAAATGGCTTTGTTTTCATAATTAAAACATTTAAATTAATTAAAAATGATGAATAGCCTATTCTTTACCACAAACACCGATTTTTAAAAGCAAATCGAAGCTAAAAAAAAATTTAGTAGACGACGGCATGTGGACAGGAGTGTGTAGAACTGTAAAAAGAAATAGTCAATCAAAGGATCATCTGGATTAAACATGAATAAATAGTCTGAATGACTGGCTCCATCAGCCTAGATGGAATAGCTTGTTTCGAACATCGTAACTTGTCGTGGTGATGTCGGATGATATTCACTGCATTTAAGTCTTTAAGTTTAGGAAACTTGATAATAAGATCCGTCTTATGATCAGAACACAAAATTTCGGTGTAGGATGTTGCACGGTTCAATGTTTCTTTCGCCTTAACTAAAAGATAACAATTGACTTCTCCGAAAAAAAGTTGAATCGTTGTTCCAAAATTTATTCGCTTAGATGAGCCTTTGCACCGTCATTTGGATCATGAATAGCTTGCCTTTTCTATATTTTTATATGACTTCAATTTGCAAAGGTTTAGGACTAAGGTTTTCTCGCTTTTTTTCCACCCACGTCCAATCTTTACATTTTTTCCATATCTGCTTCCTTTTTCAATTTTAATTGATTGTATTCTAAACGTCGAAAATTGTTGGTAGGCATTGAAAATTTGTTTTCTACTGGTCTCTTTATGACCTTGCTTTCGAATCCATTTGAAAGTCATTTATCGAAGATAATACTTTGGATCTGCATGAAACAATTTTCTTTTTCTTTTCGAGACCTTAAACTTCTAACCATTTATGTCAAACACATTTTAAGGTTAACTCTCTAATTAAATCTAAATGATTGTTTATTTTGAAATCTAAGGCCATGCTTCGTCAAAACGATCAGGAGAATGCTCAAATTAATGTCAATCTGGAAATGCCAACAAAAATAGTAAACACGATTATAAAGTCTCTTCATTAAAAATTCAGATAAATCAAGGATAATGATAATATTCAATTTTAATGACTAAAGTCATACGAATGTACATAAAGCTGTGATTGACAACAGGAATAATCGTACATTTATGATCACGCATCGGCTAAGCGTAATTGGAATGTGCGTAAGCGTAACCATCTAGGGTAAAAATGGATGGAAGAAACGTGTGTTTGGCAAAAATGGAATGATAGATTGATTTATTTTTCCCACAGAGTCATTTGAACCTCTTCATGCAGTTAAGTTGTACTGCTTATCGTTAGTTTTTTTTTTCTTTATCTTTATTGTAGCTGAAAATTTATATTTTTCTTAAAACTACATTGCACTATTTAGAGAGATGTGGCATATGTTACCTTACAACTGAAAAATAGCTATCATTGTGTGAATATTTTTTTCAATTTTTATCGAAGGAAAAGCTACAGACAAAATCCTTCGACGGTTTATGTTTTACATTCCAACTTTGTGGTCTCTCAACACCCAGTTAACTCCTCGTACAGACAGAAGAACTTTGATGCGTAGTTTACAAATTGTGTTGCTTTGAGGCTTGCCGCTTCTCTCAATGAGTTGAGGAAGTGCTTTCCCAACGTCTCGGACATGGTTTTTGTTAGCGCCGCACAGGCGCAGGACACGTGCTGTAACGTTTCACTAGTCGGTGAGTTGCAGAAGTTTCGGCAGGTGTCCATCCCTAGGACTAAACAAAAAAGAAAAGCAATAAAACGTTTTTAGAGACAAACACTTTTGTTATATTTTTGGAAGAAATCGACTATGTGTGTCGTAATTCTGATAATAATTGAGCATAAATGTATATGTTGCACCCTGAATGATCTGCGTCTGAGCTTATTCGTCTTTCCTTGGCTTTCCCGAGTACCGCTGCCTTCAGTCTGAACAACAAAGTGTCTGCTTTATATCGTGATTACGTTGTCCGAGCCAGGTTTGGTCTGCTTTTTTTTTTTTTTTTTTGAAATAAGATGTCCAGATTGGAGTCCGGCTGGAGATTCGACCTCCTAGTTTGAAGGATAGCTGCTATACGGCCAATGTCATCGAACAGCTGTAATTCACGAATTTTTGCCTCTTAGACCATTCAATTTTTCTGCCGTTTATAGGACTCGCGGTTATTCAACATCTTCGTAAACTGATTACACTCAACCCTCGTTTTGCGCGGTCTCGTTTTACGTGGTTTCACCTTTACGCGATTTTCAAATATCTGCCCAAATTCGATTTGTGCAACTTTGCTTTGCGTGAAACAACGTTTTTTCATGGCCCACTATGGTTTTTCTGAGACAAGATATCCATGTACGTTCATAAATCGTTTTGCGTGGTTTCGGTTTGCACGAAACATATCATTCCCCTAAGCCCCGCGGAAAGCGAGGGATAAGTGTATTTGTTTTAAGCACACACTCCGTCACATAACCATAAAGCCACACATGTATGTCCATTTTTCACATACAAAATTATGATTTAGGATTCCTTTCCATCCAACGAAAAGCTCCTACTAGCCTTTTCTTTTAGGAGTCTAGATTGTGTGTTAATTCTTAAAGTGAATTTGGTATGATTTTTCGAAGATTGCAATGATGGGGGTCTTTTATTTGGATAGGATAATGCGTCGAAGCATAGGAGAAAAGTCATTAAACGCTTGCGCAACCAAAAAGAATGTCAGGTATGACCTGATCATAACGTTTGTCTAAACACAATCTTACAGAAAACGTTTATGAAGTATTGGTCGGGGTAAATGTACGACAGTAATACGGATCAGGAAGTGAACTTAAAATGCAAGTGATGAAAGCCTAGAGTAAAATTCTGTAAGGAATCTTTGATAGTTAGAAATAGAAGCTGAGGTTCAGGAAAATAGAGGCCACTTCTTCGCTTTAATGAAAAGTTTATCATATTTTAATGGCTTTGTAGATGTGACACGAATTTTTTTCTAAACATAATCGTTGTTTTTTGTAAATTTATTAAACCCTGAAATTTATATTTTATTTAATTTTTTAAATCTTTGCCACGAAATCAGTTTCATTAAACCTTTTGAAGAATACTCTCAATTTCTTTGCGTCACTTTTTTTTATGAAATGAGATGCTCTGAATGAAAAAAACTTGTTGGGCGAATTCCTTTGTGGCTTTAACTAGCTTCATGTTTTTTTTTTAAAATAAATTTAGTTTTATTAATAAATGACCCTTTCTTTGTAACCATTTTTAGAGAAAAGATCCATGGCTTTGAGTATCCGCTTGGCGAAAGAATGATTGTGAAGTTTTCCATCATCAATGCACGTATGGATGGACCAATGATGGATCGCAAGAGCTCTGCATGCAATGTAAATCTACCGCCAGCGGCGCCCATGGCTAATTCCGATGCCCCAGTAGCACGAAGGCTTTTCATTGTCCTCTCATCGGTATGAAACCCAAATCTCTTAGTCTCTTTATCAACTTTTAAGACGTGCACTCTTCTTCCTTTTCAGAGCATACCGCAAGCAATTTTAAAGAACGTCTTCTCGTGCTTTGGAAGTCTCATAGATGTCTATTTGCTGCCAAATCGTAATTGTGGTTACGTGAAGTATGCCCGGTCTGAGAGTGCCCAAAATGCAATTGACACGCTAAATGGGGCTGAGATTTGTAACTCGAAGATTAAGGTTTGACAAGTTGAGCATCTTTACATAATTTTTTAACCTTCATCTCCATTTTTTTTAAGGTTATGGACGCCGAAGAGCCCAACGATAATAACCGCAAGCGTTTGCGACGTGTCTAAACGTAAGTAAAACGCGATTCCTAACTTTTGTATTCTCTTTTTTCATGACACAGCCATCAGCTAAGTGCCGTTCACGGTAAGTATCAGTGAGAGTGCACGTATAGATTTAAGAAAATCAAAAAATGAAAAAAAGCACAAAAAAAACCTGACTAACGGTTTCTGTACAATATAATAACGTTGTAACGTTTCTTTTCGTATTTTTTTTATTATTTTCCACAGACAGTATTACCTCTCTCTATATCTCAAACGAACGACGACACAAATTAAAATTAAAAAAAAAAATTAAAATTAATTCGACATCAAATTTCACAACTAAAAAAAAAAAACAACAAACAACATTAACAAGAAGACCATTTAACGGAAAGAAAAGAAACTTTTTTTAACAACACAACAAAGACAGATGAAGACGGGACGCAACGGAACGGTGACCCAGACGCGACCTCAACGTCTACGAAAAAAAAAAAAAAGAAAATTAAAAATTTTCTAATTCCTTTAAGAAAAGATAACTAAAACAACTAAAACAAAAAAAAAAGCCTAAAATCTCGTGAATTGTGATGAGGAACGAATGTATTTATTTTAAGTTTACCTTCTCTTGCTCTCGGTCCGTCTTTTTGGACAGCAAAACAAAAAAAAAAAAAAAACGAAAAAGAAACTAAAAACAAATTTTCTTAAATCCTTTAATCGGAGAAGAGATCCATGGAGTGTGGAATGACAAATCTAACATAAAAAAAAAAATTAATCAGACCTGAGAACACGAAATTGATTTTTGACTCGTATTTGACCGCTAGGAATTGTATGATAAGTTTGAGTATTTATTTCTCGTATTTTTTTTTTCTCAAAGCATTACATATATACAAGATTGATGTATGTCTTATCAATTCAATAAAAAAATAAAAACTAAAAGGCTAGACAGAGTCTTTAAAAAAAAGAAAATCATGTTTGTTTGAGTTTAATTGATTTTTCTTTGCAGCGATTTGAGGCGAGAGAGATCTTGGGATTAGAAACAGATTGACGCCAACAAAAAAGGATCGTAATCCGCCCTAAGCATTGACTCGACGGCTGATTACGAGAGTAATAAACGAATCTCATCAATTTGGTTGACAGTGAGGCGAAATCCTCACCACATGTGACTTAATTTTGCCGACGACGACGACGATTACGGACCTCTTGGCTTACAGCGAATGGTTTTTGTATTATTCGCAGAAATTTTTTGTGAAGATTTATGAATTATATCCAAGACAGTCAGCAGATCAAAACAATTGACGACTTTTTTTTATTCCATGGCATCGATTAGTGGCGACGGAAGTGAAAATATTGGGTTGTTAGATATCTCCCTTCCGCCTTTTTGTCTTTTGAATTTTCCGGCTATGTACAAAGCGTTACAGAGCATGTGAAGCTACTTATTGAGGAACCAGTTTTAAAAATCTACGATGTGCGCAAAGAACACCAAATTCACACCGATGCTAGTAGCGTAGGTCTAGCAGCAGTTCTTCTACAGAAAGGCGAAATAGGAGAGTTTGAAGCTGTAGCGTATTTTAGCCGAGCATGTAGTGAATCCGAAAGTAAGTTTCATAGCTACGAGCTGGAAGTTATGGCTGTAGTCGAAGCTTGTGAACGATTTCGTATATATGTGCTTGGAAAGCACTTCGCAATAGCCACTGACTGTTCCGCCATTTCAAGCTTAAAGTCGACCAAGCCCCTTAATCCGCGAATAGCTCGGTGGTTTTTGAGACTACTTGAATATGATTTTGATATCATACATCGACCTGGGGAATCTATGAAGCATGTCGATGCGATGAGCCGTGCTCCGGTAGAAGCTTCCAGAGAACCAGAAGATGTTGGCGCTTACATCATAACCATTCAAGCCTCCGCAGACGATTGGTTGTGGACGATGCAAAAGCAAGACCCGAAATTGCTGGAAATCATGGAAATAATGAGAGGACATATAGCTTCGAATCAAAAAGCAAAATATCTTTCCGAATATGAAATCAGATCAAATCGACTTCTTAAGAAGAATAACGAAAGTAAACTTTTGCTGGTGATTCCTCGTGGTGTGAGATGGCGAGTCGTCAAATCGTGCCATGACGACGTTGGACACCCTGGTGTTGATGGAACCATAAAACGAGTCACTCAGCATTTCTGGTTTCCGAGAGTTCGCAATTTCGTGAAAGGATTTATAAAGTCATGTGTTGAATGCTGTTTTAGCCGTGAGCCAAAGCAAAAAGAATGTCAGTTGTATGGGATGGACATTCCGAGAACGCCCTTTGAAATATTACACCTGGATCATTTGGGACCGTTTATTAGAAGTCGTCGAGGGAACGAACACATTCTTGTTGTGGTGGATGCGTTGACAAGATACTCTATTCTTGTTGCAGTGAAGTCAACCAAGAGCAAACCCGTGATTGAAACTATGAACCAAATGACGCTGAACTTTGGTGTACCGAAAACTATAGTCACCGACCGAGGAACGGCCTTCACCTCAGCCATGTTCGAAGAATTTTGTGACGAGAATGTTATTAGACACATTAAAGTAGCCGTGAGAACTCCGAGAGCAAATGGGCTTGCCGAACGAGTGAGCCAGAGTATTCTGGCGTACCTCAGAACATCATCTAGTAATGCGAAGAATTGGGACTCCGAACTGCGTGGACTACAATGGACTATCAACACTAGAATCAACACGACAACAAAGTATTCGCCCCTTGAACTTGTCTATGACTTTCCCTTGCGAGATATTGGGGGTAACAAGTTATTAGCAGCACTCCACGATGACGACATTAACGACGAGAAACCTCTAATTGCCGTTAGACGAGAAAAAGCCATTAACAACATCGAGAAAGCCCGAGAGAAATGGAAGCTTCGTTTCAATTCTAAATACAAGAAACCGCACTCCTATGAAGAAGGAGATATGGTATTAATTGAAAGCGCGATTCCGAGCACCGGCGAATCACGAAAACTCGAAAACAAGTACAAAGGGCCGTATATGATAGCCAAAGTCCTTCGATTTGACCGATATGTTGTTGAAGATATCGACGGTACGCGATTGAGCCAGCGACGCTTTAGCACAATAGCAAGCAGCGATAAATTGAAGCCATGGTGTGCACTGTATCCCGAAATTGATGAAACTGGTGAAGAAGATGACCCCAACAGCCCACTGGAACTCGGGACGAGTTAAGTCAGGAAAGGCCGAGCTGTCATCCCTGCATTTTTCCTTACTCCCATCCCTATATCTTTTCCTAACTCCCATCCCTGTATCCATTTTGAAATACATCGATTCATTCTTGTGTAGTAAGCGGTCTCTTCCAGACGTACTTATTTTCATATGTACAATTGTGTCGTTGATTTTTGATAAAAATAAAACAAAGCTAATCCTGACAATAGCATGCCACAGCAAGCGTCCGTCTTTAAAAAGACTGCTTCTAAATATTTTGTTTGCAATTTGTAGTCGTGGATGGACTACGGTCTGTCAGCAAAGCGTTGGAACTCTGTTGTATCAGATTAAATTAAACTTAACCTCACACTGCTCGATTATTTTTTGTTACTAGAAAAACAATATTTTCTTATATAATTTATGGCTGCAAATACTACAAAAAAAAAAAAATAAATAGTTGGCGTAACAGCCCATACAGGGCTAGAGCCTAGCTTTTTCGCTGCAAATACTAGAAAAATAATTAAAAAAAGAAAAACATTTGTCTACGTAAATTGGCACGACTATTCCCTTCAAAATATATGAAACAGATCATCTGCACAGCTTAACAGAGTAAAATTGGGCCCCTAGTTTAGGAAAGAAATGTGAATTGAGTTGTATCAGATGTGCTACACTGCGCAATGTAGGCTTAAATCTCCACAGAGCTTTATTTTGTATTGTTATAGGGTCGGAAGTCTCTTCTAGTTTATCTAGTCTATCTACAAGAAAAGGATATATGCGATCCAAATTTGTCAAACAGTAAGCATTTCTTTAAAAAGAAAGTCCCAACGCCCAGAAAAACACATCGAAAATAATTTTCTATAAATTTCTAAAACCCACCAATACGATGGAACCCATGTTACCGTCGGATTTCCGCCGTCTCGCGACTTCGACCAAAAGGGTGCCAGACCAACGCTGGAAATGGGAGTGGGTGGTAAAAAAAAAGATGTTGACTAATGGGCGCCACGCGATTGCCCCCTTTGGCCGAATACTTTTCCGCTTAAATCGCGACAAGAAGAAAAGATTCGCGTAAAACTTTATAATTTTAATTCAATTTGACCTTAAAACTAAGCTTACGAACTATGTACAATATGTATCCTTAACCTATCTTATAGCTACTCCAAAAAAAAAAAGGTACGGCTCCTCCGCGTGATTTGAACCCGAACGTTGATTTCTCTGTCCGAGAGAAAGAAAAAAACCGCGTCCCCACCCTGGGACTCGAACCAGCATCCAACAAGAACAAAAGGATGTGTAAGAAAAAAAAAAAACGCTTATCGTTTCGGCGAGATTCGAACTAGCGGATTCGCTCTTGCAACTCTGATGACCGACGCCTCGACGCTCGTCGCCACCGTGGAGCTTACAGCTCCCCACGCAAAACACGGCCCTTGACGTGGCCGCGGCTCACTCCTCAATACCCTCCCCCACGTGCCCTGTATCTTGTCACGCGGCACTTTCGACACACTTAAATTTTATAACACTTGCGGCTTTAACTGCGGTCTCGTGCTGATGTCGCTGGGATTGTTAGGTCGTCGTGAGGGAAGAACGTCCCGTCGAACTCCGCCGATCGTGGGTGCTCAGTTGCCTTTTCTTTCCGCTGTCTCATAGACCGGGGGTCTCCAAAAACCTCGTATCACTGGGGATAATAATTTTTATAAGCTCCACCTTTTTACCGGGCTCAAAACAAATCCACTCACCTCTTTTGCTTAAAAAAAACTCTTGACCTTTATGGAGGTCACAAAACTTCATTTTTTTTTATTGAAACTAATGGAACTTGCTCGTGGAGGGGACTGTGCTACCTCGCTCCCGAATCTTTAATGGCTTGGCGACTCTCCTGGCCCAGACCGAACCCCGCGCCGTGCTCCTTGCATCGGATAATCAGCTGAATTCCAGATTCAGATGATCTATTCCGAGCAGGGAGAGAAAGAAAAAAAAGAATCTACAAGATCGCTCGGCGCCAGATTCGAACCTGGACCACTCGAATCCCAAGCCAACCCTATACCCACTCACCCACGGAGACCCATGACGCCCGATCGTCAGAATCCCCACCTGACGAGCGGGGATCCTCCACCCTCATCATAAAAAAATGTGAGGTATAAGTTTAGGCGAAAACCTTTATCAGAGCCGCCCATAATACCCAATCACCAAAAACGAGCCCAACTGATTGATCATGAAATTACATTCCACATTGATTAACATTTGCCAATAAAAAACAAAATAAAACCGAAAGGCATTTTTTGGGAAATTTTTTTTTTTATTTGATCGTTCACCTCAGACGTCAACCACAATCTAGTGTTGGTAGAAACCATGTATCAGTGATCCTCAAAAGCGATTAGCCTAGACACAGTCGTGCTGCTGCCAATTTACTCAAAATTCTATTACTGTGGTTTTTATCTCCGGGCAGGAATTCTGAAGAAAACCATTTAACCATTTTTACGGTTTCGTTCCAAAGGAACAACGAAACACTTATAGAATCACTTCGGTGTCCGTCTATCTGTCTGTCTGTTGCCTTTACATATTTTTAAATATTTAGTTGTGTCGAAATGTTGTCGACGTTGGGTTAGTCACCGGTGTTTTTTTAGTGTGATTTTTTGTTTATTTTTTTTTGCGTGATTATAGGAAGTTTTTCATGATTGAACGGTCTCTTAGAGCTGTCGACTGTGTGCTATTGTCTTTTTTTTTCCAAAAAAATTGTATTATAAAACTCAACAAACTTTACAAAATTGACAATCGTCCGATTAGACTTAAGCCCCAACGAGTTGTTTATAATTGTGTACATTTTACCCCTTTTCTCAAATTCTGGAAGCTTCATCGGGCTGAGATTCTTCATGCCTCAAAGCAGGAACTTTATTTAAATGGCAGCAAAAACCTCGTCGCAATATTATGAGCTGAGCAGAAAAAAACGCACTCAAACTGCGCCTTAAAACGTTCTCATGTATTTTTTTTCTATGGAGAAAAATGGAGCTCCACGAATTCAGTCATTCAAATTTCTGGAAAATACCTATGGGTGCTAACACTAAAAGTCCTGATCGATGATGGGTCTAGTTGTTCAATGTGACGCTGATCTCTTTAGCGAATAAAAAGGAAATTGAAAAAAAGGTTCTCAAATTGTGGGCTAGATCGTATATGTTATTCTTCAACTCGACTTGATGATCGACTTGAAAGTACATTGCGCTTTTCTTCATCATCATCATTTTCTTTGCCTGCATGTTCCACTAAAGGGGTTGCGGGTTCAGTGCACGCAAAAGAGATCTCCAGGCAACCCGATCCTCCGTCATCGACTCTAACTCCTCGGGGGCTATGCCAAAGCGTAACCAGGCGAGCCTTTGGAATTGATCCAGCCTACCCGACAGAGTCGCATACAAGGCACGTCTCGGTAGTCGTACTGTAGAGGACATTCGTGCCACGTGGCCAAACCATCAAAGTATGGATCTTTCCGTTCGGACAAGAAGCTGCTTAACATTAAGCTCTCTACGCACTGTCGTGTTTCTCACCCTATCTCGGCGAGTAACTCCTACAATAGCACGCAGAAATCTCATCTCGGTAGCTTGTATTCGCGATCTTATTCTTTCGGTCATTACCCAAATTTCATGACCATAGGTGAGAGTTGGAACAAATACCGAATTGAACACCGATAACTTGGTCTTCACCCCAAGCTCGGCCTACCTGATGACATACCTTTCAAGCTGATTCAAAATTGACCCAGCTTATCCAATCCTACAGGAAAGCTCAGTATAGCTCCTCCCATCACTCGTGAAGAAGACCCCGAAATACTTGAACTTCTCCACTTGTTTCAATGGGACTCCGCTGACCTGCAGAGTGCATTGCACAGGCGTTCTGGAAATGACCATCACCTCGGGATTTGTCCACGTTAATCTTCATCCCAGCAACAGTACAGACGGCCACAAACCTATCTAGCGCACGCTGGAGTTTCGTCTGTGAGGATGTGAGGATAACTAAGTCATCTGCAAAAAGCAGGTGACTTACCCTCAGCTCCCCGGGCAAGAATTTTGAAGAAAACCTTTTAACCATTTTTTTTTTTTTTTTTTTGATATTTCGATGTGTCGAAATGTTGCCGATGTTGGGTTGGATTGCCGGTGTTTCCTTTTTCTTTTTTGTTTTTAATTTTTTTTGCGTGATTATAGGAAGTTTTTCATGATTGAACGGTCTTTTAGAGCTGATGTGGACTGTGCGCAATTTTTTTTTTCTTATAAAACTCAACAAACTTTACAAAACTGACAATCGTTCGATTAGACTTAAGCCCCTACGAGTTGTTTATAATTGTCTACATTTTACCCCTTTTCTCAAGAAAGGACCTGATCGATGGTCGGTCTAGTTGTTTAATGTGACGCTGATCTCTTTAGTGATTAAAAAGGAAATTGAAAAAAAGGTTCTCAAATTGTGGCCTAGGTGGATTCGACTTGAAGGTCGATTTGAAACTACACTGCGCTTTTTTTTTAATGCAAAAAGCTAAGACCTACCCAACAGTGTGTGAAGCTAGAAATCAAGTAAGAGCTTAGTTTTAAACTTCCTTGTTGTCCTAAGATTAATTTTATTTACCGTGTAGTTGTCTTTTCAAAGCAATCACTGCAATTAAGCAGCGCTGAAACTAATTTAAATAGAAAGCTTACACCAATTTCTGCGTTTCCACTTTCTTTTTAAATATTAAGAGACATTGACGAGGAAACTTTAGGTGGAACGAAATTTTTTTCACTAAAACTTAATATGTTCAAAATGGAGCCCCCATTTTATTCTAACAGACTTATCAAACGGTATATCACTTAATGCATTTCAAAAGAGAAAAATTTGGAAAATGTTTAAATTATTCTTGGTTTGAATAAAAAATCGTAGGGGAGAGTACGTTAACTTTGGCGCCGAAAAATGATAACGGTATTTTGTAGAGGTGTACCGTTATCATTTTTTGGCGCCAAAGTTATCGTACTCGTACCAAATCGTCTCTAGCCTTTTCGGCTAGAAAGACATTTGTCCGGAAAGTGTAAACATAGAAGTTTTTTAGTATCTTTGGAACACCGCACCACAGTTCTTTTTTTGGGGAGTCTGTATACATCCTCAGTCCTAATTTCATCCTTTAATTGTAGTTAGTAGAGTTAGAAAGTTATGAGCGGTTTTGCGAATCGGACAATCAGACGGACACCACCAAGTGATTTTATAAGGGTTTCTTTTCTTTCTTTGAAAATAAATAAAGTAAATTTTTTTTTATCCCTCGGCCTGTACGAGAAATCAATGATACTGCCAATTTTCGAGCTGCCTGAGATGCATAAGAAGATTTGAGAAATTTCTTAGTCTGCCTACCAATTTAACTAATTTTTGAAAAATATATTTAAATGTCTTTGCGCCTATGTTTCAATATTCTGTCATGTACACGAACTCCTTTTTAATTTAAAATCAACCATTTTACAAGTCTTTCATCGTATTAAAAAGTATTCATGGAAAAGGTCGGTCGTTTGCTAAGCAGAAAAATCACTCATCTCCTATCCGCCACAGCTGTACCACGCAGAAATTTCTCATTCGGCTCGCCGGCAATTACTTGAATCGGCAGCGCTGTAATCGAATTAACCAGACCGAATGCAGCCGCCTAATTTGCCCACCCCCATAAAGAAATGAATTCCACCGGAATCATTCGCTAAATGTATGTGGGAGTGTTCTATCCCAAGGGCTTCCACCGTGGTCAGATCTACATTTCCATCACCACAACGAATCCAAATGCCCCAGAGGGCTGCGCCAGTTGTTCTATTCCACTCCGATCAGAGGCCGACCCGAAACACAATTGATACGACGACATTCCTAATAAAACCGAATCAGCTTAAATCACCGCCCCAATTAACACGCCAAAGGAATTCGCTCTAAATACCGCTCGCCTGGATCGATTGCAAAGCCATGGGAGTCGTAAGCAGTCCCATTAATCCCAGAGTTGCACAACGGCAAGGTCGCTCCACTCGCACAGCGGCAGAGAACAGCGGCACGGCGCGGTGCAACCTCCTGAGGACACCAGGTGCAAGTTCGCTGCACCACCGCCAGACCACCGGACCAACAACAGACAACAACTGGCCACAACAGTGAGAACAATAATCCCACATTTTTAGGATACCTAGACACCGGCCTCCGGACAACTCACCGGTCGCAGACTTGGACAACCTTCCCGGCCGGCAAGCGCGAATTCGCATTCGAAGTCCACCGCAGTTCCAAATGTCAAATGGCTGAATGCTGAAAAGCTGAATACACCGAGCGCTGACTGCCAAATGCCGAATGGGCGCAATGCATTGATTTAAATAGTTCAATTTACTTAAATGTGCAATTTAGAATGCAAATTAAATGCCCCGGACTTTATTTATGGGTTGGCAGAGACTTTTCAACGCCAAGGCATGTTATTAACGAGCCCAGCAAATGGCCAAGCACAGTGGTGGCGGCGAAATGCATGCCATCGGCCAGGAAATGACCGCATTTCGATGGAGGTCTCCCATTGGCGTGCGCTTTCGGCCACCACTGTCACTCTAATTGACCACTTTCTGGTGACTAGCTCGGCCACCGAACGCGGCCAGGACTCGGGCCAGCATACACATGCGCGAGAACACGTCGCGCGTCCCACACTCGCGCCGGAGAATTCCAAATCCAATTCCGCAAAAGCAATTCCGCTCAATCCAGTGCCATTTGTTGGCAATCGGAGTGACTTGCTCTTGCCCTGGCCTGGCCAGCCTGGCTAGTGGCACCGAATTTATTGCCCACATTAATGCGCGCTTGTCCGCAGCGGTGGTGGCGGTTGGAGCAGCCGGCTGGTGCGCTGTTTTGTCCCTTCTGGCTGCCGTTGCCTCCACAAATCTCAAAGCCATTGAGCAGCCACCTGGGCGATATGATTGATGCTTGAACATGATTATTGTTCCTCGGCGACATGCCTTCGGGACTCGATGACGACAAAGGCCACTCCGAAGCCGGCCACGGCGGTTCTCGAGGCAACATTGTAATCGGACCATTACACTAATGGTCCGAATCATTCTAAAGCGGATGTTATACGTCGCGGCAATTTGATCTTTGCCCGTGTAGTGAAGACATCATGATCGCGACCGCCGCCGTCAGGTGGATCGGGATGAGGCTGTGGGCTGTGGGCTGGTGTCTACCGAGCATCCTCCAATTCGCACACAATCGCTAGTGAGGCTGCTACGTGACAGGCGACACCGACTCGGTTTATCGCTTGAAAAGATGCACGTTCCACGACGTGGCGGATGATGATGACGATGCTGCCGTTCCCGCTGCCGCTTCGGTTGCTGATGATGATGTGTTTGTTGGCTGGCTGTGTGGCAAGGATTAGACTTTTAATGGTGCCGATTTGTTGGGAACTCATGGTAATGTGACAAAGCACTGATATCGTTTCTGGCGAAGTTGTTTTGGATTTCTAAATAAACAGCTCAAAGCGCGTTGCCCAATGGAGCGACGACGGTGCACATATGGGGAAATGTGCGGCACGATGTCGACACAGTTGACTGTGGCACGTCTCCGCGCAGCATGCACATGCGGCGTGAATTATGGAATTTAGACAAATGACGTTTGTTAGCACTGCCGATGACCCGGAGGCGATAGACTCCTCCATGCCGTGAAGCAGATCGATTTGTCAACTATATTTGCAGTAAGGCTTGACATTTTGCAACTCACTATTTGGGATGGAGACTTTGTTGCGAGGTGAGTTCCTGAGAAATGATGATGATTCCTTTAAGGTGATGGCATTTTAAACACTTTATTTAGGTGATTAATTATAACTCTCTTTTGGGACGGATTCTTCTGAGAAACACCTGCGACTCAGCGGGACTGCAAATTGACCGGCTCACAGGTTGATACATTCTCCAGTCGAATCATTTTCAGTTCATTATTTCTCGTTGAAGTCGTTGGACAGCTGTTCAGACTTTCACAGAATTTAATGGATGTGGAGGTAAACTTTTCTACAGTAACGGATAAGATTAGCCTTGTGTTTAATATCAAACTAAAAAATCATTTTTGACTTTTTCCGTTCCAAAAGAAAAATCGAAGCCCTTATAAAATCTCTTCGGGGTCTGTCTGACGTCCGCACAAAGCTGTTTATAACTTCTAAGCCGTTTACAGTCAATGGAGATGCCCAGTGTGGTTTATGCCAACAAGCCGATAACAGGCTTGTTGGTGGCATAAATCAATGACTTAACGTAGCCCCAAAGAAAATAGTCTAGAGGCGTTAAATCACACGAATGACTAGCCCATTTCTTGAGATAACACGCTCATCAAACTTACTCTTCAATAAATTGATTGTAACGTGTGCTGTGTGGCTTGTGACACCATCCTGTTGAAACCATATGTCGTCCAAGTCCATAAGTTCCAATTCGGGCCAAAAATTATATGTAATCATGGCGGGAAAACGCTGGCCATTCGCAGTAACGTGACGATCGTTATCGTTGATAAAAAAATATGGCCCAATAACGCCGCCGGCATGCAAACCGCACCCAAAAGTTATTTTTGTTTATGAATTGATGGTTCATGACGTACATATGGATTTTCACCCGACCAATAATTACTGCCTAAGAGGCAGTAAAGAGAGCTTAATAGCTTGCCAGTCACTCGAACTAATACCTAACGGAAGTTCCGCGGGGAAAGTGGTTGATGAGTGCAGGGATGTGGCTTATTACAAACCATAAAAAAAAACCCCACCAATAACACATTTTTTTCTTATGTACGAACCCATTAAGCCAAAAATGAGCTTCGTCATTGAAAATGATTTTGCAATGAAATTCATCATCTAGGCGCATCTTGTCGGAGAATGTACATCGTTCCAAATGGTCCACCGGATTCAATTCTTGAGTCAGCTTGATCTTGTATGGATGTAAGCCAAGATCCTTACGCAAAATACGTCACAATGTGGTCTGAGCGATGCCTAATTCTTGAGAACATCGTAGAATTGGCTGATTTGGATGGTTTGCTACGGACACCTGAACGGCAGCGATATTTTCGACACTTCGAGCAACCCGTTGTCTCACTGCATCAACACACAACGAATAGTTTCAGAAATATTTCGCAAATGTTGCACCCAATGCTGTCATCCGAAATTTGAATATTATCTGGCTTGTCCGGAAAGACCTGTGGCTGTAGATAGTTTATAGAAAAATCATACAGCGGTGTGATTACAGAAGCTTGGAGGCTTGAAGTACGGGTCTTGAGTAACATTGATGGTGATATTTTGGTCATCTTCACTTTTGGAGGAATTCTGTTCGATAATGCTACCGACCCACCGAATTTTGCATTTTCTGAGGTGTGTTAGTGGCGGCTGCCATTGGGTTTTTACCACAAATGAGAAAGTACAGACACCCAACTTCTTCTCTTGCTCCTTGATTTTATTTGGCAGCGTTTTTTATAACATTTTGTGTCTGTGAATACGTGTGAGAGCTTTGAACAACAAATTAAACAAATGTGCTTAAAAATGATGAGTTAGTGTTCTATGGATGTCAAAATGCTTCCTCTCAGCTACATTCGTGAATTACTGTAAAACTCATCGTTTGGCGAGGGAAAATGGCAGCTACCCGGTTGGGTGTCTACATTGGGTTGTCTGTGGCGTTCACCAGTTCAAATTCTTCAATTTTGTCTACCACAGGGAATCGCCGTTTTGTTCAGTGCTATGACCGCCTGTAAATAGCCAGGACATCATTAAATTATTAAATTGCCACCACCGGTTCGACAAAAAGTGCGGAAGCTAATTACCCCGAAGCTTGCCCCATCGATCAACGACATTTCGTGTGGATCGCATTCATTTTTCGAAAGAGCACTTCAATTCAGCAGCTGCGCGGCTGTCTTATCCTACCAAAGAACCTCAAATTGATTACGCCACTCGCTGCCCGAGGCTAATTAGAACCACTGTGACACATCGTGATCGATGCTCCTGTAGAATCCCCTTCATCAAAGCCCCAGGCGGCCCACAAACCGGGCTCTTCCATCCGCCGCTATCAGATCAGTAATCGCCTAAAAACAGAAGTTTTCCATTATCCGCAGTTCGCAGGTGCATTAGAGCTGCCGGAATTGATTTCCGCGAAGCACCCCCAGCCACAGACCGCCCCCAAAGCGGGCGACACTCTATGCAAAACCCGCTCCGCAGGACCACAAATCAGAAGCGTTCCTTGCGTAATTCTCCATTCTCCAGTCTCCATCCCGCCGTCTATGATTGTGCCATTCCTCTCATAATGCAAATTGATCCATAAATATCTCACTCGGCCATTGCGCAGCCCCGGGGCTTTGTGATAGGCTCTCCGCGATAGGCCTCATGACGCAATTTACAAGCCGGCCAGTGGTTGTTTTTCGCTTTTGAATTAAAACACCTGTACCCCATGTAACCTGTAGTTTGTTGCCGTCATCCTAAATCCTGAATTCGATTCCTGTTCTAATCCAACCGCGGCGCGGAGATCGTAAAAATGCAAAAACTATATTCACCACAGGCCGAGTAGCTGATGAGATGAAAATAAAAACATTCCTCCAGTTGGCACTTGAACTTAATGGACGGACGGTATTCCAGTTCCAGAAACGGCTGGCAAATGACGACAAAACAACATCCTAGCGGTTGGATGCAGACTCGGACGCAGACAGGGTACGCGCGGGTTAATACGCGCCATTTGCATGCGCAAAAGCGCGGACTGCCTCGCTGGGGAATTGCCCATGAAACAGCATAACTAACCGGCTAACTAGCTTTATGGTCCTGGTGCCAGCTTCAGCTCCAAATGGCTTCACCGGCATTTGCCAATAATCGTAAATCAATTTTCTTATAGGATAGCGCGTGATTGCGGCAGCGGAGGCGGCGCGGCAGCGCGGCGGCTTGCGAGGAGAGCTCCACGGCTGTGACGTTGGCTTAGACGCTGCGTCGTGGCGGAGTGTGACTTTCCTCACGCTCTGGTTTGTTGTTCGCATCCAAGTCATCGTCATCGTCCGCGGTACACCGTGCGAGTGGTGTTTTCCGCTTGTTCGAACACCACCGCCAGTCCGGACGGTTCTCTGGTTCTCTGGGATTTGCTTAGAGTGACACGAGGCGTCCGTGCTCCTTGCCTGGTCGTGTGTCTGTCTGTGTGGCGTCGTTTCCGTCGGAGGTGGACATGTTGGAGAATTAAAAGTTCTGCTCAATGTTTGGCTTGTTGTTGAGTTGTGTTCTCTCGCGGTTACACGCCGAGGAAGGCGGACGGAAGACAGGCATTTAACAGGCAGGTTTTTGCTGTTCCTTTCGAGTTGTTTTTCGTTTTTCTTTTGGTTTTCCCTCGCGTCCGTGTCCAGAGACAGGCTATTAAGGAATCGCATTTAATGGCGCGTCTACAAGTTGACAGTGTTTCTTAAAGAGCGGAACAGTTTTCCTGAGCTGTTTATTCTGTGGACACGCTTACACGGTGGTAATGGCAGGGGAAGTGTCAGTACGTCAGTATGGCGGACAGACGCTGGGCGGATGAGTTAATCGCGGGCTTTTGGAGGCATGTGGGTGGACTTTTTGCAGTGTTGGGAGGATTCTGGGGTTTTGGAATGTTTTTGACTTCTGACGCAAAGTTCAGCAAAGATGTCAGATGCAGACACGCAAGTCGAGATTAGGCGTTTATTAAACTGATGCTTTAATTATCTTGATTTTTACTGCATTTGGATTTTTGTTTGCTTCCATTTTCAAACTTTCGTTTTGAATTTTTAAATTTCAATTGTTTTTTAATTTAATTCTTTTTTCCTTTGGTTCCAGTTCATTTGTGTAGTGGTAGCTCACTCCAATTTCATTGTGTATCGACTTGGATTCATTTTGGTTTTGCCTCCATACCGTTTTTGCTCACTTCGATCTTTTAGTTCGTTCAAATGCCAGTTGGTTTGCCGAATTTCATTTCTTTTCTATTTTATTCGGATTGATTTTGTGTTACTTTGGATTTTGATCCGTCGCATCTTCTGCGTGTTTCAATTTTACTTCGATTTAACGCTGCGTCTCCATTGGTATTTTCTGAGGCAATGGCAATGGCGATTTCAAAGAAGAGTGGGCATTTCATTGTTATGCAATTTAATTTGTCACTGTCAAAATGGCATAGGCGTTAGTGACTGCCTGCGCTAAACGCAGGCGTACGCTATTTGTTGGCCCATTGTGGTCAAAATGGCATACAACAACAGCACTGTCCGTGTGGGAATATCAATTCAGTGAGTCGAAAAAATTTAAATTCGACCGTGGCTCTGCTATGATTGCTATTCTCAACCAATCACCTTTTCGTTGCGATATCATTTTTCACTGTATTTGAAGAGGAACAGTCAAATCCACACTTTTCATCATTGAAAGCAATTAAGGCTGCCGTAGGCCGGTCAATATTGTTATTGCCATTGCCACAGGATCTGCATTGTCCATATCCGAGGCAATGGCAATATATGTTTGAATTTATTGCCTTAAAAAATGCCAATGGAGACGCTGAGTAAGTTTATTGAGTTCTGTTCGTTTCGATTTACTTCTCTTCGGCTTCAGTCTCATGCGGTTTTAGATCATTTCAGCTCCATGTTGTTTCTATCGTATTGATCTCAATTTTGTTTTTTCAATTCTGTCGCATATTTATTTTATCCAGTTTCATATCCTTTTAACTCACAAATGAATGAATATAAGATTACGCCATTGTGTGCTCATTTCGTCCAGCGCTCAAAGTCATAGGAAATCAAAAATTCAAAGAATGAAGTGAAATCATGTCAAGGAAATGAACACACTATGGCGTAATCTGTAATATATCATTCTTGCTTTTAGCTTCAGTTAATTTCGACTTCATTTTTTGAAGATTTTAGTTCTTTTTCATTTCAGTTCATTAGAGCTTTAGGTCATTTGGAATATTTAAATATCTTTTTTTTTCTAGTCACAGTTCGACTTTGGTTCGTTTAGATTTCTAATCATTTCAATTTGGCACGTTAAGATTATTGTTTGCTTCGATTCTTTTCTCATTCCGTTTCGTTTTCATTTCGGTTAGATTTAAGTTTATTTGGATCTCAGTCACAAATGAGCCAATACAGATACCCAACTTCTTCTCTTGCCCCTTGTCTTTATTTGACAGCGTTTTTCAGTTTCAGTTCCTTTCACTCTGAAACGAGGTGAATTTTAGCCTGTCTCTCTTTCGAATTGAGTTAGTGTCGATTTCAGATTTTTTTTCAATCTCAGTTAGTTTCGATCAAAATCTCTTTGATTTTATTTTGAGTTCAATTATTGTTGGTTTCAGTTCTTTTCTACTTAAATTCGTTTCGTTTTCAGTTTGTTTGGGTCTCAAATCCTTCAGATTTCAGGGCATTTTCATTATTATTCATTTTGATCTGATTTAATTTAGATTTGACCTCCATCAGATTCCATTTCCACCCTATCGCAGTTCATTTCAACTTTAGTAACTTTCGGTTTCATTTAGTTTGGTTTTTAATTGTACTTTTATTTCACTTAACTTAATTTTTTGTTTTTGATCTCGTATCTTGCCGCTTCTTTTCTAATTTCAGTTCATTCGAATTCCAGATCTTATCTATAAATATTATAAAACAAAGTCGAAAAAAATGTTTGGGGAGGTTGATCTCATGGACTACTGAACGGATTTTCATGCGGTTTTCACCAGTAGTATTGTTTGGTATCTATTATGGGTATGGACTATATTTTATAGACATTTAAGCACAACAAGTTAACGGTATATTGAGATAAGTAAAAAAAATCGAGAACTGGCAAACTTCTAAGGCGGGCGCTGTCTAAACAGTTAAACATTCGAAAAAATAATGTACTGGGGAATTGATCGTCTCAAAAAGTTCTAAAAAAAAGTCAGCGATGGCATATGTCTATCTTTTAAGGTAGACTCACAATAATCATTTTTATGGTTCTGTAAAAATTCGAAAAGCCAATCCGCCCTGTAATTTCCACACCGCTTTGTCAAAAATTCTGAAAAAATTACAAAAAATCGGCTTCCATGAGTAAATTAAAAAAAACTAATTTCAGCATTCTAGCCCCAATACTTTTGGATCTTTTGCAAATTTCAAAAATCTAAAAACGCAGTTTTATAGATCTCGGAGCAAGCACCAAGAAATAATAGCTATAAAAATATCGATTAGTTGGCGAAATCCGAGAAATCGCTGATTAAAAGATTTTTTTAATCTATAAAATTTTGGCTGAAATCGATGCGAGTCTCAGTGGTGTTTTCCATATTTATTTCAACCCCTATTTCCTCAACTCAAATTTGCACACAGCTGGCATGACGATGATCGCGCAGAAACGGTGTTGTACAGATAGAGGCATATGAGACGTGAAAAGTAGATATATGTATATATGTATGTGTATAGGTTTACATAAATGTACACATAAGAAATACAGGCAGCGATTAAAGAACGTGGTATTTTTTGTTGGAATATGATAGCCAATGCGTGTTCTGTTCTACAGGAATATAACAAGGACTATTTACTTTGATAATTTCGTTGTGTAAAATTACTGATCCTTTGTTGCTGTGGCAAAACCACCGCAAAATATGATTGAAGATTTGTTGTCGTCCGATTATGGAAACATTGATCGAAGTACATACAATCGAATCATTCGAAGTCGAATTTTCACGGGATATCAAAATTAGTTCGAGTTAGAGGAAGTTATGGAAATTCAAGTTAGAGGGTTTCATATTTTTTTTTTTTTGTTAAAATCTTCTTTATGTTACGTTTTTAAGGTAAACTTCCAATACACGCGCTAAATGAAGTAAGAATGCATCTCAGATACCTATCTGTTTCAGACTAAAAGCCGGTTATTTGTGGGTGCGCGATGCGACTAGAGTTGGCTCTCGACAACGACAGTGTTCGCTCGCGATGTTCGCGTGTAGGACCATGTTCGCAAGCAAATCCTCATTTTTGCTGTGAACTTCGTCTGCTCTCTCTTTCTTGCATAGGTAAACAACAATAAGGGCAACCACTTGCGCTTTTTCTCCGACGTGTTTGCACTACAAAAATCAACACGAAATGAATGTTCACGAAATGTGTTCATCGTCTAGGACCACTATGGGTTAGTCCGATAATGCAAGTTGCGAGGAGACATTTTTTTGTCTATTTTTCAGCCAAAGAAATAAAATTCGACTTAGAGGTACTGAAAGTAGACTAAGGCTGAAAAGAATGTATTCGGGTTAGAGGGATTTGAGACTTTAAGGGAGTTCGACTTAGAGGATGGTTTTTGTATGGGAGATTGAGGGGAATGCCAAAATATGGACGTTCGACTTAGAGGAATTCGACTATTTTTTTTTTCAAGTATATAAAGAAATAACCTCTCTGTGGCAAATTTTAAAAAAAATTAAATTCCTGACCTTATTATTATATGCAGAATACATGCGAGAAAAAACAATGATCATTACTGACTTATTGAAGCGATTCAAAACGAGTGTCTTTTGAAAAGGGGAAAACATAATTTATGATTTAACTATGTTATTAGTCTACAATAACAAGGGGAATATTTTCTTTTTGAATGCTACTGGAGGCAGCGGGAAGACTGCCTTTGCTGTGGCATCGTCTGGAATTAGACCCACACTTTTAGATGGCGGATAACCTGCTAACTTCGCTTTTAAACTTCCATTAAAATTTTGTAATGCCGATGTTTGAAGTGCTTGCAATGTTTCCAAGTAGAGTAATACTGGTAAATTGATGGGGGATTGTAGTTCAATAACTTGGACGAGGCTTCAATGCTTCACAAAACGTCTAGCAAGACGCACTAAAGCAAAGTCTATGCTTTACTGCAAATAAAAAATCGTAACTTCAAACTCATATACATAAGTGTTGCATATGGAAGAGACAACACATCACTTTGCAATACTATGCTTGAAATGAGAGCAGAAAAATTTGAAGCAAGAAATGGGAAGGTAAATTTCAGAAATATCTTTGTTTTGATGCCGAACATTTTAGAAATGATTGAGAAGATATATCCGGATATTGCAAACTTATCTACTAATTCATTTGGTTTGAGGGAAGGGCTATTTTGTGGCAGACAAATAAGCAAGTCAATTAAGTTAAAGATTTAATTCTTGCTAAATGTGATTCATCATCAAAAGTCTATTATTTAGTTGACCGCGCTTTAGATGTAGAAGAAGCGGTGCAGTACCCCAAATTATTTCTAAGTTCATTAACACTTTATGGTATTCCATTGCTGGAATACGAAACAACTTTAGATATATAGTGCTGCCTGCGCGAAGCCAGGACGGGTTGCTAGTAATAAACATAATTTGTTGCGATTTCAGTTTGAGTTTGTTTTCATTGGATTTGAATTTTAGTTCGTTTGGCTTCTCCCCGATGGGTTGGATTGGATTGGTTCCTCCCAATTTGAGTTTATTTTGATCTAAGTTAGTTTCTATTTCGTATCAAATTTAGTTTTGGTCTCAATCCACCTCGATTTTATTTTGCTGGGATTTCCATTTTTTTTGGATCTTTCTATTTTATTTCATGTGAATTTAAATTCGTCTTTTTGTTTCAAGCTCTTTTCGATTTCATTTCACTTCGAAATCATTTCGTTTGGATTTCAATTTGCTTAGTTTATTCGTATCTGAGTTCCATTTGCTTTTGAAATCATCCAACTTCAATTCCTTACTCCTCATTCATCTTCTTGACCGCGTGTTCTACGAACGCGGTCGTGGTGGCAATGCATGCAAAAGCACGCAGGGTGACAGTCACAATGCCTTTATGGACGTTGTTGTAAACTGCTGTGATGCCGGAGTACTGCAATTTATCTACATTTATGAACGCAATGTTTTGCAGCACTGCCTGCACTGTTTGACGTTTATCAACTGACCCAACTCCAGGCCACTCGATCCTTCGCCGTTGACTCTAACTCCTCAGGAAGTGTGCCCAAGCGTAACCAGGGAAGCTTTTAGACTTCGTCCAACCATCTCATCTTGGGTTTGCCGAGCGGTCGCTTTCCTAACGAAGTCGTTTTCAAGGCACGCCTCGGAAGTCGTGATGATAAAACGATGACGCGATTTTATTTCGTGTTGATTTAAATTCTTTTTAGTTTCAGTCATTTTAGATTTCATTACGTTTCGATTTCAGTTCGTAAAAGTTTCAGTTTTTTTCGGTTTCAAATTCTCTCAAATTCAAATCATTTGAGGTTAAGTTCGTTTGGATTTTAGTTCATTTCAATTTCCATTCGCTCCGGTTTTTGTTCGTTTGGTTCCTAAATCGTCATGGTTTCAATTTCTTTTGATTTCAGATCATAGCGACGTTTGTTTTGATTTTATTTTAGTCTCATTTTGCTTCTATTTACTTCCATTTGAATTTAATTTGTTTCGATTTCATTTTGTCAGGACTCTACCTCCATTCGGTAAGAGTTCTTCTCGGATTTATTTTGTGTTGATTCGAGCTCCTTTCGGTTCCAGTTATCTTCGATTTTACTTTATTTTGAGTTCGATTTGATTTTTTTTCCAGTTTGTTCCGCTTTCAGAGTGTTTCAATTTCACTTCTTTTTGATGTCAGCGTTCTTGAATTTAAGTTAATTTTGGGTAAAATCGAAATCAGACTGTCAGTTCCTTTCAACTTCGCTTTGATTTTAGTTCAATCGGTTCTTGGTTCACCTCATTCGTTTGCACTTAACACTCTCCCTCATCCTTTCATCAAGTATAAGCCAATTAACACCCAATAAAGTCCAACTGAGGTCCAACGTTCCTCAACCCCACCACCTCAAAAAGCAGTTCCAGTCCGATTTCCGGGTAATAGCCCATCCTACGCCACGCACTCCGATCCAGTATAACGAGCTGCCATAAAACCCGACGGGCCTTCTCCGGTAACGGTGCCCTCGGACAATGTTGCCGCCAGCTTTACCGCCTCATAACTCTCCGTGAAACGAGGTCTCGACTTCGCATTTCAAAAGCCATTTCCTGAAAACAATAAAAACCCGAAGCGGTGTCATAAAATCAAATCGCATCATCAACAAGCCTTTTGATCGACTGACAGATCCTTTCAGCCTCAGCAGCCCATAGATGCGAGTATCTTTCGTCGTATCATTAAAATCCTTTCACTTTGAAGCTTCCAAACTCCGTGCTCGTTCGTTTTGCCCGTTTACGATCGCGGCCGATTGGCAGCAACAATTTGTAGATACTTTCGCGCTTCCACTCGCCTCGAAACAAATCACCCAATCCGTGGCCACCATCAATGAATCAGTCAATCAAAACGACGACAACGGCTACCGTGAGGGCGCAAGCTCCATGATCCGCGCCAGCCAGCTTGTCGTCGTCGTCGTCGTCGCGTAGTCGGACATCGGACCGCATCGGTGCGGCACGACAGACTGGCAGTGATCGCGGCACTAATTGGCCGCTGGAACTGCGGATAATTAAAAATCAATAAATAACTTTATGACTCTCAGCGCATGATTGGAACTTCAGCGCTTGGCGCCTGACTCGCTCGCCGGCTTCTGGTTGTTCATCCCTATCGCTGGCAGTGATCTGCGTGTTGTGCAAGTGATTTCTCATCGGTGATCGTTACTGGCTGACGAGATGATACGGGCGCCACAGCGAGAGGAGTGGGGACAAATCGCTCGAGAGTGCAAAGTGAAGGCAACGTGAATGCGATTCCTTGCGGCAATTGTCCTCCTCGGCACTTGTGACGCGGCCTCAAGTCTGCTGCTGTTGTAAGCCACCTCTCGAAAAAAAAAGGGTGAAGGAGATTGTGTGCAGTTGTCTTGTTTATTGGCTCAACGGAGTGTGCTACGCCGCCACCTACACGCTGCCGCAGCACCGACGGATTGCGCTTTTACTGTGCACACAGAGAGTGCGTAGGTGGCGCTAACCACCACCATTCACTTTACAATCGAAAGATTGTTTTGTTGGCTTTGTAGACAATGAATTGTTGTCGCTACAGAAGCCTTTCACTGGATGGAACACTGAGCGGTAGAAAGGCCAGACGACAGTCGATCAAAGCGTGATTCTGAATGCGAGCATTTTGTCAATAATTCAATGGAAGAGTGAAGGAGATTTTGAATGAAAGGCATTCAATTTTAGGACAATGGTGGGGCAAGTTGGAGTACGAGGTCTGTTCAAAAAATGAGGTGAATTTTCAAGTTTCGCCGAACAAGCAAAACACGTCTAACTTTTACGCCTCTCACAAACAAAACAAGTTTGCTATATAGCTGAAACTGTAAACATATCTTCGAGACGAGTGTACCAACATAACAAAATAAAAAAATCGAATGTACGTAGCCCGCGAAACAACCATTGTCTCCCTTTTATGTACAACGTAAGCGGAAAGGCTTCTTAAAGTGCTCTAACATTTAATGGTTAAACCCAAAATGACCGAAACTTGTACAAAGAAACGCCAAAGAAATGTGAAGAAAACCTTAAAGAAGTGTAAAAAAATGTCTGAGATTCCTGCTATAATTCGTGAAGATGTAAAGAAAAAACCGAGACAATCGGTTCTTTGCCGATCATACGAACTCAGTCTTTTGCACACTCTAACTTAAGTTTTTGGTTGGCCCCAGTCCCGTTGAAGATTGAATTGGTTCAAGACCTCGAAGTTAATAACCGAAGACATCGTTTTCTCAACGACTACGCGTCCAAAGATATTTTCCTACAGTTCTTTGAAAAGAACCGTTTGAAAGATATTTTCAACAGCAGACTGCTTCCACAGAACACGAAAATTTGGAGGTGTGCACAACGAGGACCTAAGGGAAATATTCTTTTTTTTCACTGCGTTAAGTGGAAAAACTTAACGATCTTAAGGAGCATTTTTAAAGGTTCGACTGACCCATAAACACCAAAGAGCAATAGTCGAGTTGTGACAGAAGGTCTAATTTTAGTCAGGGAACCTAAATGTGAATGTTTTCCTCCTGTCGCTTGTCCCAAACTCCACCAATCAACTGAAATTTAAGATATGATCACGCTTTCACTCCAATTCCGCGACGCTCGCCCTTTGCATTAACCAGAAAACCAATTGAGTGGTAATTATCTGTGATATTTACCCAGCAAAAGATCAAATACCGCTAATTACACGAGCGAGGTGTTAGTGTAATTGTTGTTGAGTAAATTGATGCCGTCGTCTTCATCATCATCGTCAGGTCCGTCATTCACGACAATCAGCGACAGCGTGTCCTCGATGAAGAGTCATGACTCTTGCATTACCAAAACAACGAAGGCTCAAAGTCAACCCACCACCATTAGGTCTCTGTAGCTACTTAAATGTTCCGGCTTTCGATTTTGTTCTTTTTCATTTTGTGTTTTTTTTTTTGTTGTAGCCGTAAATCTGCAATCGCTAAAGGTGACGGTCGTTAAAGGTGAAACATGAGAGCCAACAGCCAAACAAGAGCCGCCAATAGCAATGCAACCTCCATCATCCACCACTTCCCGCCCCCGGGTGTTGTTGCATCGTGTGCAGAGCGTCGTAGTCACAAGTTGTGCCACCGTCACCGCCACCGCCACCGCCACCGCACCTTTGAAAGAAGAACACTTGGCTCTCTATTGGAGCCAGAGACCAGAGCACGGTATTAGCCACGTTATTACCAGTTAACGACGGTTGCAAATCTGGAAGATTACCTTTTTAGCGATCACCTTCGCCGTGTCGAATGCGGTTGGTGCTGCTTGTGCTGCTGCTGGTGCTGGTGCTGGTGGTGCACCGATAGCTTCGGTTCTTCAGAGTGTCAGTTGTCGGTGTTCATGGCAGGATCATGTCACGTCAGGTTGTGTCATTTGGTGGGTCTGGTGTTGTATTTGCTTTGAGTGTTGTGTTGATTTATATCCGTCAGAGCTCAGGGGCGATTGTCGTCGGTGATTTGACAGATGCCTTGACAGGTTACATTGAATGGTTTGGCATTTTGTTTGGCTCGCGATCGATTGGAAAGGCGATTTGGATTTGAAGGGGATTCTGGGCCACGACGGAAGGCTGCGGTGAGAATGTCAAGCAAATCGATTGACTAAAGTTGCGCTGATTTGAAAGGAAAAAATGAGGAATGTTGTGTGCGCTTCAGAATAAGTCTACTGAGTAGATGTCTGGTGGACAAGATTACTCACGATCAATCACGATCGCTAGAAGCCGGCGGACTTATGAAATTTGAAATTGTTGTTTTCGAAAAAACGATGAAAAGCGATGATTTGACACCATTTGCATGAAAAAAGTTGATTTTCCAACTCTGAAGAAGCCAAGGAGCTTTAAGTACCACCCCTGAGTCTTTAATCGGTCTTAATTTTATTGTTTGACAAAATTTCCTCCGCCATGCTAGAAAATTGAGTTAAATACGAAAGTAAAGATGATTTCAGCTTTTGGTAACTTCGATTTTGCAGACAAGAAACGTGGAATATCGAAAGAACAATGCGAAGGTGTGGGCGTGGTTCATTCACCAAAATTGGCCCCCTCCAATTATCATGTCCCTGCATCCATTGGTTAAGAATTTGCTAAAAAAAATAAGCGCTTTGATTCAAAGGAAAATTTAAAAAAATCGAAAAGTGCGAAACAAAGGTCTAAACCCTCAAAAACTCTTATCGAATTTTCAAATTTCGAGGGCTACGTACATTCGATTTTTTTTATTTTGTTATGTTGGTACATTCGTCTCGAACATATGTTTACAGTTTACTTTACATCGTTGTCAGAATGGCAAACATGACAGATGCTATTAAAGCAACATGGCCGCCACTGACTACTAACATCAACCCATTCATATTGAACAATGTGGCGTTAATATAATATTTGTTCTCAATAATTTTGCAGCTGATTTAGTAGCTGAATTGTTCGATAGAGTGGTTGACCTTAACGTATTAGTTCTTGTGACTTGTTAAGAAAGACCTGCGACATTAGAAAATGGAAAAAGTAAAATAGGATTAAACCGTCTTTCTTAGGAAGATTGTGTGCATCGCGTGCCTCATTTTCACCCATGAACATTTGTTTTATTAATAAGGTTACATCGTTCTCACGAGCTTTTTATAGAGCAATCGTGACAGAATAATGAACAAACTTATTTGACTTATTTGAATATGGTCGCCACAGATTGTCAACAGCCATTGGCGCAGACCATAAAAGGCTGTCAACATTTATATCGAATGTTTTTTTTTTGCTTTAATATTTTCAGCAGCCGATCGTGAAACACGTGAATTTAAAGTTTTAATTTTTTTTTAATAAGGATTTAAGGATACACAATATTTTCACACACATTTTGGCAATAGGGTCCCACAAGGCTTACAATTTCGTCGATATTTTTTCACGTGTTTGACAGTTCGGAACAGGAAATAACAAAAAATACATTGCTTATTCGTTTCAGCAAAACAAATTCCACAATTTGAGCTTAAAAAACGCACTTCACTCAGAAAAAATAAAAAAACAAAATACATTGCTTGTTGGTTTAAGCAAAAAAACTCCTCAATTTAAGCTCAAAACCCGGACTTCACTTAGTTCCATGTGTCATCGGAATTATCTTCCGCACCAACTAACCAAATCTCTGCTTAAAAATCTCTAGGAATTTGTTAAATTTCAACAACCCGACCCACTGGCTCGCTGACATTTCTCATTTCCACCCACGGCAAAAAGAGAAGAAAGAAAAGAAAAAACCCATGGTCACCTGTCCACCTCTAACCTGCACTCTGCAACTCAAATCCTCACCTGACCCCCTGATGAAGCCATTTCAAATTAAATTTCCCCACATCGACTGCCTCCAGCCCACCGGTTGAAATTGGAGACCGCCTCCTTACAACGTCCACTCACACTCCGTCCTTATCAGCGGTGATTATCATTCACAATTTTGTTTGCCCAAAGTCCAACCACGATCCGATACGAATCTGCAAATCTGCAAATCTCATGCAAGACATCACACTGCAGTCTCCAGTCGCCAGTTGGCGTTGAATTTTCCCACGGCATTCCACCACACGATGCCCACATATCGCCCAGTCTCCATGCACGGAATACTCCGAAAAGTCTTCGGAGTCTCGTTATGTGAGCTTCATGAGAGAACGACTGCCGCGCTTTGGATGCACGCGAATACCGACTGCTAGTGGTGCCTAATTAATGTCCTATTACGAAATTAATCCGTTGTAAACATGACACAGCGCACGTAACGTGGCTTACCCAAAACGGCCGCATAGATTCCAGAGATCCCACCGATCGCATCGATCGCAGTGATCGCAGGCCGATTGCCGATCGACATTTGAGATTCCGATTTCGATTTCGGGGTCCCCGCACATTTTTGCATATCGCCGGAGTCGTGTTGCCGTCTAATGATGGATGGGAGTCGAAACGAAACGAAATCGTCGTATCTGACATTAGGCATCGAAGCGTTTTGACATTTCGACCAAAGTCGTGTGTGTTCTGCGATCACTTAAATGCCGACGTTACATTTGTAACAATCAAGATGGCTGCCCCCATCTGACAGTGGAAGTCAATTAAAAAATCAATTACTGCAATGACCCTTTAACTACTGTAATTACGACCGCCCCGGGAAGGTGTCGGCATTGTGTGCGGCCGTCCCATTACTGCTAAATTGATAAATATTGATATTCGGATCAGGGGGAACTCCCATCTTCCATCTTGAATTTCGCATGAAATTTTCCCCTCATCAAAATTTGACAATCTGATTGGTGAGGCAGGCTTGTCGAAGATCCTTAAGTGACTTCCCATACAATCGCCACCTGCGGATAAATTTGCACTTTTATTGCCAATGGACTCGGGCTCTCGTCTAATTTTCTCGTCAATTTTGCAATTTTGCAACATTGTAGTCGAAAAAATGGCATAAAATTTCACGCTGTTCTGAGGCATTCAGCGGACCTCAATGGCGTTCGTTTTGAACCGTTCGAAGCGGTAATTGTACACGGTTTTGACATCATTATGCATGGGGGATAATTAAATGGGAAAGAATGAGGATTTACGAGTGCGAACGAGGCTTTCTGCAATTGGGAAATGTGTGCGTGTGTTGTTGCGGTTGAATATTTTACGGGGGCATCGAGACACAAACTGAAAAACAAAAAAAAAATGTTTGCTGGATGCGGTTTGGTGATGGTAATGGCGTTGGACAACATTGTTGCTTTGTTTTATGTGACGCTGGATAATTGCAGGGTCTTGTGCTCTTTCGGAAAGTTGCTTTTTTTTATGATTTAACTTGAACGACGATTGGGTGATGAGATTTATGATTGAGAGTGTGATGTGGTGGGAATGTGGACTTTTGCTGATCGGGTGTGATGGGAACAGAATTTTTTTTTAAAGCGCACTTAATTTTTATGGAGTACAGATGTGTGTGGATTTCAAGCAAAATTTTTCTTTGATGGATGATGGATGGATGAGGGGCTTTGCTGATCGCGAAGATGTGAAAAGTTTTTTTTTTTTAAAGGGATAGGTAAATGTTGAAGGATATAGCGGCCATGTTCCTTGAACCGCATCTGTCAAATAGGTTTGTCTATTCATATCATATCGTGAATATGATGTAAGCTTTCTATTAAAGCAAATGAGCGTTGTTGGAAATGTGGAACGCATTGCACTCATTCTTTCTAAAGGAAGACGATTCAGTCCTATTCCTAAAGGCGATGGTCGGTTTGGTCAATATTGGAGCATTCCCACAAAATAAATTAGAAACCCGAAGGATCGGTCATTTTACCGGACAAGACCATCGTTGCTTGAAAAAAAAATCAGTGGTAGGAGATCCAGGGATGTAATGATGACTTCGAATTTGTTTTGATATTGAGGTTTGACAAACGAATGACAGAATGATAACCGTTAAGCGTTCGAAACGCTGGAAACCCTAGGTTCAGATTTTGAAACATGGTTTCCGTTCCATCAAATTTGATGATATGAAAATTAAAAGGTGGATTGTGAGGTCCTATTTTCTTTCTGTCGTAGTCAACTTTTTGATTTGAGCCTTAAAATAAATTGTTTATTTTCTTTATCGTATGTCAGCACTAAATCATGAGATTCTTTCTTCTTTTATTCAGTTTTCTTCTCTTATTTGGGTTATAAGACAAATTTCATAAATTCTCAAGAGTGCAGACATCAACGATTACCAATCCCTCTGTATCAACCCACCAAAATTAGAGCCCATTCTCAATCACGGGTCAATCATGGGTTAAAAGCTTTGGATTAGCAGCCCACTCACGGAGAAGAGAAAGAAACAATGGAGCGAACATGCAAAGCACTTGCCCTACCTCACATTCCAGGCGCGATAACACGACAAATACGTAGGCAGCACCCCCGGGGCAATGCACAGCCTGAATTTCGAAAAAAAAAACATTCAATCTCCTTCCCAGGACACGGAGCACGCTGCCGGCGCACAGAATCTCCAAAAAAATGTGCCCCCGTAACCCCAACCGGGCCAATCGCTGATAAACAATCCCTCACTCGGGGCATATCTCCGAGCATGATTCATTTCAATTATTTCGTCCCCCCCGAAACACACAGGGCACCCAATCTCCGCCAGGAATCCAAGTGGCAACTAGATCCGTGTAAACAAGCCACCAGCATATGTGCAAATAGCAACTTAGTTCCGCTGTTTGCTGTTGACTCTGTTGGTGTTTGCGTTTGTAATTCCACTCCTCCAACAGCCACCACCGCCGCCGTTGCTCCGAAAAGACAAAGAATCAACAAACAGCAAGCAGCAGGCACACGATCCACGACAGGCACACGGAGCAAGCACAGAATCTGTCGGAAATCATGCCACAGAGAGATATCCACAATTTTACGGGATAATTGCCGCTGATCACGACATGCCACGGCGAAAGTCACCGGAGCCCCAGTCGCTGTGCCGAGGTGGTACAAGACCCTCTCGCAGATGGATGGAAGCCGACGACGACGACGTTGAAGTTGGAGTCGATTCCGCCGGGCAGGCCTTCAATCAGCGGACGGACGGACAAACACACACGCGGGCGAACGCGAGCGCGCGCAAATTGTTTTCGCCACACGGATTGAATTCTAATTTCGCCTCGCCGCACCGTCCGCAGAGAATTCCTTCGGTGGCCTTCGCGGGCCGCGTTCTTTTCGGACGGAGCTCCTAGATTGGCGCTCGGCGAAATTACAGCGTCGACTCAAGGTGGCGGCGCTTTTCTGGAGCACGTGCCACACGAACTAAATTGATTCCGCCAGTAGGTGGACGGAGTGCAATTTTCAGATTTCGATTACGGTCTAAATCTGTGTACTTATCTCCCCTCCGCAGAGCGGAGCCCTTTAATTTCGCACTCGCGCAAAGTCAAGTGACTCACTCGAAGGCGACGCCTCACTTCCTGGATGCCTCCAGAGCCGGTCGCTTCCCAGAGCCTGCGCGCACACATGTGAACCCTTGCGGAGGCCTCTGACATGGTGACCCTGTCCGGGCCTGAGGGAAAATCTCCGCAATGCGGATGGGAACATGGTCAGTGGGTTGTGGTTAAGTTGCGAGTTACCACGAGGCGGTTACCGGTGGTGGGGCTGCGTCGATGGAATCTCCTCAATGCAACTGGATCGGCATTGTGGTTCCCCACCTGAACCTCGGGGTTACCTCGGCTGGCCGCATGATCGTAATGGATTTAATTAGTTCGGGTTGCATATGGGTCGGCTAATAAGTGGAAGTGGAATGCTGTTTGCCACAACAACGACGTGCGTTATCCGCGAGGTCGAGGCGCTTGCGACACAAAAGGAACGCAGAAAATGTTGCAAGTTATCTGCGCTGCAACTCGGTGAACAGGTACATATTTCACAAGAGAGTAACGCGATGGGCGGAAGGGATCGAAATTTGGGCCGCTGAAGGTTGCTTGCGAAGGAATTTCTCGGCGTGACTGAGGCTCGCTGGAATGGGGGCTTGCCTGACGCGAGTCGTGAGATGTTTTTTTGGTAGTGGCGCAAGTTTTGCCCGCGGACCTTATTTGGCAGAGTTTATTGGCATTATTTTCGGTAGTTTCTTGTTTGTGTACACTCTCATCATACACCATTAACAGAACCAGGGATTGGCTGTGGAAGTCGTGGTTCTGTTGCCCAAGCAGATCAGGGTGGAATGTTTAACAAGGCGACTCTGAGTACTTTAACAAGCCGCTGATTTTTACCTTAGCAAGCTTTACGTTGTATCAGTTGTGACGGGAACAGAATTTTGCAGATTTCCAATTGGGCTAAACATCAGCTTCGTCTTATCGTGGAACTTAACTCTAAAGCAGCCCAAACACGATTCAATTCAATCATCAACTCATTCATATCATAGCGAAATCAACCAGTGTGTGGCTTTGTCAATTGATCGATTTGACGGTTGACGAAAAATCAAAAGATGTTGATATTTTGAAGTTGACTTCCAAGTCTTTCAGCTCAATTGAATCGTGTATGCCCGAGTTCATCGACAAGCTGTCAAATTTAAGAAATTGCACTAGATATTCATTGTGACATCGTTTGTGAACGAGTTTGGTTCAGTTTTAAAGTGAAAAATTATATTCCAATTGGCAGGTTTTTAATTTAATTGATGTAGTGTGTGGCCGACTATCAATTCAGTTGACAACTCAGTTTACAATCGAATTGAACGGTGTATGGGCTGCTTAAGGCTAATGCCCCTATTCTCGTCGTGATGTAGTCATAACTCACAAATGTCAGTGAGAGGAAAATTGTGATGATACGCCATCTTGCTTTTTTTCTGTTGTGAACAGCTAATGACCTGCTCAGTTGCAGATCACAATTTTGAAGTTTTGGATCAGAATACGAAAACCTCCCAAATTGTGAATTCCCCACACTCTAGCGAGGTTGCTGTGACATATGAGGCATCACAGAGGTGTGCTAGAATAGAGCTATAAGTTTGCTTCTGTGGTAAATGAATTATTATTCACTTAGAAATTTGTCAACTTCAAATAACGAATGGTTTTTTTTATCACTGAGTTTACTGTCAACATTTGTCTATCACTAATTTAAATAAGTTTAAGTTATCTGTCTATTTTAAAAAGAGTTTCTGTCAACATCAGACGTCAAATTGAACTGAAAACATTTCAAAATAGAGAACTAAAACGAATCGGATCAAGTACATTGGGACCTTTTAAGAGGAGACAAATAAAATCTGTCTCTGAACCTCTTGCCTGATATCAAAAACATTTTATTTTATTTTTTTTTATTTAGGAACAATACGCAGTCCAAATTAGTTCCAATTTTATTTCAACTATAAGAAAATTGTTTTTTTTTTCCTACCACATAAGACTCCAACAATTCTTTTCAAGTAAAATTTAAGATGTGCAGAAAAACAAAAAAAAAATATGCACATCAGATTCGGTGATTAAAAAAAAGCAGACAATGTTTTAGATGTGGTTGATTCATCTAAAAAGTGATTATTTTATGGACATTCAATCTGTCTTCTTGATAAAATCTTAAGAAAAACTGTTCTCAGTCTTAATAGTTAATAGGGATCCCTTATCGCACACACTGTCATAGCTGCAATAGGACGGCAGAACCAGAATCTCTGACACATTTCCTCTGCTCCTGCCCGGCGCTTGCCAGAGTAAGGTTATTGACTCTAGGCAAACTCTTCCCTGAATCTCTCGGCGAGGTTCTTAATAGTTAAGATCGTTGCATTGCTAAACCTAGAACTCGCCAAAAAAAAGAGGTCATTGATTCAGATCGGAAATAATTTTTTTTTTTTTGAGAAAAATAATTTCAGTCTACATTGACATGAATTTTGTTTGAAAGTTTTAGCGAATCAATTAGGAACACAAATAATCGACATTGATGATAGTCGGGCTTAGAAATAGATCGATTGGGGTCTTCAATGGTCTCTTAACCGTGTTCCAAATTTTTTAACAGAAGGTCCATTTTTCACAAAGTTTAAATTTGAAAATGAAGATAATTGCATTTTTTTTTTACAAACAATCGCTGGAGTTCTTCTGGTTTATCTGAGGTATAAAAACCGATTTATGCATTTTCGAAGTTCCAGAGAATTCTTAGAAAAAAAAACAAATTTTTTTGACAAAGTGAAACTGGTAGCAATGCATACGTTTAAGAAACAAAAAAAAAGAGACAAGTATGTGAGCAATGTGAACGAAGTGTAAGCATTACTAGAGTGGTAACATTTATCCTTCGGAAGTCATCGGAAGTTTCGAATAAAAGATCATCTTTTGATGGTTAAAGAAAATTTTAAAATTTTACAAAAAGGCTATATTGGGTCTATAACTTAATTCGTGCAAATGGCGTAACTTGTATTCGATTGTTTTTATTCCATTGGAACATGTGTTGGAAACCTACTGTCATTTTACGTTATTTCAGTATATGTCATTCATTTGCAGCGTAAACAACAATAATATTTTTTTTCACTCAAATTTGTCGAAATTTATGCTTGAAAAAGTGTTTTTGTGGGGAGTTCTTCTTAATTTCTTTAATATGAAGAAAACTGCTGCTGAAAGTCATCGTATTTTGGTCATTTTTGCATCGGATTGTTAGTGGTGATGAAAAATGGATCCATTACGACAACCCCAAGAAAACAAAATGTTAAATTATAGTGCATTGATGTTTTTAAACGTTTTGCTCAAATTGCTTACGCAATTCCACAGGTGACGAAACCTCGACACTGGTCGGAGTCACATGATTTTCCCCGTAAAGAATTAAAAAACAATTACTTAATGTCCAAAAGACAGATGTAAGTATTAATTGGGATATAAAAAAAAAATACGACAACCCAAGCGCAAAAAATCATATGTGAAACCCGGTCAACCAGCTAAATCAACAACAAAGCCGAATATCCATGGCGCAAAGGTAATGCTCTGTATTTGGTGAGATCCGAAGCCTGTGCTGCATTATGAGCTGCTGAAACCGGGTGAAACCATTAATGGATAACGCTACCGAACACAATTAAGCCGTTTGAAGAGAGCAGTTGCCGAAAAACGCACCAGACATGAGGCAATAATTTTCCACCATGACAACACTCGGCTCCACGTTGCTATGCCGGTCAAGAACTATTTGGAAAACAGTGAATGGGAAGTTTTACCCCGCCCGCCTTATAGCCCAGACCATGCCCCTTTTGACTACCATTTGTTCCGGTCGATGCAGAACACCCTCATTGAAATACAAATTCACATCCGAGAAGAATGTTAAAAATTGGTTTGATTCATTCTTGGCTGCCAAGTTCTTTTGGGATGGGATCCACAAATTGTCAGAAAGATGAGAAAAGTCATAGTTTCAGATGGGCAATACTTTGAATAATCCTATTGTACATGTTTTCCTTAAAAAAACGTTCAAGTTTTGAAAAAAACCACGAAGCACGAATTAACTTATATACCCAATAATAAGGCAACAAAAAAAAACTTAGTCTGACCGATTACAGACTGGTCAAACCATGAAACTATATCACAAACAACTTTGAGTACAGAAACAAGGACTTAGAAAAAGATTTTAATCGTTTATAAACTCATCAAAAAAGCCTTATGTAAATCTTAAATAAATCCATTTGCTCTTATGAAATAACTGGTGTTGTGCCATTGATTTGAATAATATGTTGTTGAAATAAGTGCGACAGCTTTTCCCATACAGGTTCTTCTGAACATATCAATTTTCCTCAAGTCTATTGCCATAGCTTGTGATTAAAAGTGGCCACAAAGAAAAAAGACTAATGGTGTCAAATTACACGACTGGAAACATTTATTTTACCTTATTAATTATGCGTCGAAGAAGGAGCAGAATGTTGATCATATTTTGCATAAAAAGTTCATTTTTCAATTGCAATCTCTTTGTCCCTTTTATTGATCGACTTCAAAGTTTTTACATTTATTAGTGACCATTGAAGAGTCAAGTTTTTTTTTATATAATTCTCAATGCATGGAATGAAGTGTTTCAATCAATCGAACAAAAATGTTCTATTACTCTGTTAGGTTATTACTTAATGTAAAATAAAAGAAAACTTGAGTTATGAAGGGATGATGGTGTTTATTTGCTGTATTTCCACGAAAAATAAGTGACAGAGTTTTACAAATTTTTAAAGCCGGAAAAAAGCGTCGCCACGGGCGCCGTTCCGAAAAAAAAAACCAAAACTTGAAACCTTCTGTCAGTGAAGAGAGCGAATACAAAAAAAGTAGTAGATTATTGATTGACGATTGATTAGTTTTCTTCTGAACAGCTCCTTTTTAAGTTTATTAGTCAAAGTCGTGTTCGGAAAGCGAAGAAACACTAGAATAATCGTAATATTTTTAAGATTTTATGTTTATTTTTTTAACCAAACTTAAAAACTGCTTCAAAAAAATTAAACTCACAACTCTTTGCAGGAGCTCCCTTTGAACTCGACTGAGAAGACTTGATGTTCAAGACGATTTAGAGCCAAGAAAAGAAATATATGAAGTACTTCTGCGCATTCCCTTGATCTCCTTCGACGAACCCGGTGATTCACAAGGCGAGAAAAACATGTGCAGTTTAGCTATCGGAATCCATCAAAATCCAACGGCGTGCATGCACCTCCAGAATCAAGATGGCGACAGCCACTTCAAACCCAATGAGCCGTCGAATTTGTGATCGAAGGAGTGGTGTTCAGTTCGAACTTCAGACCACCAAAGCAGCGCTAACCACCATCTCCGCTCAGCCATCGACCACGTCCACATGTTATCGGAAATTAATGAGACGCATCATGAGACCCACAGAGGCAGGAAGTGCGCGTAAAGCTGCCACACCACCAGAAACATAGATCCCACTTGATTAGTCCCGTCCACCGCAACGTGAGAATCCGCATCATTAACCGGAGATCCCGGCCTCGGATCTCGGATGACTGTCGATGACCTGATAAGGTCCGAGAAACCTGCGCCGAATTCCAGACCCCGGCCACAGAAATTCCACCCCGAATTCCACTCATTCCGCCGCCCGTGCGACACATCACAGCGATCCTTGATGCATACATAATAAATTCAACGTAATGTAATGTAATGTAATGTAATGTTGATCCCCGAGGAATCGCGCATGGAAATCAATTCACACGGCGCGGCCCAGCCACCGCAGCGGCAGCGTCAGCGTCAGCAGCGTAACAGTGGCGACATGCACCTTAGGGGCGATGAGCGGAATGTTCGGGAACCGATATCTCGCACCATCTAAATGTGTAACTGAGTCTGTGAATAAATTCAGCCCGCGGTGCGGTATCTGAATAAATTAATGCCGCGATCGAGGCGCGATCGGACTGCGCTCAATTGCCACCACTACGTCGACACCACGCCGCCATTCGGGAAGTGCACGGCGAAGCCTTATCCGGGCCAAGGATCTGCCTCCTCGACTCTCGAATTGAATTCTCTGATTGAATGGTGTTTTCGTGGACGTGAAAAGCGTCTGAGCGTCCTCGCGACAGCGCGTCACTTTGACAATAAATTTGTCCGCGGCGGCGGCGACAACGACGGCGAATCGATTTTGATGCAATCGCCACAAAACGTGAGGTGGCAATTTGAGGCTCGCCACCTCACGTGTGGCGACCACCCCCCGGGACCACAAACGAAAAAAAAAAAAAAAAAAAGAAGCCATCCGTGTGCGGGAGTCGTGACAGTTTTTAAATATTGCATCCGATCGGAAGATTGACGCGCATGCGGGCCCACCGCGTGATGAAACACACAGAGGTATTCCGCACCGCATGGCTTTTGAACCCATTTTCGGCGGCGGTGGCGGGACTCGCAGGCGGATCAGGAGTGAGAGTGAGGTTAAGTACGCGAGCACGTATGCGCACACGACGCGGGAGTTGTTTATGTCACGTATGCGGGGCTCGTAGGTGATTTACTCACTCTCGGGAGTATCGGAGGCCTGCTATTGTTGTCTTGGCCATAATAACCCCCTTTGGAGTGTTGCGATCGGGGCGCAGATATCTCCGTTGGCTTCTCTTTATGGTCATTGGAGTAGTTCTGCTGTTGGCCAACATGGGTGCAGTCAGTTTGGGTGAGTGTGTGTGTGTGTGTGGAAAGGATTTGGTCGGAACACCGCAGCTGTATTGAGGTCAATCAGATTCTGAGGCAACACAACTGGGTTGTTGCGGTTCTCGAAAAGGAAAAGAGATTAATTGTTGTTTTGGGGATACCTAAGCGGATTTGTTGAGTGATTGGACCCGAAGCCGAAGCCGAACTCGAAGTTGAAGTCGAAGTTGCTCGCGAAACAGTTATTAATGGGCTGTGGGTTGGGCGCGTGCAGATGTCAATCCTAGAGCGTTGACCATGAAACTTAACCTGGCCATTAAAGGAACACGTCCGGTTTGGTTGGTCGGAGTGGTGGCGGCAGAAGTGTGCCTCTTTGTTTCAGGGCGCATTTTGGTGGGTGTAATGAATTGTGGAAGTCGTTTATTTTTTGTGGTGACTGCGTTGTCATTGTTAATGGCCGGGACTTATTGTTGGCAGCAGTTCAACGTTCCTTGATTGGTACGAAGATTTATTGGATTGCTTTCGGGGGCTGTTTTGTTAAAATGGGGAGTGACGTTGAGTGGCGGCACGAGACATTCTTGGCTAATTGCTATACATCAATTAGAAGGGACGCCGGGTAATTGGAGTTGCAGAAGGAGTTGTTCGTAAGATTCCTGGAATTGAATGAAATAAGAAAACTTTTGTGGACTTTGAGCGGTAGTTTCAATAACTTCTGCTGAACTATTTTGAGTACATCGAATCGATTTCGAAAGATCTTGTCCCCATAGACTCAGTTAAGATGTGAAGGACTCTTGAATCTTGAGAGGACGGAAATTGTTTAGAAAACTTCAAGGCGATTGATTTTTTCGATAAAAATGTTCGCGATATTTTTAGTGTTCTTGATCATCTAAAAATCGTTTCTATTGCTTTACATGTGAGTGCTTCAGTTTCTGCATATTAAATTCGACTACAGCTTAAGTATTGATCCAGAGACTAGACTGACAGTTTGTTGAAATAGAACAGACTAAGGACGTAGGCTTCGAAATATGTTTAGTTAAAAAAATTGATCGCTTGATGGATGGCGGTGATCTACACAATATTTTTGACGAGAGGATTCAAATAGGTAATGGACTGTAAAGCGACATGTTTTATGACGTGTCTTTCTTGGTGGCAGATCACCAATGAAGGAACTGTGATGGTTAAACGTTAACACTGTCAATAGAAAGTGATCTACACAACATTTCTGGTAAAAAGAATTAACTAATCGATGAAGTTTGAGGTAAAATGGCTTATGGCGTGTCCTTGCTTATGGTAGATCACCAATGAAGAAACTGGAATCTTTAAACTAAAAATCGCTTGCTTAGGCGGATGATTAAACAAACTTTCATTGACTATTGGTCAACAATTTCATTTCATTCCATCGAAAGTAATTTGATTCAGAACTAAAGAGCTTCAGATATCAACTTTGGGGGCGATCGCAGAGTGATCTATTAACGCAGGCTTTGTGGAGCCAACAGTCAAACAAAATATTGTTCGAAATGGTTGTTGTCGTTGTTTGTTTAGTGGCAGATCACCAGCAAGAATTGTTAAAGACATCTGTGACTTTGAAAAACCTGGCCCCAACTAGCTGAATTTGATAAGAAAATATGAAAACGGTGGGACTAAACTGATCCCCTTACTGCCAGGGGTGATCTACACAATATTTCTGGTGATATGGTCCGACCAAACTATGAAACATTATACAAAATTGTAATTCACATGATCAGATGAGTGGCAGATCACTTATGAAGAAGATCACACACAGAATCAAATGGAAAATGCTAACGACAAGCAATTTAGGCACTTAATTTTTTTTAAGGAGCATAACATTGTCAATTGATGTTTAGAAACAATTGTCTCCGTTTTTTGTCAACTCTAGAACCATTTGGCTTTCATATTAGGTTGTCAAATATCTCCCTTCCGCCTTTTTGTCTTTTGAATTTTCCGGCTATGTACAAAGCGCTACAGAGCTCGTATCCAAACTAATCATGCATAGCGTCGTTTTGTAGGTTATGTCAAGACCTTTCAAATGATGTATTGTCAGATACGAGCCCTGTAGCACTTTATGCATAGCCAGGAAAGGGAGATATTTGACAACCTAATATTTTTGCATTGAGATTCGGCTTCTTTTTCTTTGTGCGGCGCTACAGTCCGGGGTGGACCTGGGCCTCCTTTAGCAATTTCCTCCATCCAGCACGATCCCGTGCCAGCTGCTTTTAGTGACGCACACCGAGTTGGTTGAGGTCCTTCTCTACCTGTGTACGCCACCTTAGACGGGCGTCCTCTGCTGCGTTATCCCATAGGTTTGGAGTCGAAGATTCTTCGGGCCGGAGCTATGCTGTCCATTCGCTCTACATGGCTTAACCACCGTAGACGCCTGGCTAGGCACATGCCGCCGTACAGTTCGTGATTGAACCTTCTCCTCCAGTAATCATCAGTGCAAACAGAGCTTAAGTTCGCACGCAGAACTTTTTGAGACTCGACTTAACCTAGTTCATAAGTTAGAGGAGAGGAAGACGACAGTATAGCGATATGAGTTTCTGGCAACGAAAAGCGATCTACACAACATTTCTGGTAGAAAAAGCCAGCTGTACGATGAAATCCGAGGTGAAATGGTTAATGGCGTGCCCTTATTCGTGGCAGATCACCAATGAAGAATCTGTGATCGTTAAAGTAGAAATAGTTTATAAGAAAGAAGAAGAAGAAAGAAGAGAAATAGTTGTAATTTAATTTGTAATTTAACGAACGTCTGTCGACACTAAATCGCTAATCCACTTACATCGAAAGCTATCTGGCTTAGAGCAACACCGTTCAAGTTCAGAAGTGATCGTGCAACGAGGCGCCAAAAAAAGTTATAGAAGTGATCGCCACTACATTTTTGATGAATTCAGCTTTGCAATTGATGATCAGTCATAGGGAATTGCTGTTGGCAGATTCTGGTTGTTGGTAGATCACCGAAAAAGGCAAGTGATCATCCTCAAAGAATCAAACTTCTTATTGTTTTCTTACAGCCCTTATGGAGACTGTAGGAGGGAGTCCTGGTAAAAGAATTCAAGACGCGAGGTGATTAGCGAACGAGCAGAAAAGAAAAGATGGAGCCATAAAAGACACGTTTTTCATACAGCTGCCATTTTTTTTGACAAACTAGTTCAGTTCTTTTTAGTTAATCTGGTCATTTGAAGTGTTTATCACGGATAATGATAAGACTACTCGACAAAGGCCTTAACATTTTCAAATAAGTCTTTTACTGTTGGATAAATTTGATAACAGGTTCTTAGCTTTGTTATGGCCTTCCAACATTTCTTTCTGTTATTTCTATCTCCTTTTTATTTCCTCCAAGCATTTCATCTTTAAGAACGTCCTTTGTTTTTCTGTGTTTTTTTTTTTTTTTCCTTCAAATGATTATGCCTGCCATTTTCCCAATCCGCTGCTCTCTGACACTAGGATCATTTGTTTCCCTTCGACCTCACAATTCATCACCCTTGTCGCGTCTTTCAAAAGCCTCAGCCATACTTGGACCGTCTTTTGTCTGCACGCGTTTTCCCAACGCCGCCGTGCGTTCGCCTGTAGCAACGGATACGATTAATCGTTCGAATCAAACGCTCACAGCTTACAACAATTGCGACTCTGTACGCCGTCGTCGTGCAGCTTCCGCGCTCGCAGAATACCAAATGGAATTGTAAATTAAATTTTCTTATAAGGACCACAGGCCTAGGCCAAATGGACCGCCCCGGCGCAACTCGCCGATTGGAATACGAAATAATCAAAACCATTTAAATGCAATGCCCCCTAGCGTCCGAGCCAAAGTCGATTCGAGCGGTGAGCATCGGTGAGCCTCCTTTAACGTGGACGTTGGAAACCACCAACGGAGCCGGTGGCTCAACCAGACAAACGGTGTTATCGATGAACGACGTGTATCCTACCACCAGCAACTTGCACCACCACCGCATTGCGGCAGCGTCAACAACAGCGGCAGCCTTGGCTGCTGTCCATGCGGTGAATGTGAATATTCAGGCGCAACAAATTGGAATTGAGATTCTGTGCACTTGCGCGTCGAGTTCGGTTGGGTGGCGGTTTGGCGGTTTCGTGAATTGCGTGGAACGTAATTTACCGTCAAACACGTGAGGTTCTCATTTTGTTGTCTGTGAATGTTTTTTTTTTGAAACTCAGAAAAAAAAACAAAAACCAAAGACAAAAATAGAAACAGAAAAATGTTTGTTAGATTGAAGTGTAAAAGTGACACTACAACTTGAGCAACTCGTGTCAGGGGCTCGCAAATCTTGATAGAGGCGATGATTTACGACCGACGGCAAATGGCGGACGTACTGGTGGTGATAAGCGGTAACTGGTTTGGCGGCGATTCTCTTGATTCATCAGGGAAATGGTCAAAAGCTGTTGCCATTTATCACACCGAAGCGAGTGGTTGTCTTTGCTCACTTAGCTGTGATCTAACTGAATGTGGTGAGGCGGATCTTGGTTAAGATCTGCTTTACCGACATTGTCGGACTGAAGACGTTGAAAAAATGAGAAAATTTGCTTAAAATTCTAATAAATATGAAGCTACGATCGTAAAACATTATGTCTGAGCTGCTGTTCGGTTCTTAAAATCGAAACAGAAGAGCCTGCATCGAATCCAAGATGGGTTCCACTTTCTGACTTCGCAACTCAAACTTAGGTTTGGGTTTAGGGAAACATACGATTTTCTCAGTGAATGTTGTCTGCATCTAATCGCGTCACATTTATCTGAAACCCATAAATTTTGCCCAAATCCTCGTAAAATACCGAATGCTCATCTAGATGTCACTCGGGTCTGTCGACAGAACACTTTACCTCTTTATCACTTCTGTCGAGCGCCATATCTGCCAAAAATGTCAAAAATGTCAAAAAAGTGAATGGCACATAAAAATCGCAACGCGGTTTCAACACTTTTTTGTCAGACTCTCCCTCCATCTTCCATTTTGCCTCATTTTCACCGTTCAACTGTCAGTAAGCTGTCAATTTATGAGGCGACAATGTCGAGAGTATGATCTCTCGATGGCACCACATTGAATGCGACCGGGGTCCTTCGCACGAACAAACTCCGTTGCATGCGTGTTTACTCTTTCAAAAAAAGTGAAAGGCGAAAAAAAGCGCACCACCATTGATGGAATAACTGTAATAACACTCGATCTAGGTTACACGACGCGTTGTTTGTTTACGCTGCACACGCCACCGGCAGCGTGCGGTGATTGGCAGCGTCATGTGAGACTCGGTTGACTTGCGTGGCGAGTAAACAACGCAAAGAGCTGGAAGCTTCTCTAGCTCCTTCATCTAGCTCCTCGAGAAGAGTGCACGGTAAACAAATGGCCAAAACCAACATCCTCCAGGGAGGTAGGCCAGCTTCATCGGCGGAACGCGTTATCTTGACAATTTATTAACATTATTTATCCCTCTTCGATGATTATCTCTCTGGAGAGCGCGAGACACTGGGTCGGCAGTTGGCTATTACCAATTAAGGCATCTCGCATAATTCTCCGGCCAAGAAAGAGGGAGATGAGGGGTCGCGGCAGGCGTGTGCATTCCATCCCACTTGTGGCCGACTCGAAGTCTCTCGCAAATGCGCTTAGTCCGTTAATTTTTTTGCGGGACACATCGCATGGACGCATCTGCATCCGCATTCGCGTGATGGACACCGTCGGCAGGCTCCTCGGGCGTGCGCGTATGCGCGCATGCGCGCGATATGGCCTCAACGTATTGGGGGTCAAGACGTCACGTGTTTGCGCAAAGAGTGCTGCCAGATCGGTCTTCTCCCGTGTGTGCGGTAAGCCAGGCTAAAGCAAACAGGCGATTCTTGTGAGTCTCGACAATAACAACTACGAGGAAGAAGATAGATGCCCTCTCGAGCCTCTTGAGCGGCTAACAGGTGAAGTATGCAATGGACGTTGTTTATGGTGTGCCCGACGACGACGACGACGATGAGAGAATCACCGGTATGCATCTCATTTGGATGTGGATCGTGCGGAGGCAGAAGATTCCTTTCAGGCAAATTGATGTCCAGTTTGGCGATAGCAATGCGCTAGTCTTTTATGGAGACGTTTCTAAATTTCAGTTAATTGGTGGACTGGACGGGTTTATAGACACAAAACTCTCATATCGCTTATCGGCTCGTAAATTTTACTGATTTACCACGCACGGCTCCTGTGCGGTCGTAATGCGTGACGAGTTTATGAGGACGTCGGGAGCTCGTTCGAATGAGTTGTTAAGAGGCGATAAAAAACAGAAGGCTGCCAATGAGATGATTTAGTTATTTTCTTTGAGAGGCTTTTAAGGCGCTGATGTGGGATGTGGAGTAGATGGGATCGTGGAATGATCCACTGCCAATGGGAATGGGAAACTCAATTTTTTTTCAATGATCTTAGCCACGTTAGCTTCGTTAGTTTTGTGTTTCGCTACAGTGTATGAGTTTCTGAGATTAATAAGGACAAAGACACCTTTTCCCAAGTTTGCTTTGCTAAAAAAAAGTTCAGACAACAGGCTTCGGGATACGTCCAATGCGATCTATACCGCCCATCCAATAAAAGCAGTCAATTCTTCAATGAAACGTTTTTAGAACTGTCGTTGTCTATTTAGTGGCAGATCACTAGCTAAGAACATCTGTGATCCTCAGCTCCTGATCCTGCAAAGGTGGCAGGTTTGGGCGGTTTGAGAAATAAAGCATTCCTCATTTCTATTCGAATTTTAAAAGTAAAAAGGAAAGATGACAATAGGATGACTGACTGCTGGCTACCAGAAGTGATCTACACAAGATTTCTGTTGAAAAGAGTCAACTATAAGCTGAAACGCAAGGTAAAATGGTCTATAGCGCGCCCTTGTTTGTGGTAGATCACCAATGAAGAATCGGTGATCGTTAAAGCAAATTTTTTTTGTTTAGACGGTTAATTTTACAAACGTCAGTTGACACTAAATTGAAAATCCACTTGATCGAAAGTTGTCTGACCTAAAGCTTAAGGGATACAGGGTTCAAATTCATAAGTGATCGTGAAACGAGGCGCTAACAAACTTATAGAAGTGATCGCCAATACATTTTCGACAAACTCAGCACTGCAACAGGTGATTAGTCATAGGGAATTGCTGTTGGCAGATTCTGGTTGATGGTAGATCACCGAAAATATTGAGAACTCGGCAAATTTGGGAATTGGGCCTTAAGCAAGTGCTTCGACTTCAAAATCAAATCGAAAAAGCCGCCTTAACTGAGAGATCTCGCTAGCGTTAGTTCATTAAAATAATCCGAAATAATCCGAAATTTATTCAAAACTTAATTTCGAACAAAAATGAAAGGCCGATCTGACAGTCTAAGTGATCACTCGTCGCGTGCCTTCTTAGCCCACCTCCCACCCCTCCGCGCCAGGCCAAAGATCAACCCCAAACAGTCTCCAGCAATTTACAACTCCACGTCAGCTATCAGCGTGACAAATCGCTTCATGTCTCTGTGGCGATATAAATATTTGGATAGCCCGGCAAGCCGGCTGGCTGCACCTTCACTCCTCGCTCCCGGGGGGTGGCGAAATGCGAAAATTCCTTCACACCATGGGCCGTGGCTCGGCTCTGGACACCTGCTCGAACACACACACACACACACACCCACCGAGAGGGAAGAGATTAACTTTTATTTTGATTGAAATTCACAAATCGACTGCGAATTCGCCGCGATCGGCTGCGCGCAGGTGATTTGCATGATTTGCATACAACGTGCGCTTCAAAGACCGTTGCGAGGCATGCGCCTGCTTCGCGAATCTTGAAGTCTTTCTCTGTCTCTGTGCGGCGCTGATTGAGCTGTCGGTATGCGAAGTGCGCACGCCAGCGCGGGCCAATTTGTCATGCTTAAGTTTGGGGGTCTTAAGTCGATTATATGCCAGAGAGAGAGAGAGAGAGCTAGAGTTCGAGCGCTTAGCCAAATGTCACGAAGTAATTTTTTACAATCCCTCCAGCTGATTACCCCCGTCGCCGTTGGCCCGGCGGGGCATTCTTATGCAAATCGCTCAGGTGGTCGTCTCTCAGTGTGTGTGTGTGTTCCTGACAAATGTCGTTGTATCGCCAAATGATGTCGGCGATAAATTGTTTCACTGAACGCCTTCCCTCCCGTCCCGGTCCTACAAAAACAGACGAACAGAAGACTAATTCCCAAAGCAAACAACTTGACAACGGGCAACGGGAGCGCAGGCGCGACGCGGTAATTGCTCGCTGGAGCTTTCAAGTCAGGCGCATTCCTCTCGCGCGACACGACAACACGTCGGCGGTTAATGTCGTTGGCACTCTCTAACGTGAAAACACCTGCGCGCATTATCGCCAAAATTTACTGCGGCTGCGACTTGGGCAACTCCTACTCCAACTCCCCGGCTGCCGTGAGTGATTAAGGATTTTTTCGCGTCACTCGCGCGACGGGAGAATGGCCACGACCGACTTGCTGCTAATTTTTCATAATGGCTTTTTTTTTTGACGTGACAGACACACTCTCCGAACAGCGCCATCTATGCACGGTTCAGTAACTGTCAAAAATTCCTTCAGACATCTCCATAAGAGCCCCCTAAGTGGCAGTTGTCGTTGCCCTTATCGGACAAGCGAAGCCACTCAACGTTGTGCAACTTGTGCGGTGCCATGAATCGATGCTGGGAGTCCGATGTTCGTCCGGTCCGATGTCTCCTCGAGGTGATGGCCACTTTGTAGTTTTTGACGTTTCCAGGTGCTGGAGCACGCACGCAATTCGTTAGGTGAGAGATGCGCTCGCAGTGCCATTCCCCCATTTGGACACTGAGGCGTTTCTTTTTTTTTTTTCGTTTTTTTTTGTTCTGTGAACACCTCTGGGAAATTTTCCAGAAGGCACAAGTGTTCCTCCAGCACATTCCAGGTCTAGTGGGAAACAACTTCAGACCCCCTATGAGGACTCGCACTGGAGGGAAACAGGTTGCACTGCGGAGATGTTAACAGCAACAAAAATGTTTTCCATCTCTCCCAGATAGGAAGCGCCCAAGTATGTGATGGTATTTTGTTTTGCCTTCGAATGAATTTCCTTGGAATTGGGTTGCAGTTGATGGGGAATTGCTGGGGATGTGGAGCTATGCAGGAAGGGAGATAACGTTTTATCTCACATGACGTGTTGCGAGAAGATTGCTATCCGAATGGAGTGGCGAGTACTGGACCAGCTGGTGGTGGCTGTTCGAGTGCAACAATGTTGCACGCAGGTTTCCATGGAGATGTTGAAGAAGAATTTGAGAAGATATTTTGATTTTTCAAAGTTACCGGGTCCCAAGTGACATTCTGGGTCTTTGCGAAGAAGCTTGCGATGCTAATTTTGATTTCTTGGAATGGGGGTTGTGTTCCCAACGATGCTATCAGAGAGTTCGTCGAAATAAGAAATCAGACAGAATCTTAAAAGTGGAGCTCGAGAAATGGAGAACGAGGCGTAAATGGTTCAGATTTTTATTGAAAAAAATGAAGTTATCGTCGTAGCTTTTTTAGTGTCGCTTCCTTTCTTACCGTCCATTTATGGCAAAACTTGAGAACTCCTTTCAGTCAATGATGCCAAATCATTGGGAAGTTGCACAATTAAGCAGTGCTCCCGAATAATGGAATTTTGTTCTTTGAGTGAGTGGTACTTCTGGCGAAAAAAAAGGACAACCCGGTGTCATTTGCAAAGGAGATCGAGCGACCTTAAATCCAATCTCGACCTCCATTGCAACATTTCGTAGACACCATCGCGTCACCCGCACCTTTTCAAGGAGCTTCTGGGGTTTCCCTTCATCAAAAATTGATCCCAAATCAAAGTCGCCCCAGAGAATGTCACAAAACCGAACGAAATCCATCAAAGTCCCAGAGCTTCTGGCCTTACATTTGGCACTCTCTCTCTCTCTCTAAATGCACCCGTCCGCCCCTTGGCTAGACCACTCCACACACACTCTCAGCACCGACTTAGCGAATCAGTGGACAAGTCTCCTTCGGACGGATATTAATGGCGTTTAATTATGCGATAAATTCATTGTGACATTGAACACAAACGCTAAATTTATGCAAAAGATACGCGGCACCAAGCGCACACACGCTCACAAAAAAAAAAAGAAAGACGCGATGCCGAAGCAGATGACGCTTCTCTTCGCCTGCGCTGCGATTCGCAATCACAGCGCGGACTCTTCTTCTTCTTTTTCTTCTCCCGACCAATCCCTCTGCCGGCGGCGATAGGCGATAGATTCTGCTCCCAAAAGACATGTCGCAATTTGTTAATGTTTTCGGCTATAAATTTAGCGAATTTGTCCGACACCATGGCACGCATAGTTCGCTTTGATGATTTACTGAGCGGAATGCGGTATGCGTCTGTGTGTGTGTGTCCATGTTTGCGCGCCGGTGCCTGAGTCTAGGACGAGGGGATCCTTGGTGATCTTTCAACGAATGCAATTATACCGCAAATGAACAGGCAAAGATTAATAATGCGAGACATTGTCATCTGCTAAATATACGCGGTGGCGGGTTGCCTTCCCAAAAGACGAGAAGGTATTTTGTGCAAAACAAAAATCATGGGGAAGTTTTTCTTCTTAATGTCTCGTTCAGTTTGCCAAAATGATTAATCTCACCTGACATGTCCTTAAATTGGGTGTAGTTGCCGGGAGGTGAAAGCGGTGGCAGAGGCCGAAGAGCTGCCAATTTTGGGGACGATCTTTCGTCTCTGCGTTGTGGATTTTTTTTTTGTAAACAGGAGTATTTTTGTGCAGAAGCTATCCGAGTTGTGGAGTGAATGGCATGGAGTACTTTAAATTCAGGGAAGAAGGGCTTCCCGAAATGACAGCTGCAGTTTTGTTTATTGTTTTGTCGAGTTTAGAACTAGCATTTGAATTAGATGTATTCGGCGGACTTGAAAAAAGTCGAAAATGAGAAAAGAGCGACAGACGATGGTTTCTGCTCAACTAAAGGCTGTAAATTGGTTCGAGAAAAGGTTGTGGATAACTCTCGCGGATCTATCACATCATTTCGCAGTCTTCTGCAAAGGAAAGGCTCTGTCAAACTTGACTGGAGCATCATTTTTTTTAAGTTATTCAATCAGTGAAAAGGCGGACATATGTAGGTGATTTCGATCAACGAGAGTTTCATTCAAGATCGGAGCATCGATGTCCACATCCTCCATGACCGCTTTTAGAAAATTTGGGCTCTTCAAAGGTCACATAGAGTTATTCTTATTTTGCTGATTTATTGAGGAGACTCATATTCGACCACAACAGGGCTAAATCTCTGAAAGCAAGAAGATTCTCCGAACAAGTTGCAAGTCACCTTCACGATGTACAATCCTGTTTTTAAATACGTTATGCAAAATGTCCAAAATGGCGTTCATTGTGTTCGGCTTTGCCCACATGTTACCCAAGTTTATTTCACACAATTCGAACAAAAAGAATTGTGTATTACCATTGATCTGCGGAATTGCCCATGACGTAGGACATGCTTCAAAAAGGAGAAAAAGTCATTTAATATTCAACCGGTCATAATTCATTTGGCTTATACCGTAGCATGACCTAAAAAATGTTATTAATTAATATACAGTAGAAGCCCTCTAAAAAAAAAAATTCAAAAACCCAGTCCTAGTAATTGTACTTGTACTTGTAGTACCTATCAAAGTAATTGAAATCACAATCTAAGTACCAAAGTACTTAAAAATGATCTTAAGTCCTTTTTAATTCCTTAATTCTTAAGTGCATTAAATTCCTAATTCCTTTGAAGTAGTTTCAATTCCTTCTAAAGTAATTAAAATTGAGGATTCAATTCCTTTTAAAGTGACTAAAAGAAATAATTGAGTACAAGTCTGACTCAGACGTACCAACCACCAACCTGGGGGATGAAGTTTTAATAAAAACCTATCATAAAAAAACTTCTTATGATATCCTGTGTGCCAGATGTAATTAATCCGAATTTTTCTATGGGCGAACAATCAAGAGCCTGTAAATGACCTGATAATTATTTTTTTATGACACTCATTAGTAATTAGGGTGGATCGAAAGTAATTAATAAATTTTTTGCTCCGACTCAAGTATTTAAGATTCTTTCAAATGGCCTTTTACTCAATACACTTTCAAATTTCAAACCGTCAAGATCATTGACAGTTACTTATCAAGATTCTTAATCTTCCACGTCTCAATTTTCAAAAAAATATTCAAGACCCTTGTTCAACATGTTGATTCCAGTTGCTGTTTCATTTGCAATTATCGCCATAATCGATATCGTCCACGAGAAACTCTTTATGTCTCCAGCTAGAGATATTATGCCTCCGATGCGACCGTTGCCTTTTTACCATTATGGAGCTTATACACGTATCAAGAGAAGGATGCTCCGTGAAATGGCCGACAAGAAACTGACTCTTCAAATATAAAACTGACTTTCTTTACTTTTTATATTTTGTAACTCTTTACTGTATTTTTTTGAGAATATATCTGAAATAAATTTGAAAAAAAGAAAAAAAAATTACTTGTTTTTTATGCCTTCGATGGTACTTTTCTCTTTCAGCAAAAATATTTATTAAATTGGGGCTCGCAAACTAATCAAAATTTATCTGAGTTTCAACTTATGGTGGACCAAAGGTGGAAATTTTGCTATTTTCAAAAAAAAATCTTCAATAAAAAATCAAGGACTCGATCCGTGGTTTAACGAAGTAACATCATTTTCTCTTTTTGTTTTGTTCAAATCATCGCATCTAAAATAAAATACGTCATGAACTGTTTTCACGTTCAAAAATTTAGCAGAAAGAAAAAAAAAGAAGATTATTTAAGCTCATTTAAGCAAAACGTATGAAATTTTACTAAACATCCTTTTGCTCGTTGTAATCGAGAGCATACCCAACTTGGGTCACATGTCCCAGCGGCATCTGTTGAGTTTAGCGAAATCGCTTAATCGCTTATGGTCTCGTGTCTCGGGTGCTCAATAAACATAAAATAATGTTGAATTCTGAGGAGTTAGCCTATTCGTCTTATCTACGTAGACGAAGTGTTAAAACAATGCATCCGTTTGCTACGAGGGTTGTCTCAAAAGTTCCCGACCAAAGACAAGAAACGACATTTGTTTTCACTTTTTTTCCTACATTCAGTAACTCTACACACTTCTCCCAGCGTTTTCTCTAACCCGTCCAAATAGTACTTGCAGTTTTTCTGTGCAAAATAATTGCTCATATGTCGCGCCCTAACAGCCAAATTATTGTTAGAGATATCACCATCTTCTTGACCGCGTGGTTCCTTAACGGATATTTTAAGCAAAAATGAGTTAATGATGCAGTTTGATAGTTTATTCGATTGCCCGTCTTTCTGCATAATTGTTTTTTTTTTACTAAAGCATTCTAATTAAAAATAACAGAGAAACCAAAATTATTGCAAGTGGAACTTTCATTTTTTAGCTCAAACAATAAAACAAAAAAGCCTTCTTGAGAAATTTTGTCGCTTACGATAATTTGGCGGTTAGTGAGCAATGTGTTCAATAATTGTTCCCAATAAAACACTCACATCGACTCAAACGACTGTCAATTAAAAATTGCTCGTCCAAAATGGCTGCAACTTCGGTGAGTAACTGTCGAAAGATGCACAACTAGCATTCACTAGTTTTATTAACGAGTGCCGCTAACTTTACGTTGCGATTGGAAACTTTTCAGACAACTCTCGTGCATGGTTTAAAGTTTTAAACCTTTCATGCCCGAATTAATTCGGCATGTACATAACTTTAATTTTTCTCTAAGGGGGTTTATTTTTGTCAAAATAGCTTGAAATATGGGAAGACGCTTAAACATGTAATGTCTATAGGCTACGAGCATTAAAGGGATAATTGCTTTAGTTGCTGTGCGAATCTCAACGTGACCTTACATGCGGGGGTTGAAAATTAACAACATTTTGATTATTTCCTATGATTGCACAAACTGTATCTTAATCTTAATTGCATTGAATACATCTTCTATTGAGTTCAACCTTGGAAATTGCTTAAAACTTATATTTTTAAAATATAAAGAGGTAGAAGAACCAAGAAGAAGCGAGCAATCGCTAATAATCCTCATTTTTCAAAAAAATTGGCCTGCAACCAACTGCAGTTCCTTCTTTTGAAACTCACCTTCGCTTTAAAAAGCTAGCTGATTATGTTTACTCCAAATGCTAAAATTCTCCTTAGCCCCGAATATCCTTTCATTCCTTTCCTTTCATTCATGGTTTTGAAAAGAAATTTTTAGTAGTTTCACAAAAACCTTCAACGCAGTCGGCGACCATTTGGCTTTTCTGTACCGACATATTTTTTTTTCTTGTTCGTTCTTGTACCCAAATTTTCATGCAGTGATATGTACGACTCTAATTTCGACATAGATGAACGCAAGCTGAAACCTGTTAACCAAGTAAAGTCTGTACGAAAAAACGACAAACAAAAAGTAATTCAATTTTTGTTTCAACAGGATCCGACATTTTCGTGAAAAGACAAAATGATTCCTTCAATGAACGATTTTTTCGGCCCACGTGGAAAGCGAAGAATTTTGAGACCCACCAACATGGATCTCACATTTTTGTGTACCCTATAAACTTAAGAAGTTGGCTTTAAACATACACATTTTGGCTTCATTCTTAGGCTCTTGGTCAGGGTTTCGACAAGCATCAATGACTTTGATGAAAATGCGACGGAACTTCAAAAGCATGTTGAGCCTCGTGAAATCAATCGTTAGAACTTGATTTCGATTTCGAAAATCAGCTATCTTCACATGAACTCATGAAAAAGAGACGACCAAATTTTGAAACTCAAAATTGAACGTATGAACTCCGAAAAAGAGACGACCAAATTTTGAAACTCAAAATTGAACGTATGATCTCTAAAAAAGAGACGACCAAAATGAAAGATTTCCTAGATGATACCAATTGTTTACAAAATTTAGAGAACTCTAGAAACCATCGATGACATGTAAAATAGAACGCTTTTTTTTTATTTTTTTTTTTAATTTTATTTTAGAACTCATTTTTTTTTTACATTTCTTTTCTTAAATTTTAAACAAACTTCAAGAGATTTACATTTCAAAAGACAATATCCTTGCAGCCCTATGACGGCGAAATCTCCTCCTGTAGTGAGTGTAAGCCTGGTAATCATACAGCAGCATAGTGTTGGTCTTTTTGGTGAAGAGGATGTTTGCAATCATCACCGGACTCAGTAAAGATAGGGTTTTCTTGTCAACTCCTAACAAGTCAAGTACAAGCTGTTCGTTTTCGACCGGGTCGAAGGCCCTGATCACGGGCCTCGCAGGAGTTATGACGTTTGTTGTTTCTTGACTTAGGAATTTCTTGTAGATAAAGTCGATGACGACAATGATGGCGACGGAAACAGCAACGATCACTAATAGATTCATGGTGTTTGATTGTTAAATGAATTCCTTTGGTTGGGTCCTTTTTACTTGAAGAATAAACGATAAGTGCCTTCGTTGAAAAATTGTTGTAGCCTGGTCCTTTCGGGATCGTTTGTCGTGAACGGTGATCTTTTTTTCAACAAATGGATTGAAACTCGGAGGAACTTAAGGGTTATCCTTACACAAGCACTGCTCAAAGCAAACTGAAGAGAAGTCGCTGTACGATTGACTTTTAAGTCCTGAAAACGAAGGAGTCGATAATTACATGGGATTCCTAATTACTTTCTCAAAATTTGAATGATGAATATTTTTTTAGCCATAATTTCTGCTAAGTACCTCCATAATGACCTCTTCTGCTTCAGGTCATTAGAAAGCTTCAGTTTTGGCGCGTGGCCCACTTAATTAATAGATGATCTTGTGAGTTAAAAATTTATTTATTAAAATCTTTAAAAAAAACATAATACTTTATCGACATGAAGATTTTACAAAAAAGCAAGATTTCTTGTACTAATTTATTTATAACTCAAAGTCAGGGCTCTCATCACGTAACTTTTCAGACGATCATCGTCCATTGAAGCGAAGCGTTGCGCGTGTCCAGACGGAAAATTACACGTCTAGTCGCTGCTGTACATTTTCGCACGTCAGCTTGTGTAATAATTTTTTTAAGAAAATTTGTTTTGTTGTGATTTTTAGGTTCTTGCCTTTTCTTTTAGAGATCTTTTTGTTAATTTATAATTTTTCAAGTGAATGTATAACAGTTTTCCATGAAATGAACCTAAAAAATAAACAAAAAAACCCCGCCAAACACAAAGTGTGAACATTTGATGCGGTGTTTTTTTTTTTCTTTACAAAGGTCTCTCAACCCCTTTAGTGGACCATGCGGGCTAAGAAGAAAAAGAAGAAGAAGAAGAAGAAGAGAAGAAGACGAAAATGTACGAGGCTCTTGTTTTGATGAAAAACCTACAGATCTCAAAACTGAAGGTGAAAAAAAGACCTAAATCCCACCACTTACCCACGCCACTGTTGACCAAATGACGCGTAAAACTGCAACAAATTGCAACTTTATTTCAATTCGCACGCAGACGCCAACCGTATGTTCGTGCTTCAGTTAAACTGCCGAACAGTTGGATGAAAAATTAAAAATTCCAAACGCGTCTTTTCCACACCGGATTGAGAGCAAACGCTCTGTGAGGAATTTCAAAATCAATCTCGAACTTGAGCTTACACAAGTGAAGTGCGTGTTGCATTCAGATGCATTTCACGAAAGGAAACGTTGCAATGCAAGGCATTTCTCTTAGGGGACTTATTAATTGAGGTTCTTTAAAATAGTTCAATTGCAGAAGGGGCAACGTTAAAGATGGCGAGTAAGTGAGTGAGTTATACAAATTGTGGAATGATGTGGTGGGGAGATGTGTTTTTTTCGTGGTTGGCTTGATTTTTTGAAAGGAATTCGTGATGGAATATTGAAAATGTAAGTAATTTTTTATTTAGAAAAGTTGAGAAGCCGATGAAAAGAGACACGAGCTCGAAAACTGAGTTGAGTTTGATTTAAAATGTGGCTTTTGTCAAATATTTTAGCTGTGGTCTCATTAGTTATATTTTAGTTAGTTAAATTGTTTTTTTTAGTAAGTTAGATTAATTTAATTCATATACAAAATGTTTTAATACATTTCATTATTGTTAGCTTACATCTAACAATAATAAAATGTATCAATGATCTCATTTGTACGTAAAATGAAAGAAACAAAGCGTTTCAATTTTTCTCATTTTAAACGCGTTTTTAGGGTTTCGTTCCAAAGGAATAACGACCCTTATGGAATCACTTCGGTGTCTGTCTGTCTGTCTATCGCCTTTTACGTATTTGACTATAACTTCTAAGTCGTTTGTAGTTAAGGGATGAAATTTGGACTGAAGATGTATCTAGGCAACCCAAAAATAAATCATGCACCCTTTTTGGAATTAGTCGCAGGTTAAAGAAAAAGTTAGTACTAATACTAACGCCCGAAAAAACGTTTATTCACTTTGATGGTCGATATAGGTGTCATTGGAAAGGGGGCTGTCTGTCATTAAGCTAACCTCGGTAATTGGCGAACCACTAAGAATTTAGAAATAAAACTTCGCTAAAAGACGTATTTCACTTGCCCAAAGAAAGTTCAGGAAAAAAATTTTAAGAAAATTTTATACTAGCGAAAAGCTTAGTACCAATACTAAATTTGAAAAATAAATTTCTTTTACTAGTTCCTTGATATGAGTATCGTTGGAAAGAGGACGATAGCTAGATCAAAAAGTTGTACTATGGTAACCCCCTCACTCTTATTGGTAAGAAGTTATTAGCCAACAAATTGCCGAAAACTGACTTGTGTACCGTGTCCCCCACCTTACTTTCTAGAATATTTGACCAAAAAATCTGAAAAAAATTGGAGTTATGGGGCAACTCATCGCAATACCCCAAAATTATCCAAAAATCGCGTGTGATTTTTTATTTGTACTAAAATAAATTAATTACTAACTTTTTTTGAAAAAAATTTCACGGCAATATATTAAGTGAGGTACCATCGGATAGGTCTTGCAAAATGAAATAGAGTTTTCATTTTGAACTTTTCATTTGGAAGTTAAGTTTTCGAGATATTAAGCTTCAAAGTCGAAAAAAAGGCGTCCCCCCCCCCTCGCATTTCCACACCCGTTGGTCTAAAAATCTGAAAAAAATCTAGAATGTAGATCTTGATGTAATCTTTGTGTTAAAATTGGTTTGAGCACTCTGGCTTTAATAGTTTTCGAGATATTGGCGAAAAACCGAAAAACAACAACATTCGAGTTTTGAAGATCCGAAAACGCCATTTTGTATATCTCAGTGAAAGAACAATAAAATATTATGTAAAAAAACTTATTTTCATACAATTTTTCGAGATATTAACAATTTAAATCGAATCAGTTATCGCAAAAAACGATGAACTGACGGCAGTCTCAGTGTCGCTTGCGGCATTTCATCCCCTAAATGCACCAAAGCAATTTTCACACGGCTGGCGCGATCAGCAAATGGGAAAAGATTTTCTTTTGTTCAGTTTCGTTCGAAATGAAAAGAAGAATTTTAGTGAATGAACAGTGAATTGAGTTTAATTTGATTTGACTATTTTAGTTTGTTGATTTCTTAGACTTATATTAATTCTAAGCTACTAATCTGTTTGCGAACGAAACCCTCACACTTGACCGGTTTTTTATTTATAGTTTCAAGGAAAAGTTACATGCTAGACAAAAGTGCTTATTAACTTACTGGCCCTAATCGGGCACTCTAAGTGAAACAGTATTACTTAAAATTAAAATTTAAGAAATTGCACTAGATATTCATTGTGAAATCGTTTGTAAACGAGTTTTGTTCGGTGTTAAAGTGAACAATTATTTTTAAATTGTTAGGTTTTCAATTCAATTGATGTAATATGTAGTCATCTATCAATTCAGTTGACAACTCAGTTTACAATCGAATTGAATCGTGTATAGGCTGCTTAAGAACGGCAAGTATTACAGGAACAAGATCGGACAGGAATGAAAAGGACAAACTAACCAATCTGTGCATTTCTTACTTGCATTAACTACAATTTCATTTCATTTCAATTCATTTTATTTTATTAATAGGATCTTACAATGAGATTTGTATCTTATTTTAGTACCTAGCAGTAATTACAATAACGTTGACTTTAAAATGAAAAACTTAAAACTAAAGTATAATAAATTTCTTAAGAGATGGGAATCGAGGTTCGGGAAATGAGGTTTATGATTGGTGACCAGTAAGATGATGTAGGATTGCACTTTTAAAAATTTAATAGGTTTGAAATCGATCGAAAGATTTCCAAAGTTTAACTGTGTGAATGAAAAATAAACGCGAGGAGTGTAAATAATTACTCCGGTAGGGAATAATGTTGGTAGTACTCGTAGATGGAGTGAAATTGATTCATTGATTGAAATTCACCAATAGCCACTGTTTCTTACTTGTTGTGTTTACAATAAATTCTTTATAAATTCATAAGGACAAAAAGGAACCTTTATGGAGATCATTTTCCCACTTTTAAGACTTTGGTTCAACTTACCCAACGTACTGGCCCAACTTGCCCCGCTAGTGAGGCGCGTTTTTTTTTTTTTTTTTTGTTCAAAATTGAAGGAACGAGTAACACGATCGTCGCGTTGATTACCAGCGTGCCACAACGACTTGAGAATTGAGTTCATTAGTTTATTTCGATCGCAATCATTCACACAATTTATTTAAAGTTTTTGTTGCCATTTAACATGACCACATTTAGTTTCAGTCACAAGAAAAATATTTGTTTTCACTTCACTGGAAAAAAAAGGTAAGAGGTCTCGAATGTTCGTTTTGCGCTAAGAAACATCTGAAGTAAAAACAAATACAGTCGAAGCCCTATAAGTCGAAAAGCCCTCTAACTTGAACTAATTTTGATATCCCGTGAAAATTCGACTTAAAGGGCTTCGACTGTATATAATAAACGTCTGCAGCAAAAATAAATAAACTGAAATTGGGTTTTAGAATGAACTTAACACATTGAATGCCACGCCATTTACGAACACACTTAGTTACCGGTGACCCTCATGGCAATCAACGTGTTACATGCTTTTAATACAATCACGCCAAAATTGTTTAGTTGTCAACAGATTAAATTCACGTTCTTCACGAGCAACACTGGGCATGGAAGGGTTAATAATCATCACTCAATAGGTTCTCGAAAAATCTTTGAATTTATTACTAGCTACAGAAAAAAAAACCCAAAAATTCACAAGCTTCGAAGATGTTGCAGTGCATACAAGCGTTTTTCGACGCGGCGGCATCGGGCGTCATGTTTGCGGAAAAAATGCTCGCAGGTTTCAGTGAGACCGCCGCGTAAAAAAACCGCTCTATCGGCTTTTAATACATGGGTTGCTATGGAGCGGTGCCGATTTTGACGCCGATTTCAGAACAATTCTGTGTTTAATTGTTTGTTAATGAAATTGAAAAAAATTAATGAAATATGACAAATATCGTGGTACCGCAACAGGACCAAAGGCACGCCTGTGTGCACAAAATTATTGCGACATCGCAGCGGCACCGCCACGTCACCGCCGTGACTCTTTATAGCTCGAAATATTTCGCAAAAATTCAGTTTATTTCGAAATCAGGTTAAATTAGCTTACTATCACGCCTAAACGACTCTTTAAAACGTCTTCATCAGCCTAATCTTCTGCAGAAGAGCGTTCAGGGCTTCGCAGGAAAATGTATTTATGATAGGTTCGGTATTACATTACATTCGATGGCGTAACAGCCCATTGAACGATAGATTTGGATTTTGGAGATTTGTGTTACCAAAAATAAAAAAAAACAAATTGAATTGAAAAAGTTTAGTTCACTGCCTAAACGCCAATCTTTTTTTGCATTCTCTGTTCTCTTTCCTCAAATTCAAAATACATATGTTCAACCAAAGTGATCTTCAAACGACTAATTCGCAGAAAACACCACATCTTCGAGAAGAACATGTTCCGCGAAATCACAGCAATCGAACAAGACCCCACATGCCGATATCAAAAATCTGTGAATTCCAGACCAAGCTCCGACACAGAGCAACAGCAACGCTCCATCTACCGGGTGGCCGCCGGTTCTCCAGAATCGAGAACATCAATCCGATCGTGTTAATTGAGAATCTGAAAATTCACAAAAAAACAGCCGATCTGTAAGTCGCATCTCTCTCCGTTCCTCCCGATCGATTGAAGGATTTTCTATTTTTGAAAAAAAATGAAAATTCACTGCGAAGCAATTCTCGATTTGTTTTATCGTAGATCCATCTCGTGGCCCGCCCTCATTCCCGTCTTACAACCGCACCGTTGCATCGCTGTCAAAGTTCAAGTGGAACAAATGAGTTCCAACGATTGATTTAGTGAAAGGCGATTCATCATTCCGCGCAATCTCTGCCGTCGATGCCCCACGATCGTCGTTATGCGAGAGTGCCATCTACAAGCATGCTCCTCCGGGTAGAAGAAATTGCAATGATCCGCGAATAAATTATCCACGCGAAGATGAATTCCACGATGTCTTGTTAGCCCGTAGCGACCAAATCACCTAAATCAGCCCCTCGGATCAGCTAAATCACCTAAATCAGCTAAATCAGCTTCGAATCAGCTGAATCGGCTGAATCACTATGATTTAAAGCTGATTCACACTTTGACGGCGACGCGACACGAGATTGGGTCACCGCGATCGGTCGGTCCCTATGTCCAATTTACTTTGACACGTTGTTACATCGCCCGTTAGTCTGTCATCGGGCCACGATCGCTAAGATCGCTTGATCGCCACTTGGCGGCGGCGGTTGGTCGGTCGGTTGGCGTGTGATTTATGAAAGTAAAAGTAACGAGCGGACAAAAATACCAGCGCACCAGTGAGGCTGGCAGGCAACGGCAGCCAGCAGCTGGTTCTACAAAATCTCAGACAAGAAGACAACAAAACTAACCCGGCTAAGGTTATGTACACCACTTAATCCCGACACAGATCTATCTGCGGCCGTGTGTTACGTTAGATGATTACTTCTTGGCGCTGGCTCAGATGCAGATACGAGTGCGGGCTCCGGTCCGTCGTGGTAGCGATCGATCGCGATCGGTTGTGTGTTTATTTACGATTATCGCTTACACGATTGCATTTTGTATATCATAGCCGAGCGGAGCGGAGTGTGGCGGGCTTCTAGGACGTGGCGGTGCTTGTTATGTGTGTGCTCGAGATCTTTCGATCTTGCAATGCGATATGGGTTTTGTTTAGCTCGATCGAGAGAGAGAGAGAGAGAGAGAGAGAAGGAGAGAGGGAGAAATGATCTTCACAAATCTGGGGTTGCGACAAGCGGTGGGCATGCGCACACGCTTACCTCGGGTAAGAAGCTCGAAATTGACGGGTGGCTTATGGCGATGGTGGCGCTGCACACCGGTGATCGAGTCACGATAAACGTTCGATATGTGTGCGCTTGGTGATCGTTGCTCGGTTCGGTTTGGTGTTGCGATTTGGCAAAAGGTCGAGGGTAGGACATATTTTCTTGTAAAACATTTTCTCTGTGAAATGACAATGGGCTGTCATGGCGGCGGTGCGCGGAGAATTTAACCGCTGTTTTTGTGCGATTCTGTAGCGCCCCGCGATCGATGGATGGCGGTGACCTATCGATGTTGTGGGAGTCGCGACTCGACTCGACCGTAGATGGAGTTGAAGCTGATTGACGCTCGTTTTTTTTTAGAGAGAAAAGTCAAACAACGGTAGGGGAAAAGGTTAATTTTAAGTGACGTGGAGAGGGTTGGTGAAACGTGGTTGAATCGACTTGTCTTTTTGGTTCGTACATTCATTCACTGGGCTGGCGCTTAAGGAATTCGACTTCAGGTCAGATTTCATCAATTTTGGCCTCAGACGCAGACCTTTTATGGGTCGCTGGCCTCAGAAGTCATGTTCCGGATGTTGGAGATTTGATCGACGAGCACGAACGATCGTTGCAGTGGCCTAAGATCAACTCGAAATTGTTTTATCCTTCTTCAATGCGATCAAAATTCATTGAGCAATCTCCATCTGTGCATTCTGCGAACTACTTGACATTCAGTGGAGACGAGTGCACGATCACTGATCGCTCAAATCAATCAGAGACTTTCTATCGCTAAGCCTCGTTCGAGTGCATAAATTTGATGCTTTCAATTGAAGAAATGATTGAAATGCGACAAGGAGACAGGCATTTTAATGAGTCTTTGACACCGGAAGCCCTAGATTTCTCTGACTGATCAGTGATCGTGTACGTAGACGCATTGGAAATCGAATTCCTCGGACCTTTGGAGACTTTTTTTCACAAATTTTGATTAAGCCAAACAGGATATGAGGCTGTTAATATGTTTCTTGGATCAATCCGTTGGGTGGACAATGGGTTTTCAGCTGAAAGGGTGAAAAGTCTCGTTTCTGTCATCTGAGTTTGACTGTTTCTACTTCTGATCTTCTACGGAAATTTGCGATTCTTGGCATAAGTAAAATAAATTGGCAATTTTGAGTGAATTCTTCTTTTGGAAAAGTCTAATGCCCTAGGCTTTCTTTTTTATAGGCGTAGTTATATATTAGGTTGTCAAATATCTTCCTTCCGCCTTTTTGTCTTTTGAATTTTGCGGCTATGTACAAAGCGCTACAGAGCTCGTATCCAAACTAATCATGCATAGCGTCGTTTTGTAGGTTATGTCAAGACCTTTCAAATGATGTATTGCCAGATACGAGCTCTATAGCGCTTTGTACATAGCCGGGAAATTATCTAGCACAAAAAGATCGTCCGTCGATGATTGCTTCTTCTGCTCCTAAAAAGTGATCGCAATCCCGTGGAGTAAAACCTTGCACAAACCAAAAAACAGGGTCTACGGCTCCGAAAGCTTGAAAATCATGACAGGATCATCGATCGGCTGACTATCATTTGCGTTCTTTTTGACAATTTCCTCACCCTGAAGCCGCCCACAGAGCGATGCCCCACTCAATCGTCCGTTTTGACACTTTTATAGCCATGCCCAACCCACCAGCAAGGCGTTGCCCCGACAACATCCACACCACTGTCGAACTTGGCCCCGTAGATCGCATTAACCGATCGTCGCCGCCCCAAACACGACCGACGCTCCACTTGCATGCCATTACAACCAGCCCTACGACAGATCGCCATCACCATCACCGCCCCGCCTGAAGTCCTCGCAAATTCGCAACAAATTTGAAGCGGCATTCCACTCCCTCCGTCGCGTTATCGCAAATCGCAATCTCTGCGAACACATCTCATCCGACGACGATCGTCGGCGTCCGGCTGATTGCGTATCTCCCTCTGCCCAGTAGCCACACAGGTGTTCCACCTGCAATTGCCCGATAAAAATTAAGCAATCGCAGATCGTCGACGATAAGACCACTGTCGGTTGTTGTGGCCAACCTCAGGGTTCCCAGCTGAGTGCTGTAATTTTTCTTTAATTGAATTTCGGGCGTGCTCCACGAACTCGGCTGGGATATAATTCATCAGCGTCGTCGTTGTGCGCGTAGTTAGGCTTGATAATTGTCGCATCGCATTTCGAGTCTCGGTGCGAAAGGGGCGCGTCGATGACTAATCGACTGCAATTTTTTTCAGGTGTCACGGGCATTTGCATAATTGCCCAACAGCTCCAATTATGACGGCGACGGAATGCGCGCCAAAACTCCATTAGCGCGTTGCTCAGCGACGACGACACGGCGAATTCAAGTGCCATGGAACTTTGTCCCGCTGTAGTAATAAATTGCAGCGGCCACGTACGTGGGGGTCTCTGGCGTACTAAGTGCCGGAAGAGCGCCGCGAAATGCCCTCGCAGACGCGCAGAGTTGTTAACAAGGAAGGATACACCTCTCGCGAGACTCGTAGGAGAGAGATATTGTCAACGCGCTCGCCGCTCGGCGCTCAGGTGGGCAGCTTAGTCGTCGTTTTAGTCAAACAACTAGCTGACGGTCTGTGGACCATCTGCGAGCGCGTTGCATCGCCATTGTCTGTCGACGAGACGCGGCGTCGCATGTTCGCCAAATTGAAACTAAAATCCACTCGGTGTCAACCATAAATCGTGGCCCGCTCCTAGTGGGCCTGCGCCGGTGTAGGCATCGATTCCGTGTACAAATTGGCACCGGAGCGGTCTGGATGCGTGTAATGGGCGCAATTTCAAGCGCACCATCCTGGGAGACGCTCTGGCATGGATGCCGAGGCTGGGGCTGGGGCGACAAGCACCCAATCCTGGTGCGGGATCGGGATCAGCGTGGCGCGTAATGATACGGTGCATAATTGGATACGTGTTATGATGCCTACGTGAGGGCTGCGAAAGGGGCCTAGCCCGGGACGCGGAGGTATTAATTTGCAAATGCTAGGTCGCTGCATGCTGATTTATTTAAGTAGCAGGGTTGGGTGAGGTGATTTGCGCGCTTGCGCTCGGGCGGTGACTCTCCGCGAGAGAGTCGGTGCTGCGGGAAACACCTGGCTTATTGATGATGATTGATGTGTTTAGCGTGGTGGTTGCTCGTGGATAATCTAGCAGATGGAATTCCGCAGCCGGAAATGGAAAATCGCCGTGAAGCGGAGAGAAGTGGTAGCCGGCGTTTCGCTGCGCTGCTGGCTGATGGCTGATGGCGGCTCAAGCTGATGGTGCTAGTATTGTCTTAGATGCTGGTTATTGGATTGGTAATCGTTGTTTCGGGGTAGTTAGACGGCGAGTGGCAGTCGGTGCAGACAAATTGCGCTTCGTGGATGAGTTATGGCGGCAGCGGGAAGGTTGGTCTTCAATTTGCGGTCCAACACGGCGTATCAAATGAAGGAGGCGGCTCGGGCAACTTTGAGTGGCTTCAAATGTGACTGCAGAGATCTGGACGTGAGCTGGAAACAAAATGGAGTAGCTCAATCTATTGCGATGGCGTCAAATTGTCTTTTATTATTTCTGAAAAGGGCTTACAAAGACGTTGAAAACATCGACGAATCCGGCTAGCAGTCGTTTATGACACGGAAGAAAGGTATGTGCTGTTGCAAAACAATTTTGAATATGGTTACAGCCCTTAAGACTTTCATGATCGAAAGACTCTTCTTTTTTGAACTGGATTTACGGACGTCTTTTATGTCGCTACGTTGCTTAAGTTCATACATTTCTTTACCTGCACGAAGTTGGCTGCTTTCTTGGCTCTGCAACAGTTCACTTCGCATTGAAGTCTCTGAACCGTCACCTAATTCACACAATTTTTTGGGTGTTTTTTAAAATTTTCCATATTTTTATTTTTCGATTTTCAACACACAAATTTTTGAACCTTCTTCGAGAGCGCTCCACTGAATTTCTTCACAGATTCAAGCCTCTCGCTAAGTCTTTTTCTCTGTGAGTCGCTAGCACGTCAGTTTTGAGTCGCTTACAGATCTTTTCAAAGCTTTTACTGCCAATGTTAGCCTTAAATCAACCTCTTCTAGGTTTGGATTTCGAACTTCCAAACTTTGTTAAGACTGAAGGTCACGACCTCATCTTTTAAGGCTGCTAAAGTCAGCGAATGTGGAAGACGTTAATATTAACTTAAGAAAAAAAAAACAAACGAGCCTTGAGATCTTACTTGTGAGCCGGACACGTTTAGGACACCGTGATCTAACGTGTCTTAATGTCACAAACAGTACGTTCTCTTGGACTCAACCGACGTCCTAAACTTAACGATCTTGGGCTTACAAATCGTAGCATTCACCTGGGACCTTGTTACTAAATTTTAGGAGAAATAGCGTTTTACAAACTCGTGATCTTCGCAGGATCGATCCACGCAGGATCGCCCAACGTTCTGAACGACCCCGCTCCGATTTAGCTCAAAATTGGTGGAGTTACTTATTGAAGTGGTTCAAGTAATGGGACAAACAAGTTTTGCTCAACTCGATATAGTTTGCGACTAACGAACGTTCAAAATTTGGTAAAAAGTCAAAATTCAAGATTTCTTTAAAATTTTAAATCTTTAAAAATCATAACTTTGGTTCTACCTATCATAATTTTGCAAATTATGTCTTATTGAATTCAGAAAAACTTAAACTTTTAAGTAACCTACACAATTTTTATTTGCAAGGACGAAGGATTGTTCAAAATGTCCTTTTTGACACGCATCCTTGAAAATCTCAAAAAATGGTATTAAAACTTTCTTAATTTTTTTATATGTTGGTAAACAATATTTCACCCGTCTTCACTCCAAATTTCTAGTTGGGATCTCGATGGTTTCGAAGAAAAAATTTTCTTTAAATAAAATGTAAATATTTTGATACACATTTTCTCATGAAAAAAAAAGTCGGGGACAGTATAATAACTTTGGCGTCAAAAGCTGACGATGGGCTTTTGTAGAGTGGTCGAAAGCAAGCATTTTTTACCATGGGAAGGGGGTCTATATCGCCCCGCTTACGAGGCAGGGACAATAATAAAAAAGTAATTTATTGAGCTCCGATCGTTGGTCGTTGGTGGATCATTGGACCAAGTCTTCCGATAGCACTTTTTTAAGCGAATAATAAAAACCTTGATGGACAAGGAAAAAGGTCGAAAGGTCGCTTTGTATAGCGGGTGATCGAAATCGAAACCATGCAGAACAACAAAATATAAAATTGAAAGGATGTGGAACATTCTTTTGAGACATGAAGTCAAAATGAAAAGGCATTTCTAGGGCCAAATTTGAATTTGTTGCGACGATCAACGTGACGATGATTACTCATTCTGCATCTACATAGTTTCCGACGTCCATTCCTCCTAAAAAAATCGCGGTCCCTGAACTGTTCCATCGTTGTTATTATTAAAAATAAATTAAAAATGCCACGACTTATTTCTTAACATCTAAAAAGCTCATTATTCTTAGATTCGTTGATCGTGACGATGAGCACAGAGTCCTGCGACTTAGTTCCTGAAGTCTTAACGTCTCCAGGAGCATGTGGCCCTGGATCAGTTGATCTTGTTTATGTCACTTAAAAATTTATGATGTGACTGAAAAAGTTTCCGAACTGAAAATCTCTTAAGAAAGTCCCGATCTTCTGATTCCTCTGGTTGTGGCGATTATCCAGAAGATCTTGTTCCCCAAAATCTCTGATCTTTGAATGCGCACAATACATATACCCGTTTATTTAGTAGTCCTTAAGCTCACTGACAGCCTTTTCATAGGCATACTTTTTTGAGTTTATTGTAAATCGAGGTGGCATTTGTGATTTTGACACACAACCCACACTTGAGTCGTAAAACTCTTCGACTCGACCATAAAAGCCTACAAACATTGAGCTCCCATCCGACCAAAGCACGTTTCACGATAGTCCAAGTGATGAAAACTTGCTCCCAGCAAACCAAGCCTTAAGGACACCGGCACATGATTCCCATGCAAATCAGCATCATCCCCGTCCTCATGTTCGACATGACCTCAGTTCAAAACCCACCTTCCCATCATATTCCCACAACTTCCAGGCTCTGCCAATCCAAAAGCCACTCCTAGCCCGTCCTCAGCCGTTGTCACTCGTCGCACACGCAATCCCAACCTGCCGATTAATTCCGCCGCATATTCATGCGCGCCACGGATAAACGAAGCTCATCTTGTGCAATGGAATTCCTCGCTCAAAACAAATCACTTAACTCCCAATCACAATCAATATTCCCAGCGTGTGCATCCATTAATTTAACACACGTTGCACAACGACGTGAAGCGCAGTCGCGTTCCCTCGGAGGTGTGTCCCGTGTAGCTACATCGCGACCGCCTGATCATCGCGATCGCGCGCATTAAAAAGGTCTCAATGAGGTCACAAATGTGGCTAAGAAAAAAAAAAAAAAATTATATTTGCTGCCTCCGCACACGTGCACTGTCTCTAGCGGTAAATGGTATTCGAGTCTCACACACACATGTACATATGGCCGAAGGAAAGGAAGCCACTTCACGTATTAGCCTGCTGACATTTGGGGGGAAAATGAGGTCGCCGCCAGCCATCACATCCCGGAAAGTTCAAAATTGGAAAAGAAAACTCGGCGCGGCGAATTCGCTGCCAGAGACCCGCAGCAAGTTTAATTGAAATTCTGTTTTTTTTTTCCGTGGCTTCGCGTGGAACGCCTAATCAGCGAACATGACCACCGACGACAGACAGACGGTTGGCTGGGAGACAGCATCTGCATTCCAATGGACCGCTGACGCGCATGGGAACGTGCGGAGCCATTTCGCTGCCACCCAAATCGATTACTTTCACCTTTGCGAGTATCGATCTTTTTGGGGAGGAGACACAAAATCAATTGGATTCGCCCCGTTAGAGATTAATTTTCGATTTTCCATTTTCTATCTCGGAGTGAGGGTGGGTGAAGACTCTTCGCCTCCAACCCACCACCCACAGCTTATCCGATGCGATCGTTGGAATGGACACCGCGCCGTCGGAGCATCTCTCCCAGGTGACCGGGGTCAAACGCTGTCAAATGGCACCTCTAATGCCGCTTCATAAATCTGCCCTACTCGACGTCGCGAGGCTCGATCGGGCGGTGGCAGTCGGAGAAAGCTCCGGGATGCCACAGAGAGAGAGAGAGAGAGCCTTCGTAATCCGTCTGTAATCTCTGGAATTAGCTGTAAATTGTGATGCGAAAATTGTCGGTGGTGGTTGTGTGTTGAGACGAATCCGATCGCATGCCCGGCCACGATCCGATCGTCGGCGGCGTCGGTTCCGCGTTTATACGGGCGGGCGGCGGTTGGAATTTCCCAGGAACGGACCTTCTCCCGCGCGCAGTGATAAAGCAATCCGGATGCCCTGCGGGTGAGTGGCTAAATCCGCACAATTTATCTGCTCGCCGATCATGTTGATTGTTTGCGGGCCCTCACCGCCGCCGAGGTGACTCTGCGGCCGGCTGGCTAGCGAACCTAATAATTTATCCATCAGTTAGCCGCAGAGACGGGGCGAGGTTAGACCTGTGAGCGCGGATCGCGATCGATTTGTGAAACGCAACGCAACAGGCACCTCATTAGTTGTGGCTCTCGAGTTGGGTGGGATGTGGAATCTCTAGGAAGTCGGGTGTTTACTTAGTCGTCGCGGGCACGAAAATGGGAGGTCTGGGCGAAATTGTATGGCCGAGACAGAGAATCAGTGGAAATTGCTCAGTGGGTCTTGCGGCGGCAGCAGCGGAGATTGAATGCGGGAGTTGCGTTCTGTCGGAGTGGATTTTGTTTGTTTTTTGGTTTTTCGAGGATCTCTCGCACGTTGTTGGACGTGGAACGAGGCCGGCGGCTGCAAATTGGAGGAAAACACCGACTTTAGGTTTAGACTCTGATCGTTGGAAGTGATCGTCTATCTTTCGTTGTTTGAATTCAGAGGGTCAAGTCGTCGGGAAGACTTTTAAACGAAGTACAGACACCCTGAGGGAGAAAAAGTCGAAAGGTCACTTCGTAAGCCGGGTGATCGACACAGAAACTGAGAGATATCACAGAAGAGAAAATTGAAAAGCCGTTGAATATTTCCTTAAGACGTGGACACAGGAAGGAGAGTTATTTGTATGGATGGTGAGAAAAGTCTTTGGTGGAGCTGATCGTTCAGGGCGGTCAGTTGCTACGCTTGCAACCGATCGATCGGTGTGGAAAAAAAAAATTTCACTTAACGAGGCTTAGGACAGAGCGTCATAAACTTCTATTTCCCTGCTCTTTAGTACTTGCCCTTCAATTTATAGCCCTTCAATTTTATAGCCAGCTTAAATTACAGCGATCGTGGATTGGGAGAATCTTTATAATGGACAGTTTTTTACTGGACAGCTTTGGCGCGACATATCGTAAAATTGGAAACCAATTGTCTTTTCTTAGCCTTGCAATGTTGGAGAAGCCTTTTTGTTGACTCAAGATCATCCGAAACTTATATTTTGCACCTTTTAAGGTTCAAAAAGCTGTAAGAAACAGGCAATCCTAAACTACTTGGAGCTCAATAAACCTCCTAGTTTGCAGGTTTTATACCACGAGGGTCGATTTTAAAATTTTTCAAAACTAATTGAGTACAACAGCTTCTAGATTACAATTTTTAAACTCTTTTGGGTGGTACAAATAGCTATGTATTTCTAAACTGCTGAATGCTCGGCACTCCAAATCTTGTACAGTACAAACAAATCTTTCTAACTATGAAGGCGGCACTATACAAAAAAAAAAAAGGAAAATACATGGTTTGTTTGGGACACAGTTTCTTATAAGCGTTTTATTTTTCACATAATTTTAGATAATAGTGTCAGGAAAAACATTCTTATATCCGTTTTTTTTCTTATAAACGCTTTTTTTAAATGAGTTTTTCCTTTATCCTATGCAACGTACTCTGATCACGAAAACCCCACCAATCATTAATTTTTGTGGGACTTCTGATTTGTCTTTGCGCCTATTAAAGAAATGCTTTCAAAGCAATTTTGTTTGAATCAGTGGTCTGCCAAAAGGCACAGCTGCAGTCATAGCATGGTCAAAATAATCTTCAGGTTCTTAGGATGATCTGCAGTTAACACGCTGAGTGCTACGCCATTTTTACTTCGCTTTCCCAACAACTGCTACTCGGGGGAGCTACTAAATAAAATTCTGTGTCTTCTAGTTACAGTTGAATTCCTCTAAGTCGAATTTTCACGGGACATCAAAATTATTTCGACTTAGAGGATGGTTTTTGTTTAGAAAATTGGGAAGGGGAGTGCCAAAATGTGGCGAAAAGATTCGAGTTAACGGGAAATTCGACTTAGAGGGATTCGACTGTATTTATTTTTTTATATTTACATAGAGTTATTCATTGTTATTATTATTATTATTTAACTTTATTGAAATATAATATAAATAAATTATAAAAACAATAAAAGAGATTAAGCTTTACCTACCAGGGGTTTCAGCTAAAAGTTATTAACTTTACACAAGAAGATCTGAATTTATAGGACAGCCATTACAGTCTAAAGCATTCGTTTAATTCCTACAATCACAGACCAGTGAAGTCCAACCAAAACCAACAATCATTTTTTTTTTAAATAAAGCATTTGTGAAATTTGTAAAGAAAAAGGAACGAATTAAACTAAAGAAATAAAGAAACTGTTTTTTTTTATAAAAAAGAAAAGACAATAATAGTTTTATTACTTATCTATATCGTTCAGATGCTAGAGAAAATTTTTTTTTTGTTCTGAAAAAATTGAGTAATGTTGACTTACTGTGGGACGAACACACTGGGAGAGCAGTGATCGTAGGTAGAGTCGTCGTCTGAGCCCAAGAAGAAAAGTGATCATAAACATTCAAGGCTGATTACAGAAATCCAAACAATTCTGCTTTTCAATGTCCTTTACTATTAACACTTTTATTAACATCCAAAAAAAGCTATCGCAGTCCGTGGCCAAAGTCATTGGCAAAAATGGCTGATCGCGAAATTGTTCGTCAAGTCCAACTGAGTATTAAAACCGATTCGATCCTAATGCTAAACATGAAATAACAGTTTTTAAGAAATGCTGAAGAAGCCTTTAGTCAAGTGACGAGCTCTTTGGCTGCTCTTCGTAGGGCTGCCTCCATTAAATCTAAGCCATACAGGTTGTGACTATTGTTATAGCTGCCAGTTTTACTTTTTGACATTCTTAGAGAAAAAATAAACGTTTTCTAAACAAAAAAAAAATCTAGAACAAGAGTATCAGAAATTATTTCTTGAATCTTTGAATGTTCGAAGCTTTTGGTGGTAGTGATCGATCGAAAAGCTTTATTTCGACACAGAGGATCGAACTAAAATTGGATTTTTAAGACATTCGATTTATAAATCTATCGATAGTTAACCTCCGAAGTGGGGAATAGAAAAAAACCTACCTTCTGGCTTTTAAGCCGTGCAATGTAAAAATTACATTGTAATGTGCGGAAATTTAACGCGCATCATATGTTTAAGACAATGAATCGGCTGACTTAAAATCGCTGAAAGAAGAAAAAAGCAATTAAGCACTAGATAATTTATTCATATTGTCGTAGGCCTTAGAAAGAATGGCACAGATCAAAAAGCTTTTATTTGCTTATTTTAAAATCAACGCGCATTGGTACCTTCTTTCTATCTCTCCCTCGGTACCTTCGGCCCGTGCTGTGTCTTAAACATGATATTTCCAATCCCAATCCCTTTAGCACGCGTCAATTATACAAAAAATTTTTTATTTATTTGAGTTCCACCTCCGAAATTTTTTGAAGGTTTTAAACTCGCAGTGGACAGGAACCAAAATTTTCTTTAAACAAAAAAGGATGCACATAGGGTGATCCTGCCTTCGATGAGCATCGAAAAATACATTTGATTTAAAATGTTAATCTAGGATCTGGATGATATAAACATTTATGGATTGCACCTGCTCTACAGGATCGTCTGCATTTCCTGTAAAAGGATCATCGGTTGTGCTCAGCTTGGCCTTTTCTCGAATGTTGCTGCATAAGAGATCAGCCTTTGCTGTAAGTTGTGCAGCTGCTATTATCCTTAGTAGCCCTTTGGAGTCTATGTGATCTACGAACGTACGGTCGAATGTCACGTCTTCAGACGTTTGCCCGACAATCTATTCAGAGTACCTTTAAAATATACAAAACCTGCTCCATAATTCCCCTGTCCGCAATTCCCTCTACAATTCACTGACCATAAGTCACCCTCATTCGCAGAACCTCGCCTCCATTAACCTCACACCGGCCCACAAAAAGCCTTCGCCTAGTTCATTTGTCCATCTCTCTCACTCACTGTCGACAAAGTCCCCCTCCGATATCCAATTCCGATCAGCACTTTCATCAAAACAATTTTTCTGATTAATATTGATCGCTGCTGCAAGGCTACGCCGCCGATATAAATCACACAAAACCGTTCGCGCTCTGACCCTCCTGCTCCCCCTCACTCTCTCTCTCGCTCTCCCTCACCCACCGACACCATCCATCCATCGCGATCTATGCGTTCGCGTTCACAACGCGATCTTGCGATTCCGATAATGAAACTCCGAGCACGTTGCAAATTTAAACCAAATAAATTCGATTGATACTCGTACTTGGTATCCACGAGACGTACTCTCGGTCCGCTCACTCGCGCTGCCGCATTTGTATGCAACGCGGCAACAAGTGAATTACAGTCACTTGCCAGCGCGACCAGCAACCAGCAACAGCACGGCACGGCACAGAACACTGGCAGGGCACTCTGGCAGAGCAGCTGCAGTCCACTCGCAGTCCCGTCCCGTATTCCCATTTTCAATGCCAGCCACAATCGCTGGCCAATTCATTAGGACTGCGCTAAATCGCGTCCACTCTGGCATACTAGATGCGTACCGCGCTTAGTCCGCTGCCAACCAGCGACCACCGATCGGCGATCGCAGCTCGATATCGATGACAAATCCCCGCAAAACTCCAATTGACAGGTACATGAGTTCGCTGATTGCTTTCGATCGGTTAAATATTGAATTTCAAATCCGAAGTGGAATACACTCGGACTCGGACTTGGACTCTGCGAACACAGCCACGGTGCGGCGATGTGAGTTGGCCGCCATGACAGCGGCAGCTGCTGTGCCATGTTGGCTGTGCGCATTTAATTGCACGCCGCAGCTTTATGGGCATCTTAACGTCATGCTCGTTAGCAATAAAAATCACTTTTTTATTGAATGATGACTGCTGGCCTGTCATTTGCGATGATCGGGTGAGGCGGATGAGCGGTAATCCCGCCAAAAAGCAACGACGACGCATGGCGATTTGGAATTCCGGTCGAGAGACCGGGTGTGAGTTATGGCTCAAGCTACCGGGTAGAGAGGGATCGCGAGGCACGGTAATTAGTCAGGAAGGCGCATGCACCCGAGCTGTGGCGATTGATTCGGCACGCTGTCAAAACGACAACGGTTTGTGTCCGTCCGTGTGTGTGTTTTCATGTTTCGTGGAAATTTATTTTATTAAAAAGAAGTGCTTAGAGCCGCCGGCAATCTTAAAACTGGGGGCTTAATTAAATCGCAGCGCGATTTAGACGGTGCGCTTAGATGGCGCGGATGGTTAACGTGTGGCACGGGCGTCTCGGTCGGGGTTGCAGTTGAGAGCAAGTGTGCGGCAGCTGTTTTTTTTTGTTTTTTTTTTTTTTGAAAGACAAACGCCGGCGTGTTGAATGGAATTTCACATTAAAATGTGGCGTGGTGTGTCTTTGCGGCGTGTAGGGACATAAAACTGCCGCCGCGTTTGGATTTAAGCATTTGCCTTTCGGCAGTAGCGAGAGTAACGAATGCGATTCAATTGAAGGCGACGTTAAAGTCTGCTTGCCGCATGTTTAAGCATTTGTGAGCATTTTTACGACATCGGGATGCAAGCCGTGGGGCTTTATTTGGCTACTTAAATCACAAACTCGTTAGGGGGTCATGACATTTAGTGGCGTTTAGCGGTAGCGAAGCGGGGAATTAGGCAAAACTGAAAGTGAAGTAGGTCTACGTGTCACATTTTTTATATTCGAGGCAAAACAGGGGGTCGATCATAAGCTAAGGTAGGGAAAACCTTTAGACGATGTTTTAAGTGCTATCAAACCCTTCATGGCCGAGCAATTTTTTTCAATTCATACGCTTAAATAAGTTCACAAAAGATAGAATTCTACAGAAATCGGATTTTCGAGAATCAAGAATGAGTTTGTTGCATTCGTTGAGTTTCGTTGAGCTTCGTTCAAGTCGGTTAAGTTGCGTACACTTAAGTAAAAACTGGACTTATTGCTTTCACAAGCCTGGATTAACTTAAAAAGCCCTTGATTTTACTTAGTTTTACCCTAAAAACCTTAGAAAAAATAGATAAACATTTCTTTGGAGCAAAACCCTAAAACGGGTACAAAAAAACGACGCCATTTTATTGCATTCGATTGGTTTCGTTCACACTCGCTACGCACTTTTTTTAAGCTTTTTTCCAAACAAAAATGATCCGATTGTCAAAAGAAGTCTTGACTTTAAGTTAGCTTCAAAAGTCTGCTTAGAGGCAGCTCAGTTCTTTCCCAAAAGTAGCATGCCACAGTGTTTCAGACATGTCTCCACCAAGAATCGAGAAAAAAAGAAAAAAACCGGGTCAGAGGCCACGAAGGAAAGCAAACAGCCGCTCGACAGTCACGATCATTTCTTGCCTGACTCGCCGTGACCTAAAAAAAAAAGTGAAAAAAGTCTCTCGCCTGCCACCTGCCACTTATTGAATGCCGTCAATCGTGTCTGTTCAGCCTCCGCAGGGCACCGCCACCACCCCGTTTCCATCTCAAAACTGGGTCTACCTACAAAGGCGAATTGCCCGAATTCCTCGCCACCACCGAACCGATCAAAGGTAATGAAGTCGTACCCTAATTGAGCCGCTCCAAAACAACCTCCACTGCAAACAAAACCGCTCTAATCTCGGCGCAACCATTTATGGCCCCTAACAACTTGATCACTCAATTTGAGCTCCTCCAAGTCGTCGTCTCCATTGAACTGCAGTCTGCCTCCTCCTCGTCCAAATTGCTATCGATAACAAAGCAATAAATTCCACACGTGTATTGTCTGCTGTTTCGTCGTGCATTGTGCTGCGCTGATTGGATTTAAGGTACTCGAATAAACCGCCATCCACCCCCGGGGGCGACCAACAGTAGCAACGGATTTGTTAGAACCGCTGTAACATATTTCTTGTCACCCTAATTGAACGGAAACTGCATGTGCGCATGCGCAACGGCGGTGGCGGCGGGCAATTAATGGGGCCCAGTAATGGAATTCTAGAGACACAACAACAACAACAACAACAACGACAGCGAATTCAATTCGAAAATCGTGGGCAGCTTTCGCGTCTCCTCCCGGGCCACGTCCGTCTGGACAGAGGCGCATAAATAAGCCACAAACACGACTGGGCCGCGACAATGATGACAGCAGCCAGCCAGCCCCAGTGAGGCAGGCAACAAAACAGCAGCTGCTGCCGGTGTTTGGTGAGGTGGTGCTCCCTTTCCCAGCGTCGAGACGTGAGTTCCTTGGCCGGCTCGAGTTTGGGGCCATCAATCAGAGCGCCTCGCCGACACGGACGAGGAGTTGGAGCGCGTTGTTTTTTCGTGCGGCAACTTTGCGTTAACTGTCGCAATTAAACGTCGCTCGATGCTCGTTAGAGATGCACTTTTGGGGAACCCTGCGTCGTCCAGTCTCTCGTGTTTCTCTCTTGGTCCAGATGGCCGGCCTGTGATTTGGACAACTTCATTGACCGCGTGCGCGTACACATGTCCAGTGAAGGCGACACATGGCGATTTAATTATTCCCATAAAAGTTCTTGTCCGGCGGAGAAGATCGTGCGTGGCTATCGAGAGAGAACGGCCATGTTTGGGGGGTGATTTGGAAAATCCCACGCAAACGCATTTCAGATTGTTTGGGGGGCATTCAAATGGAGTGAGAGGCGAGAGATTGGCAGCAGTTTTATAAAAGAGTTCTTAGTTTTGATTGGAATTTAGGTTGAGGTCTTAGAATGTGACCTGTCACTTTTTAGTAGAGCGGGTAAATTGTCCGTAGGAGACTTGGAGGTCACTTAAGCCAGAGTAGGCGATTTTATTGGTGGATCTCCAAAGTGGTTGGACATTTTTGAGTTTCCGATCAACTGTTTGACTTTTTGAGAGTTCTTACGTGTCTTCCTGGCTTCGAAAAGCGTTTCAAAAGAGCTGTTTGTCTCTGCGATGATCCGCCTTACCACTTCTAAATCAATCAGGAAAAAGCAACAAATGATTAAATCTAAAGTAAGCCCTTTATACTTTAGATGCTCTCTGTTTATAGTTTTACTTGAAATTCAAATTTTCTTTAAAATTCACGACGTTGTTTTCTCCTGTCACTGTTTCTCAAACACAATTAATTCACTTTGACAGTTCTCCTGTAAAAAAAAATAACAGTTGATTCCAAACAGTGTTGGCTGCACAGTTACATTTCATCAAACTAAGTGAAGTGGTAAGTGAAAATCTCCCACGATTGCTGATGGTTTTCGTAAAATTTAAAAAACGCATGTACTGGTTCAAAAAACCTCCTCGAAAAGTCGAATATGGTGTCCAACATTTGTTTTCTCTCCACCCGATCTCAGCCAATCGCCAGCAACTTGCCGATCATGAACAAGAACGCAAAAAAAAAAAAAAACAAGAACCAGCTCCGCCATTGTTTGCACTCCGGCGAGGGCGTTGTCGAGAGCTCCCCTCACAAGCAGTCCTCACCACAGGCGCCATTGGCTCCACCAACAACACCCGATACCCTTCCGTCAATTGGCCACCAGAGCACATCCCCCATCTCGAATTACCCAAGTGCACCGCATTCTCCGCATGCCACTGGCCCAAAACTCGTCCTCGTCCACGCAGTCCGTTTGATGACAACCACGTATCTCCCCACCTGCGCGGGCTCCGAATAAATAACCGAGATTTACGGCGGCCATTTCCCTGATAAGCTATCTCCGACATGAGTCTCGTTGCAGTTGGCTGCAGTGAGACCGGCTTCGCCTCCAAATGAAGCTGAATATCACACGATCGCTGTGTTTTCCGTCACCGATCTGTCGACGTCGCATTTGACCGGGTTCAGTCGCCGCAGGTGGCCCGTGCGCACGGTGACACTTGATCTGGCAACGTCGTCAAAGTTAATAGGGCCGGTTTGGCACTGCAACTGGGTCAGGCCGTACTCGATGCACGCAGGGCAGGGAAGCCGTAGGAAGTCACCGCCCACGCTAAATCGTAAACATGTGTTCGCAGCGATAAGCGTCCCGGTCGCTCATTATCCATGCAACCTTTGTGCGCATTCCGAGGACCGAATCGAAGTCGAGTGATTAAAATTCACACGAGCGCCGCACGAGAGCGAGTGTTACGTAAGCGAGTCTCGAAAGAGTGCGCCTTCGGAATGCACCGCAATGGAGCCTCCAGCTGCTGGCGCTGCTGGTGCTGCTGCTTTACCGATCGTGTACTTTACGGGGGTGTCAATCGATCGGCGATAAATTATTATTTCCCCCTCTGGATTTGCATGAAATCCGGGGAAGAATGGCGGGCATTAATAAGACGACGCGGTGGCGTCGGAGCGGGCGGTCGCGTCGGTGGCATTTACCTTTATTGCCATTTTCTGGGCAACGATTGTTGTGTGGTTGCTTTGGCTTTACGTGACAGTGCCCGAGCGGCTTAAATGAAATTCTTTGTCTTTTGTTGACTGCGGCGGGGGGTAATTAATTCCGCCCAAAAGATAATTGCGGAGAGGAGGCTGCGGTAACCTTTTGAGGCGGCGACGGTGTCGCTTGGTATTTGTCAACATCGGTGTTGCAACATCTTCTGTCGTTGCTGGGAATCGATGATTTTTTTTTTTTTGACGCTCGAGATGATTAGGCGTTAATTAGGTGGCGTGGGTGAAGGCGGTGATGAGGTAGGTAAACGTTTTGGGGGAGGTGCGATTGCGTGGGGCACAACACGATTGAAGTTTAAGAGCTCGTAACGATAAATGATGAGGGCGGTAGAATGACGGCGCTTCAAGGTGATTGGGAAATCGTCTTTGTCTCCGTCGAGTGCGGAGTTGCGCTGAATTAGCTGGTTTCGTTCGTGCGGGTGGTCTCTTGGCTGAGAAGACAATCTATTTGCATTTCTAATTGTGATCTCTCATTTTAGATCGCAGACTATACCGATCCGTTGAAAAGATCACCAGGTCATTATCGCTAGGTCAATACGGTCTTTGGTCTTAAGAAGGATCTCTGTGGAGAAGATTCACGGTCATAGGGTCGACCTTGAAGGGATACAGAGTTTGTGACTAGAACAACGATCCCAAAGTTTGTTCTAACAAGCACTCACTTTTATGGTAAAGCTCTATGATCTGTACGTGCTGCTCATTCACTTAACTTGCCATGCTTCTTGCCATTCCTTTCGTACGACTTCTGTTCATCAATCATCAAACACAGCGTGAGACTTCAGCCTATCATCCTCGTTGTAGTTCCTTCCTATTCCCCCAAAATGGCCTCACTGGCTGTCACTTCTCGGAAATCGTTCCAAAAACGTCAAAGTTCGTGACTAGTCTGCCGAGCAGGATCCCTAAATCGTCATCCACAGACTGTGGCACCCTGCTGTGACGCAAACGCATCACCACAACGATTGAGTTGTAAACAAGACACAAAAAAAAAAAAAAAAAAGACTCCGTCCGTCCCTAATTAAGCCTCCACCACGTTGCCCGCATTGCCCCCGAACAGCCCCTGGGAATCATTACCCACACCGAGTCCCAGCGAAATCAGCTCCTGGGTGCCCAATTACGATGCGCGACGTGCCTTGCCATTAGTCGCGTTATAGCCCGCGTCCATACACGCAGCCAACGCCCATTCCGAGTAAGCCACGGCAATTGCCGTTGCACGCCACTGCCCACGCCATCTTCTGCATGCTAGCACAATCGGTGGGGCCGGATTTTCCTTATCCAGTCGCGTTCCCATGACGAACGAATGTGTCCCGCTTCCATTTGCAGCCACGCAATAAATCGTCGCCGCTGTCCATCCCAGGAAATGTCATCTTCTCTAGAAGGAAGCGTCAGCTCAGCCCAACAAATTGATGGACTCTGAGACTCTCCTCGCCATCGAGTCTCGTCGTCGTCATCGGTGTCGTCGTCATCGTCGTCGGTCGTCTCAATCAGAAGCGACAGCGGTTAAGAAGCGGTATCTCTTACAGCCGCCATATTTGGCTGATGACCATACGATCACGTGATTAATGCTCGCGTCGCGACACGGGACGACCTCATTTCCCTAGATCTGCGCATCGCATAGCGACGCATCGCAGATTCTCACGACACGATGAGATTTACGAGCCCGGGGCCGCGCAGCCGTCGGCGGAAGCGAAAACACGGCCTTTCGGGAGTCGACCGCGCCGTATTTCAGGGACCCATCACCAGGCTGCGACGCGACGTGTCCCAGGGTCGTAAATCGCGACAAAGTTGCTGCGCGATGACGCTGCCAGGCTGTTAGGCGGGACAGCGACCGCGACACCACAACGAAATTTTTATGAGCGGTAATTACGATGACTTATGGGCCATTAAGGCATTCCCCGACCGGCTGGAGCATTGTCCCCCGACCCCTAAAACCAACGCCCAGCTTCAGCTTCACACGCCGCCATAAATCCTCTGCGCTCCTTTGTGGCCTCCGGGGATGCAGCGTCGACGTTTCTACGGCACCCCCTTGTGAGCATTCCTTTGCCCTCATAATTCCCTCCGCCCGGCGATTATTTAGCCGCGTTCCGCTCCGCTCGCATATCGCCGAGGATTAATGAACAGATGAAGCGCGCTGAAATATTGGCTAATGCCATGTCATTAAATCCGCGCGTCTAGCGGGATGCCGCTGGCCGGCAGCGGAGTTTGACTCCGCTCTCTCGTCGTCGCATTCCAATTGAAGTCGGACGCGAACAGTAGCCAGGACGCGGCTACTGAAATTAGCCAGCGTAATGACGGACGCTAGGCCGGAGAGATAGAGACGGCCAGGTATTCGGCTGATTGGCGGAATGCGATTGAATCGCAGAAATTGCACGGGGAGCATCCGCGTCCGAGGAATTTTAATGTGGTCGTCGTTGAGAGCGTGGAATGGACGCGTGGTCTCATTTGTGCGGTTTATTTTGTCATTTGAGGCGACCGACGGTGATTTATGGGGTGGGTTTGAACTTCGGGGCGGTATTATGCGGAAGTGGTTTGAAGTTCCCGATGTGAGATTTCCCATTATTTTCTTGGGGTGGTTGGTATGACAGAGACATCTGAGGGTGGATAGAAAAAGCCATGAAAGGGATGAATCGCGGTTGATGGTTGCAATATGGGGTGGTTAGTTGAACTGAGAAAAATGGTTGTTGTGGTGGTTTATCCGGTAGAGGGCAAAGCGAAGAGCTCTTTTATGGGAAGGGATGAAACAAATGTCTTGGAAATGTATTGAGAGCTTAACCTCTCAATACACCTGGGACCAGAAAATATTTCAAGCAGGGGTATTCGCAATGGAATTTTGCCTCAGAGAAAATCTAGAAAAAGGTCTTGACAAACATTTATATTGTCTCTGATAGGAATGCTGTGCTTCTCCCCTTGAAGGGGCTATGCAGTCACTTCTAAACGATCATGGAACAGTCTGCAACTATTACACCAACTGACCAGCATAATTGAAAAAGGCATGGGCTGAATTTAAGCGAAACGACAAAGCCCGAAAATAAAGAGGAGCCGCACTCAAGCAACCTCTCATAAAATGACTGAATGCAGCATAGTTTTTGTGACTTAGCCATCAGCTTCCGGTTTCACGGAAATAAATACTAAGCAAGATAGAGCTGGAAGGCCAAAAAAGAAAACTTCTTGGTATCAAAACTTCGTGTGAAGTCGTATCTTATAAAAAATTCTTATATTTTTTCTTACAGAAAATCGAAAAACACTGGACCTGGGCCACCGACTCCATTAGACTTTTCGTTCGGGAATTTGAGCGTTGTACTCGGATGTATAAGGACGAAAGCCAAAATTCAGCCATAAATAAAATAAAAAAAAAAATTAAACCGACTTAAAAAAAAAAAAAACCACTAGACCAATCACTAAAAAACAAAAAATAACTATAACAGAGATTAAATCCAAAATACAAGCATGCACGGCAATTTTTGTCAATAACTGTTATAACTGTTACTGTTTAAACAAAATATTATTATATTTGCAATCTACTGATCTGCCTAAAGTCAGTCAGTGCCAAGCCAAATAGGTAGAAAAGGTTAATTCGTCTTGGATGGCACCGACTTTCAGCAGATCAGTAGATTGCACATACAATAGATCCTTTGTGATAATGGGACTATCTCAAAATATACTCTTTCAAACAAGAAAAATTCAAAATCGGTTCATAATTGACGGAGAAATCCGTGAACATACATAAAACAAAAACAACATACATACAGGCGAACATAGAACCTCCTCATTTTTGAAGTCGTTTAATAAAATAAACCTAGTGTGACTTTCTGATGCATGATTTTTTTTTATTTTCCACCAGCTGTACCCGTTGCCCGGCCCTTGCTACGCATAAAATAAATAAAATTAAAAAAAATGCCTAGTTTTCCAACTTTGGAGCTTCATATCTCTTCAACAGTACTTTTTACCGACAAAACCCGAAAGAAAGCTCAATCTGATTTTCAAAGACCTTTTGGTTGGCGAATTTTGAAAGCCAACCCCTGAAGAATTGATTGATTTTACAGCAATTATGGCCCGTTCAGACAAGAAAGAAAAAGTAAGTAAAAATTCAAAGGAAGAATGTTGAGACGAAGAAAGAAAACGAAAGAACAAAATAGTGTTCGTTGACGAACGTAAAATGTATAACACTAGCGCACGTATAACAATACGAAGGCTAGTGAGGAGCAAAATATTTTTAAATTCAACAACCCCCACTTTACCTCAATGGGAGTAAGCCCCCCTCCCCACAAAAAAAAAAATGTACCAAAACCTTTTTGATAGAATTCTGAACAAAGTTGCTCAATGCTCTATCTCTTACCATTTAGAAGTCCATAAAGTACAAACAAAAAACAAACTTTAATTTTTATATACAGTCGAATCCCTCTAAGTTGAATTTTCACGGGACATCGTAATTAGTTCGAGTTAGAGGATGGTTTTGTATGGAAAATTGGGAAGGGGAATACCAAAATATAACGCAGAAATTCGAGTTAGAGGCAAGTTCGACTCTAGAGGGAGTTCGATTTAGAGGGATTCGACGGTATATATTTCTAAAAGGAAATTGTTTTGAAAACAATGTTTGTTCTAGTAAAATTCACAAATTTATGATTTAAAATTATAAAAACCAAAAAAACGCAGTAATTCAAATATTCATCACCATGATTTAAGGGCCACTCTGACTCAAATAAAATATCCTCAGCCTATGAAATATATAAGTAAATCATTTGCCCAAAACCCAAATAAAAAAAAATTGTTTTCAACTTCTGTTACAAAATAAAAATATTTCTTTTTTTCACTGCCAAAATTGTTTTATGCTTCTTGCTGCAGAATTAATGCTTTCATGTTCAAAAGTACATAAATAAGCCGCTCAGGGCACGAATTGACTAGTTCCACTTATTGAAAAATCTTAGATTTAAGTGTCAAAGCATTTGGTGTAGTCATAACTTGTTTATATTTTCAGCAACTTTTTTGAAGAACTAAATTAACACCATTAAACGACAACTATTTGAATCGTAGTATATTTCAGAGGAGAATGTAAGCTATTTCATCACTTTTCTCAAATTTTTCGTTTTATGGAGTTGAAAGAACTGTGCTCTGAACGGGTCAAATATTAAAGCGAAATGAATATGAATCCATAGCTAGTTGGCACTTTTCTTTCTTATCTGCAAATGGTGTCTCGAAAAAATTTCTTGTTTCGTGAGGCGATAAGAAATGCAGATCTCAGACATGTCCTAAGCCAGAACTAATTTTTGCATGTTTTCAGAGAAATGAGATTCTAGTTAGCCTTATCATGAATCACTAACCGGCATAGGTGGTAGTCGGGCGAAGTACTGACTTATAAATTCAACATTGGTAGATCTTCGTCAAGTAATCGATCCAATTCTTTGTTTCTCAAATTTATTCGCACTACCTTGAGAGTGAATCTCATTGGGAGAGGTGTTGAGATTGTGCAGTTTCAAAAAATATGCGCCGCACACTCCTCACACGCCTGTTAGGATTTTGGTAGGCAGTTTCGTTCAGAATGCGTCTGAACGAAACCGTGGTTTATCTTTGATGTTTAAATCATATTGTTCTGCATGAACACGCATTTAATGGGAGTCAATTCTGTTTCAGCCCATTCTTCCAATAATTTTAGAGATATTGGTCTGAGCTATCTCTGCTAGGGAAATGTTTGACCAAGGCCTGTTCATTTAAATTTGTTAAAGCAGTTTTTGGTAGGCATTGAATTTCAATTTTGGTTTCAGTCTCTTAAAAAATCGTCCTCTTTTCTCATATGTTCTAAAAAGTATCCAAACATTCCGTAGAGCTAAATGTCGCTTAGGCCCAGGTCCACCTCGGATTGTAGCGCCGCACAAAGAAGAAGAAAAGTCGCTTCAACCCCCGGGTTGAAAATCCCATATACAGAAGCTACCTAGGACTTTCCGACTCTGCTCCTTTACGTTGTAATTCACAACCATCTCCTCACCATCCTCTAATCCGCCTTTCAAATCAAACGCCATTCCGTTCCATCGATTAACCCCCGCCCCCTACTTACAATCGATTTAAAATCGAATTTCCTTTCATCAGCCTCGCGCCTTACACCTCGGACATCGAGTCTCGATTCAACCTGCAGGCCCAATCACAATAACAATCACAATCGCCGACCGCCGATCATCGATCGCCAATAAACCACCGCCACCATCGCCACACTCATTCCGCAGAGTTTACAGACCCCCAATTTAACGTAACACGTCGTCGATTAAAAATCCATTCAACCACATCACACGGTTGGCATTTCAATTTTAATCGCATCTCTCGGAGCACTGCACGAAAGTAGCCATCTTTATGGAGCCCATAAAATCCGCCGAGACTCCATTGTCTAGCTGTCGGCTGTCGACGCGATCGATGGCTGCGGTGCGATGCCGGAGCGGACGGAACTTTGCTGCGCTCTAGAGTGATCACCATCTGCGATTTCCGATCGATCAGTGCGATGCCCCAAGAGCCTCCTCATGCCGCCGATGATCGTTAACCGATGAATGGGAATGGCGTCCTCTTCCTCTGCAAGCGCTGCTGCACGCTCCATCTCCGTCTCTCCGACAGTTGGGCAAGGTCACCGCGCGCATTATGCAACGTCAAAAGGTTAATTGCCTCGGCGGAGTTGTGCAATCGCCGCGTCCGGACCTCGGAGAGCGAGCGCGAGCTGGGCGCACTGGACCGTCATTAATGACAATTAGGAGGTGATGTATTCGAGCCATTAAATCGGTTAGTGGGATAGGAACTGGCCGACGCGGTTCTGGGGGCATCATCGCATAGATTGGTGAGCGGGCCGGCTAATGAACATGAACTGGAGATTTTTTTTTTTTTGTTGTGTTGGCGTTAGTCGGTAATTAGTCGGTTTGGTTAAAAACTGAGGTTTCGAAGAGTGGCACAGATTCTCGGGCGAACGGTGTGGCGGGGACGCGGAGTTTATTGGCGTATTAGTCGGTGGTGATTTATTTCGGGCTCAAGAGGTGCATGCATTTTGCGGAACTGAGTGCATCGCTCTGACTTCAGGGTCAAGCACATCGGACGAGGTGATGAAATGGGCAATTGGACGTGAAGGATGCACATTTAGCGTTGCAAGTGGTCTATTGGCATCGACTTATGTCTTCCTTTTGGTTAAAGCACAGACGGACAGGCTTAGGATTTGTCTTTAAATCAAATAGACGTTTGCTAGGAGTTTTAGTGAATGCCCGGAGGATTTTAAGCATTTAATTATTTTGTGCTTAGCTTGAAATTAGTCAGAGCTCCGAAAAAAGTTCTACGACAATTTCCCTAAGGGTCTAAGGTCCTTTGAAATCTTTTTCCACCTCCTCAACCTTTCTCCAAGAATCTCACAGTCCACTCTCGAGTTCGTTCACCTTCCACAGCCGACAGCCGTCCACCCAACCGACCGTCCATTCACCGCCGCCCTCCGCCAACAGGTGTCAGATGCTCAACGTTCTAGAATCTCGTTAAGAGCCCCATAAAAAGACCGATGAGTCAACTCGCGTCAACTTGCGCGCTAAAAGCCACGTTCCGACCATCTCCCAGATTCCTCCCGAAAGAGAGAGATCCATCTCTCGTGTTTGACTATCAATTTGCTGCCCCACCACACCCCACCCCCTCTTAATCACCTGCGGCCGCCAATACATGTTACCGCTAATCACAGCGCATTCATCTGCCCACTGAGAACACCTCGTCCGATAATACGCGCCACCAATGATCCATTATCTGGCCGTCGTGTAATGAACCTAATCTCCATTCACAAATCTCTCCACCCTGTGGCGGAGATAGCGTCCCGCTCTCGGACCGTGCGATGTCGTAGACAACGTGCGACATCATGCCCGTGGACGCGCCGTCGTCGCAGCGAGCACCTGCTGGGAGCATTGGACCGCTCGCTGCAGGCGCTCGACCGGCATCTCGCACTAATCTCGAGAGATGCCCGCGAGGCATCAACCGCTCCGGGGCAATCACGGCTTGATGAATTGCAGCGCACGGCACATCCCGAAGGGTAATCTGCATGCGAGGTGTGTCCACCGGCACCAGCGCACATCGGCACCATTGCGGCATCGCGCCAGAGCTCTCCATTGCCATCATCATTGTCGTCGATGCGGAAAGTCGTCCAGAGTCGTCCGCAGTCGTCCAGAGTCGACCAAAGTCGTCCGGAGTCCTCTCGAGTCGTCGATCGTCGTCGAGAGGCTTCATCGAGCGTCGTCATCGTTATCCAGGACAATTGGCCGGCGCACACACGCGTCTCTAGGCCGCGCGCACACCTCGCCGTGTACAATGTACAATTTACAAGATCGAGATCATGTTACGCGCGCTATCGCGCGATCTCCTGAACGATTATTAATTTGATTTAAGGCTGCAGACGGAACGGGGGGACGACGCAGGCGGTTCGGCGCGGCGCGGTTCAATGTCCTTGATGCGTGATGTGAGAACATAAAATGGAACCATTTACATGCACACACAACGCGGACGGAGTCGCCATCAATGAAATGTTGATTGGAGGGATCCATTAATCTCGGGGATGATGAATTAGCAGGAAGTTTAAGGTGGGGAGGTGAAGTGTGAGGTGCAGTTGCCGTCGAGACTCGCGACTCGCAGATAAGTTATGACACCGGTCGATAGATAAGCGACGAGGGCTCAGTTGGCGCAAGTTAATGGATGTTTACGTTTACGTTGTTTCAATGCAAGCGTTGCGATGCGCGCTAGAACGTGTTTGACATGCTCAAGGTCTGTGATTATGTAGATTGGTGTCGGGAGCGGGCTGAAGGGATAGGGAGCGCGCGATGATGGGCTCTGTGCAAGGTCAACGACTGCAAATGATTGGGGGTATTTAAAAGAGTGGTTGATTGAAGCCGGTGTTGCAGCTGGCTTTGAGTGAGATTCCATAGGGCTGGTTATGCTTACTTTTGCTATAAAGATCAATTTTAGTGAAATTCCAGAGGACGGCTGAAATGGGCCAAATAGCCGACCCTTTCAGCGCTCTTTGATTAGCAGAATCTTCTTGAAGACGCAAGAATAGGTAGCTTTTTTAATGGAACTATATTAAATACCTTGCCCTAAATTGGTAGACTGCACAGTTTTGTAATCGTTGTCAGGAGCGTGCGTCAATTCCTCTTCAAGGCACTCTGGCCTAAGTACGAAATTTGCTCTACTTAAGGAATGTCTCATGAATGCTAAAATTCTCTTTTTTTTAGAAGAAGAAGAGTGCAGCGCTCTTCTATTCTTAGTTTCTGAAAGTCATAGTTTTGATTCAGCGTGCTCTTCAAAAGTCGTAAACTTTAAGTTTTGTTAAAGCTGTAAAAAAGTGAACAAATAGTCTTAAAATGAAAACATCCCAGTCCCTCATAAGCAGACACAACGTTGTTTAATATTTGGAATGTTATCATTCTGTCCATTTGGTTTTTTAAAATTAAAATGTTGCAAACCCAGACCTCAATTTTACAAGAAAACGCAGATGAATCCTTTGCCACCTAACGTTCTTGGTAAGCCCAGTAATCAATTTGTATATCAATTTGCAAGCCACTTGCCTAGATGTAAACAAGATATTTAAGACTCTAACGACTCAGAGGAATAGTGGTGGAAACCTTAAATTTGATTGTAGACTGTCAATGTTTCGAAAGTTTTTAGTTGATTCTAAAAAAATGTATTTGGTTTTTGCAAAAAATTAAATGAAGCTGCTTAGGACTATGAAGTCCGTGACTTGTCTTGTGTATTTCATGTTTGTTAAAAATAGTGGCTATTGAATTGTAAAGTTCAAATAGAAACATGCTACTGTGGCTCTCTTAGAATCTCGCCCTACGAATTTTCTTCACTTGGCGATGCAGTCAAATTCGAAAGTTCAGTAAATTTTTTTTAATGATTTTTCTCAGTCTAAGTAAAATATAAAGTTTAGCTTATTTCGGGCTTAACATTCTATTGGGTGGCGTAACAGCCCGTTGAGAGCCAGAGCCTAGCTTTTTCGCGCCTCCAGTGTGTTGTGCGCGTTACGAATTTTGACACTTGTGGAGGGTTTAACATAGATGTAAATTTAAGTATGAATTTCCGCCGAAAAAGCTAGGCTCTGGCTCTCGACGGGGTCTTACGCCAACCGATGCAATGTTATATAATATCTCGGCGATCATTTTTTCTTGAAGGAACTTTCTGCCACCAATTTATTATTATTATTATTATTATTATTATTAGGCGGTGTAACAGCCCGTTGAGAGCCAGAGCCTAGCTTTTTCGCCACCAATTTACATTAGTAAATTAACCGAATTTCGTTGATCGTTTGTGGTGATCGTTTCAATTCACAAAAAGAAATGCGGTCCAATGAACCTCCAAGGTAAAATCTACATAACGAGACAAAAAGATAGCACATGTACCTTTTTTCGTATTGTTTCATTTAAAGCTACCAAAAACAGCTTCACTTTGCGTGGTCATTAAATAAAAACTATTAAAAATAGCAATGAAATACAAGTTAGAGCATTAAAACAAAATAAGATAGTTAAATATAAAATGTAAGCACGATAAGTGATGCGACAAAAAAATTACACTTTTTTTTTTTTAAAAATGTAAAAAGCTGAATGTAGAAAATTTACAGATGATAAAAACTAATAAAGCGTTGATCTACCTTGTTTCTTAAGGAGAAATTATTGCACTTAAACGATGAAAACAGAACCCCAAACCATCCTTCTCTTTAATCTTACAAAATCATGTAATCAAAAGATAGCGCATAATCTTTTTGTCACAGAGTTTATGTCTTCTTGGCCACTTTTGTGAACCCCCTTCCATTTCTATATTAGCCGTGTTTTATTATGCACTCATGATCTATATAGATCATTGGTTTGCACGCATTGCAACAACAACACATGATCCAGATAGCTATCGGGATCATTTATCGTGATCCGAAATTTGATTCCGCTATTCCCTGCTAGGTTCATGGAAGCTGATTTGCCTGGAAACCATTTCCAATTTACAGCATTGCCTGATAAGTATACAAAATATTATTTTTTGAACTAGATTTTAATACTCACTTTTATTCCTTCATTAAGTAATATTGTGCTAACAGTAATACAAAATTTGTATTTCAATTTTAATTTCTAACAATTTTGTGTGATTTGCACAATTGTTTTGCGTTTGCCGGTGAAAATTGTAATTATCACCGTAAAAGATGTGCAAACACTTGCTCTGAAGAGAAGAAAAATTATGTTGACATGGAAACACTGCCCGCAAATATCACAGCATCGACAGGAGTTAATTGTCAAACTACTGTCAGAACACAAAATAAAAATGCTTCCATGATCTGGAGCGTTTTATTTACACACATGATCCATATGGATCATCCGTGCATAATAAAACACGGCTATTATTGCAATCCAGAATTGCTGAAAAAGCCATTAATTCAACAGTTAGCTCAATATCTAACAGTTATTTTTCGATGAAACATAGTATCTTAAGACCTTAAAAAAGCCTAATTGAGAGATTTCATGACTTTCACGATGAAGTTTTGTGGTCTCAAAGGTAACCAAAACATATTAGACATCTTGTAGTTTCTGTAAATCTCAACGAGGCTTCTTGTCCTTGTTAAGCGCGCACAAGCTCCTAATTAAAATGTACAACATTGCTTTCGCCATTTTGCAATAGATGGCTGAAGCGGTAAATGGTAGTCGAAATAAATAGATCGTAGACGTAATACAATAAGCTTAGGTATTTGTAAACATGGCGCCATCGAAATATTAGTCGATTTATGTCCACGTCATAAAGTTATTCTCGATTAAACATGTCAGCTTCAGCCTACCAGCCAAATTCTAATCATTTGCGGGAGGTTTTAATTTTCTGCTTTAATATGAAGAAATCTGCGACTGAGGCTCATCGAATGCCTTCAAATATTTATGGTGAGGCCGCTATTAGTGAAAGAACGTTCTGAGATTGATTTCAATTCCTCAAGAACGGTGATTTTGATGTCGAAGACCGGCATGGCGGTGGAAGAGGGACGGTTTTCGAAGTTGCAGAATCGGGGGCATTCGTGTCAAACGCAATCGAATCAAACGCAAAACGAATTATAAATGTATAATGCCCCGCAAAAGTATTCGCAATTTGATAATTTCGTCTTAAAAATGTAATAAACTAACTTTATTGTTTTTAGTATTTCTTACGAAAAAGATAAGTAAAAAATTTAAAAAGAATTAAGTTCCTACACCCGAAATTAGTCAGTTTATTACATTTTTAAGACGAAATGATCAAATTGCGAATACTTTTGCGGGGCACTGCATAACCAGTTTATTACAATAAAGCCTCGGACTTCGAAAAAAAAAAAAAAACGGCGGAAGGAAGGTTGAACAAACTTCCAAACAATGCTTAGTTAATATTTTGATCTTTGGAAGATGTTGACTAAGATTTTTTTTTACAAAAAAATCAGCACAAGGTGATCTGCGACATTTTCAATTTAAACAGACTAACTAATTCTTAACTAAAGGACTTACAGACGTCATGTTTTTAAGACTTCTAACTTTGCCTTGTTTCGCCTCTTTATTGAAATTTACTTGAATTTATCTACAAAAGGCCAGGCCCTGTTTAAATTTTTAAATTTGAGGTAGCTAAATAAAATTTATTCACGTCTAGAAATTTTAAATAAACATTCACGGGCTCACGAACCTGCTTAATCTTTTTTTTTTATTTCTAAAATTGTTATATTTTCATTTTTTATTTCCTTCATTTTGCTAAATACATTGTGAACTGATTTATAACAATCCTAATGACTTGAATCATTCTATAGCCCTCGACGTGGCTGTTTGCCCAACCATATTTATAAGCGACAACTGAGTATCCGGTTTCTTCTAAAAATCGCTTATTTTTTAAAATCCCTCCAAGGCCTTCGTTTTCTCATGGAGATTCTGAAGATTTTTATTATTTTTACATAATTCATCGATCTTTTTGGAATGAATCTCGTCTTTCGCTTCCAAAAAACCAAACTCGCCAAAGAATGAGATCCAACAAATCTGTCGAATTTTTTTCTAAAAACAAACTCAGAGGTTCGAATTTTGGAGGAGGAACTTATTCCAGGGTTTCCGGGTGTTTTTAACCATCTGACACACTCCTGACGTCGTTCACGTTAGTTCCAGAAGTCTCTCAGTTCTCCTCAAAGATTTCTCCACAAATTATTCAAAACCCAAATCGACACAGAAATTTAGCGGAAAACTAAAGACTCAACACGTCACCATCTCGCGTTTGTTTAGAGAGTTAAACACTGATCCCTTAATCACCACACCCACAGCAGTCACCCGACACCACTTGGTTCATAAAATCAAGCGTTTTATCGACGACCAGTGGACAAGATAATAACTTCATTGAAATCACCTCCCGGTGGATCGACAGAGACGCCAAGACCCATGTCATAAAACTCAAGGACTTCAATTACCTCCCACAAACGTTCCACCACACCACAATCCACTTCCATAATCGTTTTAGAGCCGCACGCTCATCAAACAAAAAAAGTGGACAAAAGCCATGCCGGCACACGCTTCCACCATCCGTCGCCATTGTTCCATGTCTCCATTTGTGTGAGCGTGGCACGCTGCTGAAATCAGAGACCGCACTGCCAGAGAGATCTCAATCGGGACCGGGCGCTTTTATGAGCTGTAAATTACCCCCGACTAATGAGTAGAAATTAATAATTATGTGTCTTTTGTCCTGTTGGGGTCGGGCGGGTACGTTGACGAGAGATTGGGGACTGGCAGGACAGTGGGGCCGATGAGAAAGGGAATTTTTAAGTGGCTTTTAATTGACACATTGATGGCCGTCAAATGAATTTATTAATTATGCAATTATTGGCTTTTGTTGCCAATTAGATCGGGCAGGGATGTGCAAAATTTTGTTGACGGTCAGATGAAAAAGCCCACTCTCAAAATTGGTGAAAGAAAGGACCACGGACAAAAAACTAACGACGAAAGGAACAAAAAAAAAAAAAACGCTCCACAAACGTCTGTCATGTGTGTCCTGCGGAGATGCGAACCAATCACCTAAGTGAGAGCAGGAGACCGTGCCGGTGAGGGAGAGACAAACAGACACAAGGCGCATCCTTCGTGGGGATATGTGAAGAAAATCCTCACGATGGTGGATGTCACCGCGCCGCATGGGAACAGGGCTGGGAATATTCATTTTTTTGCCGCTTCACATTTTCTTATCCTGACGAATCGGGCGCACGAACATTTTGATGGGGGGTGGTGGCAAACACACATGTGCGTCTTCATTTTTTTTTTCGCATTTTTATTTTTTTTTTCCTCGACTTCTTCCGCCCGCCAATAGGTAGGCGGTAAATTGGAATAAATTGGCAGCCACAGCAGGAACTTCACCGGAGTTCCTTCCTTCATTCGAAAAAAAAAAAAAATTTAAATTGGATGAGCTTGAGCTGAAAGGTAGATGACATAGAAGTCATGTATGTGTGTGTGTGTGTGTGTGTGCAACGAGGATACAGAAGTTCAGTGCGGAAAAAGGATGTCGACTGATGGGATGTCGATGCGATGCGATTCACCTGCTTAGTGAACTGATAAATTTCCTGATGGAGTCAGAAAACGTTGACGACAACGACGGCGACGTGTCGGTGGGGAGAAATATGAGAATCCCGACGATCCGGGGGTATCCTTTGGGATAAATTTCGCTGCATGGGCACCGTCGTCGTCGTCGTCGTCGTCGTCATCGGCATACAGTTCACGAATCAATCAATTTTTATTTTTGAGTGAGTATCATGTGATGAAGATGTCTGCGATTTTCCTTTTGAGAGTTGACGACGACGAGTGGATGGAAGTGATGCGTAGGGTGGCTTTTTTTTTTTTTTTTTCTATTTTTTGGAGTTCAGAGAATGAGAAGGATGCCATTGGTGGGGTTAGAGTTTCCTGGTGACGGCGGTGCCGCGACTTTTGACTGGGTCCTTGAAGTGCGGGGCAAGTCTGTCGGTAGAGTCGCCTGTCTGTCAAAAATTTGCTGAACTTGGGATCTCACTTTGCAGTCAGAGACGAGTGGGTCTTTTTGGACCAGGCAAATGATCTCTCCAATGCTGTTTAGTCTAAGTACAGTGGCGTGCAAAAATGGCTACAGTTTTAAAAAAAAAACCATCTACACAATTTTTTTTTATTGCTTATTAAAATTTTGAGTTTGTATGCGAATTTTTCCCAAACTATGAGCATGAACATTCTAACTTTAATGTATAATGAAAGAACAAGTATCAGCCATTCTAAGTTGGTATAGTACTTTATTGTGGGTGTTGCCATTGTTTTTTAATGAATTTCTTTTCCATTTTGTTTGATTCAATTTTAAATTGCCCCTACCTCCTAAACGGGGTGAGATAGACCTCCCGCCCATAGCAAAAATTGTTCGTTTTTGGACGCTCTATGAAAAACCATTATACATTTTTGGCGTCAAAGTTATCTTACTCTCCCCGCACATCAAAATAGATATTTTTTTAAATTCTGCAAAAATGGATACCTATGTAGGTCAAGATGTGAATTTGTAAATTTTCAACATTCTATAAATGCGATCAAAATCGTTTGTACTTCATTTTTTTGGTGATGAAGGAAGGAAACAAATAACACAAAAATCATTCAAATCGGTCAAATGGAAGGCTTTTTATTTATAAAAAACAATACGATTGCCGGGTAGGTATCCATTTTTGCACACCACTGTATATTTGAGATCAGGCTTATTTGAGATGGAGACGTTCAGGGTGATCACTGGCACTTATAGTTGTTAACGTTTAACACATTGAATGCCACACCATTTACGAACAAACTTAGTGCCGGTCACCGGTGACCTCCATGGCAGTCAACGTGTTAAGGGGGTTTCACGTTTAAAGGCATTTTACGATCCGCTGAGATCGGAGCTGGAACTTTCGCAATAAGAAGCTTTAGAATAAACATTAAGGCCAGAAACAATAGAAAGTCTTGATAAAAGTGGCCAACTTGATGGATCTGAGTGGATGGTGTCCAACAATTAACGCAAATTTAGATTTGCTGACATTTGGGTGAAGTGCTGCCAACAAGACAAACAGTTTGACGGTTGACAGTTGACAGTTCTCGCTTGGTAAAAATATAAAACATTAGTTCACGGTGTTTGCCCGGGCGAGGTTTTAGTTGCGAGGCTAAGGGTCCTCAGTTTGACTTCGAAGCCTTTGAAATAGGAGTTAAGTTTCATTTAAGAAGTCCTCTTTTTTTCTATCATCATCATTAATGGCGTAACAACCCACGAAGGGCCAGAGCCTAGCTTTTCGCGCCTCCACTGTGTTATGCGCGTTATAATTTTTGACACATGTGGAGGGGACTCATAGTTTATTGCCGGTTCCGGACGTCGAATTGCGAAAGCTTTTCGGGACAGGAGGATTGTCAGTCGTTCGCTGGAGGTGGGCCGTGAAAATTGTTTGTGGTGTTTTTTTCCCGAGCCGGATTCGTACCTAGGTACTCTCGCTTAACAGTACGACGCACTAACGCACGGCTCCCACCTTTTTTTCTACAGTTTCTAAATTTAATGCAAAACATTGGCCTGCCTGATTGCATTTCAGCCACCACTCTCATCAATCCACATTTTCTCAAATCCGCATCTTAACCGAACGGATACCTCGAAGGCCACTTTTTTCATTTCCATGCAACCACGCAAAGCTGCCTTTTTTGCATAATCTGCCTTTCCTCCAAATTGAAATCGAAGAGGCCAAAACCCGCAGATCTTTCTTAGCCGTCCTCAATCTCACCAACCATCGCTGTCATGGCCGACAGATCACGGCTCGCCTTCATTTCCCACCAACGAACCTGCAAAATTTTCCCAGACCAACAAATTCCCATCATCCTCGCATTCCATTAGACGCGAAAAAAAAAAACCAATTAACAGACCCCATCCCATTCGGTCGCGCCACAGCCTCCAGCCATTTATCTAGGCTTCAAGTGCCCACTCTCCCTACCCCTCCCCGGTGGGTGTGTATTCACAATCACTCCGACCACTCTTATCTTTCGCAAAAGACTTATCACGGCCGCCCGGGGGCACTTTTTATCGGTATCGCTCGTTGATTAGAATCTCATTAATTGATGTAAAATGTAGAAAAGTTTAAATTATTTCATTGACGCTGTGGCGCTACCGCCGTAACGTCGAGCGCCGCCACGATATCACACCGCGTAAATCTCTCAATAGAGTCGCCTTGAAATGCTTTTAGACCCGGCCAACAACACGATCCGTTTGTCCGGCCAAATAGAGAGATCTAACCCAACATCCAACATGGAACTTGTTTTATCGAACCCTGTTATCGAAGGCGTCAATAATGCCACACACAAACGACCGCCGCAAGGCTCTGTGAATTAGCTCCAAACAAAAAAAACCAAACCAAAAAAACGAAAAAAAATGAACAAAATCTCAACAAAAACCGTGCACAAAAAACCGTTAAACTCTCTCATAAGTGATTTTTGAATTAAAATTAAATGAATCACTGTGAATGGGCCGTAATTCAATAGCGGTAAGTGGAAAATTCAATACAAAAAAAAAAAAAAAAAAACTGCGAGCAGTAAACATTTCGATAGAAATCACAATTAATGCCCCCTTATGGATACATTCGCACCTGGGAAAGCGGGTCAGGTGGTTGCGGTGCGACGCGAGTGTTCACCGCTGACAGCGACAGCGTCGCTGGTGTGAAACGTCGCCGGTGCCCCGGCACTGGCATCGATTGGTGTGAATTGATTGACTTAATAAAAGCGGCAAAAACAAATTCAACACGCCGATGGGCTGAGTGTTTTATGTGCAGCTTGCATTTAGGCTCTGCTTAGGCTGCAACCGCCCACCCACCCACCAAAAAGCGAACGTGTTTTATTCGACGTGTTGCCGCTTGGAATGCCGGCGGAGTGAAAACTCAATTACGGAGGTTTTTTGTTTGTTAAAGTGTGGGGCGTTTAAGTGTTGCCAGCCCACCCCACAAACACACACACACGTTGTTATTTGGAGCAGGCTTTTGTTGTGTTGTTGTTCGTTTTTTGGTGGTTGCGGTCGCGTTGCGTAAGAACTGCGCGCAAACGGTGCCTTAGAGGGAATTTCGAATTAATTTTCAAACGTCAGTGTTGTCAAAGTTTTGAGGAAAAAGGCGTAGGATAACGACGACCTGTGGCTGTGGATGAGGCTTCCGGGCAGTACATTTGATGGAGTTTTTCGTCGATGTAGTCACTGTAGTCGGTTTGCAGGTGCGAAGCTTGTTAGAAAACCAGACCTGTGGGCCATTTGAGTGGGAGTCCCTTTGTCGACTGTGACGTAAGTCGGGCGAGTGATGTAAAGAGCTTGGAGGGCGACAGAAAGGAATTTGTTTGAGTTGTCACAGCCGTAAGAGATCGTAAAAACAACAATTGAGGAAGTTAGGAATTCGGTACATGATCGGACTTTAGGGAGATTTACATAACTCAAACAGTTTTAGGCAATTTTGATCATTTCCAAGCGTGTCCATTGTGAATTTTGGTTTAGACAGAGTCGCGACATAACAAATGTGACACCGATAGGGATTTTCATTTTCAAGTTTGGGTTCTATGGTGATGGTTGAGAAACAAAAACTTTCAGTGAAGCAAACAATCGTTAGTGCGTCGAACTGTTAAGCGAGAGTACCCAGGTTCGAATACAGCTCGGGGAAAAAAACACAACAAACATTTTTCGCGGCCCCATCTCCAGCGAACGACTGACAATCCTCCTGAAGCACCTCTGTCGTGGAAATCTTTCGCAAATCACCATTCGGAACCGGCATTTAACAGTAGGTTCCTTCGACATGTGTCAAATTTTATCGCGCACAGCACAGTGGAGGACCGAAAAAGCTGGGCACTCTGGCCCTCTCTGTGCTGTTACGCAGATTATTTTTTTTTTCAGTTAAAATGTTGAAAAAGCAAGTTAAAAGCGCCACAAAACTTTTGCTAGTATCGTAAAATGTTTGAAAAGTTTACAATTCTGAAATGCAAATCTTAGAATTCAAAGAACAGAAGTCCTAGGAGCTTGGAGGGAGTCACACGGGGTTGTACGTTTTCGCCATATTACAACTCTCGAAGATGGTCATTTAGCATTTACGCGTTTAAATGCGAGGCAAGTAAGCTGAAGAAACACAAAATAAGCAGGATATTGTTTCTCTCTGGTTTCTCTCTGAAAAAACACAGAAATCTGTGCAAATTTTTGTTTTGGGGTTGACTGTGAACAGGAACCGCGAAGAAGCTAGGCTCTGGCCCTGTATAGGCTGCTACAATTTTTTTTATTTTTGTGAACAGAAACTAGTTTCATGAACGACCTTTGTCACAATTTTAAAAATATTTTGCAATTTTGAGATCCCAAATACAGTCGAAGCCCTCTAAGTCGAACGCCCTTTAAGTCGAACGCCCTCTAAGTCGAACGCCCTTTAAGTCGAACGTCCTCTAAGTCGAACGCCCTTTAAGTCGAACGTCCTCTAAGTCGAACGCCCTTTAAGTCGAACGACCTCTAAGTCGAACGCCCTCTAAGTCGAAAGCCCTTTAAGTCGAACGTACTCTAAGTCGAACGCCCTTTAAGTCGAACGTCCTCTAAGTCGAACGCCCTCTAAGTCGAAAGCCCTTTAAGTCGAACGTCCTTTAAGTCGAACGCCCTTTAAGTCGAACGTCCTTTAAGTCGAACGCCCTCTAAGTCGAACGCCCTTTAAGTCGAAAAATCCCTCTAATTCGACCTTTTTCGCCATATTTTAGCGAAATCCTCTACGTCGAACGCCCTCTAAGTCGAAAAGCCCTCTAACTCGAACTTTTTCGCCATATTTTAGCGAAATCCTCTACGTCGAACGCCCTCTAAGTCGAAAAGCCCTCTAACTCGAACTTTTCCGCCATATTTTAGTGAAATCCTCTACGTCGAACGCCCTCTAAGTCGAAAAGCCCTCTAACTCGAACTTTTTCGCCATATTTTAGTGAAATGCTCTACGTCGAACGCCCTCTAAGTCGAAAAGCCCTCTAAATCGAACTTTTTCGCCATATTTTAGTGAAATCCTCTACGTCGAACGCCCTCTAAGTCGAAAAGCCCTCTAACTCGAACTTTTCCGCCATATTTTAGTGAAATCCTCTACGTCGAACGCCCTCTAAGTCGAAAAGCCCTCTAAATCGAACTTTTTCGCCATATTTTAGTGAAATCCTCTACGTCGAACGCCCTCTAAGTCGAAAAGCCCTCTAACTCGAACTTTTCCGCCATATTCTAGTGAAATCCTCTACGTCGAACGCCCTCTAAGTCGAAAAGCCCTCTAAATCGAACTTTTTCGCCATATTTTAGTGAAATCCTCTACGTCGAACGCCCTCTAAGTCGAAAAGCCCTCTAACTCGAACTTTTTCGCCATATTTTAGTGAAATCCTCTACGTCGAACGCCCTCTAAGTCGAAAAGCCCTCTAACTCGAACTTTTCCGCCATATTTTAGTGAAATCCTCTACGTCGAACGCCCTCTAAGTCGAAAAGCCCTCTAAATCGAACTTTTTCGCCATATTTTAGTGAAATCCTCTACGTCGAACGCCCTCTAAGTCGAAAAGCCCTCTAACTCGAACTTTTTCGCCATATTTTAGTGAAATCCTCTACGTCGAACGCCCTCTAAGTCGAAAAGCCCTCTAACTCGAACTTTTCCGCCATATTCTAGTGAAATCCTCTACGTCGAACGCCCTCTAAGTCGAAAAGCCCTCTAACTCGAACTTTTTCGCCATATTTTAGTGAAATCCTCTACGTCGAACGCCCTCTAAGTCGAAAAGCCCTCTAACTCGAACTTTTCCGCCATATTTTAGTGAAATCCTCTACGTCGAACGCCCTCTAAGTCGAAAAGCCCTCTAAATCGAACTTTTTCGCCATATTTTAGTGAAATCCTCTACGTCGAACGCCCTTTAAGTCGTTCTAGCTCGAACTAATTTTGATATCCCGTGAAAATTCGACTTAGAGCGCTTCGACTGTATTTTCTTCAAAATAATTTTTTCATACGTCCAACAGAGGACATCGAAAGACCTTCAACCTGTCGACACCTCAAAAAAAAAAAATCTGCGCCTTCGAATTCTCGAATCAACGCTCCGACCTTCCCGATTGGCTTTGCTCTAAGATTTCCTTCCACACTCTTCGATGCCACCATCAACGAGGCATAGAATTGTCTAACCCCACCCATCACGACAAAACGCGACGCCATAACTCATTCAGAGCAGACTCGACATCAGCGTAGCCGCCTCTGAAAAACATGTTTTGCAACAAACTGTACAAAAATATTTCCTCACATCCTTGCACATGTCCTTTGGGTACAGCAGCCGAAGCATCAGCAGCGCAGCTAACAATTTTTTTTTTTTTTCAAGTTCATCACCCACCCACGGGGTGGCAGATGACATTTTAAGTGCATCTTCCAAAGCGTCGCCTCACACCCTCACACCTGGCTTCACACACATGTGCATGTGCAGTTTTCTTGCTTTTTTTTTTTTTGAAGGACAAAATGAATTCATTTTCTCGGCTTTTCAACGAATCCTCGTGAAAACAACTCTCATAAGGATAATGATGACGCTCAGCATGTGTGAGTGTGCGGCTGTCACCGAGCCACATGGGAGATTGGACAGAAACAAGAGGCTTTTGGAGATTTCACTCGTCTTCTTCTTTTCCTGTTTGCTCCTTCGACAGAAGGATCTCACACCACATTGCCGGCTCATGATTCATGCATGCATCATGTGAATGTGTGCGTATGTCGCCTTTCAAGGCTGCCAGGAAGGACCTTTTCTGTCTCCCTCTAAACAAGGATTTCTTTTTTTTTTTTTTTGTCGTGAAGGGTCCTTCTGGTGCGCCTGTGAAGCCTCTTAAGAACATGGCGCGAAAATAAGTCAGCTTCTTCGTGATAAAAGCAGCGTCATCATCCCTTTTGGTGGGTGGGGATGGGGGTGGTGATATCATGGTCCCAGTCAATTCTTTTCAAACGAACGATACACACACCCACCCAGAGGGGGTAAAAGTGGCTTGAGGTGAGTTCCATTTCATTTTTCATGTGCAGCTAAGTGAAAAACAAGTCCTTGGCGCGGCGGCGGTCTGATGAAGGGTGATGCAGGGAAATTGTTTCTTACACCAACCCAAGCTCCCGGGACTCGGGAGACGGCACAAAGGACCCTGGACCACTTCATAAGAACAGAAATGAAAGCGTGAAGAAGAAGATGGAATGTGTTTTTGAAGAGAAGTTGAAGTTGAGCGGCGGGTTTTTTTTTTTCTTTCCCTTCGTTTCCTCTTTTGAGTGGGGGTGGGAGTGGGGGTGGGTATCCTTGTAGCGATATGGAGATTTATGAGGACAATAGCTCGGCTGTGTACATGTAATATTTTCAGTTTATTGCTTTTGTGGAGGATGTTAGTGGGGGGGCGAAGACGTTTTTCGCATGGCTCAGCTGGTTTTCGAGGGTGGATGGATGAGGACGAGTGTAAACATGAACTGAAAGGAGTTTTTTTGTTCGTCCATGGATCACCTTAAGGCGGAGATCGAACAAATTCAGCACTCTCTTTAATTTCGTTTTATTCAAAAGAAACAGACACAGCTGATCGTTGGTTTTGTTTCATTTTTCTGTTTCTTTCGTGAATTCGACTTAAACATCCGCAGAGAGAACAATCAGTCGTGTAAAAATGGATCTGAGTCGCGAGGAACAAAAGGTTGACGAGAATGAAGCAGCTGCGACCCACATTTCCATAGAGGGGCCTTAAAAACATTTTCAGGTGAGAAACAGGGTTGTTCTGGAGTATAAAAACACTTCGAGGTCCAGTGGAAGTTATCAGTAAGCAGTTGAAAGTTCTCAAGTTGAACGCTTCAAGATGCGCTTCAAACTGTCAGCTATTTCGATTCTTGTGATCTTCATTTCTACGCAATGGAAGGCAGACGGAAGTCCATTGCCGAATGGAGGTGGAGATGGTAGTGGTCCACCCGGACAGGGACCACCCGGACAGAGACCACCAGGACAGGGTCCACCCGGACAGGGTCCACCAGGACAGGGTCCACCAGGACAGGGTCCACCAGGACAGGGACCACCAGGACAGGGGCCACCAGGACAGGGACCACCAGGACAGGGACCACCAGGACAGGGACCACCCGGACAGGGTCCACCAGGACAGGGACCACCAGGACAGGGACCACCAGGACAGGGACCACCAGGACAGGGACCACCAGGACAGGGTCCACCAGGACAGGGTCCACCAGGACAGGGACCACCAGGACAGGGACCACCAGGACAGGGACCACCAGGACAGGGTCCACCAGGACAGGGACCACCAGGACAAGGACCTCCCGATCCAAAGCCAGGTAATGGACCACCATGTCCTAAGGACCCACCCGTAACATGCTACAAGTGCGGAGACCCAGGTCCGCCAGGACCACCCGGTCCACCAGGACCTCCCGGACTTGGTGGGCGCCCCGGACCGCCAGGACCACCAGGACCAGCCGGTCCACCCGGACCGCCAGGACTAGGAGGCCCACCAGGTCCTGCAGGGCCACCCGGACAAGATGGAGCACCTGGGCCGGTAGGACCACCAGGTCCCAATGGACCACCAGGACCTCCCGGTCCATCAGGACCACCCGGACCGAAAGGCGACCCCGGTCAAGACGGACCACGCGGCCCTTACGGACCTCCAGGACCAGTCGGTTCACAAGGACCACCCGGCCCACCGGGACCAGCTGGGCCGCAGGGTCCACCGGGCCCACCCGGGCCAAAGTCCTATGACCGATCAAAGCGAAACATAAAAGTCGACACATATCCTGTAACAGGCCTCTTGGGACAAATTATATCGCTAGGAGGTGGTAGAAAGCAGCGTCCGAAACGCTATGCTCAACAACCCAATCCGGTGGCACCGAAACCGCCTCCAAGGCCCGTTCCAAGGCCCCTTCCAAAGCCCACTCCAAGGCCCGGCTCACAGTCTCCTTGGCCGCATGGACACCACTCATGGACCACCACACCGAGACCAAAACCGCAGGCTCAGCCACCCAGACCACCGATTCCACCAAAATCCCCAGGCATCCCCAATTCTCGGCCCAAGCCCAACCCGGTACCCCCAAAAGTAAATCCTCCGCCCAAGCCAAGTAAGCCGCTTCCTTCCAACGGCCGGATCGTGACTTCAGGCAACGGCAACAAGTACCCGACACCCAATCAGACGCCTGGAAAGGCTCCGAAGTATGATGCAAAAGGCTTGAGGGATCCCGTCAAAGAGGACACAAAGTACTCTCCTGCAAAAACCGAGGACGCCAATCGCTACCCGGCCCAAACTCCAACAAATCCCTGCGCCTCCAAACCCTCGTGCACAGGTTCCAATTGCAATCAAAAAACAAGCCTGGTCGCGATTTTGATCTTCCTTTTGTATCCAAGTGGGTGTTAAAAGGTCCTGTGAGGAAGCAGAAGTTGAAATAAAGGACTTTTTGAAGCGTTCTTAGCAAACTTGGTTTTTATTTTTATGCGGGGGTGGTAAGGCTTCAACAGAGCTACAAATTTGCTGACCTGTTTGACGTGCTCGGTCCTAACAAGGATCTCCGATTGTGGCGGTTCCTGCAAATATAAATGGTAAGTACGAAGTTTCCAATTCGCCATTTTAATTTAACAACGCCATTTCCTTGTCGACAACGAACGAGTTCAGGCAGACAAATAGTCGTCCACCATTTTGATGGGATGCTTGAGGTGAAGACAACGGTCATTATCGAAGCAAAGCATCTTTCCTGCCTCGATGACCACCTAAAAGTGCGTTGCGTACAAAAATCCATCCTCAAATTCAGACTCCACGAACTCATAGGAGAGCCTGTCTACATTTTTCTCCAGAATTTCCGCGTGTGCATTCAAATGCATTCAATGAACCCGCTCCATGGCCTGGCAACAACTTTCCACCCGTCCAACTAAAAATAAAAAATGAGTTAAACCTCTCCAGCGTCTCCATTCAAATTCGTCCACCCACCCACCCGCGTCCAATTGAAATCCTGAATGCCTCCGTGTGCACCTCAATTCACACTCCGTATCTTTCATCTCTCAGGCGCGTGTATAGAGTAAGTGCATTTGCCTTGGAATTGAGGCGCACGAAACACGAGGACGAACGCCTTCTCGCCCACCCATCGCTTTTTTTGTTTTCTGCATTTTTTCAAGGATATTCCTTCGTTTGAATGGATTCGCTGTTATATTTCGCGGCTTTGTTCTAAATTCATTCCACACCAGCCGATGGGATGGGAGAGGAGTGCCTGCTGCAAGGACGAAATTGAAAAAAAAAAGAAGAAAAACTGTTCATTAAAACAAAAGCATCCTGTGCCGAGTGTGCAATCCTTTCATGTACCCACCACCGTCACGGCAGGATTCGCATGTCTTGTGCACGAAGTGAAGGAAACAATTTGAGTCGGTCCCGGTCCAGGCGAAGGAGGGGGCCGAACTGTGAATGAAGTCCTTCCATATTTTTTCATCTCTCTCTGTTGTTGTGTTTTATTTCAGGTAATGGGTGTGTGAGCAGAGATTTTGAATTAATTGAAAAGAAGTGCCAGAAGAAAAGGATCTCCCAAACACAGAGTTATGCAGATGCACTTAAAGGTGAAAGGATTTCGTGAATCCTGCTTTTCTATTTTGTTTGTTTGTGTGTGAGAAGGGCAGTGTTTTGTGCTTTACTTGAATGGCTAAGCGATGAAAGGCGAGCTGTGATTATGTTGACACTTGGATCTCATTACATTGGGTAAACACGATGCACAAAGTACCTTGTTAAGGAGTAGTCCTGCAATGCAATGTCCTTTCACCCCATTCATCTGCGTCACGTGTGTGGTGGATCATTAATTTCAAATGAAAAGGACTCACATGTTGTTTGGCGAAAGTAAGTGTCTTAGTTAAAAGGATACGACGTGTGTAATTACTGCGACGCTCTGGAGGAGTCTGAGAGTTGAGTTTGTTGTAAAAGGATTTGTAGGACTGGGGATGAGGTGAAGCCGCATTACTGCAACGATGCGGCGACAATAGATGCTCAGTGAGGCGTCAGTAAGACGCGGCTGTTGAGGTTCCATCGCGCATGAGAAATGCTGCAATTTCTGGAGAATAGGCTGATGCAACGAAAAGAATTCTTTCAGAAAGCGGGAGACAGTTTTGAGTGGTTTGTGGGGAAAAAAGAGGTTTCAAGGAGGAGGTGGATAGTTTACTATTTCGTTCCTCAAAAATGCTTTCAAAAATCACGAATAATTGCCGTAAACGCTGCAGTGAGTACTGCAAAGCCTACGGCTGCATCACTTCAGATTCTGTTTCGATAAATTTGAGGTCGTTGAGTGAGTTTCAGAAATTCTAAGTCCTCAGAGCTGTGCTCCTCATCTCAGAATGTTTGAAAATGTTTTTAAGTATCTCTCCCAAATAAAGAAGCTTCAACAGGGTCAGAATTTCGACAGAGTCGGTTTATTTTGGCAGCTTCCTGATAAATTTGACAATCCTTTTCGAGACAGTCTTGAAAAGCTGATATCCATTCATAAAAAAAAAAACACGTCACACTTAGAATGTCAAAGCGTAGCGTGCTTTTGTTTTAATCGGCATTCTTTCGTTTTACTTCATGACAGCGAGTGTTTCAAGGCGTGTATGACGGTAATTGCCTCCGACAGAAACAACATCCCAGATAAAGAGACTCACTAATGGCCTCTACCGCACATTCCACACTCACAACCCACCTTCATACTCTACGGACACACCCCTTGACCAACGTTTTCTGCGTGATTACACCTCAGAGGAGCATAACTCACTCTCGCACTCGTTAAAACTTCGCGTTCATTACAACTTCTCCGTTGTCCTGGCAAATAATTCCCAAAAATAACCCCCCCGGACGAATATGTAAAATTAACGAAAATCCTCCCCAAACTACAAATCACAGCACACACAAAGCCGCCGTCGACGGGGACGAGGACGACGAAAAAAAAAAACGAGGACCTCCCCGAAAAAGTTGGAAAAAAAAGGACGGCAAAAAAAAAATCACGTTAATACAACACAAGGACTCATGTCCTTTTGTGTCACACATTATAGCCTTCGCATATTTTTCGGTTAAATTGTAAATCCTTTCCCTTGAGCCCGTGGAATATACTCGGGGTAATAGCGTGTAATTTTCGGTAGTCCTGGGATAAAACAAAAGGCTCTCCATCGTATGACGGTGTGGAGTGAGAGAGGTAAACGTCGGAAGGACGATGAAGGTTCTTTTTTTTTTTTTTTGTTTTCTTCGTCTCTTTTGTAGAATATTCAACCAAGTGAAAGAACGAGATTTTTCATCCATGCAACTCATTACTTGGGCCATTATCCTTGTGAATTTCGTGTGTATTCCACTTGAGACGTTCTTTTGTTTTTTATTTCTTCCCTCAAATCATTTATTTATACTTTTTTTTTGTGTGAGAGTTCACCACGCTAGATCGGCTTTGATATTTCACCAGGACCACACGATGCAAACGAGCTGCAAGAGTGTCCTTTTGTGCCTCGAGTGGTGTGTGCTCCAGAGAAGTGGCGCGGATATTTTGCGACTGTTTCGAGGACCACATATGGTGAAGTGGCGACCATATTTGGACGCGGTCCTCGTCCCACCTGCAACCCCATCAATATTCCAAGCTTCGACGCTCCCACCGTGATTAACATTTAAAATTATTCACAATCACTCATTACCCGGCTCGGACATGCACGGGGGCAAATAAAACGCGTCTCATTACAATTATTTTCCACTTCTTTTTCGCTGTAAACCCACCGCGATGGATAATTAATTTAATATTCGTCGTCGTTGTCGTTGCGTTGTCGTTGTCGTCTACCGTCATTTCGTTTCATTGTTAGAAGAGAGGGCCACAGTGTCCAGCAATAAATTTTGCCGGCAATCCGCGCTGCTGGTCAGCGATCGGTGGCGAAGCGGACCACCTGTGAAAGAGTTTGATTTCCATTGTCTCGAAGGAGGGGAGGGAGCATTATGACGTTGAAGGCGAGCATTCCGACTTAAACAACTTAAAGGTTGACAATATTCATTGGGCATATTAATTTCGAGCTGAGTAGGTGGGCGGGTGGGAGGGATACGCGACGCGGAAGGCCTGGCTTGACATTTCATCGTGGGACAGAGATTTACGGCTGAACAAGGACTGGTATTTAATTTAATTTGATGGCTCTTGAGTCTTGTCTTTCTCTGTAACGAGGTTGAGGTGAAAATGTTAAGTTGTAGAGGCACGTCGGTCGGTGGCTGCTGGTCTTGGAGGTGGAACAATAGATGCGCCCAGAATAACTAAGTTCAGGTTCAGATGACGAAGGAGAAGTTGGCATTTCAGATTCATAGTTCAACGGGTCTTAGATAAAAAGGTCGACCGATATTTTTACCTTTTAAAGGTCGACGATTGTGGGGATCTATTCCACTGGTCGAGTGAGTAGACACATTTGAGTGATGACTGGAAGATTTCAAACCAAGAAAATACATTCAAATTTGACAGTTGTGTCAAAAATGTGTTTGTCTTTTGAAAAAAAAAAAAAACTACCAAAACCTGAGAAATATTCTATTTTTGAGGTATTTGGGTTTGGGATGCCCGTTCATTCTTCAAAGTTGTTGTGTCGAGCAAATTTTCATCATTCTTCTGAGAGAAAAACTCTGGACCTTGTAAAATGAAGCTCTTTTTTGTAATCCAACCGGTCCAACGATAAAAAAACATTTCCCAGACCCACTTATCCACAAGACCACAAAGTTGTACACCTAATACTATTAGCTTGACGAATTTCATTCAATTCAACTATTTTTAACATTTTTGCTTTGCTTTTGTCAATTCTTTTTGAGTCGAATTTGTTGGTGAATTTCGTTGGCGTTGCGTCACACGATTTCAACACAATTCCATACATTTGTTAATTCGAACATTGTTGATATAATTTACAAAGACAGATTTTGGGCTTAATTTTATGCGATCATACTCCGACCAAAAGTCCACCAGCTGTAAAACTTCCATATTCTTTGTAAGGATAGATGTGATTTCAATGAGCGTCTGTGATGTAAAATTCATTCAGTTCCAACGGAAAGAGAGATTTCTAAGACCCTTTACCACCAACCAAAATTAAGCAACAAATCTCCAACAAATCTCCAACAAATCTCCTTGTTGGGGGCAGATGATGCCGCAATTGCTTTGCCCATCTTTTCAGTCTTTTCAGAGTCAGCTATTCTGTTAAAGATCTAAGTACAGTCGAATCCCTCTAAGTCGAACGCCCTCTAAATCGAAAATCCCTCTAATTCGAATACATTTTTTCGACTCTTGGTCTATTTTCAATTCCTCTAAGTCGATTTTTTTTTTCTCAAAAAAATAAACAAAAAATTTTCTCTTGCAACTTGTATCAAGCACACAACTTGTATTGCATGCTTTGACTCTCACTCAATTTGGCACTGGACGACGATTTCATGTGATTGCCCTTGTTATTGTTTACCTATGTAAGAAAGAAACAGAATATTCACAGCATGGCGACGGCACGACAACACGAGAAAATCGAAACTATTCGCCAATGGCTCTCGAAGAACAATCATGTTGGGCGAACACAATTGTCGTCTAGGGCCACATAATCGCCCTCTATATACAACCACAAATGAGCTATAGGTTCGTACAGGCTTCGACTGTATATACAAACTTCAAATCTTCTGCCAATATGGGGACGTTGAACAAATAGGACGAACAAATTTATTGTTATGGATTCGAGTTTTGTGCTTCTATAAAAATTTTGGACATAAATGGCGAAAGTTGTAGATTGAATTTCCAAATAACAAGCCTCTGTTTCAACCCTATTAGAAGATTAATTGATTTTTTATTTTGAGAGTTTCCATGGCAAAATGCCGTTAACGTCCAAAGACCAGAAGGCCCATATTAGTTTTCTACTCCTCAAATCAAGCCTCGAACAGTTCAAGTGCCCATTTGTATGAACTGTCTTCTGCTTTTAGAGAAAAAATGTAAATCTATTACAAAAAATTCGACGATTTCATGGAAAACGATGTGATTTCTCAAAATGATTGAACCCAACTGAAGGACTTAAGTTTGCCAAAACTTGGCTTTTCGTTTAAACGTTCAACCACGACTGTCAAACTTGGCAACTTCTTAAAGTTAAGACTCGTTTGAAAACCATTTCGTGCAATGTTCAACTTAACCCTACACAGCGCAGTGTAGTAGATCTGATACAACTCAATTTTAACTTCTTTCATAAACTATGGATCAGAATTTTACTCTGTTAAGCTTTGTAGATGATTTGCTTGATATATTTTGAACAGAATAATCATGCCAATTTACGTAGACCAATATTTTTTTTTATTATTATTTTGGTATTTGCAGCAATGAATTACAGTCGAACCGCTCTAAGTCGAATTTTTTCGCCATATTCTGATTCCCTTCAATTTTTCATACAAAATCAGAGTCGAACGCCCTCTAAGTCGAAAGTTGTTAGTTGAACCTCAAACAATCTGCTTTTAATATAAAAACAGATAGTTGTCTGAGATGTTTTCAATTTGTGCTCAAAAGCCTTGTCAAAAGATTAGGCTGCGTTTATGGTCAAACGAATTCGCGTCGCCCAATTAAAAGTGATTCGCTAATAGCCATCAAATACATGTTTATATATGAAGCGTTTATGTCGCAGCAAATGTGCAAAAAAGGAATTTAATAAGTGATTCCTTCGTTTGGAATCGCGCTACGCGAGTTCGCTTGACCATCGCAGTCTTACTAAGCCGTCCAAGTTTTACAAAAAGTTTTATATCATCTCAGTTTGATCTTGACATTTGGTCTTCTATAATTTTCTTTTCTAAAAAAATGAGTGGGTAAGGTCGCTAATGTTCATGAAGGCCAGCCGCTAGATCCCGAAAATGTTTCGCATTCTTATGGCACCTTAAGAAAAAAAGAAGAAAAGTAACTCTTCTTTCAAGAGTCTGTAGAGTTTCAGTAAAAAGCGAACAAAACAGGCGACACAAATCAAAAGGTCAGGCTCGAACGAATTCCAAACTAAAGACTCCATAAAACACAAAATGATCCGTAGAAGGCTCATGTTGAATACTTCCAGCCCGCTGGCATGTGAGTAACACCTCACCAAACATCCCCACACAATTCGTCAAACCCACAAATCCTTCGAATGTAACAACTCACCAGCGCATGCGACTGCCTTTTTCTTCTGTCTCGTCCGCCCACCCCCAACACAAGAAAAAAAAGAAAAATACGAAATAAAGAAACCATTCAAAGGACCCCAAATACAGCCTACAACCGAAATCCATCGCCCATCCACCACATGTGTAGTTCATTTCCTCGCATGAAGATTTCGGGTTGGTTCCTTTGCCAGTCGCTTCAATCCAATCACCGTTCCTTTGAGGAACAATTTTTCTTTCCCCCCAACATGTTTCTTTTTGTGTTTTTTTTGTGTATGTTTTCTTGTTATCGCGGCCCCAAGGAAGAAACCTCAGAAAGCAACAACGAAACGAAAAAAAAAAAAAAATCAACACAGAAAATCGCTTCAGTCAGGAAAATTACATTCCCGTCCTTTTTTCTTTGCTGTTGGCTCCTTTTTGCCGTGCCCAGGCTCCAGCAAGGAGCACACACAAATGTGTTGTGTGCACTCCCAAGCAAAAAAGGAGCTCACATTACCGAACCATTATTGCACTTATCTTTCGCCTTCGAAATAAGGAAAGGCGTTTCCGGTACATTTTATTTATTTATTTTCTCTCTTTCTCTCCCGCTTGTGCCCTCTCTCACTCTGATTGTTACTGTGTTCTCTGTGTGTACGAAACGACGAAAGCAGAGTGAGAGAAAAAAAAAAGAAACAGAATGTCCTGACAAGATGTGAAGGAGCCTTGCGGCAGGAAGCAGGGGATGACTGCTACCCACCATCACCACCAGCACCGCCAACGCCACCAAACCGCGCCATCAAACTCTCGTCCTTAACTGTTATGCTTTTATGTCCTTCATCATGAGCGGGAATATTACAACAGAATTGCGCTTTGGGAAAAGAATTTTTTTCGACATCAATAACGGGAAACATTTTTATTATTATTATTTTCATCAAAAAAAAAAAGGAAGCACAAGGACTTCAAGGCGAAACAAGTGGTATGTGTGTACAGGACATTCTCATGATCGAGCTGTGGCGGAGTTGAGTTCGAAATGCATAAAAATGCTTTTTTTTTTTTTGAGTGAAAATCGATTTGGGGGTCTTTAAGAGTGTCCTTAAGTCGGCGATTGTCGACTCGTTGACAGGAAATGAATCAGGACGGGGGACGCTTGGCTGCGTTTGATGATTGGCATGGGCTATTTCCACAAGACCGTAAAAGTCTTGAAGCTTCCCATCAAACGGGGAGGTCGTTTTTATTTGAAAGAATATGGTTGACAATCGCGCTGCAGTGGCAGCTCTGAATTGGGGCGGACATGTTTGGCAACGAAATGGAGCACACTTTTTGGGTAAAATTTCTTCCGAAACGACAGAAAAATCACAACATTTTTGAACAGGTACATCTCCCTCGGTACTTTCGGCCCGTGTTGTGTCTTAAACAGGATACTTAAGGGTAGCTCTAACCCCTTTAGCACGCCAATTATAAAAAAAAAACTGTTGAAGAAATTCACCCTTATTCCGATAGTCGTTTTTTCGTAAACGCCGACTGTCGTTTTAGTGTCGTGTCGTTTTTTTTTATTGATATTCCGTAACTCAAACGTCGGCGTATTTCTCTCTCTTACATTCCACAATACGATCCACCAAGATATCAAATTGTCGTTTTTGGTTTATTATTCTATAATAAACCTTTTTTTTGGCGTTGAACGACTATCGGAATAAGGGTGATTACTTCGAAAACTGATATACAGACCATGATGAATTATAAACGTGTACAATCCTGTTACAGTGGCAGCCTTGATTTGTGTTGGAAGCGTCTTTACGCCAAAAATTTAATAAACTTCGATGGAGACTAGTCCGAAAATACAAAAAGGTTACACTAATTTTGTGACAGAATGAATTGGATGCAAAGACCGATTTGGACGAATTTTGAACACCCAGGCACATAAGAAAACTAGCAAACGTGATCTGCACGAAAGTTTTCTGACACCAAACAACTGAGAAGTTTTGGATAACGCAATTCCGGTTAGGAGACTTCTAAATTTTCTTTAGTTTCCTAGCTTTACAAAAAGTTAGCTTTTCAAATGTGAAAGTTTGAACAACTACACAAGAACTGAGGTTTCTTTTTGAGATTTTTGAGATTTTTCGAACGATTTTGGAACTAATTCATGGAAAATAAGAGGATTTTATAGACTGCTATGCAGATTATTTTTAAGAGGTTTCTAAGAGGACATTAAAATTCTTATAGAAAGGTCTTCTGCCTTAAAAAAAACCGTTTACACAAGTGCAGTGGCAGCCTGGTTTTATGTAAAAAACATTTTGGCAGCACAATCTGAACACCATCGTTGATAGGCTCTTCCGTAGAAACTACAAATGTACCAACATTTTTCTTTTAAAGTATAAAAAGAGTCCAAAATGAGAAAAAAAACAAGCAAACATGCAAAAAGGACTTTTAGAAGTTTCTCTAGATGACTGAAAAAAAAAACATTAAAACTGAAAGAAAAACTGATGAATACAAGAAAAGCCTTTTTAAAAAAAATTAACAAAGAAAAGTAACATCTTCATTGAACAGCCGAATTACTTGTGTTTGCACAAAAAATATATTATACAAGTACAGTGGCAACCCCAATAAGCAAAAGATAGGCTGTAGGCTAAAATCTGAAACACACTTCGATTGAAGCCTTTCCAGCGAATTCAAAAAAGTCGCAAAATGTTTGTTTAAGGGCGTTGAGTCTTATTGGTTGATGAAGAAGTGGTAGAGGTTGAGGAGCCTGTGAGTCTCCGTAGTTATAGGCAAACAAAAATTATTGAAAAATGTTAAGAAAACGAGTTGCAAAGCAAAATTTAGCTTGAAGACTTTTAGTTATTAGTAGAGGAACCTAGTTAGTATAAGTTGTACTCAAAGTTCTAGCGAGTTCTTGCTGACACGACAAAAAAGTCGAGCTGAAACCTTCATTGCCGCCATAGAGGAACCAACGTCGTACTAGAAGCACCGTCGTCCCACTGGGTACCTCTAACGTTACCATCATCGCCATTTGCAGGAAAATTCAACCCACCATTTTGTTGGCATTAACTTTTAAATGATCTCTCACTTCTCTAAGCGAACTTCAAAAGGTGACAACTGCTTAAAGGTCATTAGGCTTCCAAAATTAAGGTCCCACACCTTCTGCTTCGATGAAACCCAATCGTCCTTTGAACCCGCCATCGCTCACTCTCTCTCTCTCTCGCGCCGTAATCCTTCGTCCCATCCCAAATGTCATTTTTACGATAACTCCACTTACCCCCGGACTGACATGGATTTACAAAATGCCAACCCAATTTACAACCACAATCGATAGGCACACAGATTAGAGTCGCCCACACCGCCCACACGGCCCAAGTCGGTTTCATTTATTTACGCTACGCATTAAGGACACGCAGGACGATGTTAAATTCCAGGACACTCTCCATCCCCACTGCCTCGATGTCGCTCCATCAACACGTTGATCCTAACGAGATGTGCTTCCACTTCCGCGTTCAAATTTCATCTTTGAAGTTCAAACACGCGTCACCTTTTTCAGCCCACAAAAAGGACGAGTGCGAGTGGTTGAGGTAAGGCGGTGAATGGAAATTGCACAAATCAGGAGCTTGGATATTAATAAGGCCAAAGACGAAGACGAACAAGGAGGACCAGAAAAAGATGAAGAAGAAGAATGCCTTACTACCCTTCGGGGATTTGCGAGAGCGAGAGAGAGACATCGTCGTAGTCCTGCATTTTTATTTAATTTAAGTCCTTGCGACCGACCCGACCGAAGGATAAATGAAATTGAAATTCATTGAAGAAATTCCATTCACATCCTGCAACAGGATCAAGCAGAAGACGAAGAAGTTGCTGTGCTGCTTTAAATCGTTCCGCAAACATCGACTTGGGACGCCGGACGTCCTTCCACAGCCAACGCCAACGATGACGGGTCCTTGTCGATTAATGAAACTTTCAATTTCTTTCAACGCGCGGGAGGAGGCAGGCAGGCAGACCTCTCCATCGTCCTTGCCATCGCCATCGCCATCGCCATCGTCGTCGTCGACGTTGTCGTCCTTTAATGAAATTAATTCCATAATGGGGAGGAAAAAAGATTCTTCCAACTCGCCCGTGCCAGGACTTTCTTTTTTTTCTGTTGAATGTCTTTTTTTTTTTAAGCGCGATAATTCTTCGGAAGTTTCTGTTGTCCTGGCCGTGGCGGTCGTGCGGCATCCTTGGAAGAGAGATGGGAATCTTGAGATGAACTCGTGCCGGACCATGAATGACGAGGTTTGGCGGCGGTTGGGTGGCAGAGTGCGGTGTCCTTTGGCGGTTGGCTTTCGTCTCTCTGTCTGTTGTCCTCGTTTATTAGTTGAGAAAGGTCAGTTTACTGTGAGAGTCCTTTATCTTCGGTTTTGTTTTGGGTGAGTTTTTTTTCTGTTTCAAGGAGGAGGGGATTTGTGTGTCACTCTGTCTGGACGGTGATTATCTGGGTGTCCTTGCCGGGATGACGTAATGACTGAGGGAGAAGAAAATCGATAACAGTGGTCAGTGGTAAGTAAATTAGGGGGTTGATTTGAATAATTGTGGCGGGGAAATTGTGGTGGTGGTGTGTAATTTTTTTTTTTTTTTGCATCCGCTTCGAGATTTATGCACACGCAGGTGGTGACTGAAGAAACTCGCTTTTGAATAGCTTCTAATTGTCTTTGGGGCTTATCACTGTGATTACGCTCGGAGAGGGTAATAATTTCGTTGTAATGAAAAAGACTGTGTGTGTGATTAGCTTGGGTGCCGCGGGTGCCTTAGGAAGGGGGAGTTCTTTCGGAATGGCTGCGAAGGCTTTTATTAAGTCATTTCTTAGTGAAAACCAGAAGCGATTAGGAACGAGCTTACCTATCGGCTGTGTTAGATTATTGCAAATTATCTGCGGAGCGGTCGAGGGCTGTCTACACGTGCATTTCAAGTTTGATGGAATTTTAGTTGAATCATTTTCATAATCTCTTAGAGTTTTTGGTTTCTTTTGTGCAAAGTGGACGCTTATTTGTTAAGTCCAAGATGGATACTTTTGCAATCATTAAACATAGGAAGTTATTCGCTTGAGTAGAAACGAAGTTTTCCCAGAATGGAACCAAATTCCACTTCGGAACTAAGGCGGTCTAAGCGGCTTCATATAGAAAAAGAAAATACAATTTATAATTCTTAGGAACAAGAACGTATAGAGGCCAGGTGGCGTAAGTAACGTATTGAGGTCTTGCGGAAGAAGGAAGAGTGCGGATACGAGAAGACTTGGTTTTGGTATTCATTCGTTCTACAAGCGTCATAGGGACCGGTAAACAAAATTGTAGTCGCAATAATAAATAAATAATAAATAAATAACAAAATAAAATTGCGTTTTTTACTCAAAACAACAAAGTGGAGACCACAACAAACGTACATAATTTATAAGAGCGAATCTAAAAATTTGCAATTTCTGCCTCAGACGATGCCGTTCTTTTCATTGAAATTTCGGAGAACGATGAATAGCACAGTTTTCTCTGAATTCTAGGCTATATCTCACTTTTTTTGTCTTTATTTTTGATTCTGTGGATGAGTAGTGAGCCTTTTTCAGACTCTCGCCGGAGTTAAAACCCTAGAATTCGGTATGCCTTGAGTTAAGACTTGAAGTCGTTGTTTCTGTTGACACATTTCATTTTGAGAAATGCGTTTCGGTGTCTTCTTCTAGTCAGATGACTAGAGTATTCCACATTCTTTATCACTTTCTCAACTTCTGTCCCAAGCATTTTAACATTTCTTAGTCAAGTCAGTTTAAGTTTAGTGTAAACTTAGAAAACTAAATAAATAAGAAACATTTCTTTCTTCTGTGAGAGATTATTTTTTTCTTGGAAACTTTGGGAATGTTCTTCTACTTTAGAACAAAAACTGAAAGGAGAAAAAGATTTTTCAATTACTTCAATCATTAGCATGATATCACTCAAGTTGCAAGAAGGTATCCTTCAGAAAACAGCACTGCCATTATTTTGACCGCAACTGTACAAGTTGCACTTTTTGTGGACACGATTTTTGGAACGCTGTAATGGGAGTAGAAATTCCTGATCTCGCTGAGTGTTTGTTGTTTAGTGTTTTGTTTTACCTTATGATCAAAAAAGAACCAAAATTTTCATTTTAAAATTCCCGCGGTTGTCCTATCGGTAAAATTTTATTCTCTCAACGTTCGCAACACTTTTATACATATTCTGTCAAATTTTGACGGATATCGTATGATTAGTTTTTGTTTGACGTCTATACAAATAAGTTGAACGATTTTCATGTGGCGATTTTTAAAATGGATGAAAATTTAGAACAACGTGCGTGCATCAAATTTTGTGTTGCAAATGGATTTAAGTGTTCCGAAACGTTGAAAATGTTAGAAAAGGCCTTTGGTGAATCGTGTCTAGGAAAAACACAGGCATATGAGTGGTATAAACGGTTCAAAGGTGGTCGTAAAAGCTTGGATCATGATGAGATCCCTGGCCGCCCAACAACATCTGTTACTGAAGAAAACATTGTATCAGCGAAGCAAATCGTGTTGCTAAATCGTTCTGCACCGATAAGAGAGATTGCTGTGTTGTTGGGCATCTCTTATGGATCAACCGAACACATTTTAACTGATGTTGTGGGTTTAAAACGCGTCGCTGCTCGGCTGGTGCCAAAAAACCTGAATTTCATTCAAAAACAGCGTCGTTTTTGGCCAAAAACTCAACCAATATCATCAACCAAGCACCGTACTCTCCAGATATGGCCCCGTGTGACTTTTTCCTCTTCCCCAGACTCAAATTGCCATTGCGGGGAACGCGTTTTCAGACCATAGAGGCCATAAAAGAGAATTCACTGCGTGCCATACCTTCGGCGGCCTATAAAACTTGTATGGAAAATTGGATCAAGCGTTGGCATGCATGTATTGCCGCAGGAGGAGAATACTTTGAAGGTGATAATAAAGAAAATTATTAAAAATTGAAATTTTGCGTTTTTTAATAAAATTCCGGTTTTTTTTTGATCATAAGGTATCCTGATCTGCTCTTTTTTGGAACAATTTTAAGAATAACCTCTTATTATTAATAGCGAGTTCGGAAATGACAGATAAGGCCATTTTTTTCAAGCTTAATATTTATCCGAATTAATTGAATCCTTTAGAGTAAGAAATCGACCCTTTTACGCTGAATAGATTTAAATAAGCGAAGCCACAAATCATCGAATTTTAAAACAAGAAAATGAAATTCATTCGCATCAGGCACTGTCAATGATAAATTTTTCTTTTTAGGTTCCAAGAGATTTTTGTTGAAATATATTTTCTTGAAACCTTGCTCCCGCCGATTTTTTTCGAAATTCGAGGCTTCATTGTAATAAACTGGTTATACATTTACGATTCATTTTGCGTATGATTCGATTGCGTTTGACACAAGTCTTGATCAAGTAATGCTTCCAATTTTAATAATAATAATAATATGTGTAACAGCACAGGGCCAGAGCATAGCTTGCTCGCGCCTCCACTGTGTTGTGCGTGATATAATTTGACACAAGTGAAGGGGACCTACTGGTTAATGCCGGTTCCGAATGGTAAATTGCGAAAGCTTTCCATGACAAAGGTTACTCCAGGAGGATTGGCAGTCGTTCGCTAAAGGTAGGGCCGTGAAAATTGTTTGTGGTGTTCTTTCCCCGGGTTGGATTCGAACCCGGGTACTCTCGCTTAACAGTCCAACGCGCACGGCGCCCACGAAAATTCCAATTCTGCATCTTCGAAAACGTTCTCTCATCCACCACCATACCGGTCTTCGACGTCAAAATCAACGTTCTTGAAGCGTTGAAACCACTCTCAGCACGTTCTTTTACTAATAGCGGCCCCACCATAGGTATTTGAGAGCATTTCATGAGCCTCAGTCGCAGATTTCTTCATTTTAAAGTAGAAAATTAAAACCTTCTGCAAATGACGAGAATTTGGCTCGGAAGCTAACATTTTTAGAGAAAGAGAGAGAATAATTTTATGATGCAGACATACATAAATCTAATATTTCAATGGCGTTATGTTTACAAATACCTAAGCTGTTTGTGTGACATCTACGATCTATTTATTTCGACTACCACTTACCGCTTCAGCCATCTATTGCAAAACAGCGGAAGCAAAGTTGTACACCTAATTTTTAAGACGTCGCCCCAGTTCTATGAAGAGCCTGAAGCCAGTTGTATGAAGAGCATGCTTAAAATGCAAAATTAAAATCAATCAAGTCACACAAAAAAAAATAAAAATATCGTTGGAAAGAAGACAACATTTCTCGTCAAGTTGCCAAGCTTTTAAGGCGTTAGAAGTCGTAGGTTTAGAGTACTAAGTGCTGAAAGGCAGGATTTCTCTTAAAACTAATGAATATGTTTTGCTTGTTGGTCATAAAAAACTGAAAAAAAAAAAATTATATTTCGCACTAATTTAAACAAAATAAAAATATGTATCGTTATTCTGGGAGCTGCCATGGCCTGGCTGTTGTGACTCGGGATCTGACTGGCTTAAATCTGAATCCCATACCGAATGATCTAGTCAAACTTCTTACGTCATTATTTTATGAATATTAGAGATTTATTTAAAAGTAGTAGCATCAAAATGCAACAACCACTTTTATATTTATTTGAAAATCAAAAAAGACATCCAAATTGTTTCTTATTCTTGCTTCAAAAAGCAAGAGGCTTTTAAAAGCGAATATGTTTTTTAATAATTCAGATATACTCTCTTTAATTTATGGTTTTTCATACATTCATTAGCTATTATCTTTTTGGCAACACTGGTTGAAACAGCTGACGCACGTTTCGTGTTTTGTTTCACTGTCAAACATCTTCAGTTTGGTCTATAATTTAACCATGAATCGTCTTATAAACGAACAACGCTTGCAAATTATTAAATTTTATTCTCAAAATGCGTGCTCTGTTAAGAAAGTTCATCGCGCGCTTCTTCTGAGAGAGCGACGAAGCTCATTTTTGGCTCAATGGGTACGTAAATAAGTAGAATTGTCGATTTTGGATTGAATATCAGCCAGAAGCATTGCAAGAGCTACCAATGCATCCAGAAAAAGTCACAGTTTGGTGCGGTTTATGGGCTGGTGGCATCATTGGACCGAACTTCTTCAAAGATGATGCGAATCGTAATGTAACTGTGAATGGTGAGCGCTACCGTGAGATGATATCCAACTTTTTTTTTTACCCAAAATGCAAGAGTTTGACTTGCATGACATGTGGTTTCAACAAGACGATGCCACATGCCACACAGCACGCGCAACAATTTACTTATTGAGAGGTGAACATTTTATTTCACGTTCGGGACTGGTCAATTGGTCGCCTAGATCGTGGGATTTAACGCCTTTAGACTATTTTTTGTGGGGCTATGTTAAAGCTCATGTCTATACAGACAAGCCCGCTTCAATTGACGCATTGGAGGACAACATTGAAGCATTTATTCGTGAGATACCGGCCGAAATGTTGGAAAGAGTTGGACTAAGCGGATGGACCATTTGAGGCGCAGTCAAGGTCAACATTTGTATGAAATAATCTTCAAACATTAAATTATATGGACCGTACTATCGATTCAAATAAAGATTTCATGCATTTTTCTGGATTTTATGTCCTTTTTTTTTGAAAAACTTAGCTCTTAAAAAATCACCCTTTACATTGAATTTTCAGAAGGAAGATATATAAAATAACACATCTCTGTAGTATATATTGTGCGATAAACTAAATCATTGTTAAAACCTTTTTGTATGAATAAATCTATCTATCTATCTATTCAGATATACATTTCTTAGAAACAAGCTGCTAAACTTGTAAGACATTAGAAAAAAGTCAGAAGTGAAAGTCTCTTGCCCTACTTAAGACAAAATGCCTTTAAACAAAATTTTTTGGTAACTTTCTGTATTTCCAAAATAAAAGAAAAAGTTGAATTCAAAAATTAACGACGCGTCGGTGATTATTGAATCCAACTCTGTGCATTTCCTTGATTCGTGAACCTCATTATCCGAAAAAATATTTTCAGAATTTTCTCAGTCTTCCTTAAGCCTCCCACAAACATCCTTCTTCCGTATTCTGCTTCACTCACGGGGTCATCCACACATTTCGACTATTCCGAATGATATATACCGACGATTTTTATTTCGCAACTCTCCAAATTCGATTGAAATAGAAAGCGGTATGGATCTTCAAGAGAAAATGGTTTTCAACGCCTATAAACTCTCATTGGAAGCTTGAGGGACTCGTGAAACGTTCTAATGGGGCGCCTTTAATAATTTTTCTTTCGTCGATCGTCGGGAGCTCGATTAAGGGAGCTCAAATGGACCTCGAGGTCAAAAGGGACAGCGACGAGTATTTCAAAAGCCTACAAAGACTTGGATTTGTCCAAAACGACAAAAAATGAAGCTGAAGAAATCTAACACCATGCTAATGATTGATGGTGGTGCACAGCTGAATTTTCGATTGTGGGAATTTCGAACTCCATCAACCAGCACAGTTTTACAAATAAAATCAACAAAATTACAATTGTCCTTCTGCTGCGGAAACGCAATTCATAGCCATAGAATGTAAAAGGTTCAATAATTTTTTCTGGAAACTCCGCCTTTACCTGTGAATCAACGTTACAAAAATTGTGAGTCCATTCACTCCCTTCTATCGCCTATAGAATTTCTGTTTTTCAATGCCAATGCAATTGCTTCCACAAAACAAAAAAAACAAAAATCTCAGCTCAGCTGATGCTGTGAAATGTTCGTTCACTTCAACAAAACCCTCAACGTCGTCCTGTGTCAATGACGTACAGCCCATATCCCTTCTGAAATCCGCAGTGACCTCTTCCTCCACCGTAAAAGGTTCAACATCAATTATTTCATAACGCATATTGCCCGCCGGGTAATTGAATTAATCAACACCTCCACCTCTGACAAAGTGAAAAATCAACCCCATCCCCTCTCCTCACAACCCTGTTTCAATTAAATCGAATTAATAATATTTACACGTAATTCAATTACCAGAACATTTATCCATCAAAGCCACTAAGTGATAGTTATACCGGGTGTAATGTCATCCGCCAACCTCCACAGGAGTCTCCGACACGCCACCACGGTAATAACTCAACATTGACCACAATAAAGTTCGCAAAAGTTCCCCCGCCACAGAGGAGGGTCATCCCCAAACCGCAGCATCCACCAAACCACCCAAACCATCACCCACTTGCCAACGATCGGATGCATAAACATTTAATTACAATCTGCATGCATAATTTTCAAAGCCAATTGTCGAAATGATTTTAAATCACGGAGCGGCCGTGTGGTGGCGTCGGTCGGTGGCGGGACAACCACCGGAACATAATCTTATATTCAGCATTTAGCAAATAAAATTAACCTCCCGCGTGTACACCGAACAAGCGTTCCATTAAAATACTGTGCCACGTTAAGTGCAACACGTTGTTTGGATGCACATACACACACGTGTGTGTGTGGAAATAAAACCAAAGTACCACCCACTCGTGGGTAGCGCAACGCAATCAACCCCCAAATTGTTGGATATTAAATCTATTCCGAGAGCCGAAATAACGGGTGCAAATTTCACTAAAAGCACTTGGTAATGAAGTTAAAACTCTCACTTGTCCAGAGCGGTCTGGTGGGGTGGGGGGGTGGTCTCAGTCCCTGCCCGGGGGCGGAAAGTTTGCTTAAAATATTTACACAAAACATTGCGAAATGAGCTGGCGGGCGTGTGTCTGTATGTGTGTGTGAGTGACCGCCGGTAGTTCTGGCGATTAGACTCACCGTGGGTGAAACAGCTCAAAACTTTTGTAAATAATTCCCTAGTCACACGTTCACCTTTCGCCCGGGTGTGTGTCCGGTGCAGGACGGACGGACGGTCTAAGGACGACGGCGATGGGAGAAACGGAAGTTGCGAAAGTTGAGAGCGCTTGTTATCAGAATTTTGATTGTCCAGGTGGTGAAGTTGATGCGGTTAAGTGCTGACCTCATGCGGGACACAATCACTCACGGGACGAGGCAGATAACAATCGAGGACGAGTTGGGTTGCGGTGGACCAAAAGGATAATCGTTATTTTGTTGATTTCATTTGGAAAGTTATGACGGTGGATCGAGGGCGGAAAGGTGGAATTCCCACGATGGAAATTGAGTTGTGGGAAATGCAGTGTGGTGGAGACTTAGACTTCTAGGAGGAGGCGTCCAAGGTGAAGAGGATGATCTACTTGTGATTGCAGGTCATAAACATGTGGTTAAGAGTCGGTAAAGAAATCTTCTTCTTCTTCTTCTTTTCACTCTTTTCAAAACTAAAGTTTGAAGTTTAACCCTCCACCGTAAGCACCACTTCCCAAAGGCCAATTGTTCTGCTTAAAAAATTGTATATTCCGCAGCCTACTAGGCCATTTATGATGTGATGTCCTCCTCTCACTTCGCAGATAAGAACGTCTGCATTTTTGTCCAGAATCACTAGACGATCTAGTGTCTTTCTAAAAGCGCACATCGTTGAGAAAAAAAGCAAATAGCTGAGAATAACAAAAACGAGTTCTTTTGGAGATCCCGGGTCAAAATAAGGTGCTAAATTTCACATCTAAAAGACAATCAGAGTGTTCAAAGGAGAGTTCTGTAAGGCCCTGTAGCTGGCCATCTTTAGGAACAACAGTTCTAAGGAGAAATTGTGGATCGTTGTGAGGTCTAAGATCTACAAAAATTCGTATTTCAAATGCACCTCCATGCGAAGCTGGCGACAAGTTTTTAAGTTTCAAGGAGCATCGTCGAGTGGGCGTCGTGGCTTACTCAGTTCGTGTGTCGAACTGTTAAGCGAGAGTACCCGGGTGCGAATCCAGCCCGGGGAAAGAACACCACAAGCAATTTTCACGGGCCCACCTCCAGTGAACGATTGACAATCCTTCTGGAGACTTCTGTCACGGAAAGCTTTCACAATTCGGCGTTCGGAACCGGCAATAAACTGTAGGTCCCTTGAACATGTGTCAAAATTATAACCCGTGCAACACAGTAGAGGCGCAACACTTAGAGAAAAGATAAGTTTTCGTCCTTCGTGGGCTGTTACGCCACTAATAATGATGACCATCGTCGAAAGCAACCTCTCTTACTCTCCTCTCATGTCACGACCAGCACACGACTTCGGTTCTTCCAAAAGTGAATCACTGAACCAGTCACCTGCCCCCTTCCCTTCCCCCGACCATCCAGTCCTGCAAAACTATCTAGACCAATAAAAATAAACCATCCTCACCGCACACACACACTCACCCCACAGGACTAACTCCTCCTCTGTTGCAAAAAAAAAAAAAAAAGAAAACCCAACGAATTCACCGCGGGAGGTCCTCTCCTGCTCCGTTTGCGATTTTTTGATTCGTGCAAAACCGTGTGGGTATCCTGCCAAACTGCCATAAAAGTAAACAGTAAACACAGCAAATCAGCGAGCAACAAAGAAACCACACACTCTCTCGCCACCGGGACAAATCCGCCGTCGAAGAAAGTGAAAGCGAAAGGAATTTTTGAATCACCGTCACCGAAATTGCATTAAGGATACTCGAGTGTGTGTGTGTGTGTGCCGAGTCGTCCTTCGTCGAGGGTGACATTTCTAAGATTTTATTGATTTTTGTTTTCTTAGGCTCACGCGGTGTCCTGTTTTTCATTTTTTTTTTCAGTGAAAGTTGAGGGAGGAATGGGAATTTCTTGGAATTTGTGTCCCACCTCTGGGAGAGTAGTCAGTCATCGGTGTCCTGTGCCAGGACACAGCGGAAATTACAAACTCGTGTTTTCGCGATTCAGTTTTTTTTTTTTTTTCTGTTCTGTTTGTGTCGTGAATTTCAGATGTCCTCCGATGCTAGGGGATAATAAAAATAGAAAAAAAGAGGATTTTTTTTCTGCATAATAGAAGGACTTTCCAGACTGAATGACAGGACATTTTCCCTTCTTTTGTGGTGGCTGTTGTCGATGGGTTGGGAATGAGTGCGGTTATGAGCTGGAGATGGATTGGAATTCATTTCTGAGAAATAGAACAGAGAAAATCCCATCAAGTGAGTCTCTCCTGTGAAGGGTCCTAGCGTTGGGGGATTGTATTGAGTGCGATTCAAGGATTATCTGCGGGGTGGTGTTCGATGGTCGTCGGATAAATTGCGTGCGGACGATGGAGCTTTAACAAAAAAAAATATGAAGGAGATCTTTAAGTTGATGTTGTGGTGCTTTAAGGGAAAAGTTATGAGAGCTGAACGGTGGCAGCAGAGCTGGAAATTGATTGGGAATGCGGACAACGACGCGTTCCGTGGCTCGAATGCATTGGGCTTGGGGATCATGAAAACTGATCGCCAACTGAAAATTGTATACAACAAATTTTGTAGCGAAAATATTCACGTCTATTTTCTAAAAAATAAAAAAATATATTCACCTAGATTTTCTAAGAAAATCAAAAATTTGTGTGTAACCCACGACTGAGAACCTGAACGAACTTCGAAATTCTTGAAAAATCGACGATCTCAAGCGAAGTCCAAGAATTTAGCGAAATCCTAGGTCCGAGGCATGGCTGAGATCCAAGATATGGACAAGATCAATGATCGAAGCGACAACCTTAGAATCTGAACGAATTTCGAAATCCTTGAAAAATCAAGGATCTACAGCGAAGTCCAAGAATTTAGCGAAATCCTAGGTCCGAGGCATGGCTGACATCCAAGATCTGGACAAGATCAGTGATCGAAGCGATGTCCTAGATTTGGACGAGGCTTTCGAAGCGAGTCGTGTCAACAAAAATGTCTTTAGACCTGAAACAGGTTCAAAATTTCAAGACACTTTATTGACTGATCGTGTGCCAACAAAGAGGAGCTTGATCGAACAGATTTAGGTCCCATTCTCCCCCATTGTACTTTTAAAAGTACAGTAAAATGCAACAGTTTATGTGCCATGAAATAAAAACAACCTGTCTTAAGCGCATTTTCCTGTACTTTTGATAGTACAATGGGAGAGAATGGTTTAAGACGGACAAAAATCTGTACGATCAAGCTTCTTCTTGTTGGCCCATGATCGTGGCTGAACATTAAAAAACGCACTTTCCATCGAAAATTTGACTGTCTTCAAGAATTCTTTTGTATTCAAAAGTCCTACTATCTTTAAAGATCGCCTTGTCTTCAAACATCGTCTTGCTTTCAAAAATCCTTTTGTCTTCAAAAATTCTCTTGCCTTGAAAAAAATCCTCTTTTCCTTTCCAAATCCTTTTGTCCTCAAAAAGCATCTTGTCGTCAAGTCCGCGGCCTTCGAAAATTCCTCTTGTCCTCAAAAATCGTCTTGTCTAAGCCTCAAACCCATTGATCTCATCCCGATCTCGGCTGATCGTAGAAATTTCTTCGAACCCAAAATTTCCTTAAATGTCAAAATTAGAATTCAACTCACGTTTCCCCCTCACGATCGACACAAAACCTCACCAAGATCGGTGACCACCTCTCTCACCAAAGCCGGAAACCATTCACCGGCCTGACCTTTCCTCCGTCATCCCACACGAGATTGCATAAGAATTTGGAATTTTCCCCCGGTAAACCCGCCTGCCATTATGAAGAACACGATCAATTTGAATGATCACCAAGAGTGGAAATGAATTAATTAACTCATGCAACCGATCGGTTTGAATTATTCCCCACCGCTCGAACTGTTTCTTTTGACATCTTAGTGGCGTCGACCAAACCAAATGCAGTCCGACATTGGATTGGAGTGGATCGGTGTGTGGAAGGCATTCGATTGGAAGTGATCTGCTGCAAATGGAGATGTAGTTGGACAATTTGATCACGATTGCGATCGTGTGTCCTTAGGGGCACGACAACGACAACGACAACGACGACGATGACGATGACGACGACGAACTAATGTTGGCTGTCGTGTTACGTGTGTAGGTTGACGATATTAAAGAGGTGCAGCGGATGTGGCGCCAATGGTTGCACCGCGGTGCCGGCATGTGGTGCTTGTGGTGTCATTGTGAAGTATTCCACAAAACTTCACGTCTTTGAATTCATGTTCTGACGGTTAATTAGTTTGGCAGAAGTAAGTGTGAAGGCGTCGCTGCTCTGGGGGAAGACCGAAGGTGCGGTTACAGTTGGACAAGGTTTGTGTACGTCTTGATCAAGGTGGAAGAAGTGTGTCGAGTCGAGCGGCAAATGTGATTTGACTACCATCAGGTGGATTTGGGTGCGACTTGAAAGATGAGGACGGTGACATTTGAACAGACCGACGAGAATTCCAACCCACACCCACCCATCCACTGCATGTCGTGTTTCGTATGTCCCGGCGTCATAACTCACCAGAAAACAGTACAAGACCCTCGAAAAAAAAAGAAGGCTCTCTCTCACGACATAAAGCGATTCCTCATCGAGAGAGGGCAGCAACCGCCTGAAATAACTGGCCCCAATCTAAGGATCAACGACTGATTACAACACGCCAGCCACTAATTAATTGCTGTTAAGTGTTCACCTTGAAATTTATTGCCATCGTCGCCTTCGCCGACGAACGCTCGAGCGTCTGTTGCCAGGCACTCGCATCGGGCCAGACCTCCTCAATTAGTCATAACCTAGAAATAATAATTCATAGCTTCTTAATTGAATTAATCGCAAAAATATTCGCCAGCCCCCGCGGCACACCTACAAAACAGACTGCAGAAATGGAGTCTTCCCCTTCCCCTTTACCTCCACCGTCCCCGGTCAGTGGCGCATTTCACTTGTAAAAGGTGGAAAATTTATGGCCCCGATCCAAGACCATGCTGAGGTCCTTTCGTGTCGGGAGTCATTTGTCCGAGCCGTAAATACGTTTTCGCCTTATCCGAGTGGAGTCCGGCAGCGCGGTCCTAAAACGTGAGACGAGTGGAAACCTGTCAGGATGTTGAATATGTGAACACACACAAGCGAGAACCCTCCGTGTTCACCTGTAGGCAATCGAGGTCTGGGAGTGGGGTGGTTTGGGAAGGCATCGAAACTCGAGAGGTTAACACGCAAAGTTTCCTTTGAGGAGGAAGAAAAAAAAAAGAGGGGAATACAAAAAACTTTCCAAATATTGTACTGCTTTTTCTTATTCGAAAGGAAGCTCAATAAAAAGGCCACTTAAGGATGCAAATTTTCGACCAGAAAGGAGGCCAATAAACCGTATGTGAGTCTGGCTACGAAGAAAAAAAAAAAAAAAGAAAAACAACGTCGAGAAAGATTTAGGGAAAAGTTGCTTTTTTATTTCTTCTTTCATTGCAATCCTTGTACAATAAAAAGGATTTATAAGTTGGAAAACTGTCGAGAGGGGTGAATGGAGGAAAAAAAAGTGCCAAGCTCTTTGGGCACTTGAAGTTTTTCCGTTTTGGAACTCTTTTATCGGGAGCTGAAGTTAACACACACGCTCACTTAAGGTGGAGCAGCCTTACGGATTTCATGACTCACATTTCAATTTATCCGGGGCGAGGACGTGTAGGGAGCGAAATGTTTTTTTTTTCTTGATCCTTGTTTGGAGTGGCAGATTGTTAACAGGCGTGAGTGGTATTATTGGAAAGTGTTACATGATTGCTGGGTGTGTGAGGGATGTAGGAGGGATTTCATGACACGGCTGCTGAATGCTGAATGCTGAATGCTGAATGCACGTCGGTGGATAAGACGACTCTTAGAATCGATTGAAAATAGTCAACCCATAAATGCTTTCATTTTAAACTTTATAAATCGCTAAACGTTTTAAATCGGTTCAAAATTGCAGACACGTAGTAAGTCTCTATACGCCGCATAAGAAAACTCGCCAGGATTGTTTACACTCGAGTCACTTGATGCTAAAAATTTGATTTGCAGCTGTGATCAGATAACGAAGTTGTGAACAGAAATTCAACTCAAAATTAGAAGAAATCCCTTATATTAGGTTGTCAAATATCTACCTTCCGCCTTTTTGTCTTTTGAATTTGGCGGCTATGTACAAAACGCTACAGAGCTCGTATCTTGCAATAAATCATTTGAAAGGTCTTGACATAACCTACAAAACGACGCTATGCATGATAAGTTTGGATACGAGCTCTGTAGCGCTTTATACATAGCCGGAAAATTCAAAAGACAAAAAGGCGGAAGGGAGATTTGTCGACAATACGTATATTTTCTTTGAAATTTACTGACACATTTTGTTTTTAATTTTGACACCATTCGTAACTACAAACAGAGAAATGTTTAAGAGTCCACTTTCAAATGGCTTTAAGGAAAATTAAGTTGAACGATCGTTTCAATTTTTTGAGGTGTCAAGTTAGTGAGACCCTCTGAACACTGGCATACTTTAAATATGGCGAGAACTCTTTCGCAAAGACGTGAATTTTTACGCATTCGACAAAAATAGTCGCAGGACCGATTTTAAAATTTATAAAAAGTCTCCGATTTTCCTTAAAAAAAAAAAAAAACTTTGTTGGTCACCGGGTATAACGTGTACATGATTTTATTTTTTGAGTGTTTCGGAAGAAAGAAGTCTGTGAGATTAGTAAACGCTTGAGACGAAAAAAAAAACACAGAGCATACCGTTTTGATCGTCTTCCAATCAAACCTGAATACCAATGCTTGATGCTAATTCAAGATAATTGGCGAGTTGCTCTCAAATATCAACAGCAAAGTAAATCATAGCGAAAATGGTTGTATTTATATTCAGAAATATGCAGATCCGAAAACGTGTATTACAAGAAGTAATGAGAGTGAAAAGCTGATCAAAAGTTGTTGAACGCGATTTTGAAAAGCAGTCAAGCACCAGTTGAATGGGATGTGTGATAGGTTGAAAGGCCGCTACAGCGAAATATAATCTTGAAGATGAATGATAAAAACCTTCTCAGGTTTTTTTTGGCTTATTCAGGCACCTCCTTAAGAGACCTTCGCCATAGTTTCATGAACCTTATTTAAGTCCTTAATTTCCTTTTTGTATTACTTTGATTAATTTAAAGCGTTTATTTATTTGAGTTCTAGACTAAATATTAGGTTGTGAAATATCTCCCTTCCGCCTTTTTGTCTTTTGAATTTTCCGGCCATGTACAAAGCGCTACAGAGCTCGTATCTGGCAATACATCATTTGAAATGTCTTGACATAACCTACAAAACGACGCTATGTATGATTAGTTTGGATATGATCTCTGTAGCGCTTTGTACATAGCCGGAAAATTCGAAAGACAAAAAGGCGGAAGGGAGATATTTGACAACCTAATATAAACGATTTTATACGGTCGGTAAAGTGGCTCGATGCAAAGAGTGATAGTTGTCTATTTAAGCGTAAGTGAAGAATAAGTGAGAATATTAGATTTTGTAGCGCAATATTGTATTCTTTTAAATTACAAAGCATACCAAGCGCAATATTGTATTCTTTTGAATAACAAAACACACCATAAATATCTCTGTAGTTTCTCAAAGTTGTACATCAATAACCACTAGGAATACATTTTTTGGGAATCAATCAGGTCGTTCGAATAAAATTACTGAAATGCAAGCCAGCCGTGAAACAGCAAAATGTTGAAATTTTTATAAATGAACTTGCCTTACAGGTTAATACCATTGTTAATAAAAGAAACAAAGAAAGAAAGTAAAATTTCATCTAGTATTTCTTGTGATTTTACAAACTTGAAAAAAGAAACTTTAAAATAAAATTTTTCTGGTTCCAAGCCATGCTCTTCGTACTTCGGATTATTGAAAAAGAAAGGAAAGCCGGAGAGTTTCACTTAAAGCCTAAAATAAGTTCACAATATTAAAACGTAAATTTGAAATAAGTTCAAAACAATAAAACACTAATTTTAAGTTTCCATCTACTGGTTGATACGGTTAACTGAGATGCTTCCATTGTTACTGTGATTTTCAACAACTATTGTCAAATATTTCATACGAGTATTCATTGAGTTTGATTTGAATAACAAAAAAGAAGCACTTTTAGCAAAACAAATTCAAAACCATAAAACACGGCAAATTTCACACTTGATTTTAGTTTTTTTAACAGTGGCTTTCTTATCGAATTGGGCGACCCTGTAGTCATGGGTTGATTGATTGATTGATTTTATTATGTCATGTGGACATAAGTATAGGTGGTTATATATATAAAAAAACCGGTCAAGTGTGAGTTTTACTCACCCGCCGAGGGTTTCGTTCGCAAACAGATTAGTAGTTTAGACTTAATATAAGTCTAAGAAATCAATAAACTAAAATAGTCAAATCAAATTAAACTCAATTCACTGTTCATTCACTAAAATTCTTTCATTTCGAACGAAACTGAACAAAATGAAATCCTTTCCCATTTGCTGATCGCGCTAGCCGTATGAAAATTGCTTTGGTGCATTTAGGGGATGAAATGCCACAAGCGACACTGAGACTGCCGTCAGTTCATCGTTTTTTGCGATAACTGATTCGATTTAAATCGTTAATATCTCGAAAAATTGTATGAAAATAATTTTTTTTTACGTAACATTTTATTGTTCTTTCGCCGAGATCTACAAAATGGCGTTTTCGGATTTTCAAAATTCGAAGGTTGTTTTTTGGTTTTTGGCCAATATCTCGAAAACTATTAAAGCCAGAGTGCTCAAACCAATTTTAACACAAAGATTACATCAAAACCTACATTTCAGATTTTTTTCAGATTTTTAGACCAACGGGTGTGGAAATGCAAGGGGGGGGGACGCCTTTTTTTCGACTTTGAAGCTTAATATCTCGAAAACCTAACTTCCAAATGAAAAGTTCAAAATGAAAACTCTATTTCATTTTACAAGACCTATCCGATGGTACCTTACTTAATATATTGCCGTAAATTTTTTTTCAAAAAAAGTTAGTAATTAATTTATTTTAGTATGAGCAAAAAATCACATACGATTTTTGGATAATTTTGAGGTATTGCGATGAGTTGCCCCATAACTCCAATTTTTTTCAGATTTTTTGGTCAAATATTCTAGAAAGTAAGGTGGGGGACACGGTACACAAGTCAGTTTTCGGCAATTTGTTAGCTAATAACTTCTTACCAATAAGAGTGAGGGGGTTACCATAGTACAACTTTTTGATCTAGCTATCATCCTCTTTCCAACGATACTCATATCAAGGAACTAGTATAAGAAATTTATTTTTCAAATTTAGTATTGGTACTAAGCTTTTTGCTAGTACAAAATTTTCTTAAAATTTTTTTCCTGAACTTTCTTTGGGCAAGTGAAATACGTCTTTTAGCGAAGTTTTATTTCTAAATTCTTAGTGGTTTGCCAATTACCGAGGTTAAGGCCTAATGATAGACAGACAGACATTTTCATAATCAGGGCACCGCCCCCTTTCCAATGACACCCATATCGACCATCAAAGTGAATAAACGTTTTCTCGGGCGTTAGTATTAGTACTAACTTTTTCTTTAATCTGCGATTAATTCCAAAACGGGTGCATGATTTATTTTTGGGTTGCCTAGATACACCTTCAGTCCAAATTTCATCCCTTAACTACAAAGGACCTAGAAGTTATAGTCAAATATGTAAAAGGCGACAGACAGACAGACAGACAGACAGACACCGAAGTGATTCCATAAGGGTTTCGTTATTCCTTTGGAACGAAACCCTAAAAAGCAACATAAATAAATAATAGTTAAATGAACTCATAAGTATTTTCTCATTGCTAATTTGATTTTCACCATTCGAATACACAACTAAATGAATTAAACAGCATTATTAAGAAAAAAGTACTCTGAAATATTCGTATTTCTAAACCTAAATGAATATTTTTAAGTTTCAAACAATTCACAATGACAATCAAATCAACACACGGCTTAACTGAGTGATACCAAATGCGCCATGAAATCTTTAGTCTTACAAAAAGCTAACGAGATACATTACCTCACAGAATTATTGGTAATTTGATTATTTTGCCTTAAAAATGTTATGCGTGTAGGAATATGTTTCTTAACTTTCTTCCTGTTCTGTTTATTACATTATTTTGAAGCGGAAGAAACAAATGTATTTTAAAGTGAAATAAACAAATTATAAATGATTTTGCGAAGCACTGTAAAACTGTCATTAAAAGTTTGAAGGCGTCTTTTGGTAGAACTGATCTCATGGAAAACCTTTGGGTTTTTTCATTCATGCCCATAATTGCAACTGCGTTCTAATAGGCCGAACTGGGATCAATATTCTAGTCGTTTCCTATCCGGTCCAATCGATTAGGCGCCATGAATAATTAAAAGTTCAAGTCCTACCCGGAGAAAAAACATCAAAAACAATTTTCACGGTCCTACCTACAGCTTATGATTATCAATCGCCCTGAAGTATTCATGTCGACTTTTCAAAACCAGAACGTATACATTATAATATTTATCATACAAATTCTAAAACAGTTTAAATCCATTAGGTTCTTAAAACCAATCAGTTATAACCAGCTCAATTTAAAAAGCTGCCAATTTCATGCTAATAGAGCTCGAAAGACCACTTAAATTTATCCAGCAAATCTGCCGAAGGCAGTAGCAACTAATCTAGAAAAAAAAAAAAATTGGCGGAGAAAATTAATCTCGACGTTAGCTAGTCACAGCCTATAAACACATAATTGATGTAAAGTGCTTAATATGCTCAAGAGCAATAAAGAAAAAAAGATGTTGGAATATTGGTTTGGGTTTTAAAGTTTATTTAGTTTTTTTTATTGTTTTCAAAAACCTACATAAACTAATTAAGGAAACTTGTGGAAATCAACAAAAAATGAATACTCAAATGTTTGAAGTTTGTTCGTGAACTATTGGGAATCTAATTCTGATGATTTTTTGACACTTTTCCTCGAACCCTCTCAATATGATTGTGTGGCAATTGTTTCACAAAAAAAAAAATTCGTGTATCAGGGAAACATCTTATTGAAACTTTTTTAAAGAATCTTAACTAAAAATTTGACATCAATTGATGCAAAATTGGTAGTAAATAGGTTATGTATGTACCAGTAAGACAACGATCTGATAATTTCAGAAGTAGTTGTTAAATTATGTTTGCTTTTTTGGACACCTAGGCAAATGAACGAATATCTATATATTCGTGGTGGTGTGCCTAGGTGTCTATTCTAAATAAACCTTAATCTGATTGTTTGGCAGGTCCGTAAACAGAGGATTATAAGAAAAAAATAAGAGTAGAGTAAAAAGATTAAAGTTGATTATAATCGAAGACATAAAATTCTTGCCGAATCGACTTTCAAGTTAGTATAATCAACTCAAAGATCTTTGAGAGCTATTTTATGCTGAAAAAGGTAGCAGGTTCAATTCAATTCAATTCAATTTAATTTTATCCGGCGCACAAGTAAGACTACAGTGTCTTGTAAAAATTTAATAATAGGCAGTTCTTAATCTAATTCTAATTCTAATTTCAGGGAAATTAGGAAATAGGGCGAAAAACAGACGAGAAGAGTTCAGTTCCAGTTTTTAGTTTTTAGTTCTTGTTATTAAAGTGTACACTTTTTTGACTATAGAGAAATGAAATGGACAGCATATAAACAAATACGTAAGAAATACAAAATTCTGTGCGTGAAATCAAGAAACACTTAATATCGAAACAAAAATTGTAGAAAAAAGTGGAAATCAAAAAGATATGTGGAAGGTGTTAAAAAAATATGTATTATCTGAAGTAAGATCAAAAATTTGTGAAATCGAAATAAATAATTTTAAGATAAATAAATGTGTAGACATTGCGAACAAATTAAACGAATACTTTGTGGATAGCGTAATTAAAATAAACGAGAGTATCCCAAATATAATCTATGAGGACAACATAAGGGAATCCGTAAGACTGTTTAAATTCAAACTAATTAATGTGTATGATCTCGAAAAAATTATCAAGGCCATGAAAAATAAAAGTGATTTCAATGGTTTGAAGCCGAAGATGATTCTGGACAGCAAAGAAACCTTACTGCCCTTACTAGTGAAGGTAATAAATTATTCACTATCAAAAGGGGTATTTCCAAGTTCATGGAAAGAATCAGTGGTTGTACCAGTGGAAAAGGAAAAAAATGCTAGAAATCCTGAAAAGTTTCGTCCAGTAAATATGATGCCAATTTATGAGAAAGTGCTGGAGAGAATCGTCTGTATCCAACTAGAGGCATATCTCACTCAAAATGGAGTACTATGTGAGGAGCAATCTGGCTTTCGTAAGGGTCATTCAACTGAGACGGCCCTTGCTTGGGTCATAAATGAATGGAAGAAGGAGACGGATGCTGGACACAAGATATTGGCGCTTTTTTTGGACCTGAAGAGAGCATTTGAAACCTTGGACAGGAGGATATTGCTCAAGAAGCTGGAAAACTATGGCGTAAGAAATATGGAGCTCAAGTGGTTCGAGTCTTATTTATCTGGTAGAACGCAGAAAGTCAAGCTGGACGATATATATTCAGCATCTAAAGCAATAAACTTGGGAGTGCCACAGGGAACGGTTATAGGAGTAATTCTTTTTCTATTATATATAAATGATTTAAAGGACTGTTTAAAATTTTCAAAAATTTCAATGTTTGCTGATGATACCCTCATATATATTGTTGGAAATAATGTTAATTTATGTGAACAAAAACTGAATGAGGACGCTAGTAGCTTGTACAAGTGGCTATGTAAAAATAAGTTGATGTTAAATATATCAAAAACTAAATGTATGTGTATTGGCAGCCTTAATAGTACGTCTCAAATACATGTGCAAATATATAATAAAAATATAGAATGTATAAAAAAAAATTAGATATCTAGGCGTGATTATGGACAATAACTTGACATTTAATGAGCATATTGATTACGTATGTGGCAAAATAGCTAAAAAGATTAATTTTATGTATAGAATACGAGCGTGTATTTCCAAGAACTGTGCTGTAAAAATTTATAATTCAATTATTTTACCTTACTTTGATTACTGCTCATCTATTTTATATTTGTGAAATACTACGAAAGTAAATAACCTACAGACTTTACAAAACAGAGCTATGAGATGCATCCTAAAGTATAGATTGAGAACGAATACTAATATAATGTTAAGTGAATTGAAATGGATAAATGTTAGACAGAGACTTATTTTAAATGTTTTAGTGTTAATCTTCAAGTTAAAAAATGGATTATACCCTATGTGTTTACAGAGAAATCTGCAATATGTAGGTAACGACTACAATTTAAGAATTCTAGGAAATCCGGCTCGGGGAAATAACACCACAAACATTTTTCACGGCCCCACCTCCAGCGAACGACTGACAACCCTCCTGGAGTACTTCTGTCATGAAAAGCTTTCGCAATTCGCCGTTCGGAACCGGCATTAAACAGTAGGTCCCCTCCAAATGTGTCAAAATTATAACGCGCACAACACAGTGGAAGTGCGAAAAAGTTAGGCTCTGGCTCTCAACGGGCTGTTACGCCGCCTAATACAATACAATAGGAGATTTTAGATTGCCACTATACAGGAGAGAAAGAAGCCAAAATAATATTTTGTACAAAAGTGCTCAACTATATAATAATCTAGAGCCAAATATTAAAAATGAGACTAATTTTGTTATTTTTAAGAATAAATCTGTTCAACATATTCTACGTTGCTACTAAAATAATTGTATGTTTATAAGAGTTTTTCTAAAAAAAACTAATAAAGAAATAAAACTAAAACTAAATAATTGGGGTTATCTTTTTTTTTTAAATTATTATTCTTAAATCCATTGTCGTAATTCCTTTTACCTCTTTTTAGAGAGGTTTTCAAAACTAGAATTCTAATAGGCGCATCAGAACGCATTTTACGAGTCTACAAACAATTAAAATATGGATGTATGCTTTTTCTTGGCTCCCACTTTATATTTAAATTTACAACAAAAAAAATATAAAGCAATATTTTTTTCAGCAAACATACTCTGAATGACATCATGCAGCGCCTTAGCAAATCTGTGAAAGCTGATCAGCCCATTTTCCCTAAATCTCAATCCGAATTGATTCAAGAAATTGAAACCTCAAAGGGTCACTGAAAATAAATTACTTTCGGGTGGCTTTTCATTCACAAAAAAGGCCAAACGCTTTCTGCTTCCTGATTCTATTTAGAAGCCTCTTCTGTCTTCTCTGTGGTAACAACGCCACAGTAAACTTCAAGGGACTTATCATTTGCAAACCTCTATCGTTGTAGCGATTTTTTCTTCGAACGAGTGTCTAGTCTAGTCAGCCAGACATTGCACCGCTTCATTTTCTTTCCTTGACTCACGCGTGATGACGATGTTATCAAGCGCTTCACAGTTTTGTCTGTCTGCATTGGAAAAGGTGAAAAATTCTTGACTTTCTTGTCTAAGACAATTCGAAGTCTTAGTCGTCTGCATGTTACACTGGCGTGTGTCAATCGTTACCGACTTGGAATGCATTCAGTTTTAAGTTTAAGTTTTAGTGGGGTAATAGCCCCATTTATTAGCTTAAGACAAGCAAGGAAAAAAAGAACTTAACAAAGCCGATCGAAACGGCGAATGATGGGGAACTGGTCGTCAGTTAACAAAAAAAAAATCATTATTGAAACTAAGCAATTTGTTGTTCATTTCCAAGATTTCCCCCCACACAGTGATTATCCACTCTCATCAAGTTGAACTTGAATTTTCATCCTCTGTCCTTCGTCTGAAAACTCCACCGTCTATCTCGCGTCCCCAGCCACCTTTTCACTTGAAATTCATGCTCGACACCTCGACTGGGAGCTTTGTGGTCCTCGCCCAACTTAAGCCATTCACGGAATTAATTTCCCTCGAAAAAAAAAAAAGAAAAACCCTTTCCACCAACCACCCCCAAACAAATCACAACCGAGACGATGCTGCGTGTGCCCCCCGGGCCACATCCTCATCATCAGGCATTTGTGGATGAAAACAAAAATTTATTTAACTGGAAACAGCAAATGTCAATATAGATTCAGCTCATTGCCGACGCTGACACTTGAAGGACTAGGCTCTAGTCGCACACTCGTCCTCATCATCGTCATCGTCGTCTGTGAGTCGACACCATAAGACCGCGGCGGTGTGAGTGCGCATGTTATCCTTCGCGGGGGTACACGTTGTTTTCACAATTTATTATTTAAATAAATACCAAGTGTGATCCTTAGAGAGATGAGAGAGACGACAATGAGGGTTCAAAGGAGTGCCAACGACAACGACAACAAGAACGACAATGATGACGCGACTGCTCGATGTTGGGCGGGCGTTCGTACGTTCGTACGTTCGTACTTACCTTTTGCACCTCGTTAATTAACAGAAAAACGTGACAATCTAAGGGTCCCGAAGTGGTGTGGCGCGTAAACACATTGAACATGTCGCGCTCACAGTTGGCAGGATTCATAAAATCCCGAGATGATGACGAGGGGCGGCTGTGGAATTAATGAATAACGCTCTGTTTATCTTAACGACAGAGTGAGAGAGAGAGAGAGAGAGAGACGTACTCCTACCCCAAAAAAAAAAGGATCCCAGTCGACTCGTGTTGAAGCACAAAAAAAAAAGAAAAAATCCTTGTAAATGGCGCGGTGGCATAAGGGAATTCCAAGCGAGCCTGCAAGTATGCAAGTGATACGTACACGGCTCATCCCACATCACACAGATGTCACACACAGACACATCGGCGACAGACAGGATGAAGGATATCGTTATTATAATAATAATTCTCCATCATGTTTGCCGTGATGAGAGGCGGTGGGTGGAAGTGTGTCGTCTCCTCGTCCTCATTGTGACTGAGTCCCTGGCGCGATGCAGTGCCACAGGATCTCCATTCCAGAGGACGAGAAAAAAAGAAAAAATTGCAAAAAAAATTTTATAATAATGTGTGCACTCCTTTGGAAAGTTGCAACAGCACACAAAGGACCCTCGACTATGTGTGTTGTCATCATTGTAGCTGGAGGATTTGTTAGAGTCCTGTTTTTTTTTTTTTTTTTCGTCTCTTGTGATCTGGCACAGGATAAGGATCCGCGGTGGCGTCGCATCTACATGTGTTCAACATCATTTGGGGTTTAGTCGGGTCTGGGCGCATATAATTTCTCTACTCCTTGTGCTATGTGCATCCTTACAAAGTGAATCCTTTCTTGTTTTTTTTTTCTCTTGCCTCGTCCTCACAGGACTGCTGATGTGAGATATTAAAATGGATGTAAAAATACGATTTAGTCATCTGTGGGTGGGAGAATCTGACGTCGCATAAGTGTGTGGACGAGTCCTTCTCGTTACAAGGATGACGAATAATATTTTGACGTGGTGAGGATATGATTTTGCTAATTGAAATTTTCGTTAGCGACGTCTGAACCTGAGTTTGGTCGCGCTCCACTTCGAACGGTCGGCCATCTGTCAAGCTCGCGTCCCAAGTGAAAGGACTGGCGCTTTTCACATGCATGCATTCGACTTCACAGGCATGTTCATGTCGCCTGTCATTACCATAAGCATAATGTTACGGTCAGCCAAGGTCCCGACTTGGCCGCTCACTCGAAAGCAAAAAAAAAAAAAAAAAGAAAAACGAAAATGTGTCTCAAATTGCAGACCCACCTGAGAACTGGAATGACACTGCTGCTGCGATTTGCAGTTTTCAATCACGCACAGTCGCCGCCGCCCGTCGCCGTGAAGTTTATCCACACATACACACAGAAAAAGACCAAAAATACACTTCACCGTTAATTAAGTTGGACTACATAATTAAACTATCGTCTAGCGCCGCCGATGCGGGTCCCTGGCATCGTAATTCCTGTGGTTAGACGTCAGTTTGATTTTAGATAATTTTCACGGGTGGTGGAAGTCACCCGCGGTGCAAAAGTGTGTGTGTCCACCTAACGGGACACTGTCGAAATGTGGGTAAGAAAAACAGAGAAAAAAAAGTTCAAAAAAGAAAACGAGAAAATTCCTTGAACGCATTCAGAGTCCGATTCGTGGTTTGAGTGACCGATTTAGGCGGTTTTCTAATCACGGCGGACGTGTCTGGTGCGAGTTTGCGTTACGAGTCTGGGGTTTGGTCGGCTTGGTCGGGGTCTTGGTTGCGGCCAAATGGGGGCAGACTGGTTTTGGTTGAGACTATTTTAAAAGACGGCCTCCTGCAGCCTTCGACGGGGTGAGGACGTGGTTGTGGTGAAAGACGGGGACGTTTGTGGAGTCTTGGATGACGTCTCTTTGATTGTGAAACTGATTTGATGTTAATGAATAACGGGACGAGAGGACGTGATAAATATGGCAAGCGTTTGTTGCTAAAAGTCGTGGAATTAGAGCCGTACAGTTTTAGTTTCCTGCAAAAAAAAGAAACAACTTCCACAACTGTCAAAACCCTCGACAACAACCGACTGATCTCACTCAAGACCCAACCCTCAGCGATCCTCGCCTCACAGATGGCTCCAAAGATCTTTCCATCCACACCCCTCAGCGAGGCCTTATTAAAAACCCATTCTCACACCCCCTCTGCGACTATCCCAAGGTCACGAGGTCACCACACCTCCTCCTCGCAGAAGAACCTCATAAATCTCTCAACCATCCCCAAACCGTGCCTAACTCTCCGACAAAATTCCGACAACGAGGCGGACGACTCCAACTCTCTTGACGAGCGTGTGACCGCCTCGTGGGCCGCTCTGCAGATCCGCGATGAGTTGCCGTCTAATTGGAGTCGGATGCAGAGAATACCGTCATACCGAACAGCAGGCGGCAGGCGCGGTCCACCCAAAAGCGTCCCCCCTACCGACAATTACACTCCAATTTATTGTCTCATCACCACGGGCGCGCAGAGAACGCGCCCGCCCTCCCGCTCGCAGTCACACAGTGACACGCCGATGACTGCTGAGACCAATTCGACATTCTCGCCTCCGCCACTGCGCCGCAGATTTATTTGAATGCCACCAGATGCTAATGTCAGATACAATAATCCCGTGAGCGAATTAAATTGTTGGAACAGCATAAATCGGTTCTATGCTGAGCCCAGTCGGCGGCGGCATGAACTCGTTCTCGGCTCAGAGGCGCAACCGGCCCACACGTCATTCGCCCGCTCGCCTGCTTGGCGGAATTCCACGGACTTACGAGCCGCTGAGTGATTATCTGCGCCGGCGCACAGCGGAGACCGTGGAGACATCGATTTCTCCGTCGATTTTCGTTTAATTGCGGTCTCGGTGAACGGCGGTCGGCGAGTCGACGGCGGCGAGCTTATTTCGCAGATAAGAAAGGGACCTTAATCGCGATCCGGGCCGGGAGACGTGATTCAACACCCGTTCGGTTGGAGGTCGTGTGGGTGGGGTGGGAGAAGGTCATTGGAATCGAACCTTCGATCGAAGAGTGGCGAAGCGGAACGAGATCGCCGGCCGGTGTCAGTGCGATATGAACGCCCGGTCCGGTACATCCTCGGAACACATGCGACGGCTCCCTTCACATCTGCTGCGAGGCCATGCACCAAAAAGAGAGAGAGAGAGCGACGAAAAGGAGAACGAAGCGCACACAAAAACGACACACACATCCGGAGGGCTCCGGCAACAATGCATTCAAATGATGATGAGTCCTTACAGCGGGTCATTGCGCGACGATGAAGTCTCCGTCTCTGTCTCCGTCCTCCGCTGGAGGGGATTTCATTAAATCCTCTAGCAGGTAGTCACACCCGCTCCGCGCCCCTCTCTCGATAGTCGCTATCGATGTTAATAAATTGATCACGTAGGACGCGCCTGGACTGGGCTATCCTTTCAATCAATTCTCTTACTGTTTAGGATATTTTACCACCACCGGAAGGAGCCGGTGCTGGTACCACCAGGACGAGGGATTTGAATCGCTTAGCTCCCTCACCGCGTTCGTTGGCCATCCGTTCTTTTGATTTAGGTTTTCTACTTCTTCTTTTTGTTTGAAGCAAAAAATTCCCATGCCGGAGTTTTGTTACCTAATCAGGTGCATCTTTGGACATACGGACGCGGTGCAGCGCAACAGCCGACGATTTGGACGCGACCAAATGCTGCGAGTGGCTGACTTCCTGAGAAATACGCGATTTGATTTGATTTGGTAAAATGGATGGGAAATCGTTCCTCTGTTGAATTTGAAACAAAGGAAATCATTATGTGGAGGATTTTGGGGAATTTTGCTGGGATTACTCGACAAACTTCGTTTTTTGTTTGCGTGTTCAACGGAGAGATAAAATGGCAATTTTCGTTTCGTTTTTTAGAGCTGTAGCATCATCCTTAGTGGCGTAACAGCCCGCGGAGGGCCAGAGCCTAGCTTTTTGCGCCTTCACTGTGTTGTGCGCGTTATAACTTCGACACATCATCACATGGTCCTGCTACCCCGATGCCTTTTAAATCATAAATTTACTTTGTAAATTATTCTACAAAAGAAATAAATAAATACATTTTGACCACTGTGAAAGGGCTGTATGGAATTTTGTTTTCAATTTTATTTACTATTCCAAGAAATTAATTATAAAGTTATTTGTTTTTGCGAAGCCTTATGAAGGCTTATAAGGTAATTTTGAACGAGGTATACAAAATTTAAAATCAAACTACTGACAGAGACTAAGTTGAGACGATAAAAGTTGAAACAGAATCCATACAACACTTGCTGATCGATTTGTACCAAGAAAAAACAGAAGACCACTGGAAAAACCTTAAGAGCAAGTGTTTTCAGTATTTTTTCGTCTATAAAATAATCTGAAGAAAGAAAAGAAAATAGTTTTCTAAAAAACAATAATTCTTTGACATTTGCTGAGTAAGCTGCGTTACCGACTGCAGTTTGGAGTAGATCTGCAATGGCCGCTTGTAACCCCGATATCACTCCTTTTTATCTGCCTCAAAAAAGAATATATACCTCCCATAAAAAAAGAGAAAAATACGCAAAGATATTATGCAAATAGATTTGTTGAAACGATGTTGTTTTCATATCCGAAGCAGAGATTTGTGCGTTTCCTTCCAAGAAAATTCAGCAATCACCGTCGTCTTCCTGACGACATGACATTTAGAGCGCGTCTCAAAGATGATTTTTATATTCAAATACCGAGAAATTAGAAATTGTGAATTGTGTCTTTAACCCTCTAACGTTTAAGACTGCCTCAGGACAGCCTTGCACATTTATTCGATGTTCAATATGTTTAATTTTTGAAACGGGTATGCAGCCGTTGCATTACACTTCAAGCAACATTTTGAATCATGTTTCAGCACGTGAGCATGCGCTAGTTTTACATGGATCTGAAGTCACATCCAGAAGGTTGCTAATGAGCCGGTAATGGTCTCCAAATAAGCGCAAGTAGAGAGATTGGCAACATCCAGAAGGTTGAGCTTGAAGGTTGGTAGATATCTATAAAAAAAAAGCAATACTGTGTAAGTTTTAAGAAAAAGGATGAGGACCTGCTTGGTTATTTCGAGAGAAAGATCCTTCGCATGATCTTCGGATCTGTCTGCGTAGATGGCGAGTGGAGAAGGAGATTCAACCACGAACTGTACGGGCTTTACAGCGACATGAACCTGGTCAGAAGAACCAAAATCCAGCGGCTTAGATGGCTGGGCCATGTAGAGCGGATGGACAACAATGCTCCGACCCGAAGAGTCTTCGAATCTACCAACATGGGTAATCGCGGCAGAGGAAGACTCAACCTTAGGTGGCGCAGCCAAGTGGAAAGGGACCTCAACAAACTTGGTTTGCGAAACTGGAAACAGCTGACAAACAATCGGGCCAGTTGGAGAGGCCCAAGTCCACCCCGGACTGTAGCGCCACCTAAGTAAGTAAGTAAGAGTAAGTTTTAATAAAGCCGTACTTTAATCAATTAAGGTCCTTTTTTTAAAGTGCGTGCCCAGGTTCTGCTTATTATTCGCCTTTAAATATGAGGTAAAGCTGCATTTTATAAGATTAGAAAATAGTTACCAATTCTTTCGACAATTGAATTTAAATTTGTTTAAATTGATTTTTCGTTTGTGGGAGGTCATCGTAGTGTTCTTCTCTTTTAAGAACAGCTACAATTAAGGCCTCTGCTGGCTTCTTTATTTACGAAAAACAGCTATAAAGATTGGATTTGAAAAAAAATTGTACGCCTTTCCTCTTGGGTGGTGTTCCATTTGCTCTGAAGATTTTCTTGAAAAATAGAAAATTAACCAAATTGGCGTATGAAAAACTGACGTTCAATCTGGACGGCAAAAGTCACGTTCCGTTCGTTGTAAAGCCGCATCATGTCCGTCCGAAAGTTCATCAAGACTAATAAGTAAATAATTAAGCATAAATGTAAATACTAGTAATTTTTCTGCCTTATTTGTTATGTTCCAATAGGCAGAGAGTTTTAATAAAAAGAGCAAAACCTGAACAAAAGGATGCTTTCGAACTTTTGTGTTCCGAAAATATAAAACAACTCAAAATGAAAAACAAGAACGGCTAAAAAATTATCTACCTCTTTCCTAAAACAGACGAGGATCTATAAAATTCGTGCACGAAAACGCGTCCATGAACAACACTGAATCTTTCTCTACCGAATCCAAGTTGAGGACATTCTTCGTTCTTTGTTTGGTTTGTCAACAAATCGGCGACGTCCGAAGGATGTTTTATGTCACGCCATCGATGATTTTTTTTTTTTATCGATGAAATCCAAGAGTTATCCAGTCAACTTTGGTTTTTCTAAAGAATGATGAAGGTAGAACATAAAACCTGGGTCTCTTTAGTCAACCCAAGAACGATTTCGTAAAATTTTGGATGTAAGCCAGATTGTGAAAGGAATCTTAAACATTGGTGACTCCAAAACTATTGGAAGGACATACTGAATGCTTTAACTGATAAAAATTCCAAGCCTTTTGGGCTTTCTAAGCTGGCCAACAAAGATTGTACACAGCCGAAAAGACGTAAGTCTCGATTTACAGAAAAGAAATTCGATATTTTAGAATTTTTGTTCGAAAGACCGTCCGTGAATGTTGTAAGTTTGCTCAAAAATCGTGGCACTTCCACTCGAACACTTGATAAATTCCACCGCGACATAAAGAGAGAAAAAAAACAAGAAATTTAAATATTCTCAATTTAAAAAAAACGAACATTTTAAAATAAGTTTGAAGTCCTTTAAACTCACGTCCTAACCACAACATTCTTCACTTGCACGAACTTCACCCCGACAAATAAATTTGTGTACACTTCCGCTTAGCCTCCCGAGGAGCACTTCAACCGCACGCAAAATCCTCTCTGCACACATCGTCCACACCACAGCAACATCGTCCATCGTCCTCGATTCCATTCCGATGGGCATCTCGACAAAATAAACCATCGACCGTCTTAAACCGCCAATCACCCCGAAGGACACTCAACAAACGTATCTGCGGTCATAAGTCGTCCACTGCCTCCAGCCACGGACCGATTAACTTTCTCCGCAACGTCGACGACGAAGAGGACGACAGAGTCAGAAGAGCCCAGACCGCCTCAAGTATCGACCACTTTTCACTCAACTCCGCGCCCGAGTTGACATATCAATCAAGAGCACTTGTCCGCTTCCTGGAGAGTTCCTGGGTCGTTCTCCAGAAACCAATCGATCGATTACCATCTGCCCGTCGGGAGCGTCTCAGCGCAGTATTTCAAAATCCGCACCCCGTCGAAGATCTGGGTTAACCTGTTGCCTGGGAACCGCGCATTAGTGCCGCCGCCGCCGCTGCCGCACAGGTGTAATTGGAACGCCAACCGAAGTCGTGCGATGCCCCGGCACCCTGGGCAGATACCAGCGACTGATAAAAGGTGCATCGAAAAGACCCACGCACGACCAACAACCACCACGACCACGACAACGATTCACTTAATCCGCGGACATTTGTTCCCACACGTTGGGATGCATTCATCTTTGCGTCGACCGCCGTTTAGCCGACGGACGGATGAACTAAGACAACAACAAAAAGAAAAAGAGCAGCCATTAACATGCGTCATTTACACACAACGCACACAACGGGCAGGTGGAAGCGTCCCCGGTGAAGGACGCCGGGCAGCTGAGCTCTGAGCTGAATGTGTGCCAGCCCCGAGTGGCACTTAATCCTGCCGTGTGTCCTTTTGTTGTCGCGCCGAATTAGCGCGACTCCCACTCCACCGCCGCCGTTGTCCGGTGTCCAGAGGCTGTCACTTTTAATTAAGATTCCCGCACGTTGTGCAGCGCCGCAAGTCGCAGCTTAGCCGCAGTCTCCGTCCACTGGCACCACCGGCACTGCCACCATCGTTGTGCCGTTGTCGTCGATTTCAGAGACAAAGAAACGCCACTTATGGTCACACAGAGAGCGCGGAATAAAAGTGAAAGGCGACCGCGCCGGTATCTGGAGGAGATCTGCGGTGCGGCCGGACCGCGATTGCTACAAATGGAGCACCGATTGCTGCTACGGCTGCGGTTCTGTACCCGTGTGTCTTTGTGTCTCAACTGTGTGTGTGTGTTGCAGAAAATCGCATTAAAATTGATTTATCGCCGGCGATATTTGAATTCGAAAAACGATTAATGCCAAGTGCCGGAACATAACGACTCAATCGTTTCCGCTTGTTTTGAAACCTCAGATGGCAGCGTGCTGATTGTGTGGGGAGGTTAGTTGGGTTAACGGTTTAGTTTTTTTTTTTTTTTGTGTACATTCAGGTGTTTGGAGGGGGGATGTGGATTTGAGGAAGGGCTTGTTTTTAAGAGGAGTGGATTGCCGGGGTATCTTAAGCTCTGAGGTAGGCTTTTCGGGCTTAACTACGCCATTTAACTGATGGTGAAAAAAATTTTAGATGTGTTGGTCCATTCTAGATTTCTTTTGAACTAGAACTAAAAGACATAAGACCATTTGGTTTTTGTGTTCGACTTAAAATGAACGTGAGGATTAACGGCAAGGTCCTAATTTAGCACTGCGATTCACAGTTTTAAAGAAAAAATGATTTATAGTTTTTTTTTCTTTTTTATCAACATTTGAGTTTCTATGCGAATTTTTAGCAAACAATGGACATGAAGAATAAACCCTTAATGTATAATTAAAGAATAAATTTCTGGCTTTCAAAATTGTTATAGTACTTTATTGTAGGTGTTGCCATTGTTTTTTAATGAATTTTTTTTCCATGATGTTTGATTTGGTTTTAAATTGCCCCTATCTCCTAAACGGGATGAGATAGACCCCCGGCCAGAGCAAAAAAAAAATCGTTTTTGGACGCCCTATAAAAAACCACTATCAATTTTCGGCGCCAAAGTTATCTTACTATCCCCGCACATCAAAATAGATATTTTTTTCTAAACATGCAAAAATGGATACATTGGGTCTACATGAAAATTTGTAAATTTTTACCGTTCTATAGGTGCGATCAAAATTGTTTGTACCTCATTTTTTGGTGATGAAGTAAGGCAAAAAGTAACACAAAAATCATTAAAATCGGTCAAATGGAAGGTTTTTTATTTACAAAAAACTATGCGGCCGCCGAGAATGTAGTCATTTTTGCACGCCACTCTATGTGTATATTTCAGAGCCTCTCAAATTTCTTTTTACGGAGCTAACCGATTTGTGCACTAAATAGCTCAAGTATCAATTGATCAGCCGCCTGGTGATCGGCATTCTCGTCACCATCATCAAACGACAAACGACACCATCTTTGAACACGTGCACAATTCCCTGTGCGGTCTCTGCCACGTCCCCATCCTGCGGCACCTCAAAAAACAACTCCCGATCACACTCCCTCCCGGAGCATCCTGAACCAGGAGGTCCTCCCACATTGTCCTCGGAACACATTTCGGGTTGGTCACCGTCGCAATTAAATTCTCTCAACTACACGACTCCAGGAGCCGCCTTCTTTCACCTCCAAATCGACACACACACACGACACAACGAGCACCTCCCACTGCAATTTACATAATGAAGACATTTCCATGCGCCCGAAGGGGTCTCAGCCAAAAAGGAACTCCATCGGTCCGATCCCGATTCCGACCGACCGACCACCTCGACGTCTCACGTGTTTACATTGGACTCAGCAGGTCTGTCCGGCTCCCAGATCGGTCGCAACAGATTAAAATAGCACCGTTGGCATTACCACCCCCCCAAAAAGACTCGACTAACTAACCCAATTCAAGCTCAATTGCAATTAATCGCATCAAAACGGCTCCCCGCATTATCTCCGCTCCACAATTGTGTTATCAATTATCGTGGCTTAAGACGCGTTTCCGCGCCTTGGCACCTCCGACGAGTCTGATGCGGCTTAAGGTGCTCCTCTCTCTCCCTCCCTCTCTTTCATTCGTTGTCCCGCTCTGCGCGTTACTCTTTGACTTAAGCTGACACGTGAAGCGATTAATGTTCTGCATCGCGAACACGACTCTTTCTCGCCGTGCCGCGTCGCGTTAAGCCGCCCTCTCTCGGCTCCGTTTTGTTGACTTACTCTTCGTGTTGCCGGAGCATATGCCATGACATGCATTTGCGGTGCGCATGACGTGCACATGCGGCGGTGCATCCCCAGCGAGGCGCACATAATGAGCACCTATTGAGAGGAGGAGGAGAGGATTTTTCGTTTTTTTTTTTTGTGCCACTGGCAGCCATTTTTTGTGTCTTCCTCTCCCTCACTCTGTCTGACGGTGGAAATCCAATTCAGCGGGATTTTCGATTCACCTCGAAGCCCACGTCAACATCATCGCTGGTGATCCTTCAAGTGCACACACACACACACATGGACAGAGAGAAGGACCCTTAAGCCAACCGAAAACCACGAGTGGAGAGAATTGAAATTTCGAAATCCTGCGGAGCGGGACGGGGAGCTTTGCAAAGATGACGAGGATATGTTCGATGATGAGATGGCTCTGCTCCATCGTTAGACCCACTCCCGGGCACACACGCAAATTGGGATGCGAACAGGCGGCCGGCGGGAGGGTGGGAAATTGAATTCTCATTACCAACGTGATGCTGGAGCTGGAGCCGGTGCTCCATGCGGAGTGTGACACAAAAGAGGCAGCTCTCTCTCCCTCTCCATCGGCTGCATGGCAAAATCCACTTAGACGTCCAAATTGCGCCTATCACCGACGACGTGCTAGAAGCACACCGTCGAGTGGGGTTGCGTGTGTATCGAGTGGGGAGGCACCCCCCGGCAGAGGGCATTTCTAATGAAGGGCGGTGGTCGGTCCAATCGTCTATCGGTCCATCGGTCGCTCGGTTGGCCGGTCGGCTCCTATCGACGCCGATAACATGGAGTAATGTAACCAAGAATTAGTGTGGCTCATTTTGGGTGATTGATTCGAATCGGACGGTGGGCCGACGAAGGAGAAGAACCTTGTGGCGATTGGATTGCGGAGTTTATTGGATTTGTGGTCTAGTGGAAATGAGAATTCGTTAAGACGATTAGATACCTTTTTGTTGTTGTGTTTGTGTGGGCAGTGAGCGGGTGGCAGTAGGGAAAATGAAAACAGAGAGAGGAGGGAATCCTGACCAAAGGTGCGTGTGGATCCGGGAACTTGACGAAGACAAACGAAATGGACGTGGTCTTTGACTTCACTCAGCAGCTGGATTAAGTCGATTCTCTTAGCTACCTGGACTTTGAGCTTTTTGGTATCCGTTTTATGGCTTAAGCCGCGATTAAGGGATGCAGAATGAGACCTCCTTTCAGATAGACTTTCATTTAGGTTTTGATTTAGCTTTTGCAGAATCTCAAGACAAAGTTAGAGAAAGACGTGGACTCGAATTGACTCTGGTCAAAGGCTCGATGAGAACGAAGAAGAACTGATTTAAGGCAACACTGCGCAGTGTAGTGGGTCAGATACAACTCAATTTTTACTTCTTTCATAAACTATGGATCAGAATTTTACTCTGTTAAGCTTTGTAGATGATTTGCTTTATATATTTCGAAGGGAATAATCATGCCATTTTACGTAGACTAAAGCTCGAAACCAGGATGGCTTTATATAACACCTTAGTCATCTCAGTCCTGCTGTATGGTGCGGAGACATGGACTTTGCCAAAAGCGGATGAAGAAGCCCTTTGAGAGAAAACTTCTGCGTACGATCCTTGGTCCTGTTTGCATTGATGGTTGATGGAGGAGAAGGTTCAATCACGGACTGTACGGGCTGTACGGCGGCCAGGCGTCTACGGATCTAACGCCTACATTGGTTAGGCCATGTGGAGCGAATGGACGGCACAGCTCCGGCCCGAAGAATCTTCGACTCCGAACCTATGGGACAACGCAGCAGAGGACGCAACTTTTTCGATTTTTGCCGAGGGGTTAAAATTGTACGAAGCAGAAAAATCATCGCCCTAAACTCTTCAACAGTGGGCGGCACGTTTTCGATCGCTTAAAGAGGTTAGACGAAAGTAGCCTTTTTGTTCAAAGCTTTACCCACATCAACATTCACCTACTCCGTCATAATGGCGTCTGTTGAAATTTTTGACGCGGTGGCAACACAGCTCAACGCCTCAAACCATTCACTCCGACGACTTCTGAACCTTGAACACCTTCTCAGGTGACGTTGGTGTCAAGTGCCCGCTTGACATCCATCCATCTCCAAGCATCATCCGGTTAAGTGTCACAAATCACCACCATCATCAGCTGTCTATCCACCGAATCATAGCTAAACCAGCTGACCTCGGAGGATGTCTCAACTTTTAGCCAGGCTCGTGTTCCAGCTCCCTCTTCCTCCTCAAAGTCCACCATCGCAAACTTTGTACCGATCTCGATGAATTACCGTCAAATCGTAACTGAAAGCCATGCCTCCGACACGTTTGGCGCCAGTTCTTGAAAGTCTCGTGTTCAATGTTCGATGGGGTACCAAAAAAAAATGACAACTCCAAAAATTTGTCTCAAATTTCCCATCCCAGACATGAGTGAAATGTAATCCGAGTTCAAAGCCAGAATCGCCTGCAAATGCGTGCGGCTCTTACCTTGACTTTGCGACTATTCGCTTAACTTGGCCCGCCTTGTGTCAACATTAGTGTCCACATAAAAAAAATCATCAGAGTCTGAAGTTGCTTTGCTTGTAATGCCACCCTCTGCGGATGCGTTCCAGCTGCCGGTAGCCACCGACAAATGACAACGACAACCGTCAACATCGGTACAGGGGCCAACAATGTTGCAGCAGGACCGAAATCTGATCTGTCCTCCGTGTTGGGAGAGTGAGTTATTGCGTCGTTAAGCGGAAGGCGGTCAACATCGGTGGTGGTGGGACGCGCAGCTGCGTCTGGAGTCGGCTGCCGATTTGTTTCGATGACGGCGATTATAAAAGTCCGATGTGTAGGCGGAGATTGGAACATTGTCGCTTATGAACGTCATGCGGACGATGTAGACGGAGTCCTGAGGCGTTTTGAGGAATTTCGAAGAGAAGGAATTGAAAGAGGTGCGGCAATTTTGTGCGGCGAAATGCACACTGCACTGCCGCGCAACTGCTGCAATCGACTTTTGCTTTAGGAGGAGATAAATTTAAGTCCAAATTGACTCTAACTCAATTCTATTTTCAAGTCCTGTCTATTTTCTGCCCTTGTGGAGACCTGCGAGGGTTTAAGTCGAGGGAAAAGGAGAGATTTTAGAGTTTCATTAGTCTGGAGTCTCAGGCAGTCGGGAGTCTCAGGCAGTCTGGAGTCTCAGGCAGTCTGGAGTCTCAGGCAGTCGGGAGTCTCAGGCAGTCTGGAGTCTCAGGCAGTCTGGAGTCTCAGGCAGTCTGGAGTCTAAGGCAGTCTGGCGTCTCAGGCAGTCGAGAGTCTCAGGCAGTCGAGAGTCTCAGGCAGTCTCGAGTCTCTAGTCTTCGTACTCAATCACATTCCAGGTGCTGAATGTGTCATAAATTTTCATCAAATCCTGCCCCCATCTTCTCTGTAGCTGCCTGCCATCGTCAGCGTCATCTTTTCTTGTCTGAAACCTAAGTCAGCTCCTGCGTCTCCCCTCTTTCTTGTTTTTTGAGCATGAAGCAAGCAACCCGTGAACTTTTCTTTTTCGGTGCGTGTAAACCTTCAGCTATAGCCAGCTTCTTCACTTAATAAAGCCTTTAATTTTACGCCGAAGAAATTACCTTCTTGTTCCTTTAAAGAACCAAGAACTGTTGGCACCACAATGGGCCCTCATCATCATTAGTGGCGTAACAGCCCACGAAGGGCCAGAGCCTAGCTTTTCGCGCCTCCACTGTGTTGTGCCCGGTGTAATTTTGACACATGTGAAGGGGACCTATAGTCTATTGCCGGTTCCGAACGGCGAATTGCGATAGCTTTCCTTGACAGAAGTACTCCAGGAGGATTATCGCTGGAGGTGGGACCATGAAAATTGTTTGTGGTGTGCTTTCCCGGGCTGGATTCGAAACCGGGTACTCTCGCTTAACAGTCCGACGCACTAACGATTAAGCCACGGCGACCAGTGGCCCCTGCTTTAGCCTCAGTGTCATCCAATGTTCAAAATTTTAGCAAAGCCAAAAAACGAAACAATTATCTTGGCAGCTTAAGCGTTTAAAGCGCTTTTCTATAAAACGTTTTAGTCGGTCTAAAGGATCTTCAATCATAATGGCGTAGAAGCCTCTACTAAAAAAATAATGAAGAAGAACTTAAGCTGGCTGAGTCTAAGAAAAACGTAGGCATTAAGAGAAAAGTTAAAGACAGACCCAGGTACAGTCTTAACGTGGTCAAAAACTGCAACGAACCCCAAAAAAAGTCAATCCGTCTCTCTATCTCCCCTCGAGATAAAAAAAAACACCTCTGTCACCTCATAACAGGCGACTGATCCATTAACGACCCAATAAAATTAAAAAAAATGAAAGAAAAATTTAATGAACAGAACCTCACCAGTCGATTGTGACTAATTGCAGTCCAACTCCGTGCTGTCAGCCAAAGCCAAAAAAAAAAAAAATCTACAACAACAATTCAAAAACAACACAAACCAGAGAAAAAGAGATCCACAAAAGGCGGTCTTATTGTTTTATTAACAAAGAACAACCAACGATATGTAAATTAGCGCAAATAAGCGGATCGCAATTTGTAATGACACGGACGCTGATGCGGTCTGTTGGTGGACAGACAGCGTGAATGGGAGGGCGGTGTGTATATTTGGTTTTCTCTTTTTTTTTTTTGTTTTTAGAAAAAATCATTGTAAAACAAAATTAATCATCATTCGTTCCAGCAGCAGTCAGATACGAAGCCAGTAATATGCCAGCTAATTAAACAATGAGTCTGAGTCTTGATGGTTTCTCAGCGCGGCACAGTCACACACCGAATCATTTATCAAAAAAACCAAAAAAAGAAACAAAAAATTGAAAAATTAATTTTGACTGGTAACCTGTAAACTGTTTTGTGGCATAGACGCATCACTTTCGATGACCTTCGGCGTCTGGTGGGTGAATCGCGAGAGTGGGAGGGCGTCAGTCTGGTGATTTGTGGTCTGAATTTTTTTTTTTTTTTTTTTTTCGCGAATTTGGATTTGTAGGTTAAGCGAAAATTATGGTCAGGGCTTCTATTATTTAGCAGGACAGGTTGATTGCAGTTAATTGGGAAAGGTGGATGTCGATTTAATTGGCTGGAACCAAATTGGGAAGACTCTAATGGAAAGGTTATTTCAGCGTCTTTTTGATGAGCAATTACTGGTCTCTTGGCGTGTCTCGAAGACGAGTTTGGCCATGACTTTCCTTCAAAAGGACAAATTGTTTAATTTTTGGAACATCTTTCGAGCGTACGGTGACTCATGAAGTGGTTCAAAGCTGTTGCGGTAAATGGAATTAACTTGAAGACGCTAGAATGAATTTCTTTTCATTTAGACGTAAAAATCGTCTACAAAGTCTTCAAAATCAGGTCTAATAGCGTCGTGTGACAGCCAAATTGATGCCAAACTGACAGCGAAATTACTAAAAAGCTCCAAATTCCATTATTTTGACGACACGGTGTCCAATTCTTTACCAGAAGCGTCTTCATCAAGATCGCCAGAGTCCATTCAGCCTGTGGAACGGCTTTTATTAATTTCAAATTCCTGAAGATCTTTCAAAGGTGTTCCTTGAATTAAGATTGCCAGAGCTTATGAAGCCGTTCCATATTTTTATTTCGAATTTCTGAGAAACTTCAAAGGTGTCCCCTTCAATAAAATTGCCACAGCCTATGCAGCCGTTTCAAATTTCTGAAGACATTTCAAAGGTGTCGCCTTCATTAAAATCGCCAGAGCTCATGAAGCAGTTCCACATTTGGATTAATTTCAAAATTCTGAGAAAATCTCAAAGGTTTCCCCTTTTAAGTTGTTTTTCCTCTCTGAATTAACAAAACGGACAATGTGGTGAGTCCAAGCAGGTGGCGAGTCCATGTGGATCGCTGGCGACAGAACTTCACGCGTCTGATAGAGAATCGGTAAGGTAGTAGCGAAGCCACGAAAGCATCTGAAAGGTTAAGTGTCGTCTTATCTCCCAAACGTCAATCCTTATGGAAAAATTTTCAAAAAGTTCTCACGTTTTTCGAGATTCTCAGCTCAAAAAATCCGACTTCCTGTCCCCAATCGATACAAAAACAAAAAAGAGGATGAAGGTGTCACCTGTACCACTCATAAACACCAACTTTTCATCGTTCCACTCATCTCGACAGACCCCAAAAAGCCGATCTCGTTCAGCCCAAGTCTTTCCAACAAAACAGCCCTTCCGAATCCCGCCGGTGGTCCAACCTGTCACCGCTCCGTGCCCATCGCAGATGCTCTGAAGCGATTAAACTCACCTCGCTACCCATCGAAATCCGATAACGTCATGTTCGCTTGGCTTAAATGCAAAATGCAAAAATACAAAAAGAACTCAAAAAAAATGAGAAAAAAAAAAAAATCGCCCCTCAACCATCGCCGCCTGTCACTCGACGGCGCAGCACGCAACACGTACGTCAGAGTCGTTTAATGTCCAGCGCATATCTCATTTTGCAGAGGAAACCGCTTGAAACTTTGCAGACTTTGCAGCAATAAACCTCGAGAGCGAAAAAAAAACAAAAACCAAAAACAAGGACGACAAGAGCCGCCGAAAATTTTTGGGTGATATGTGAAAAGCGACTCCACGCCTCGCGCCGCGTCGTGATATATTCGACTAGACGAGCCTTCGACTCCTCGCCGTGAAATTTTTGTGGCCGACACACAAAAACCGGGCACCGGTCCCGCCGAAACTCCTCGCTGACATGCACCGCGGAGCACCACATATGCTTCGTCCTCGTGGCCATCACCGCCGCAGTCTCCCCGCCGCCGCCGTCGTCGTCCTCGTTGGATTGAAGCAACAACAGGAACTGCTGAGATGCCCTTTCTCTGATAAGCCGCAAGGAATTTTAACCTTTTTCTGGCAGCGCGGATCTCGCGTTGGGCCAGAAGGGATTTTCGTGTCTCTTTTATTTGGTCCTCTTTTTTTGGGGGGGGATTAGCCCGGCAATGGTGGGTGGGTCGGTGGCCACAGACGATATTTGCATGTTGAGTGGGTGGGCAGGATGGCAGGACTAAGTCAATCGCCTTCGTCTGCGGTTTTTCGGGAGTTTCTTTCGTCCTTCTTCCTCTTTTTGTTGATTAATTCGCGATGATAAAGCGGGACAGGAGCAGAGAGAATCCTGTGTTTGATTGCTGTAATAACAGCGGGCAGACACGACCTTAGACAAATAATCTGATTAACGGTTATTTGTGTTTTACTTGTTTTTTTGGATCCTTTTTTTTCCCGTTTTTGTTGGCAGTGCCGTCGCGTGGTGGATTAGCTCCGACGACGGTGGAGGCGACAGCAGTGGTGAGATAATCCTCGCGCTGATGTAACGCGAAGACGCAACCAGTCGGTGAATGGATTGACAGCGATGATGACCGATGGACGACGATTGAGTGGTTTGATTGATGATGACGGCCGGAATGACGCTGCTGCTATAAAAATTCCCATTGACACGTAAGCGGCTGAAGGCGACCTCTTGACCCGAGTTGGACGCGAAACAACTTTCTGGGCTCTGTTGGTCGTGCTGTAGCCGTCGCCTTCATCAGTCGAAAAAAAATTCAGTCATTCAACTAAAAATCGTGGCGTTCTTGAGGCTCGAAGGGTTGAAATTATGTCGCCTTGGTGTGAAAAAACAAAGTAAAGTCACGACTCAAAAAAAAAAGACGCATTTTCAAGACTGAACGCCTTCAAATTGAGTCTCTGGGGGTGGAGAATCTTCTTTTTTAGCAAAGCAAAGTCACGACCCAGAAAAAGACGCGTTTTCAAGACTGATCGACTTCAAATTGAGCCTTCTGGGGGTGGAGAATCTTCTTTTTTAGCAAAGCAAAGTCACGACCCAGAAAAAGACGCGTTTTCAAGACTGATCGACTTCAAATTGAGTCTTCTGGGGGTGGAGAATCTTCTTTTTTAGCAAAGCAAAGTCACGACCCAGAAAAAGACGCGTTTTCAAGACTGAACGCCTTCAAATTGAGTCTTCTGGGGGTGGAGAATCTTCTTGTTTAGCAAAGCAAAGTGACGACTCAAAAAAAAGACGCGTTTCCAAGACTGAACGACTTCAAATTGAGTCCTTTGAGTGGGAAAGACCTTCTTCTGAGCACTCACCTCAGACTTAAAGCCACTTCCGGACTTCATTCAGCTCAAAAAACGATGTTTGGTGTCCTCACAGCCTTTTTCACTCCTTTTTCAGGTCAAGGAAGATGTCATTTCAACAGCTCGGAGTAATTGGAAAGTCAGACAGTCGCTTCTGCCACCGTTCCAAGGCCCTTCTCTAATCGACGCCCCCACAGCCGCCTCAGCTCATAGCCGCATTCCTCGCCGCCACTTACCAACGCTTCGCGACTCATTGAAACAAAAAACAAAACTGTTTCAAATGAATCCGCGCCACCAGAACACTTTTGAGATAAATATCATCCAACGTCATCATCGAATACCATTCCCACGTTTAATTGGCCCGGCAAGCCATTGAAGCCTTTCACTTCTTTTAGATGAAAAAATAAAAAAAAAATTAAAGAAACAAAAAAAGCAAACAACACAACGCGCAGAAAACATTTTTGTGTCAATTACACATTTTTGCGAGATAAATAAGTTCCCGTTGCAAAGAGTGGCGTTGCATAACCTCACACATCCGGCCGCGGCGCGGCGGTTACAGAGCGGAGCACAATCGCGCGTCGCGTCAAGAGCTCTGCAAGCTCTGCAGCCGGAACTGTGTATCTATGGCCAATCCACCAAACACTTGGCATAGATACCGTCTGAGGCTCAGGCTGTCTGGCTGGCCGGCTAGCCGCGGCTACAATGGCCGCACGGCTCCACTGTTTGCAATCCAATGTCCGACAGCATTTGGATTCCTGGCGGTCACAGGTAATTGCAATCAATTTATCAATATCACAGGGATAACCTCTAGGAATCATAATTGCCGGCTCTCCTGTGCCATAATTGCGGCAGTGCCGTTCGTTCTTGCGCTGGCGTGTTGTGGCTTTTGACGTTTCACTGAGGCTTTCGGTTTTTTTCCCTGTTGTTTTTGAAGATATCGTCATAAGCAGGAGAAAAAAAAAAGAGATACGATTTGCTGTGAGCATGCGCAGGCCTAGGCCTAGAGCGGTGCCGAAGCCGACAATTCATCGGAGGAAACGACGACAACGACGTTTTGTGTTGTGTGTTCGACTCAAGTCGTAAAAAATGATTTGCAGGTGCAGGTTCGTTATGTGCACGCGCGCACAAGACCGGACGCATGCTACCGCCGCCGTCTTACGGCTGCCGGCTTACAGCTCACGGCTGGAGGATGCAGCTCTTGGCCAATAGCGGATTAATCTTTGTATGGGAAATTTAAGTAAAAATAATTGAGCAGAAGATGTGAATGAAGACATGAGGGCTTTGTTTACGGTGAACGTCCGAGACGGGCTTATCTCTGAGGAAGGCTTAGGCAGGAGCGCCACTGTGCCAATGCGGTTGCGTTGATGAGCGTTGCTTAACACAGAGTCGTAAATAAATTGTGAACGGCGAAGCAATGATGCCATGACATGTTGCGGGGATTTGACTAGCCTCTGAATTAACATGTGGCCACGAGGTTTCCGCAGTTTTGAGCGGACGTATGATGCAACGTGATGCGAAAATAGGCCCCTTTCGGTTCGTGAAAGTGGTTTATGACAATAGACAGGGCAAGTAAATTAACTGAGTAACCCTTTATCAATCAGGAGTTTGAATGAGGTAATTTTGCATTTCATGCGAGATATGGCCAAATCTTTTCTTTAGGAATCGTTCGTTCCGTCAAACTCACTGAAAGAAAGTTTCTAAGCCATTTTTATGGACAAGGAAAAGTCTTGCGGTCGCCCAAATTTTGTCACAGAGTTTCGAGGACATTAACTAACTAAGGAGTTCCTTATTCGCATTTTGCCGAACACTTTGAAAACGATTCTCATAAATGGCTTTCACAATCACTTTGTTAAGACTTTTTCAGACGCTTAAAACTCGATTAAGATCTTGAATTGGAGTCTTAAAGTTGAACTCGATTTTTTTGGATAATTTTCTTTGCTCTTTGAAGAGTAAATTTATGTTCTAACGACTCAAACAACATATTCGTTGCAGACCTTAGTGTGTTCGAAGTCTTTTGAGGTTTACAAATTTCTTAAACCACTCATTCAGCGAGTTCATCCTAATCCTATTAATTTCTATTAAATTCCGATTATCAAGTTCATTTGAAATTCATATTTTTTCGATCGTTCTAAGTACTTGTTGTCATTTAGGGACTTATTCCGCTATTGTTTTCTGATTCTATTGAACCTTAAACTGATATCCAGCGGCTTCTTTAACTTGTACACCTAATACCTCATTTATTCTTCAAAACATGTTTTTTGTTCAATGACTCCATCATTATGATTAATGTAAACATTTAGGTTTTTGAAATCCTCGAAGGTGTTAATTGTTATTAAGCATTAAGTGACAGAAGTACTCCAGGAGGGTTGTCATTCGTTCGCTTGAGGTGGGGCCGTGTTTGGTGTTTATTTTTCCCCGAGCTGGATTCGAAACCGGGTACTCTCGCTTAACAGTCCGGCGCACTAACTGATTTAGCCATGGCGCCCACCTAAGCTAAGCTAAGCTATGATGCTGATCTTACTCAGCGAATTACTTGGAAACCCACTTTCTAAAAGTTATTCATTCAGACGTTAAAACAATTTATTTTTAATGACATTTTGAGTTCCTGCTTTTTGCATAGACACGCATTTGAGCCGCTCAGGGCTCCACTTTTCGAAAAATCTTAGAATTAAATGTCAAAACACTTGGTATAGTCATAACCCCACATTTAAAATAAATTTCCTAAGTAATAAAGATTAGCACCATTAGACAGCAATTATTTAAGAAAAAAAAACTAGTGTATTTTTAGGGCGAATGTAAATTATACATTATTTATTTATTTAACAAAATAATTTACAAAGTAAATTTACAAATTGATTATTATAAATAGCAGCGTGGTATGAATGTAAATTATTTATTTATTTATTTATTAATTTTTATTAAAATATTTTATTAATAACAAAAAACCAAGAGCACTAGCAGCATGGCTCTTGAATGTAAATTATTTGATCGCTTTTTTGTTTGATGGAGTTAATCGATTTGTGCTCTGAGCGGCTTGAGGATTCTTGTTTTTTCCTCGCTTCCATTTTACATTTAAGGGAATATTTCCCAATTTCTGTGATAGCTTAATTTTACTCAAAGCTTGTGTTTGTTTATTGGCATCAGATCTCAAGGAGATTGAATTCCATTCTAATGCTTCTTATTTTTTTTTCAGCAGCTCATTTAGCGGTCTCAAACATTTCTAAGTACTCGAATTCTTTTAAACAATTTATATACTAAGTATACGCCCCTTTTAGCCCTCTTTTACTGTTTAGAATCCTTTCCTTTAAGTTCTTCATTTTGCTTCATTATGCAGAAAAAACTTAAAGCGTTATTTCCTTCAAAAATTTCGGAAAATTTTGTCTTGTACGAATCGCGACTATATAAACCGATTTTGATTCTGACATAAATGTCAAAAAATAAAAAAAATTTAAACAAATGAAAATAAACTTTTGCCAAAAGAGTTAACCTTCGACCAAAGTTAAAATAAAACATTCGATTCATAACGTTGAGTTGAATACAGTGTTTTCTTTAACTAGTAAAGTTACAGTTTTTTTACAGTGATTTTTTCACAGTTGATTAATTGATCTAAAAAGAGCAATTTTCCGAGTTCACACTCCGAACATGTCTTGTTCTGTGTTGTTAATCTATGGTTTATTTAAAAAATTAGATTTTCTCATAGGCCCCAATTTTCCAACAGCAAATCCATATTTCGATTTAAAAAAGAGACAAAAATAAGTAACAAGCCCGTGCCCCCTTTTTTTGGTGAAATATGCGGCCGAAAATGAATGAACATATTAGGTTGTCAAATATCTCCCTTCCGCCTTTTTGTCTTTTGAATTTTCCGGCTATGTACAAAGCGCTACAGAGCTCGTATCCAAACTAATCATGCATAGCGTCGTTTTGTAGGTTATGTCAAGACCTTTTAAATGATGTATTGCCAGATGCGAGCTCTGTAGCGCTTTGTACATAGCCGGAAAATTCAAAAGACAAAAAGGCGGAAGGGAGATATTTGACAACCTATATGAAAGAAAAAACAAAGAAGTCCTTCAATTCTTAATCAGGTTGTCCCCTTTCGCGTTCAATGGGTATAGCTGGAAAACAATTCCACATTAACCAATCGCATTCCCGACTTTTTCTTGAGAATTTTTAATTGTTTCATTATCGTTTGTAAGCAAGCAAGTTGTTCCCTCATTTCTGTAAAAGCCTTAAAAAGAATACGGCTAAGGGCAATTCTAAGCCCAATAAAGTGCATGTAGAAAAATTCTTCAAATCTCGGTCTTCAAAAATCATTTCCGGCTGATTGTTAAAGTGCAAACTAAACCTCAAACAGACCCTCATTCAGTTCCTGGAACACCAGTTGAGGTTTAAAAATGATTTTCTTTTTGTCGTCTCGACTTATTACCAACAAAATATAAGAATTCCTGATCCAGTCATTCATTCATTCGCCCACATCATTTTCAAAGCGCCAGTTCCAATAGAACTTTTTTTTATGTCACTCCCTGTAGTGCTTTATAAAAATATTTTTAATTTAAGTGCACAAGAAATGAAATTATAAATTTACATATAATTAACACTTAACCTCTTAAATTTAAAGAGAAACTGCTTACAATGTAAGCAATTTTGCAAAGCACCAGAATAAAAGAATAAAATAAAACCATAAAAACATCGAGAATTATTTTGAAACAATTTGAAAATAAATAAACAAAATTTTAACACAACAAAGTTAATGGTTCTAAATCTCTTGAAACTAAGACTTCTTATAAGTGCCTTATGTGGCATTTCTCTCTTTTGAAAAATAAAATTAGTGACCAGTGGAGACTTCATTTTCTTCTGATTCTTAATTTTTCTGTTTACAAGCAAATCGAACAAATTTATGGGGCTTTCATCTACTTTAGCTCTGCTCAGTTGCTTTTCCGCAATTCGTTCACAAACCAGAGCCGTTGATTTACTTCTTTAATAAATAAATAGTCCGGGTAAAGGCCCATACAGGGCCAGAGCCTAGCTTCTTAGCTCGTTCACTGTGTTGTGCGCGATATATTTTGACATAAGTGGAGGGGACCTACTGTTTATTGCCGGTTCCGAACTGCGAATTGCGAAAGCTTTCCATGACAGAAGTACTCCAGGAGGATTGCAATCGTTCGCTGGAGGTGGGGTCGTGAAAAATGTTTAAGGTGTTTTCGGTACTCTCGCTTAACAGTCCGACGCACTAACGATTAAGCCACAGCGCCCACAGTTTACATCTTTATTCACCAAGTTTTTGTTTTGAGGTCCTCATTTTCTTTAATGTCCTCAGTTTTTTTCTTTCTTTTTAAAATGGCTACTGTGCGGGCTCCATTTTCTTCAAACTCTTTTGATGCATTTTTGCTCAGCAGCTCATTCAGCAAAATTACCAAGCAACATTATTTTCCTTAGAGCTGTGTGAGATCTTAATTTTTGTTCAGCGAATTCATGACAAGCCTCTGGAATTTTTTTTCTGTAAGACAGAGCACTGCAGAGGAAGTACAAAATGACTTCAAAAGCTAATCGACAGATCCCCAGGCTCACGTAATCATGAGCCTTAGTGTAAATTCCCCTAAGAGGACCCACCACAGACAGTCTGACTGTCACTCGACATCAACCGTTGAGACCACTCCAATGATTGGCGAATTTCTCAAGCAAACTCCTAAGCCAGATCTCTTCAACTCATATTTTCCACACTCGTCCTTTCAGCTGATTACCTAAAGTCCCACTTGCTAATTACATCCATTCAGAGGCCCCAACGGCCGCCGTCGGCTGTCACTTTCCGCGAAGCGTTCCACAACCCACACGTAGATCGATTTTCACAGAAACCCAATCGTACTTCTCAACCCGAAGCAGAGTATTTTGCCCAATTCCACCACGTTCCGTTTACCCTTCGACCGTCACCGACACCGACACCGACACCGTCACTGGCACCGTCACCGACACCGCCACTAATTCCATCTCTAATGGACATCAATTACATGCATTTCATAACGCGAAATGAGTCCGATATTCACGATTCGGCCATAAACGTGAGGCAAATTGCCCGCTGAAGGCCAGCGCCGCAATCGGCAGTCAGCAGTCGGCAGTCGCGGCAGTCGCGGCAGTTGGCTGCCGTTGCAAGATCGGTGGTAATCTGCATAATGGGCTTTATGCCAATCAACGGAGCGCGGTGCGGCTCTGTGTCCGTCCGCGAGCGAAACGGCAGCAACTGGTGTGTGTGTGGCATCTCTCATCGCGTCGTTACGGCTGCGGCCGCAGCCACGACGTTCGGCGATGAAAGCGCTCACTCCTCCGGGGTGTCAATGTGGGAGCACGGGCTGGAACATAAATGAGATGCATTGTCCGGCAGACTGTCCGGTGGGCGACAAATTCTCCGATAACACACTTAATTGAATCCACACACTGCATCATCATCGGCCTGGAGGAGGCCCAACACCGCAACGACGACGTCTCAGCGTGATGATCGCAAAGCCGGACGTGTCTATGCCATAGAGCACCTGGGCCTCGTCGGCGAGGGCTAATTCCCGCTTTTGTTAAGGTGGAGCTGCGCCGCACTTCAGCCATTTCGAGTAACAATAGATACGGTATCTAGATACGCGGATGACTGTGTGCATGGCATCGCCTGCGAGGGACTTATTCACGGATGGGAATTAGGAGAGGAGGCTTGGCGTGGCATGGCGTGGCGTGGCAAGTGGCTGCCTCGATGGCTGAGAAATTGGAAAATCTCCCGATGGTGGGTTGTGCGCAAAGTTACTGCTGCTGCTCCGACGGCAGCGGACCGGGCGAATTGACATGAGAAATTGCAACAATAAATCAGATAAATTGCGAAATTCCTCATGGAAAACAATTCGACGTCAATTGTTTTCTCGCGCGCCGCGTTGCAGAGCTGAGTTGGAGGAGAGATGGAAATGGAGATGGTGGAGAATTGGTGGAGTTGCAGTTCCAGTTGTAGTTGGGGCTTGGGAAGCGCGTTATTACTCAAAAGATATGCGCACTTGCAAGTGGAGTCGGCGGCGGTGCCATCTGTGTTGCGGAGTGTAACTTCTTAATTTGGCTTAAGGGACGGAGAGGGCGGTGAGTGGATTGGAATTTTGATGATGCAGGGAAGTGAACCGTGGAATTCGGGCCGGGTTGAAAGGCAGGAAATTAGTGCGGTGGGGATTGAGAGAGCGGCAGCCAAGTAAGTCCTAATCCATGACAAATCTGCTGACTGGAATGAGTGTCAGGCAGTTACCGTCGCGCAGTTGCTAAATGCACCGAAGTTGGACATTTTCTCTAAAAAAAATACTTTGAGTGTGTCTGAATAAGCATTTTTCAAATCAGTTTAAAGGATGCCGGCTCACTTCTAAATGTGGAATGTGGAACTCATTGTTAAGGTTCTTCGAATCACTGGCATTTGGCAAATGGCTTCAGGATTTTTAAACTAAATTTGGTAGCACGAAGTCTTGCGACATGAAAGACATGAAAGTCTTGTGCATTTTTGCAAGGCCTATTAGCCATTAACTTAAAATTGTGGACAGTGGAACCAATTTCTAACATCCAACGAATCGCTAATTTTTTGCTGAAGTCGAGCAGTTTTAGTGTTTCAGCTTCACTAGAGCTCTCCCTCAATTTACTATGACTTAAAGGCACTGGAAGTAGAATGTAGAACTTATTTATTCATTAGAACTCCTCCTCATTTTATTATTTGCCACAGACACTGGGACCTGGAATGTGGAACCTGTTTATTCATTGGAGCTCCTCCTCAATTTACTATGCCCCACCGGCACGGGAACGTAGAATGTGGAACCTTTTTATTCATTAGAACTCCTCCTCAATTTACTAAGGCCTACACCCACTGGAACGTGGCATGTGGAACCCGTTTCTGTCTCTATATGCCTTGTGTCTAGTTCTGAACTGTAATCTTAACCCGTTTGGAATAAAAGTATAAAAGTTGCTGCCTTTAAGACACCTTCATCTACTAGGTAAGGCCTTCGGCCACAAATGTAGAATGTGGAACGTATTTCTTGCGTAATCGTTGACTTCAAACACACTCAATTTCTCATGAGCGCTTCGACTTCGCCGACGTTCTACAAACAGAACTTTTCCTCCATTTCATAAGTCTTACTGAATCTTATACAAAACTGTGGAATGTGGAACCTGTTTGTCATAAGGCGCACACTTCTCTCAGTCTAAGTCCATTTGGGTGCGAACAAACATTCATGATTCAACCAATTTCGCAAAACAATTGCTTCTCGAAAGCTCTGCCTCGACTTTTGAAACCTCTTTGCAAACGTGGAATGTGGAACCTGTCTCGGTAGCTTCTTGATTTCATCGTTTCTGACTCGTAACTCATTCAACTTCGGACGATCGTCACACCCATTTGCAAATGCATTCTTTTTGTTCCATCATCCATCGTATCCGGCTCTCTATTTCGACTGTGGAACGTGGTTCTGAAGTTAACTCACATCCTGATCCTGGACTCAGCTACGCTTTAACGTTTATCCAAAACATCTTCCTATGCGGTTCCCTCTATCGTTTAAGACCCATTCATCCATTTCCTCTTTTCCTTCGTGTGTCAACGACTCTTGACAAAATGGCCACAACATGTGTCCCTTTGAAGAGCTGGATGGATTGCCATCATCAAAAAATGTCACTCTCGCCTCTCCCAAGCTGACCAACCGCGGCTCAACCGACACCTTCGACATCCCTTCGCCCATCCTCACATCCTTCACACCTCCTCGGGCGTATGTCCAACACACTCTCATCATTTCAGGATCATTAGCTAATAGACAGCAAACACTCGAGCGAGTCCGCACCGCACACACACACGTCACGTAACGGCTGCGAGCTGTGTAAACTTTGGCTCTGCAACTCTCCAGCCGCACACATGTCCCTAGCCCCTTCAAAATTATGTTTGCTCTTCGGAATACGTTGGCAAGGACACTTATCACCACATCACATCTCTCACGTTCAACTCCAAATATTTTACATCCCCCCCGCCCATTCCACCGGCGAAAATCCCTTTCGGGTTGTTGGCCACTTTTACATGAATTCGCCACTTGAGTTTTTCGTGCATTCGCCGAGATTCTCGTCTCTTCTCGAGGCGAGGCGAGGCTCGTCGCGTCCTGTTTTTCGTCCTTTTTAAACGTAAGTGGCTCGACAAAAAAAAATTTTTTTTTTCTTCAACTCAAGCACCTTACGAAGGAAATTTCTGTTTCGTCCTGCTGCCAGGACTCAAATCAGGGGGATGATGGAAGAGAAGCGTAATTCTCGAGAGCCATTGTTGTTATGCTGCGAGGGGATGGGCCAGGGATGATGATAGTCCTATCATGGCAGAGGGATAAACTGCAAGGACTCTCGTTGACATCTCTCATCTTTTGGGCTTGATGGCGTGTCGTGTTACATAAAAAATCACACACACAAAAATGAAGATGGCCCCCACACAAACCCACCATCCCCCCCCCCCCGTCAAGTGTATGCAAACTCATGTAATGGATGCCATGCACTCGTCAACATTGTGTGCGCGCCAAGTGGGCTCTTGACGAATACATGCTGCTGCTGGAGAGAATGGCTAAAGGATAAGAGGATGTACGTGCTCAATGGGATGGATAATGTTTAGGCTTCCATCTCCCCCCCGCGATGCATTGTGTGATTATTATTCACCTTGGTGTGCCGACCGACGTCGACGGTGTGGGGGTGGTTTTTGTTCGGAGCTACTTACGAGATACACGTCCTGGCTCACACTCACTCCTCACTTGGTCGCCTTTCTTTTCCCGGCATTTTCCTTGTGTCGTCGCTGAGCGCTGATGGCGGATTGATTTGCAGCCAGCGCGGTTTTCTATGGCGGAACCGATGTGGAACGCCTTTAATCTTTTCCAGCTTTTATGTGCGGTTTTCTATTCATTGTGAACCCTTTGAAGTGAGAGGGAGAGGCTAATTTTAGGTCGATGCGCCGCAACAAGTCATTAAGTGCGGGACGTGAAAGTGACGGGTGAGCGTTTACTTCAGTTGTGTTTTTGGGGCGGGCCGCAGTTCGTCAGTGGGACAAAAAGTTTGAGTGAATGACGCTGGCTAATTCCGTGAAAGCTAGGGCGACTTTTGTGGCTGCGTCTTCGAATTCGTACGCTAAATCTTCTCCACTCAGCGTACGTATTCAGACACAACGCGCGGATTAGTGGTGGTCCTTTTCGTGGAACTCCGTTCTAGTCTTTGAAGGGGCGTCAGGATTACAACAACCCGTTGAGAGCCAGAGCCTAGCTTCTTTCGCGCCTACACTGTGTTGTGCTCGATACAACAAGCGGAGACGTTGCCGTCCCCACCTCAAGCAAATTCCCCATTGACTGGACTCTTCGGCAAATCTCTTTCCAAACTCGAACGCCACTTGAGACGAGTCCTCGTCCGTCCGTCATTCTGGCCTGCTCCATTAATTAATTCTGTCCACGCCGAAGGGCTCCGCCTCCTGCCAGGTGACTCTCGCTCTTTTCGACCGCATTCCACGGCGCCGACCGCTTGAAGACCTCATAAATCTGCGAACTGTCTCTGGCCGGCATACGTCATAATTATCGCCAGCGGCGAGCGCGTGCAATTTGTAAGCCGCCATTTGTTTGATGTCTAACAAGCGATTTTGATTTATCATCTCACTGTCCAGTCGCTGCATCTCGTCAGCTGTGCGCGCCTCCACACGCGCACGCACGCAGATTGCGAGCACCGCTCGAGCGCAGCGGTCCGCAAAACGCTAATGAATTTTCCATAACGCGGAATGTCATCCGGCCAACATGCCCGCAGCGAGAAATTTATATCAAAGCCCGGACCATTTGTATCTATTTGTCAAGATGCCTTCCATTGATTTAATTAACGTTAAAAGGAAACGACGATTATGGCCCGGACGGTGGACGGTGGATGGTGGATGGTGAATTCGAGGAGTGCCCGCGACCATTTGCGGCAACCGCAGTGCGCTGCAACTTCTGTTTACGTCCGCGTCTTTGCGCTAATCCCGGCGCGGGGATTCCGAGAACCCGCTGGATGCGCACCATAATCGTCACTAAACCGTCCCGCACGACGCGTCGCGTCCGTGCGCGCACTTATGGCAGTATCAGTGTCGGGAGAGGAGGAATTTCTTCCCAGAAACGAGTGAGATACACGGCCGGGATATTAAGCGCTGATGTGTCCCAATTTGGCATCACTCACGAAGGTAATGAGTGGCGAGCTGTGATCCATCTGCTGCGGCTGACAGTTCGCTATGACAGGCCGTTGGCAGGTGTGCCCAAATCCGGCGACATTAGTTAGCACGGCTGCTTGTGGGTTCGAAGCTCTGGATTAACGGCCGTCCATCGGTGGTGAGCGCCAATCGCATGATTTACACCGTGCCGCATCGCGCATTTCCATAGAAACGACGCACGCAAAAGGCCTGGCCAACGGAAGACCGGTAGCCCAAATGCGACTGCGAGCGCGAGCCCGCGATTACGGCTAAGTGGGCACGTAAAAGGCTCTCTGCGTTTGCGTCCGCAGCGACGGCGACGGCCAACGGATGCGATTTATGGCATCTCGCGACTGCACTACGCGATCGGATGCCGCGATAACGGCAGCGGACTCTCGAACACAATCGATGCTCGGTCCGCATCCGTACAACGGCTTGTGGCTCACCGCTCACGGCCTACGGCTTGCCGTTCGTTCTACGAATTTAAATCTTTATTTAGAGATTAGTGGCGCGGTCGCAATTTGCACATCACTAATGGGACAATGTACGGTGCGCACAAACACGCATCGCATAACGACGCGTCGCGCACGGCAGTGACGGGCAGCGTGACCATGCGGAGCTTCTGGGGTCCTCTTTTTTGTTGCGTTATCGAGCGTTGATTGATTGATCGATAGTCAGTCGATAGTCACACCGCAGGAGAGGGGAAGAGGTCAGGTTGCACTCTGCGCGCATGGTTGTCATTAACTTGTTGCGATAAGGTGCTAAGATTTGCATTCGCGATTAGCATGAAGTGTAAATGGCGCGAGAGGTACCGGTTGGGAATTAATTAAGCAGATGAAGTGGCTACGAGCTGCTGGCTAGTGACAGTTGTTGCGACTTCGAGTACCGTTGTTGTGCTGTGCATTAGGAGGTGTTATTTTTAGATCCAAGACGGTGTTGTGAAGTTGACAGCTGTCTATGATGTGGCTTCTTCTTCTTGGTTAATGCGTTCGCGTGAAGTTTTAAGTAATTCGCGTGAGATGGACCGATGGACGATGAAGATTCGTTTTTGTAGTTTTGTGACGTGGGAAGTGACTGGGGGCGGATCTGTCGGCGTGAAAAAAGGAGTCGAGGCCTTTTAAGAGATCCGTCGATGAGAGCGATGGTCTATTTGACAGCTGAGACTGACAGCACGTCAGGTGGGAGTTCTTTTTGAAAGTCGATTTGCCGATGGTCACATCTTACTGGCAGCACTTTGGCAATTGGCCATTGGCAAACGTGTGCTACCATGACATGGATCGGTAAGTGAAGGAAAGAAAGTTCAAAAAATGTATTGAAGAAAAGGTTCAATTTGGTCTTCAAAGCAGGATCTACTGAAACTCTTGAATTTATTGGCACTACAGCTTATTTTTTGGGGATCGTACAACTTTAATAGAAAAATCAGTCAAAATCGGGTGAAACAAATTTTTTTTCAGTTTAAGGATGAGGAGGTAAAATAAAGTAAACATTTTGCTTGACAGCCTAACAAAGCACCGAGCACCTGCCATCAATGAAAGTTGTCTTGGCAGCATTTGGCTAGAAAACATTTTTAAAAAAAGTGACATGAAAACAATAAGACAGCAAATATTTGGTCTTCAAAAATGCAATTAAAGCTGAATGTATGAATTTTTGAAAACAAAAAACTCCAAACTTCATTAATCAACTGAGAATTTGAGTCAAAATTGGGCTTAGAGACACTTTGGCTCGAATTTTTTGTCTCGAAATTAATTCGGATACACATTTTTGAGCATTTAAAAGACATGTTGTAAAGACCTGGACTTAATAGCTAAGACTTAAAGCCAAAGGTGATGAAAAATCCGACAAGAATTTGTTGGCAGCACTATTAGACTGGTTTTTTGGCATTAATTCTTCAAACTAAACTAAAATCAATCAAAACTCTCAACTATTTCAAAGAAATTTAATTGAAAACAGGAAAATTTTGACTAAACATCAAAAAATATCAAAAATAAAGCTTCGAATGAGTTTTTTGGCAGCAATGTCAGGCTTGTTTTTCGCAGCAGTTTTTTTCTTGGCACTGCTTCTTCAAAATAAACTAAGACCAATTAAAACTCTCAACTATTACAAAAAATTAATTTAAAAACAGGCCTAAGAGGGACAAGAGGGTGGCTACTGTGCCTCCCTTTGAAGTTCAGCGATATCAAAGCGTAGTCAGACCACGTACAGTATAAAAAAAATACAAAAAAGGAAGATGAAAAAGTTGAAAAAAGTATAAAGTAACCACAAAAAAATATCAAAAAGAAAGCTTCGCAAGAGGTAAACAGGGCTAGTGCTCTCCTATCTTCTTTTGGGACTCTTGAAGCTTCTGTGAAGACTTTTGTTAATATGTTGAGGTTTCTTACGAACAGAGTACAATTGTCAAAAATTACAGACACGAAATCGAAAAGCTTGAGCGGGTAGTTTTAGAGGCTTGGTAAAATTATTGCTCCTTTTAAGACGACCTTCAGAGCCTCTCTAGAAAAAACAAAGAACCTTTCTAGAAAAAACAAAGAGCCTTTCTAGAAAAAACAGAGAGCCTTTCTAGAAAAAACAAAGAGCCTTTCTAGAAAAAACAAAGAACCTCTCTAGAAAAAACAAAGAGCCTCTCTAGAAAAAACAAAGAGCCTTTCTAGAAAAAACAAAGCGCCCTTCTAGAAAAAACAAAGAGCCTTTCTAGAAAAAACAAAGAGCCTTTCTAGAAAAAAAGCTCATTAGAACAAAACTGAGCTCCAGTATTAGCGTCATACAAACCACAACAGCTTAGCGACGACCATAAACTTATAAGCACCCCATTAGCCACTTCCGACCGCGAAAATCACACGATGTTTGCAAACTTCCGCTCACTTAACGATCCTAATCATCCGCTTCACCTGTCCACTGGCTTTCGACGCCTCTCGCGATGTCACTCCGTCGCACACCGGCTCAGCGATTGGCCATGCACCAAAATCATCGTAAAAGTGTTAACTGCTTTATTTGTCACCCCCTCCGATAAATTCTCAAAAAAAAAAAAATCACATGCTTGACGACGCCTACAGGTCTTTGGCCCAATTAGACGTTCAATTAGGAAAAAGGCGCCACTAAATTTGAGCTGATTATCGCCGCACGGCTAATCAGGCCCTCCTTTCACATTCCAGTGCGCTCGCGTCTTCCTGGTCCCGTTCACTTCAGGGAGTGGATTTTCATTTTCATGGCGCCACAATCTTTCCTGCCTGCGTCCATCGGTCGTCGGCGTTTATACGCGACGGAGCACTTCGCGGAAGACCGAAGCGAAGCTTACGGCAGCTGTCCAGGGAATTGCAAAGAAATTCGACGCTTGCTGAGATCCCCGGGTGATCTCATTTGTGATCAAAGCTGCTCATCTGAACCCGGGCACGTGCCGTGCCGCGGAGCCTTCCATTTGACAACTCCACAGAGATGGATGACGCTGACGATTCCAATCAACGCTGCTGATTCATGCGGCTCCAGCTGACGACCGACGACGACGCGACGGTGCGGTGGTCGCGGCACGAATTCGAATTTTGAAAGCGCGCTCTAACTGAATTCCCATTGTTGTGCATTCGACGAACGCGAGCAACGAGCAACGAGAGAGCGCGGGGCACCTCTTTCCGCAGAGGCTCTTTGTGCAGCCACCAAATGGGCTTCGTTCGCTTTGTTCAAAGGTATCTCGCGCGCACAGCGCAACGTTGCTTTTGTTTTGTTTGTTTAATGAATTTTATGTGTTTCTGTTGTTTAGTTGTTTATTGTCTTGTGCTGCAATGTTTTGTCGGCGGATTAACCCGTGTGGCTCTTTGGAGTGGAGCGGTGGCTGCAGGCGACGGGGCTGTCAGGAGTGAAACCTTTCAGTCAATCAGCGGGTGGTGGTGACGGTGAGTCACGCCGTGGATGATGATTCGACGACGAAAAATGCGGCCTGTGTTGTTGTCGCGAACAATGAAAGAGGTGCTGCCAAGTTGCACTGCTGTTAATTGCTTTTTTTTTCTCTCTCTCTTCTGTTTTGTTGCGAGAGATGTCGAGTTTATCGAAACACCTGCGTTTGGGATACAAAAATAAATCCCTTCCCCCACCACCGGCTTGCGATTGAGCAATTTAAGAATGTAATTGCAAAGAAGAATGTGAAAGCAAACAGAGTAATCGCCCGCGAAAGTATTCAGCTCGTCCCACTCGCGTGCAACGTGCACCACACACCCGGCTTAAGCAGTCCTCACGAGTCCTCCGTGTGTTGCACACATCCTATTTGCGAAATTATACCTGCCACATGAACGACTGTAACTTCCGCCACCACCGCAATTGCAATTTTCAATAATTTCACTCGCTCTGGGGGTTGCCATCCCCCCGTCCGGGAGAAAGTCACGATATGCTCGCGCGAGTAAGTCCATCATCGATAACTTATGACAACATAATGCACGCAATGACGGCGACGTAAACAAGCAGGGTTGAGCTTTTGTTCCCAATCGGGCTTCGCTGAAGAATCAACCCCCGGGGGCGAGCGCTTTAAAAACGTCTCAGACGTATGTGGCTGGGGTGAATACAATCGGAATTATTTTTGCTGCTCATTGTTGGGTCGTATTAGGGGATGTATGCAAATAAGGATATTTCGCCATTAGTCGGATTGACAAAGATCAAATAGTGAGGAGGAAGGACCTGCCTGAGTCGTCGTCGAAAGATTTCCCATTACGGTAATGGAGCACGCTCGTGAGCATTTAGCACATCATTAAAATTGTGTTAGTGGATTGTATGTTTTTCATTTTTTTTGTGGGATTGTTTGGGACCACAACAAGCGGTTGTTCATGTGTGGAGGTGGGGGGTGGTATTGAAATTGAAATTGAGAGACGCGATTAGTGAAATTGGTTGAACTTCCTTGTGCGATCTGTTTGGCAAGGGATTGAAGCGTTGACGGGGTAATTTAGAGTAACCGTAGACACGAAGGATGGTGTGGTAGGGCTACGATGGAGGAGGAGAGAGAGCCAGGAAGGACAATGCCAGCCTTCGGATGATTTGAAATAATTCTGAGAAATGAGAGTTTCATCACGGGCATTTTTAAGTCTTTTTTTGACCAAAACTGTATCATGCAGCATTCAATTCTTCAAATTATTGATCAGCCGGGTACTTAAATCCGAAAAATTTGAGTCTACGATTTGTGGATCACAAATTCAGTTTTCAAACTGACAAAAACAATATTTCAAAACACAAAAAATAGGAAAATGAAGTTGGAACAATTTGAATTTGCTGATGTCTATACACATCCATGCATTTTACTCTCACAGAAGTTCGACTGACGAAAAAACGTAAAACAGAGGCACAGCAAAAAAATTCAAAAAGATGTTTCACTAAAGCATTTTTGGGTCCTTTAGCCACGGTTGCAACCTATTTTCAGGTCACCTGAAGCCATTCCTTACTCACTTTCACAATTCCAACCGGAATCTCATGCAAAGAGCCTTTTGAGCCTGTTCCCGGACCTCGGAACATCCTTTCTTCATTTCCATCGATGACACAATTTCCTCACTCTCAGGTGACTCCAAGGTCAGTCATTTCCATCGAAGATTGTGACAAAATTTTCCTCATTCTTCGACTCCAAGATGCGGTTGACCTAACGAACCCGCCGACTCAACCCTTTCTTTGACACAAAACAACATTGTAGGCGTAATAAATCTTCCAACTAGACTCCAATCCTAACCCCGACTACAACAGTCCTCTCCCCGTACAAAAAAAAAGAGGGAAATCATAAATTCATCTGTCAACTTTGACAGCTAAGTGGACAAATCCACGTTGCACTGTTAGGCAAATGTTTGCACACAAATGTTGCGGCGAAAGCCCTCTCTTACCGACCATTTTGTTGTTGTTGTCACACACAAACGGCGACGTTATGTGTGATAAACAAATAAATTGTTCTGTCTGATCTCAGGCAATGGAATGGCAGTGACCGTGGCAGTGCCACTGGCCAGTTGCGGTGAAGTCGAAGGCAGTAGCCATCCATCGGCCTTCGTGTTACGCGCGATTCCTGGAAGAATGATCGTTAGAAAAATACCAACACACACACACACACATGTTGGACATGTGGCCAGATGGAGATTGAAGATAAGCGACGGTGGTGGTGGTGGCGTGGTAGCGTGGTGGCCCCAAGGGGCGCTGCTAGATCCCGACAACGGAACACCCAGCGCACGTTGTGCGAATTTTTATTTGTCACGGTGCTTAAGTCGTGGAATTTATCGGTGATCCTTAGATTTTCCTGATAGACGTCCATTTGGTTGGAGTGGGAGGGGGGAGGGCGGACGGGTGTAACGAGGATGAGGCTCTTGGGCAGGTGGCGTGAAAAATTTCGTCATGAATCGTTGGGGCAATTAACTCAAATAGGCGATCGGCGTGGTCTTGATGTAAACGAGGAAGTGTGGAGGAACTTTGAGCGGAATTTATCTCACTCTGATTGAGCGACGGGCGATTAATTCGAGCAGACTTGAGCGGGAGAGATGGTGAAGGACAAAGAAATATGTACGAGGCCTCCAAGTTTTCAGAAGCGGGACAATGAATTCCATCCAAAATGTGAGAGGATTTTGATTAAAAATGGAAAGATGGATCTAGCAACATGTTGCGGAAGATACAAATATGCCTCTCAACTAATTGTGGCTTGGCGGTACTTTATAGAAAGATTGATGTTTTAAAGTGGTTCAGTCAATTCTTCACAAACCACTAAAATTTTGCCGAAAAATAAGTCAGTGCTCAAAGCAACATGTTGCAGTAGCTATGAAATGGTCTGAGATGGGTCAGTAATTAGGCGGATACGTTGCAATGCAATTTTATTTCGTCTCATTCGTCTTAAAAACACAATAAAAATTATTTAAAGTCTATCTCAGGAAAAGACGCATGCTTCAAGCAACATGTTGCAGGAACTATAAACAGTCTCAAAAGCTTCTATATCTAGAGATATGCTCTTCAAAATACATTTGTTACGTTGTTATTACTCTTGACGTTTGGGATAGAAAAAGAGGCAAATGGGATCACAGGACTTAAGCCGAAGCTTAGCAACATGTTTCAGGTGGAGAAAAGGGCTTGAACAAAGCTTTTCGAAACGATTTTTATGATTTTTCTTTCTCTATCACATAAAAAATGACGTTGAAATCTTATTCGAAGGCGAATCACAACAACAAAAACAACAACACAAAGGAACATGTTGCAGAATTCAGGCTTATCGATGCTTTGTAAAAAAAAATGTGTCTAAAATTAGATCAGTGAAGTCTTCAAAAAACAATAGAATTTCGTCAAAAAAAAAGCCGATGCTCAAAGCAACATGTTGCAGGATCAATGAAAAGGTGTAAGACCTAAGACTATAAGCAGACAGACAGGGCTTAGAAGTATTTTTTCATCAGAATCGTCTATCACAAAAAAAAATCGTACAATTACTATCGAAAGAAAAGGCCCAGGTCTTTAAGCAACATGTTGCAGGGCCTGCAAACAGTCTCAAAAGGGTGTTTGATGTCTTAAATGATTCGTGTCTTAAATAAGATCAGTGAATTCTTCAAAAAACAATAGAATTTGGTGAGAAAAAAAGCCGATACTCAAAGCAACATGTTGCAGGATCTATGAAAAGGTAAGACCTAAGACTGTAAGCAGACAGATACGGCTTAGAAGAATCTTTTTTTTTTGTCAGAAACGTCTATCACAAAAAAAATCGCACAATAACTATCAGAGGAAAAGGCCCAGGGCATTAAGCAACATGTTGCAGGGCCTGCAAACAGTCTCAGAAAAGTCTGCAGCTATTGAGATGCCTTTATATAAGGATGTGCCAAGAGGATCGAAGGCAATTAGATAAATAGAATCTCATTCCATTTTACATCGTTTTAGCAGCAATCATTTAGTGAATTTGGTAAACAAGCTTCCCAAAACTGAATCATACCCAAACCTGTAAGTCCTTTTTGATTTCCCCTGTTCTAGTCTTTCAGGTGTTCGAAAAAAAGACTAGAAAATCTTTGACTTGACTTCAAATTCTGCAAAAAAGTGAAAGCCTGACGATTGTTTCAAATTCAGCGGTGGATTCAGCCGATGGCAGGCTGAATTACATGACATTTTGACAGTTGGCTGACAGCTCTGATTACTGCCATTTTCAAATCGTCGTCGCTTCACAATCCCCCGAAAGTTTGGTGTCCAAAAAAAACAGTCGAACATCCCCAGATTTATTTCCTCTCTTTACAGGTGATCATTTCCGCTCCCAAATTCCCGCTCGCTCCCAAAAAAGTCTCTCAAACTTCCTCACAAAATAAAAAGCCTCACGACTCCATCGAAGCTACGCATAAAAACTCGCATGCGGATGCGTGTAAATTCGCATCGCATACCGCCAGCCGCATTTTAATTACCCGACAAATTGCTTTTATTAATTTACAACGTGTTCCACCAGATGTCACGATCGTGCCGCTGCTGCTAAAGTTCCTCCAGCGACGACGACGACGATGGCTTCGACGATGTACGTGCGCGTACCGTCAGGGAAATGCCACTCAAGAGACCGCCGACAGCCCCCCAGCGCCTGGCCGTCAACGACAGCGCGACCCGTCGCAGGCAAATATGTCAACTTGGCACGAGTGCGGCAAGTATACCGTTGCGCATACGCACACAGCCCCAAAATTGGTCAACCGACCGACGAGAGGACAAAGTAATTTTTTTTCATGGAACCGCACGGGATCGAAGAAAGACCGACGGCGGAAGCCATCAGTGGAAGAAAAAGAACATTCTCCGTCTTCATTCATCTCCGTTCGAGATTCTTCTCGGAATCAATTGTCCAGCAATTCCAGCGGATTCGACGCGGATGTGTGTGCGGCAACACGGCAGCCGCAATCGATCGATTCAACCGCCGCCTGGACCCGGAGGTAGGTCGAACAGCTTGAGGTTAGTAATTTTCTCACTTTGGATTCTTCACACCACTGGTGAGAAGGCGGCGGAGGGGGAGGTGGGACTGCACCTGTAGCACGCTTTCCAAAAGTAATCTCCATTGCCGCGGCGGCGGGGCGGTGGTCATCTTCCGCGGATCAGCGCAGGGACCAATTACACCATAAATCAACTCCATCTTTCTCTTTCTCTTTATCCCTCTGCCTTTTCTTTTTTTTATTTCGTTTGTCGAAGGGAAAGAGATGCCACTTTAACACGTCGTAAAGGCTTCGAGGCTCGCCGCCGATCGGTGGAAATTTATTTTTCCTTTTTATTTGTTCTGCGACGACGGAGAGGCCTGCTTTTTCCAATTAAATTCGATTCCAACGCTGGACCGACCGGGCGCAATAAACTTTCCCGCTGACGAAGTGGAACAGAGACGGAGGTTGGCGGGATGAAATTATTAGTTTGGCCAGTCGGCGGACGCGAAGTGTGAGCGCACTGTGCGCCTTTTGTGGGCATTGAGGTGTGAAAAATCGAATAAGCGCTGAGGTTGAGGTTAAGCCGGGCGGAGAAAGGTGCGAGTTTAGGGTCAATTGAGTGCACAGACACAACCGGCAGAGACGGTGGCTTGGGTGCTGAGTTCGGTTTATTGTTTTAGATTGGGTCGCCTCGGGGGCGTTGGCCGAAGCGGTGGCGTGAGAGTAGCTTTTTTGTCGATTATTTTTAGTCAGTGAGAGGTGAATGGCAGCGATTTGAATGAATTGTGTGATGAGAGAAATCGAATGGATCTTGAAATGAGTGAAATTACAGGAAAAAGTAGAGGGCAGCGTTCACACCCTTGTGGTATGCGTTTATGCCTTCTGCAGAGCGCCACTTTCATCTATCGAATTCGTAAAAATGTATCTAGACATTCTAAACGAGCTACAATGTACTTGAACATCAATGGACAGACGCACAACACAAGGGAAAACAAAATGTGTAGCTGCGGACGGAACTGGACGGAACCGCACTGGAATAGGTCACCACTGTGAGCAACACAAGGGGACCACAAGAACCTAAGTGAGGCAAAATTCTGCTGTCATCCCGCCTATCTACCTACCCAAGTTTCAAATCTTAGGGAAATATGAGTTCTCTATTCAATCCAAGCCCGAATCTTACCTAGAGACTTAAAAATCTGCTCAAGTCTCAAGGGCCTGCAGGGTCTCCTACGATTTTTTTTTGTTAAAACTTTCAGTCAAACATTTTTTCAACCGTTTGTCAAGGCTGTAGCAGTTGATTCCACTAAAGTTTCCACCGATTGAGACACAAAATCGACGCAAGTCTCGCATTTAAAGCTCCCACCGTCGTTTGCAGGGATAATGCTGAGGCCTAGCTTATTATAAACCTGAAAGTGGACGCTGTGATGATCAAGACTGACCTTGAAATCGCAGTAAACATGCAAAGTTATCAATCGTAGATGCTTGATGCTTTATATCCTTCTTCATATATTTCTTTCCTACTAAATGGCCCACCAAAATTAATAGTAAACCTCAAATTTTATCGAAAACCTAAGAGTCTTGCACAAAATCTTTTTTCGACCGCCAAAAAGTTCCCTAAAAAGAAAATTTCACTCGAAATTCATCTCAAAAGGCAACGCATCCCAAAAATCCTTCACCAAAAGTTCGAAAACAGACATCCGTTCAAATTTTTTAAAATTCTTAGGGTTAAAGTTTCTCAAATGGTCTGAATTGGCTAAAATCGTGCCTTTAAGTGACGTTTCATGAACAGCGAAGACCTAAAACCTGGATGAACCTTCAAAAATATTCCATAGAGCTTCAAAAAAAAACTTCTGTTTAACACCCCGCCACTTTTAGGTCAAATTGTGGACTTAAAAGACCTAAAACCCACATGGACCTTCAAAAATCCAAAAATCCATGGAATTTTAAAACAAACTTCTGCTTAACACCCAATCAATCAAATTGTGGACTTGCAAGCACTTAAAAACGTAGAAACCTCCCTAAATCTAACTCAAACTCCTTTTCCCTGCAACAAACCAACGATCTAAAGACCCCAAAGACCCCCAGAAACCCGCCACACAAATTTTCCGGAAAACAAACTGCACCGTCTTAAAACAACCGCTCACTGCTACCAAAAGCGCGCTCAAAGCCCGCCCTCAACAGTTTAAAAACACTTTAGCCGACCTCAAGCCCTCGTTCAAAAAATTAACGATTCATAACACGCCCTCAACGGTCGTGCCAATACACCCGAAAGTACACAACGCCGCCGCCGCCGAACACCGTCCACATCGCCGTCATTCGTTCGTCGTGTATATCTCTCCGCTGCAGGAAACTTCAATCTCAATTGAGCGGCTAATGGACGGAGAAACTTCAAACCTCGTCCCCCGTTTGATTAAATCATTTTTTTTCTGTTCTCCTTTGTTTTTTGTTTCGTTGGTACACGTAGTCCTATTCAATTATTAATCCCACCTTACATCGGAATCATGCCGACGTCATAAAGACCCCGAGACTCGAGACGGTCGAGTCACGATTTTCCAAGCGAATCTGGAAAATTCACAGACACATCAAAAATCACCCAAAAAAAAAAAAAAAAAAACGACGCTTTTCAATTTGACATCATCCGCGGATTTGTCGCGGGAAGGCGAACGACGGCCATCATTGACTGCTGCTCTGACGTAAAGACCGTCGTCGTGGTTGTCATTTGAATTTCATGCGGGCAGACAAAACTGCAGTTGAGGTGGAAGCGCGATTGTTCTTCGGCCCACGAAATGCACCGACTTTCGACTGACAACTGAATTCCTTTGCACACGCACTCTCGTTGCAACGTCGCGGTAGCCCCTCTCAGTCCCGGCCTGGTCACGAGAAGGAGGGACGCTTTTGATTGACGCTCATAGCTAACTAATTAGCATACAATGACATTTCGCCAATTGACTCGATGCGGTGTATTGATGGACACAGCCACTTAGCCTCTTGCACTCTCCAACTGTGTGTCTGTGTTCGTTTGGGCAGATCGTGTTCCTCGTGAGTTGCATATCCAATTGAATCGTAATCGGTTTTTGTTTTTCTATTTTGTCCTCCCATCTTCGTTGTTGTTTTTTCTGTTGACTGATCCTCGTTGATCCTGTCAAAATGTAATCAGCAACAGCTTCCCACGTGATGTTTAGCCGGTGATGATCGGGCGCGGATGAGATCATTCAGAGACAACGACTTCGCACACACGTTGGAGCGTTGCCAGCACTGACGCCGCCGGACAGAGACTCGTATTTCAAAAAAAGATGCCAGAAAATTGCCCAAACTTTTTGAATTATCGTCGCTGAGGAGATTTATTGGGATGACACAGATTTTTTTTGAGGACCGAGCGGTGGTGTGCGGATGGAGGAAGACAAATGACTGTCAGCGGACCGTGAGCGGTGCGAATTGGGGGACTGAGTGGAGTTGATCGATGGTCGGGGAAACATGATCCAGTGGAAGCGGCTTCTGTGGGGCTATTTGATCCACTGATAGGGGGCAGGTTTGATCGAGTTTTTTTTCTGGGTGTTGAAAGTGAGAGAAATCGGAGTACATCAATTTTAAAACCGACCTTGAGCAGTTTGTTGTGTTTATTTGAAGAGACAAGGTGATGGATGGGTTTGTGTCTTCGCTAGGACGCGTGCGAGATCGGAGCTTGGAACTTCATCATCATCGGGCAACGGTTGGTGTCCGGTCCGGGCCTCCTGCAGCAAGTATTCCCCCCTATCCTCAACGCTGGCCAACGACATTCAGTTGAGCACCCCAAGGCTCCGGGCTTCCTGGTCTTGCGTGAAGCTTTAGCTAGACATGAAGCAACTTTCTGCGCTTAGCTTGGAGTGGCGTGGACATCGCCTTCATTGATTATCGCAAAAATGAGGTCACTCAGCTCAAAAAAGCCGCGATTTCAAAATTGTGTAATGCAGAATGTTTTGAGTTACTTTGATTGGTTTGTGGCTGAGCTAAAAAGAAAAAATGACAGCCAGAACTCTATAAAAATTCAGTCAAACTTGAAAAAACCTTCTCTCGAACTTGAAACAGTCAGTAACAGTCGAACTTAGGCCATAAAATGTCCAGATTCATGCACATTTCTCCACGAAGTGGTTCGAGTCTTTGATAAATGGAATGCAAGAATTCCTAAATTGAAATTCACTTCTTTTGCCGCACAACCGGTACTTCGTTCTTAACCTAAGCTCAATCCACAATGTGTTTATACGCATTTGACCGCAAAATGGTTCGAGCCCTTACTCAATGAAATGCTTAGGATTTAAAATTCGATTTTACCTTATTTGCCATGCAACCGGTGTAATTTAGAGACTCAACTTCCTTCGTTGTTTACCCAAAATGAGCCCGCAAGCTGTTCGTAAGACAGAGTTTGAGCATTTGACCATAAAATGGTTCGGATCCTTACTAAATTGAATGTAAAAGTTCTTGAATTCAATTTTATTTCATTCGCCGCACAACCGGTGTCATTTTAAAACTCAATTTACTTCGTTGTTTACCCAATCTGAGGCCTCAGGGTGTTCAAAAAGCCGGAATCTTCTTAATTTGGTTCGTATCTCAACTATTTTACAGCCATCAATGACTAGACTTCGGCCATATTCATAACCAGTCGTCATTAGAAATCGAACGATGTCTACCCGGACCCCAACGACCACCGGCCCCCATCCAGACCACCACTGAGATCACCTCCACCTGTAAACCAGCTTCGATTACGACTTTTCCATCGCTGCACGGCAGCTGGCAGCTGGCAGCTCCTTACAGAGATGTTCCCATAAACGAGCCTCTCGTCACGCCCACCGTGCACTCGCTTACGAGCTTCGAACTTCCTCCCGTCCTCTGTAAAACGCGTCCAACCACCGCCGGAGTTCATTATACCGAAAATCAATTAGCCCCTCTTCCTGTCCGGCTCCGACTAATTGCAAGTTAGGACGGCTGAGCGAGAGAGAGGGACACCCCACGGCACCAATTTGCCGGTCGATCAAAATTTGATTTATTTGGATTTGCATTCCTAATTTCTTACCCAACGTAAAATTAGCCTCCATTCACCGGTCGCAGCCCACTGCGGCTGGATGATGTCCACCCCGGGATAAGGCAGGGAAATTAGCACATGGTAATGTGCCAGGCTATCGGCGACAGCAACGGCGAACCGGAATCTGTCAAGTGCGTCTGCATTTCCACACAGAACAAACAACGGGCGTGTAGACGTCGTGCGTGAGTTCGATTTGAAATTCATGATCCTGCAGATCGCCAGATTACCATTCAATGATCTTCCTTCAATCGGTCGGCAATGGAGCTTCCCAAACGCTGATCGTTTCCTGTCTGCGATCTTGCTGCCGATTTGCTGACGCTATCCGATCCGCCGACATCCATCGGAACCGAGTGACTTCTGTCACACAGAGAGATCGTTCGATGCTGCGATTTTGCACGGCACACCGTTCACCGATCGACCGATGTCCATCTCCGGTGTTGGCCTGATCGTGGCAGACAGTGAGCAGTTGGTCCTCGCTGTTGCGGAGACAACCAAAGCCACGGGAGATGCATCTAATGCCAGTCAACCGCTTGCCATGCATAATGGATTGGGTCTTGTCTGCTTCCTGGCACACACACACAGGGACACACGATCGAGGACGGATCTGTTTGTTTTACTGATTCGCTCCGGGCAGTTGGACTGAATCCGGAATGAGCTGCCGTCTGTCTGTGTTACCGACGCTATCGGTTATGGGAACATTACTGAAAGTTGAATAACGAATGAGGAGCCACGCTTACAAGGAGGAACGCGTCATTTGGGAATTTCCAAAATATTTTCCCATGGGAAATCGGGGATCGTCGAAGATAGTTATGGCGGGAGAGGTGGTCGATGAAGGCAACGGTCTTCAAAGAGTTGATAGAGACTCGAATCCTCTTCCGTTTGGTTGTACATGCCTAAGACTGTGGGTGGAGAAGATGAAAGCAGTTGTCGAAGATGAAAAAAGCAGCAAAAAAGTTGTAAATCTCGTCTTAACCACGAACTTGTCTAAAGGCCTTATGTGTCCACCTCAAAGCGGCATTTTTTTAGGCAAATTTGCTTTTTAGAAAGAATTAATCGACAGCGCCTATTCTTTCCTCCCATAATTGCTGCCATTAAGTTCTCATCACTGAAGCGAGGTTGCTAAACCTCAATTACTCCTCCCCACGCACGAAGGCTTCGCCAATCTCCACCCACAGCCACACCCATTTTCCTTTCAAAAGATGCGTATCTCGCGATGAAAGCCGCTTCAATCCATTTCCCATCCTTCGTCCTAAACAACGCGCTCAAATTACCCGCCTCACTCGCAACAGGCGCGAAGTGCGAGAGAGCTAGACTCTGGTTTTCAACGGGCTGTTACGCCACCCCAATGCAATACTTGCAACAGGATAACAAAACCCGGTCCACGCCTCATCGATACCCGTCGACCGCCCTTCGACGGCGACGCACGATGTCGCTCATTAAACGAGCAACAGTCACACACATTCGCAACAAAAGGTTTGTTTGCTCAACAAAGTTGCCAGTAGCGTCCCCCGCATCGGAATCCGGAAGCCGCAGGTCACCGCGACCTCTGGACGGTGTAATTGCTATCGCCGGATCGCATCGCCCCGGCCGCCGACGAGCGGGACCGAACTCAAGACTCTAATTAGTTGCACAACTCCACCGCTGCAGAGCGCTGCAACACACACGGCTTTCATCCACGACAGGGACCGTCGTCGACGACCGCAACGGGCCACTGAAATTCGTATAATTAGCAGGATTTATATTTTATGACTTTATCGTGCCGGTAGTGGTCGCTGGCGTCGTCGTCGTTGTCGTTGTCGTTGTCGTCGTCGGTCACTTGGCCGAGTCGAGATTAGAATCTAACTACGTGTCTCTCCCTCGCCGAGGCTTAGATAACGCGGCATGCACTCTGCAATGCGTGAATGGCGAGCTGCCCCTCTCTCCCTCGGTTAGAGCGCGGTATCAGATCCTCCCCAGAAGCCGAAGACCTCACGTTTTGTTGCGTTTATGGAAATTTAGTGGCGGCCAGTGGCAATAAAATGTGACGACTCCTTTAGGTGCCACTTATCTTTCATTACAAGAGCTTGTTGCTGCTACTGCCGAGAGATGGTGACGGGGTCAGGTGCTACACCTCACGGACGGGAAAAGTCGTCACCGGGGGTGATTATGGCAGCGGAAATGAAAATTTATTAAAAAATTTTCTATTCGAAAACCGTTTTTGTTCGACAGGGTGTCAGCGAACGACGCAATTCACCACACAGTCGGTCGGTCGTCGCCCCCTTTGTGCCTTGTCTAGGCCGACAAATGTCAAATGTCAAAATATATGGCGAAAATGTGTCAACTTTCTTATCTGATGCGGTCACGCTTCGGACTTGTTTGTTAGTTGGTCACGATAGGGCCGTGGTGTGCGGTGCGGTTTTGGGCTTGGACTTGGGGTTTGTTGAACTGGGTGTTGGGCTGCTCCCGGTCGCGGGGAGGGAGAAAAGACTATAATTAGGCATTAGTGGAATGTTAAATGGAACCCGGTGTGCGTGGCTAGGTGCTGTGTGAGTAAGTCTCGTTAATTGTCTTCACATATGGCGATGTGTGTCTAGGGGTGACTGTGGATTTGTGACGTGAGTTTCTCAGTGGGTTGTGGATGATGCATTGCGTTGCTGATAAGGGCGGGTGAATCGGGCACTGGGAATACCTTTTTCTATGTTATTCAACCGCCTAGGATAAAATGTGACAGTCGACAGCTATAACTTTTAGGTAGTTTGAGGAGTTCGTGTACTTCGTGGCGAACGTAAACTCCACGAATGACATCGTAGAGGAGATCCGTCGTAGAATCACCCTCGGCAACTGCTGCTACTTCGGTTTGTCCAAACAGCTAGGGTCAAAACTCCTGACTCGAAGAACTAAGGCCATGCTTTACAAGACCCTTATCCTGCCAGTCCTACTGTATGGAGCCGAAATTTGGACGGTAAGCAGGACTGCAGAGCTGATAATTGGCTCCTTCGAAAGAAAAATTTTACGGCGGATATTCGGTCCAGTCTGAGAGGAAGGCGAGAAGACATAACCCCGAACTTTACAAAGATGTGGATATAGTCCGGAAGGCAAAAATCCGTCGACTACAGTGGCTCGGTCACATCGAGCGCATGGACACAAACGCTTCAGCTTCGAATCCGAGCCTCAATGTTCGAGGAAAAGAGGGAGACCAAACCTCCGGTGCAGAGATGAAGTGATCGCGGATGCAAGACAGCTTGGTCTTCCGGACTGAAAGCAGCATGCCCTTGACCGTCAACGTTGGAAGGTGGCTTTGGCTCAGGCCACTCAAACACCCGGTTTTTTATATATTTCCACAGTCATTTTAATTTTACAAAAACTCTTGTAAACTTTCAAAGTGCTTTGTATGATAAAGTTGTTATAAATCAGAAAAGAAGAAAAATCGACGGCATGGATTTTAACATTTCAAAAATAAACACTTGATCGGTTATATTTCTCGTGCTGAATTCGTTCATTGGCCATTCAGCACTATTTCTTTCAGCCTTATCCGGCTGAAATGCCAGAAATGACTAGAAACTTCTATTTAGTTCGACCACGTCTGCTACCTTCAAGCTCCGGCCTTGACATGGTTATTACACAACAAAGTCCTCAAAAGCCTGAGAACCCGTAGGCTTCCTGCATCAACCCGACGACGCCGATTGGAATGACATCCATTGTTCTCTGTCAGTTCACCTTCAGCGCACACTGACTGATTCAGCAGCACCTCGAAGCCACCCACACCCCGCCATTGGAATTCCTTCGAAATGTCAAACCAGCTCACTCCCCCTCCGTGGCACACAATGCGCCGCATGGCGCATTCCATAGCTCCATCTAATCACCTCATTCTCATCACGCCATTTATCTTCTGATTTATTGGTCACGCTTCTTCCCGGAAAGCGTGTAGATTGACTTTTGTCCACGGGACAAAGGAAATTACTCAGTTCACCTAAAAAAGACTCATAAACCGCGCTCTTATCAGACATGATTCATTCCCGCGGAGTAATTAAAACAAAACGAAAATCAGGTTGCCTCGATTTTCCCGGTGACTCATCTTGACGCGTCTCAAACAAAGAAGACCTCGCTTCTAAGCTCACTCACCCACTCATGTTTCGCCAGAAATCGAAGACACTCCAGCGAATGCATGTGTATCTAATTACGTCTTAAATAATGTGAAACAAAGACTCGTACTTAGGGGCTACTGGAGGCCCGGTGTTCGCTCATTGTTTAACATCAAACGCATTCAGCCGCCATTCACAACCTCGCGCGCAATTTTTTTTTTTTATTTTTTGATTTTGAAATTGTGATGCACGCGAGTGGAGAGAGGGTTTTCGATTTCAAACGCGCTAATTGGAACACAAAGCTCATGCAAATGAATCGAAGGCGAGGTCTGTGATTATTTTAATTAATTAATTAAAATTTGATGGTGGGTGTGGGGGGGAGGTGTGTTTTATTGAAAAGTTAAACTGTCATAATTGACACATCAGGAGGCGGTTTTCTTTTGTTTTTTTTTTTGAGTTTTCTGTGAGCTCATGCATAAGTGATGAAGATGACTTCGTGATTTTCAGCGACAGCTCTCCGCGGGGGTGCATGCTGCACGAGGGTGGTTGGTGGTGCTGCTAAGGCAAAAATTTCATGCGACATCATCGAATGCTGCCAATTGTGTTGACAAACGAGACGAAAAGGGCTGACAGCGGCGGGGGACAACAACTACGACGATGGCAAATCACAGCGAGCGGGCCTCGAACTAATTTCCGTTGATGGATTGGCCTCGTATGGCGGATTACGCGAAATCAGCAGACGCGTTCAGCTGCTGTTTACACGATGCGATGAGATGAGAGTGCGGGCAACGCTGCGTGACGACATGCGAGTTATTCTGAGAAACGGGGGCTTCGAGTGAAAGAGAGAAAGACGAAGCCGCCTGAAGTTGCAATCAATGAAAGTGGAAGCGGCGGTAGACTCGGTAGACTGAGGCGAATAACGATGTGGATGGTGACGTTGTGTTACCGTCGGATTTCCCCTCCTCGCGACTTCGATCGAAAAGGTTGCCTAGCCAACCCCGGAGATGGGTGTGGGTGGTTGGACTTAATAGTTTTGTAATGTGGGCGCCACGCGGTTGCCCTCCCGATCGAACACTCAGCCTCTCTAAACCGCGATAAAAAGATTGAGTTCGCTTACTTTATAAAATTTAATCCAATTAATCTTATAACTAACTTATAACTAAGTACAGTAGTTTTCTTAACCTAGCTTACAACTAAACAAATTCAAAAAAAAACCGATCCCACACCGAGTTTTGAACCCGCACAATTCTTCGTCGTTACCGACCCCGCGGTTAAAAAAAAGTGTCAAATATCCACTTGGGATTTGAACTGCGCTTAAAAAAAAACGACGGGTTAAAAATAAAAATGTTGAGCTTCAACTCGATACGACTCGAACCCACGACCACGGTCTCCTCAAATGGCGACGCGGCTACCCCCACCGCTACCGAACGGATTACCAACTAGACTTCAGATAACTCATCTGAGTGTTTCCATGTCCGTATCGGCGACCTCAAAGCGACCCCTATTTCACTTTCGCGGCTTAAACACGTTGTGCGTCCGGATTTGACTTAATTTGCTTAACTTTTCCACTTAATTTGCACTCTACCTGCGGTTTGCTGGCCGAATCTCTTGGCGGATGGTTTGATGGAATTGCGGGGTGTCGTTGCTACTCATGGTCTGCTGGATGGGGCCTTGGTTTTCACCGGGTCTTGTTTCCACGCTGGCTGCTGCTACTTCCTCGAATTTCGATCGGCTATCACGGAAACCTCGTAACACTAACGAAAAGAAAAGCCATTCAACAATCTATCCATTTTCTTGCAATGACAACAAACCTACCTTATGTATATCTATATGTTATACATTTCCAAAAAGGAAAAGAACACAACTTCACTTTTATTCCCTCTTTTTCTATTCTGACTGTGGGCACTGTCTTACTCGACTTTTGGTGGCGAAGTGCCCTGGAGATCTCCCTGGCTCAGATCGAATGCCGTACCGGGCTCTTTGTAGACTTGCAGATTCTCCCTTTATATGGCCAAATCATCTGCAGCTGTATTTCAGTACAGTATTCGATATTTGGCGCATAGTAAAGAGAAAGAAAAAAAGATATCTACCCAGATGCCCAGCAGAGGATTCGAACCTGAACCCGTCAGGTCTCGAGCAAGCTCTTCCACCACCAGCCCACGCCGACTCTTGCCGGCAGCTTGTCAGCATCCCCACCTGACGAGCTGGCCTCCCCCACCCTCATCATAGAAGAAAGCGTGGTATACTTCTAGGCGAAAACCTTTAAAAGAATCACCCATAATAGGTGGTAAGAGTCGATTTGTGGCAAATCTGCAGACACTGATGTGCCAAAATCGTTTATTACTTGCTGGGCGTTTTACAAAAGAGAAGAAACGCATGACTTTGTCTTACGAATGGTTCTAGTTGAGCGATGTACAGTGCAGTTCTGATGGTCTTTTTTATGTTGACAACTTTTATCCCGAGGCAAGACGTCTTGAAAATGTCCGAAGGCGTCTTTCATGGGAAGAAACGACAAGTTTTCTTTAAAAAAAACGTTCCTAGTCATATCTTTTGTCACGGGTGCCCACGTTTTTTAACGATAAAGGATCTCAGAAGTCTTTTAAAGCCATATTTCACATTTTGAAACCACCTTAAATGTCTTCAGAGATGGGGCGACGTGTCCCTAACATTCTTAGTAATTTTTTTATGAAGCAGCCATTTTTTTGGATGGGCTTTACAGTTCACAGATTTTTCTGATGGAGAATCTTTTAAGTTATATTTATTCTGTTTGCATTTAAAAATTAGGGAATCAAAAAAGGCTCATTTCCATATCTTCAAACCATTTTACGAATCCTAAAAGACGTTTGTAACGACTGTTGCTAACGCATGACAGTATTTTTAGGTTCTCTTAAGCTTTTTTTTCAAATTGAAAGCACCGCGTGTCTTATAATTAGGTTATTCTGATATGTCCCCACGTTTCTTAACTGCTGAGAGTTTTAGAAACCTCTTACAATCGTCTTCCAACAATCCTTTAACTGTCTTACGACCGTCTTGCAGATGTTTGTAGCAATTTTTTCTGAGCTCTTTCATCATCATCATTAGTGGCCTAGCTTTTCGCGTCTCCACTGTGTTGTGCGCGTTATAATTTGACACATGTGTTCTTTGTAGTTCTTTTTGAAATCTTCAAACGTTTTTAATGCAAACAGAGTTTTCTGGTCCGAGTCGTCCACGTGCGTCACCTTCAGATCGCGGTTAAGCATGTAAAATCTTAATTCCACGCCATGTGCTTGCATGTCCTGATTTCAAATCACTCACCGTCCAGGATTTTTCCTCTGCCCCACTGAGATGTATTGCAAAACCAACGAATTATCCCGCACCCCACTCGTTAGCTAAGCATATTGATAGCTCCACAGTGGCACCAGATTTCAGCGATTTCCCTCAGTCACGTCTGCCGTCCGGCTCTCTCTTGCTCTGTTTCTCTCTCTGTGGCGGAGTTCATTAAGTCGAACATCACCTTATGGTCTTGTCGTGGACCCAAATCTAAACGCTTCCCACGGTACCTCCTGCAATCTGAATAATTCCGCCCTGCCGCCAGCCACCACCCAAACGGCAAACAGAAAAATAAAACCAAAAAAAACCAAAAATCCAAAACGAAACGGTGAAATGACATTTAACAATTGGATTCCGTAATTCGAACGCTCAAATGCCATGACCAACTCCGGGGCGATTCTCTCGACTTCGATTTTGGTTTTCTTTTTGATTTTTGCGCCACCACACCAAACCTGGCGACGCAGCAACATCGGTGGTGGTGCAGCAGCCGACGCCATCGCTGCTGCCGCTGTCGCTGTCGCTATTTGCAAAGAAATCGACTGCACGTTTCCCTCGTCGTCGTCGTCGGAGTCGACGGTTTTGCAAAATGAATTCATATTCAAATTAACCCGGTAGAACAGCAGCAGCCGAGCGGCGGCGTCGGTGCAGGAGCGCAACCCTCTCCTGCTGCTCGAGTGGCCATGGGAACGAAGCCAGCAGAGGCGATGCACTGAGAGAAGGGATTTCTTCTGGATTTTCGATTGTTTTTTTTTTTTTTTTTGTTTTTCTGTGATTGTGTGTCGACACAAGGAAGGGGTTGTGGAGATGCTAGTGGAGTGGAGGTACCGACCGGTGTGCGGCATATGGCGTGATGGTGAAGTCGAAGCTGAAGCTGACGCTCAAGTGCTCCCTGTCCCATTCGGAGGTGCTGGCGAGCACTTAGAATATGGATTTCGGTATGCAAATTAAATTGTTACAAATCATTGAGTTTTGAAATCGAACTCGCACTTGTGGAAAGAAGTTGAGGGGATGGCTGTAGAGTGTTCTTTTTTTCTCACACAGATGGTAAACTGGAGGTTAAGCGCAGGATAAACCCTGGAGGAAAGTGATTTCAAGAGATTCATCAGCGGAAGAGTCTTTGACTCCGAGGAACGACTGGGTGCAGGGTGTTAAACCTGTGAGTCATTTGAGCATGTCATCAAACGTAAAATTATCTAGAATCAGGATCTTCGGGTCTTAAGAAACGCACTGTCAAGTATGCAGCAGATATCAATATCATCTGCGTAGCCCAGCAGTTGGACTGACTTGTGGAAGATAGTGCCTTCCGTGTTGACGGTGGACCGCCGCACTATTTGCTCCAGCACGAGATTGAAGAAGTCACATCAGACAGCGCGTCTCCTTGTCGAAATCCGGTGCATGTTTCAAAGGGCTCGAAGGTTCTTGAGCCGAACTGCACGGTGCATCGGGTGTTGTTGAGCGTGATTCGACACAACCGGATCAATTTCGCCGGGGTCCCGAATTCAGCCATCGCACTAAACAACTCCCTGCGATGAGTGTTGTCATATACGGCTTTGAAGTCGATAAAAAGGTGGTGTGTATCGACCTGAAACTCGCTGCTCTTCTCCAGGATTTGCCTTAGTGTGAAACTTTGGTCTATCGTCGATTTGCCGGGCCGGAAGTCGCACTGGTACGTACCGCTTAGTGCGACGCAAAACAGCTTTAGACGTTCACACAGTACATTCGACAGGATCTTGTAGGCCACTTTGAGCAGGGATATACCTCGGTAGTTCTTGCACGAGGTAGGATCGCCTTTTTTGTTGAGAGCTGTGGTCGGACATGCATTCGTCGTCTCAAATTCTACAGATGATCTGGTGGATGCTCCCTACCAGAACATCGCCTCCAGCTTTTAAGAGCTCTGATGGAATACCATCCGAGCCTGCGACCTTGTTGCTCTCCAGCTTTTTGATGGCTGTGCCGATTTCTTCAATGCTGGGAGGGGGAGCGACTTCATCAGCTCTTGTACAAGTTTTACAAAAGACGCTTGCCAACCGGAGATAGGTTATTGGAATATTGATTTAGGGATCAGTCAAAAGCAAGCGATAAAATAGCTTACGTGGTGAGCGCCGTGGCTTAATCGTTAGTGCGTCGGCTAGAGTAGTCGGGTTCGAATCCAACTCGGGGAAAAAAGCAACACAAACAATTTTCACGGCCCCACCTCCAGCGAACGTCTGACAATCCTCCTGGAGTACTTCTGTCACGGAAAACTTTCGCAATTCTCCGTTCGGAACCGGCAATAAACTGTAGGTCCCCTCCATATGTGTCAAATTATAAGGAGCACAACACAGTGGAGGCGCGAAAAGCTAGGCTCTGGCCCTTCGTGGGCTGTTACACCAGTAATGATGAAAGTAGCTTACAAATTAAGGTCTCCTAGTGGCATATGAAAGGTGTTCGATCCACATTAGCTTTCACTGGATCCTCTCACCCAGAGAATTACTTCACTTTCCTAGCTCCAAGCCCTTTAGCCTCACAACTGGAGTACCTGTCGTTCAATTTATCTCCAAAATAAAGTTATTTCACCCATAAAACCCAAATGTCAGTCTCTAAAACTTGTGCCCGTCCATGAAGTTGCGTGCAAACCCATAAAAGTCAACTTCACTCTAAATCCGATTACCCCGAGGTCTAACCCCACTCTCTCTTCCCCTCTTTACGACTTGATGTGTCACGTTGTATAACACAAAAGTGAACCCCATGTCACAGCAATGTACGCGAGTCCCCGCTCAAAACCGCGCTTAACTCCCGCGGATCGCACGCTCAAAGGAACAGTTGAAAGCCTCCTTTTATGGGGTTCATTCTCGCTGCCTACGAAAGACCAACTCAAGACCTTTTAATTACCGTCATAAACTGTGAGATTTTTTTTTTTTTTCTTGCCTCGGTGTCTCTGTTTTGTTTTGTTTTCATCTCCCATTTTATTGGCGTCCAAAATCAAAGACACTGCTTCAATGGAGCGCCAATTGCACGCTGCGTAGTTCTTTTTTGATAAAAATGAATCTTTGTTCATATTTACGGCCACGTTAACTGCATACAATTACTTATGCCCAATTCATTTGCTATAAATTAACTTTTAATTGCCACGGAGGCGGCCAGTGCGCCGCGGTGCGGTACAAAATTGGGAGGCGACTCTGTCGTCCCCCTGAGGACACACACACGTTTACGACATCCATTCATTATTCAAAACATCAAACGCGTAAAGTGCTTTCTATCGGCGCGGCGCTGGTGCGCTTGCCGCTCGCAAATGAGTCACATGTGACGTGGCTCGGGAGGGGGGTGGGACAGGGACGGAGAAAGGCACTTCCTCGGTGTAATAAAAACCGAAAATTGGAACAAATTAATAGGAAAGTGATTTAGGCGACATGGCTCCCGTAGCTGGTGCCACCACCACTGGGCTCCAGTGTCTAATTTTTATGACCCCATCATATGGCGGCTATAAAATGTAAGTCGGGTGTGGGAGGGGGATCGACTTGAGACTCTGGGAAGATCGTAAAAGAACAGCGAACCGAGAGGAAAAAAAAAAAACAGAACGAAAACAAGAACTGGAGACGTCATCGGGTGCCCAAAATTGTAAACAAACGATACGTGATGCGGAATGGCAACGGCTGCAAATGCTGCACCGGTTCGGCGAGGTAAACACACGCCTCAGAAGGCATCTCGCTTGCTGCAGCTCCATCGTTGTCGTTGTCGTTGTCGTCGCAGTCGTCGTCACTCGTAATCGAGTCTCGGAGACTCGACCGAGTCGACTCGGGGAGCCATCACCGTGAGGCGAGGCACAGGTAGGTAGGTGTACGTCGTCGACCGTACGTGGGAAATGTGAACGAACTCGATGTAAACAGTTTTTCCAGTTCCAATCGAAGACACGGATACCTGACTGCCGCCGCCGCACACACATGATGCGGCCGTGTTCACGATGCGGACGGCACAGAAAAAGAAGGTTACCCCGGTGAATTCGGGAGCCAAATGTCAACGCTCTCTGGAATTTCCAATTCCCACTGTCCTCACCTCACAGTGGCTTGCAAAACTGGCAGCTTTTATTGGCAGCATAATGAGGTTGAAAAAGGCCTAGAGCCGGCCTCTCACCTACAACAAAAGATTTATGCTTCCACCCGATCACAGCCACTCCAATCAATCTTGCGCGCGTTTACAACCACAAGGCCTCATTAACAGCCCGTCCAAACCGCCGAACATCTCAATAGAGAGCGAGAGAGAGGAGTGTAATCCACTAATCAAAAGCCACCCGGGAAAAGGGTCCATTTAATGGCACCCAACTAGCCATAAATCCAAATCCACAAAAGACGGAAGTCACTTTTTATGGGTCGCACTATAAAACCACGCGCTCACTCACTCCCCGGACGGTGCTTCAAATCCCTGGGCCAGCCAAAGGTGAGGTCGTAAATCCACTTCCCTCTCTGGACTCGGGCTTTTTTTCATTTTATTGACTCTAAATCGCGTCCGCAGAGCCGCAACCTTTCCCAACGTCCCATCGACCGACTCGTCCACTCGCGAAGACGCAAAGTCGCGCAGAGATGAGCCTCATTTCCGGATCGGAATTGCGAGGTGTGTTTTTTTTTACGTGTCACTCGTCGTTGGATTGTTGCGGCAACAAATCTCCAACCTGGACGTTGTTTTTTTTTTTTTCTTTTAATGGACCGCAATTATCGGACTAGATACGTGTCTTGTGGTGGCCGTAGATGGTGCGGGAACATTTTGGTACGCACAATGGACGTGGCCGAATTCCGTGATGTGCGTTGTTCCACGGAAGAGCGATTAGTGCCAATTACGACGCCTGTGCGGTGGGAATTTATTAGATTGTCATTATGGCGGTGCGATACTGTCCTGCGGAAGAGACGCGGCAGAAAAAAAACCTCGACCGACGAGGTCTTAATGACTCTGTGTGTTCTCTTGCATGGGATTTGTGTTCGTCATCGTTAAGCCACCACTTGGGAGGTTCCAGTTTTTTTTCTGCGGCTTTGTGAGGTTTCTGGTTGGGTTAGGTCGGGATGGGTTTTTTTTGCGTTCATCTGGTGTCAGAGAAGGACATGGATCTTGGTTTCTGTGTAATTAAGCACGGAAACATGAATGAGGGGGTCATAAGTGGATCGTGGAGAGTAGGAATGGGAGTTTTTTTTTTGCCGCGGGACCACACTAATGGCTGCTGGAGTTCTGTGGCAACTCAAAAGAGTCGTCTTAATAAAGAAGATCCAAGTGGCTTTGGGATCATCCGGATTGGGTCATAAGTGGAACGTGTAACAGTTTGCCGACTAATTCTTTTTTTGGTTTCAAAAGCTGGTGAATAAGCTCGATCACACAAAATTTCAATTGCAGTTTCATTTAGAAGCAATCGAAATTGAACAAAATATGATGTCGAATTACTTGGGATTTAATAAAAGAAAATCAGCGAGAATACCCGGGCTTGAATCCAGCTCGGGGAAAAAACCACCTTAAACATTTTTCACGGCTCCACATCCAGCGAACGGTTGACAATCCTCCTGGAGTACTTCTGTCACGGCTATCGCAATTGGCAACCGGCAATAAACTGTAGGTCCCCTTCACATGTGTCAAAATTATAACGCGCACAATACAGTGGAGCCGAGAAAAGCTAGGCTTTGGCCCTTCGTGGGCTGTTACGCCACTAATGATAATCGTTTCCTTCTTGACTAATTACCAATAATCGAAATCACTATTTTAGTCAATCTCCAGAAAAACAACTATTATTCTTAACAGTGTGGATAGTGTTTATTTAGAGGTGTGGAACTTTAAGTAGGCAACATTTTTTTAACTGGCTGCCATTTTGTCAGCTCTCAAGTGATTTTTTTTAGTTTGCTTTGGCATTTCAACATGAATAGACGGACACCTGAACACCGCTTCCAAATTTTAATTTATAATTTATTTTGAAAATCATGGTTCTCTTCGAAATTTTATAATTTGTTTAGCGATTTTTGGTTGAATAGATACGTCAATAAACAAAACTGCCGTATTTGGAGTGTATGTTAAGACATCGTTACATCCACAAAAACTGATTTTTTGCTGTGTTTTCACGGTTGGTGGAATAATTGGTCCGTACTTCTTCAAAAACGATGCTGGTCAGAACATTTCAATGAATGGTGACCGCTATAGGGCCATGATTACTGACTTTTTCGTTCATCAGTTGAACAGCCATTTTAAATGAGAGAAAGAACGAAGCATACATGCAGAGAGCTAGTTAAATGCAGAAGAGAGGAGTTGAGTTTGATCTGTTTAGAGGAACGGAGCTACAACAGAATCTGGAAACAATCACATAAGAAACTATTAACTATCAACAAAATTATAACAAAGAATTGTGAACTTTCATTAACTAAATATAATTTTTTAAACAAAGTGAAATACAATTGAAGCCTTCTAAGTCGAATTTTCACGGGATGTCAAAATTAGTTTGAGTTAGAGGGCTTTTTCGAAAAGTTCGAGTTAAAGGGATTAATACTTTTTTTTTGTTTGAAAGCCTTTATTTTATTCAAAAGAGTATACATGTAAGGAAAAAACACAGGAAATTATTTAAGCTTGTAATTTTAAATTGAGTCTTTAAAATTCGAGAATGAAGCGTTTTAAAAAAGGAGTGTCGGACCTCAACCAGACTCTCAATGCATTCACTAAATGAAACTTGAAAACGTCTTAGATATCTGTTTCTATAATAAAAGCAAATTGTTTGAGGCCAACCAAAAGCACAATGAATAAGCAGCGCAGAGCCTCACGGTTGTGTTCACAAATAACCTATAGATCATTTGTGGTTGTATGTAGAGGACGATTCTGTGGCCCTAGACGACAATTGTATTCGCCCAACATGATTGTGCTTCGAGAACCGTTGGCGAATAGTTTCGATTTTCTCAAGTTCTTTGGGTTCAATGTTTGCCGTGTAGATCGCTATGCAAATCCTCATTCTTGCTGTGAAAATTCTCTTTCTTTCTTGCATAGGTAAGCAATAATAAGGGCAACCACGTGAGCTTTTTTCTACGATTTGTTTGCACTAAAAAATCAACATGAAATGAAAGGTGTTCGTCGTCCAGTGCCAAATTGAGAAAGAGAGTCAGAGCATGCAATACAAGTTGCGAGACGTAATTTTTTCTTTAATTTTTTGCAAAAAAAAAAGTTCGACTTAGAGGAATTGAAAATAGTCCAAGAGGTAAAAAAATGTATTCGAGTTAGAAGGTTTTTCGACTTAGAGGGCGTTCGACTTAGAGGGCTTCGACTGTATATACAGACGGATTCAAATTTTGTTACTTGTGCAGGAGTTGTGGTTTCAACAAGACATGTCACACAACTCGTGCCATAATTGATTTATTGAAGGAAACATTTGGTATCCGAATAATTTGAAGTAAGTCCAACACAAATGTTGGAAAAAGTCATCGAAAATTGGACCTCCAGATTAGACTACGTGCGAGCCAGCCGTGGCGGTCATATGCCAGAAATCATATTTAAATTATAATGCCAGTAGCTTATCTTTCGAATAAAGAAAATTTCATGGCAGTTTAAGAAAAATTGTCTTTGTATTATTCCATTTCAAAGTTCTACGCCTCAAAAAAAAAAAACACGCAAAACAAAGCCCTATCCAATTTTAGCTGCCGATAGTTAAGATTAGAACTTTATCAGGTTATTAAAATAAGATTTGAATCGCATTATTTGAACTTATAAAAAGACGATGCTTTAGGGTGATTTTAATCACTAAAAGTTCAACACAACTCTAGGATTTTCTTTTCAACTTCCGATTTTGTTTTCATTCACCCACATGCTGTCAATTCAACTTTTAATTTTCAACTCGACAGTCTATCAACTCCTGATTTTCCCAACTTACGGAAATAGCAGAAGTTGCGTCAGAAAACTTGAAGTTTTGCTATATTTCTATTTCTTCATCGTCGTAGTCAGCCAGTCAGTGAACAAGCTGGTGAATCAAATTTCATAGCTAAATAGGGTAAAAATTGTTCATTCCACTTATTTTTGGAAAGATTGGGCAACTTCAAGTAGTGAAGACAACAAAATTATTTCCTCTTGCAAGGTGCGAATATGAGATGCTTGAGCAGGTTGATCTAAACAAATAGGATGACCGCGATTTCATTTATCGTTTTCACATTTCAAAACAGACGACAATGATGGTGCTCGAATTTACACGGAATCCATTGCCATACAATGAGAGAGTGAAGCCAATCAAAAGAGCATTTCATGTGTCAATGTCAAAAACACTTTCTGAGTGTTAAACGTTTTGCTCAAATTGCTTACGCAATCCCACAGGCGACGAAACCTCGACACTGGTCAGAGTCACATGATTTTTCCCCGTAAAAATTAAAAAACAACTACTTAATGTCATAGAGACAGATATAAGTATTTATTGGGATATAAAAAAAAAAATTCAAAAATAGAGAAAATTTCAAACGAGAGAGTTAGACAACTCCCTGTTTTTAAAATCAATTTTCAACTCTCCGGTTAAATCTCGAGTTGAGCACAACTCCGAAGTTAATTAACTTTCGGTTTTCCGTTGAACAATAACGCCCTTAGCACCGCCTTAACGTCTTCAGCCCAGTCTTCGATGACGTAGCAAGTATTCTGATATGAGTTACTTTTTTCGTCGAATATCTCTCAAAGATTTTTTATATCCTTAGGCAAGTTCTCGAGTATATTTTGTGTGCTCAAATGACTACGGAAGCTGAGAACAAATTCCGAATTTTTTGTTGTGTCTCAATAATTCGTCTAAGTGCCCTAATCATTTTTTAATGTTTGCTTTCCAATGATCAAGGCACCGCCGTGTCTATGGCTTTTTCCAATACCAGTTTGTTTGTATTTGTCGATCTCCGAACCTAGCCATCGATAAAGGGGGTCGTAGAAGTGTCTGCTCTTCTTGTTTCCGACGAGAACTCAAAGACAAAGACGGTCTTGAACAAAAATTCGGTATCATTTTCAAAGTTCATCTGTCGAAGCCGCATATTTCCCCAAATGCGAACGCGATTGACCCTCAACTCCCACACGACCCCATTTTCTCGCTTGAGCGGTGAATAATTTTCGAACTCATCCATTTCACATTTTTCCAAAAGTCATCCAAGCCGATTAAGACGTCCATTACACAAGCCCGAAGCCACTGCATTCGGCTACCAAACGTACATCCGCATCTTATCTCCTCCAACCGCCGTGCCTAAGGGCAAGAAACTCCCCCGAAGACTCATTCAACTGCTACCCCATGCCCTTATCAATTAATTTATGTTCCAAAACCATTAGGCGAACACTGTCGGCAATTAGGACCGATACTCAGTTCCGTCTGTCCGCGTGCGTGGACACGCCAAGTGCATCTTCGGGTGTACAGGAGGGATCGGTGGACGTAATTGGGAAACAAATTTTAATTAAAGATAAGATTAGGGACCACAGCGTGGACCGATGTCGAGGCCAAAAGATAAATAATCAGTTCACTTACAGAGGCGTTAAGTGGTGATGTGGACAGGACCGACGAGGAATTTGTTTTGAGACTTGTTTTCTTGTTAATTGTGACAGGTTTTACTTTTTTTTTGAGTTTGGAATGCGGGGGCTTAAGGGGGACATTTGTAAATTCTGAACAACGTGGTCTAATTGCCATTAGCACCCGGCTGTGAATGCGTACGATGGACGAGATCGGATCTTCGGTTGATGGAAAAGGTCGCGGCAGGTTTTTGGGCTCTGACTCAGGCGAATCGAGTTTGTTCTTGTTATAGACTTAATTGGGGGATGTGAGTCTCATTAACACGGATCGGGGTCGTTGGATGACAGGCAACTGTGAATCATTTTTTTAAAGTATGTCGTGGGGTTGACAAGAAAGTTATTTCAGCTTTTTCAGTCAAACGAAGTCGGAAAATTGGCAGTCGGTGAATTGCTTGAAGGCCGGCTTCAGAGTCTTGCTTTGTAGGTAACTTATCTACGTGAGAGGCCACATTAGGTGTCTTTTTTTGTAATAAGGGGAGATAAATTCATGGTTATGAACACCACATTAGATGTCAGTCTAAGCTTATTTCTGTAACGAAAAAGAATTTAGAGTACGTAAGGGCTACAACTACATGGCGAACAAGCTCTGGCCCTGTATGAGCTGTTACGCAGATTTTATATTTAAGGCTACAACCATAGATTTGGAAGACGTTTTAAAACGGATCATCTCAGTGCTTTAGAGGTGCACAATTCAGGGAACATCGAAGACCTTTTTTCATTCAACTTGAATAATTCTTCGAGGGCACGAAATACGAAGAAATTTTAATTTACAAAATCCAAGGTGTTAATTTTCAATTAAATAATTATCATCTCTGAAGAGATCACGCTTCATTCGCTTACACCCGGCTTACGTGACTTGCTCGCAGATTAAATTACTTCAGGATCATTACCCAGGTGTTGGTTTCCAAAAGGTTAACATCCACGTCAAACAAATTTCACGGTCTTTTAAGTGCGTCACCCGGTGTCTGTTTTTTCCATTCGAATTTCATCATTTTATCAGAAAAAAAACTATTTACCATTTTTCGTGTAAAAAAAAAATTGATCAATCCCTCAAAATTCGGATGATGACGATTTAATGTAAATGCGCACACGCGCAATTGAATCCTGGCAAATGGTCCCGACAACGACGACGACGACTCATCGTGACACATTTTGGAAAAAAAAAAAAACGCAGCACATGGTTCAAAACAACCACAGTTTGGATTTACAAAAAACAAAAAAAAAAAACTCATCCGGGACAAAGGCTCAAAATAAAAAAAAACCCAAACCGTCTCTGCATACACTTAGCCTTCGAAATATCCCCTCGCAGGATCGAAAGCGCATTCAAAAACCCTCCACACAATGCAAGGGTTGAAAAAAAAACTCACACAAAAAATAAAAAAATCCTGTTCAAGATTCAACCACCGACCGAAGAGATCGTGCAGGACGAATAAAAAAAAAAACCTCCGAATAATTCCCAACAAAGGATCCTTTGTCCGTGCTCGATGGTGGCTCACGGAAAAAAACACGGCCAAGCCCAAAAAAGGAATTTTTTCTTGTTTTACACGGAATCCTTTTTTTTCCCGACGAAATTAATAATTTTATCCTTGAATTGGTGTTGCTTTGGCTTTCGGTTCGTGTGAGTGCGGCGACTGCACATCTAACGCATATGTCGCGTCAAATCATTAAATTGAAGTGCACACGTGAAATGCATTTCAATTTTTTTTTCATTTTTTTTTTTTTTCGTGTTTCCTTTTTCGTCCTGTAATTCAAATTAATTGAAATGTGAACGCCGGCTATGAGGCGACCACGAACAAAGGGACTCCAGTGACATTTGAGAAAAAGGATTCAGCGGCAAGAATCGAAAACAAAAAGGAAACGCCTGCGCCATGTGAAGCCCCGAATGCACTCGATCCTTAACCCTTTTCGATTTCGTCCTGTCGCCGACTTTTGACATTACTCATCGCCACGCAGCGACGGGTGTGGATAATTGGCGCTTACGTCGAAAGGTGTTTGAATTTATTAACAGACTCCTTCGGCCGGGGAGGGGTCCAGCAATCAAACGGACCGCAGCCATATTGGCCGCATTCCTGTCACAGTCACAGCTGCAGCGCGGTTCGGCGCGTACGTGTGGATGCCATAAGCTGTCATGTTGTCCATTTACAGCGAGGCCGCGCGGCCGGTCTCCTGTCTCCTGTGGCCTAAAACGATTTCGACGTCCGAAAATCCAACGGTGCGGCGGCGGTACTGCGCGCGCCCGGATCGAGTACGGCACCGGCAGCATTCCGGTCTGTCCGGTGGTACAGCACGGCTACCGCCACCGTCGCACTGCCACACTGACAAGCGGCGGTTTAGTTTATCGCCCAAGCAAGTTATGGAATTTTAATGAAAGGAAATAACATTCGGAATTAATTGCTCCAAGGAGTGGATTTCCTGTGCTCGCTGGCAGACACAGCCACAGACACAGACGCGGATGCGGAGCGGAGGCCATCGGGCGGTAGCCGAATGCCGATCAACGAACAACGACCAAAGACCAGCGACCCAACCCTTTTATCTTAACTGCAAGCGGAGGCAATGACAGTCTACTGCTACTGCTGCTGTCGCTGCGGCATCTGGACGGGGGGCTGCTAGTGCTCCTTGTTGTGGGGGTGCTGGCATGCCAGCGTGTTGCATGTGGGCACGCTGTAAATGGAATTCAAGGAGATACGAAAATATTGAAAATTGCTGTTTCGTTGTAAGGCTCGGATGCATGACATGGCGGCGGCGGATTTTCGTCGACGAAGAAAACTCGTCAGTGAGTAATGCTTTTTTTTTGGTGTGACTTCTGAAGCTGGTCGTTGACTTTTAGAAATGGAGCTCAGTTATGAGGAGCGAAAGTTTGAGAGATCGTCAAGGAATTGTTGACTTAGAGCTTTAGGAAGTCCAAAACAGCCAATAATATGCCAAATGTCGTGTTATACAACGACAAAATTGACATTTTCCGGCCTAGGCAAAGCCTTTTTTTTTAATCGAAAAAGATTACAATTTATTTTTTGGTTGGCGAGATACATCTGGAGTCCAAATTTCATTTTTTAGCTCCAAAGAATTTTTGAATTATGTGCAGATATGTAACAGACAGACAGACAGTCACTGAACTGATTCTATTAGGGTTTCGTTTCTCCTTTAAAAACGAAACTTTAGAACTCTAGACACAGTTGTAATGCATTCGGTTTACTCATACAGTGGCGTGCAAAAATGGATACATACTCGGCGGTCGTAAGGTTTTTTGTAAATAAAAAACCTTCCACTTGACCGATTTGAATGATTTTTATATTATTTGTTTCCTTACTTCATCACCAAAAAAATGAAGTACAAACGCTTTTGATCGCATTTATAGAACGGTGAAAATTTACAAAAGTTCATTTTGACCCCAATGTATCCATTCTTGCACGTTTAGAAAAATATCTATTTTGATGTGCGAAAGGAGTTAGATAACTTTGACGCCAAAAAATGATAGTGGTTTTTCATAGAGCGTCCAAAAACGAACAATTTTTGCTATGGGCGGTGGGTCTATCTCACCCCGTTTAGGAGGTAGGGACAATTTAAAATCAAATCAAACAACATGGAAAAGAAATTCATTAAAAAAAACAATGGCAACACCTACAATAAAGTACTATACCAAGTTAGAAAGGCCGAAACTTGTTCTTTAGTTATACATTAAAGTTAAATTGTTCATGCCCATAGTTTGTGGAAAATTCGCATACAAACTCAAAATTTTAATAAGCAATAATAGAAAAAAAAGTGTAGATAATTTGTTTTTTCATAACTGTAAGTCGCAGAGCTAAATTAGGACCTGGTTGTTAATGCTCACGTTCATTTTGAGTCGAACACAAAAAAAAAGAATGGTCCTATGTCTTCTAGTTCAAAAGAAAACAGGCATAGACCAACCACTTTTTTTTTAAGAAAACTAAAGTTACTATTACTGCAAACAAGTGCCTTTGTGCATAAGGGTGTGACTTGGTCATTTAAAAAGTTGTCTGTTATTTTTTTGGTGATGAAGTAAGGAAACAAATAACATAAAAATCATTCAAATCGGTCAAGTGGAAGATTTTTTATTTACAAAAAACCATACGACCGCCGAGTATGTGTCCATTTTTTGCACGCCACTGTAACCATAAATCTGACCAAAAAGCCGACGTTGCCCTATGGGAATTTTCGTACTGTAGCAAAGTCTATTGAAAAATTTTGGACAGAAAGCCAGTTGGAGTTTGTCAATGTATTTATAAGAAAGTCCATTAGACTGTTATGCTACCGCGAACAAAGTTTTTCCTTGAGAAGAACCTAGTTCCTAGTAAAATCCTAGTTCAGTTGTTCTCAACGGCAGAATCTACCCAAAATCCAGTGCTCGAAACCACGTTTTGATTATCAATTGCACACAATCATATGACTCCAAAGCGTGGCCTGAATCTTCGATCAGCGATAGGGCGCAAGTGAATTTCTTTAAGTCGCCACCTTCAAACGTCTTTCAAGATATCTCTTAGTCATCCACTTAAACGTCGAAGGCAGTTATATGACCCCGATAACTCCGGAACTCAAAGTTTTTAATTTAATCGTAGCTTTCCAATTGAAATGTATTATTGGGTAATGCCATAAGAAAACCCGGTAGACAAACGTAGGTAAATTAAGGGCATTCCCAAGAGGACGGATTCATTCTCTTGCTGGCTTTCTAACATATTACATTAACCCTTATTACTTTACATTAATATTATATTTAGTTTGTATTTAAAGAAAGAAATTCTGAAGTAATAGATATTTGTTTGAACATTTTACCGATCAGAAATCGTTGTTTTATAAGCTCGTCATGGTCCTGGGATCTCGTAAAATTTAAGTGTCAGAAAGGTTCCACTAATCGCTACCTCCTTATCGTCCGCGAAGGACAAAGAGATTATGTTCAAACGTAAATTCAATCTCCTGGAATTTTAGACAAGAAAAAAACATTTTTCTGTGTAATTTGCAATCGAACATGATTGTGAATTCAGTCATCAAGCGAGATCATTTTCAGATTAAAATTGCAAGAAAATTCAAGCTTTTAAAGTCCAACAGATGGCAGGTGGTTGAGCATCTTAGATGTCAAGCGTTTAATAATCTTCTTTTATAGATTAGTCGCGAATGATCTTGTCGAGGCATACGATCGACGTAAATACAACTTTCAAATGGCTCCGGATGATCTTTGAAGTCAAGCTGACTAGTTATTGGACATTGAATGATCGAGCAAATTCCATGTGATGAACGCTCATATGTTTAGTGCTGTCTTTGTCGGCAAAGCCAATGAGGATTATATTCAATCATTGATCGAATCGCGATCTACCGCAATTTATGCAACTGGCATAACCACCAGCCTCGCTGCCAGTAATCCTCAATTTAATCCTCGAAGAGGAATGATTTTCAACCTTCAAAATGTTGTAAGTGAAGTTTTTAGGCTAAGGAATTTTCTTCTATAATTTTTAGTGATCTTTTAAATGAATGTTGAGATCAATGAATGCCATTGATGCGATCGGCATGGCATAAATTGACTTTTTGACCTCAAATACATCATCAGTCTCGATATTTCTTCGTTCTTAGGGCCTCATATTCGCTTGAGCACAAATTTATCTCTAAATTATGGAAGATCGTCCTCAAAGAAGATCACAAAGGTTTTGTTTTCAACATGATCAACAAGAGCCAAGCAAAGATCACAAAACTGTCCATTTGGAGGCTTCGTAAACAAATTTAGGGTTCCATTATTCAGCTAAAACCTGCATCTTCGAACAAACTTTTTTCTATATCGGAGAGGATCTTCATTACAGATCACCAGAATCGTTTTTCCAGCAAGATCTGCAAGATTTTTAGTCAAACGAAATCTTCAAAATTGCTTTTTTAAAGGCCTGCGTACAAATTATCCGCTGAATTGCGGAAAATGTCATCAAATCATGATCGGCAAAATCGCCCTCGAAGCGAGGTTTTGTTTTCAACATGACCAGCAAGAGCCAAGTATGGTCCACAAAACTGTCGATCTGAGGGCTCCTTAAAAAAAATTTAGCGTCTAATTATTCAGCTAAGGGCCGCATTTTCCAACAAATTTTTTTTATATCGAAGAAGTTCTTCATTACAGATCATCAAGATCGTTTTCCAGCAAGATCAGCAAGACTTTAAGTCAAACAAGACCGGGAAAATATTTTTCTTAAGGCCTACGCCCAACTTGTTCTCTGAATTGCTGAAAATGTCATCAAAGCATGATTGGCAAGATCGTCCTCAAAGCAAGATCACAAAAGTTTTCTTTTCTACATGATCAACAAGTTCCAAGCATGGTCCACAAAACTGTCGATTTGAGGGCTTCGTAAACAAATTTAGGGTCCCATTATTCAGTTAAGGGCCGCATCTCCGAAAAATATTCTCATATCGAAGAAGATCTTCATTAGATCATCAAGATCGTTTTTTCCAGCAAGATCAACAAGATTTTTAGTCAAGAAAGACCGGAAAAAATGTATTTCTTAAGGTCTATGTACAAATTATTCTGTGAATTGCGGAAAATGTCATCAAAGCATGATCGTCCTCAAAGCTAGATCCCAAAATCAAACCAAACCAGATCAATAAGATCATTCCTTCAGCTCCCAGTGATCAAAAACTGATCGCAAAACTCGATCGCTGACTCACACAAAAAAGTCCGACTCACTTCCGTGCGATCTAAGCTCCGATCGAGCCAAAAAAAAAAAACCCCACCCGGCCAGATGTTCGGTTACCTTCCACTGCCCGAAGTCTCAGACTGTGCACGTCCACCCACACCCACGGGTAATTGAAAAATTACCCAAAACCAAAACCAATGCGGCCAATTAGAAAACGTCACCCAATCGATCATCCCGTCCGAATGGCCAATATCCCCCAATCCCCAATCCGCAATCCGAATTGCCTATCATCACCGTCACTCCTCAGCGTCTGTCTTATCTGACTTAAAGTCCATTTAATTTGCGGCGATCAGCGTTCAAATGGCTGTAATTGCGTAAATCACCCGCTAGAACCAGCCCACGGTGTCTCCACGGAGATTTTCCCACCCCACCCGATGCACCGGTACACGGGACACCTTTGAACGTGCATCGCTTCGGCGGCATGGCGCGACGCAGCGCGTCGCCAACGCTCCAACCACATTTTCCGCCGTCTCCGCACTGTTTTGGACACCTTTATTAGGATCACTGCTTCGGCTTTGAGTTATCACCAACTTGGTCGCCGGAGTGTTGTTGTTGTTGTTGCTGTTAGTTTGGAGTTGGAGTTTATTATTATTTTGATTTGATTTGCCGTAGATGGTGCCCACCTGGATATGGAGCCCTGTTGCAAGACTCGCAGAGAGAGGGAAAGATATTTTTAGACACAAAAAACTCCTCCGAGGCACGGAGGTACCGTACCGTACCGTCGGTGGGTGTGGACATTAATCAATTTTCCCACCCAAAGAAATTAATAAACGTCATGTAGGCTGCGTGGATGATGGAAAATTATGACTATTTTCCACCGAGATACATTTTTGGAGTCTTGCTCGGTCGATCGAGTTGTTTGTTGTTTTTGTTGGGTGCGTGGAGAACAGCTGTTAGTCAACTGAACGATTTATGTCTCGGGGCTTGAAATGTTATTCTATTAACCTGGTTAATTGAAAAGTGTTTTATGGTTGTCCGCACGGTTGGACTGATGGACGCTGGGTGATCGCTAGACAATGGGTAGACGTTGATCTTGCAAATAAAAAAAAAAAAATGGAGAGTTGTGGTTGGCGCTGAGGAATTTCCCGATCGTTGGACGGCGCCGAGGGCTCGATTTCGAGCTGGAATTTAATCCACTGACCGGAATGGGGCTTGTCGGGTTACTCATGGCTTGGGCGGTACGATTGATTGGCTTCGAGGGATCAATGGAGTGCGTGATGGCCGATATCCGGGTGGGACTTTGGCGGAGGCCGAGAAGAGGAGGTCGGAGCAGAAGGACTTTTATTTTTAGTAAAATGCTACTTTGGAAAAAAAATGGAAATCATTGCCAGAAATTTTCCTGAATCTAAGACAAGTCCATTAAGAGGACGGGTATTGCATTGGGCGGCGTAACAGCCCGTTGAGAGCCAGAGCCTAGCTTTTTTTTTTCGAGGACGGGTAAAGCAGAAGAAATAGAAGGAAAACGGAACACCCGCATGAGCATGTCTTGAGCGAGTGTTTCATTTGGTGAGACGCCATCACTTACATGGAATGTCCTCAATTTGTAGTCTCCCCCTCACGACTTAAAATTCACACCACAATGAAAACAAAACAAACATATGTCAGCAGTGTTGTTTGTGTTTTCATCTAAACTAGATGATTACTTATGACTCGATTACGGTAATTAATCGACCATAAATATGCATGATCTTCCAGAGAGATAGACCCGCTGCCAATTAGTCTCCATCCACTCACTCACACGCACGCACTGGTTAAGTTGATGAATATTTATTAAGAAACTCACACAAAAATTTCCTTTTGCACGCCTCGTCTCGTGCGTCGTCTCAAACTTCTAAACGCGAAGTTTTATCTGGGTCTAGTAGCACCCAAAGACGAGCTGGGCTAAAACATAAAGACTCAATTAAAATTTAATTAAACCATTAAATAGATAAATTAGTGGAGTGCGACTCGAGATAAGATTACGACCATTAGCGGGGTCCAAATATGGCCGACGCTGACGCCGACGCTGGACGACTGTTTGTGTTAAATTGCCCAAAACGGAAGTGATGGTGAAGATTTTTTTTGGTTGAAAATTTTTCTTTTTTTCCGAAATTTATGTCCGCCTCGAATTGTGGTGATTTATTAGGTCCAAGCATCTTTGGAGGGTGCGTGCGTATCACGCGGACAAAACGCGGAAGTATCAAAGGGTGATGTCGATTTAGAGCGTCTTTTTTGAGAGAGAGAGAGAGTTGTTTTATAGGGTATGTCTAATCTTGAAAAATGGCTTGTAACGTAGACAAAGAGACCTCGAGGAAGGGGAAAGGAACCAGAGCTCGGCTCGGTGTACACGAGCCGACGGAGCGTTGAACTTGAGCCACGGGTCTGACGGAATTCGACTTAAATTAATTAAGAACGAGGAACTAGACAGAGATCTTGCGACGATATCAGAGAATTATTCTGCACGTTTTTAGCTCGAAGGACAGGCGGATGTTCGGGTGAAAGATCAACAGTCAATCGAAACTTATCACGGATGTCTGCGATCGAGTCTTTTTTTTTGTGAGTGATCTTCAAATATTTGGGAAGTGATGATCACTTGAGATTGATTCTAAGAAATATCAATGCTTTCAAGATGGATCGGAGATTTGAACTTGTCTGCACTTGGAGTCCGCAGTTTGGAAGGGAGGAGGAATAGACAGCATACATTCATTACAGGGATGATCGCTTTTTTAAAGAGAATGATCCTCAAATATTAGGTTGTCGAATATCTCCCTTCAGCCTTTTTTTTTTTTTTATTTTCCGGCTATGTATCTGGCTCGTATCGTAAATCATTTGAAAGGTCTTGCCATAACCTACAAAACGACGCTATGCATGATTAGTTTGGATACGAGCTCTGTAGCGCTTTGTACATAGCCGGAAAATTTAAAAGACCAAAAGGCGGAAGGGAGGTATTTGACAACCTAATATTAACCAATAGAAATTATTAAAGAAAGGAACACATTGCCTAAGTCGTTCAGAAGCATTGCTAAGCTTTAAATTGGCATTTTGGGAGGGAGAAGACAAGATCAGCAATTGCTCGACAGCTTACGCACATAACATGCTGTGATCTTGTCGTCAGAATTTGCTCCTGGAATATTTTGCAAGTGGTGGAGCAGTTGAAATTTATTCTTAGAAAGAGTCTCGTTTTAAGGTCGATTGTTGATCTTGAAATCTTCCATTTTTTGGCAGAAAGAACAGTCGTTCGTTACAAGGATGATCGTATTTTTGCGAATGATTGATCCTCAAATATTTGACAAGTAATCAACAAATAGAAACAAATTTTAAGAAAAGAATCACGTTTTTTTTTGTTTTGTTATAATTGGTGCGTGCTAAAGGCGTTGGGGCTACCCTTAAGTATCCTGTTTAAGACACAGCACGGGCCGAAAGTACCGAGGGAGAGATGGTAAGAAGACGTTCTTTGCGTCAAAGGTATTGCTCATCTCTAAATTCGCATTTTGCATCGAAAGATGAAAAATCTTCGATCTTGTCAATCTTGTCTCGGCAATAAATTGTAGGTCCCCTTCACATGTGTCAAAATTATAACACCCACAACACAGTGGAGGTGCGAAAAACTAGGTTTGGCCGTTCGTGTGCTGTGACGCCACTAATGATGATGATGAATCTTGTCCTTAGAGTTTTGATTGATTGATTGATTGTTTGAAAACAATTTTACAACACACATTCATTGCATTACAGTTTTTAGTCGATTTAAGACCAACAGATCTTTGTCAGCAAACGGGGTGATCACGGATCGATAAGGGATCCTCAAAAATTTGGCAAGCAAAGATCAAATTAAACCGATTTTAAGGAAACTCGGACTCGTTTTTAAGTTCTATTTAAGTCAATGAGGATCTTAAAAATGGAAGTTTTGAAATAGTATGTAAAATCAACAGCCGCTCATGACGAAACTGATCGTGTCTTTAGTCCATTGAAGCTGTTTCTTAGAAAATATCATGGTTTTAAGATCGACTGGAGTCTTGCTGAAAACAGATAAAAGACCGGAACAGACTTTTAAAAGTTTACTCTCATCCCAAGAGTCTGCGATCGAGAGTGATCGTGTCTCTGAGTCAGTCACTAAGTCAGAGACACAATCCTCAAAAGTGACGAATACGAGTAAGTCGAGTTTTTAAAATTGATTAAGAAGGCAAAAAAAGAGGAAAAGGTTTTTTCCAGCTCATTGGGGAAACCTGATTGAGAGTGATCCAGTTTCTCTGGCGTCCATTAAAAATGATCATGAACGTTTCAACATTATCATTAGTGGCGTAACAGCCTACGAAGGGCCAGAGCCTAACTTTTCGCACCTCCACTGTGTTGTGCGCGTTATAATTTTGACACATGTGAAGGGGACTTGCAGTTTATTGCCGGTTCCGAACGGCGAATTTCGAAAGCTTTTCAAGACAGAAGTACTCCAGGAGGATTGTCAGTCGTTCGCTGGAGGTGGGGCCGTGAAAATTGTTTGTGGTGTCTTTTCCCCGAGCTGCATTCGAACCCGAGTACTCTCGCTTAACAGTCCGACTCACTAACCCTTAAGCCACGGCGCCCCATGAACTTTTACTGAAATTGAAAAAATTTTAAGGAAAACAGATCTGATTTAAGATAATTCTTAAGCTTGCAATTGAAAAAAAAAAAAAGGAAATTAACAACGATCATAGGTTAGGCTATTAGGTGTAAAACTTGAAAGACGCGCATTGTTACTAACTTCATATATATTCACACGCGTTATTTTTTTGACAGTGACAGCTATTGTATGTTGAAGAGCGTCGAAAAATCTAGTTAATTCCATCTGTCAAAGTATACACAAGTTAATTTACACAAGTTTTGTTTTCATATTCAAATAAATGTTTTTTTTAACAAAAAAATACGCGTCTTTCAAGTTGTACTCCAAATAAAAAAAAAAGGTTTAGCCGCCTTCAACGTAAATTCCATTAGACGGTGATCTCTATGTTTAGTTAAAAACTGTTTTTTTTTTAAATGAAGCTCTTAAAACAAAAATTTTTCAACATTGATAACTCTATCAGCTCTGTCATCATAAGACACACTTATTTATAAAACGCTTGCTAAAGCAGTGACTTCAAAAAGAAACTCTTTATAAAGACCCAACTTAGTCTCAAAAGATCCACCGCAACAATCGCTGCCACAGAGTTCACTCCATGTGACGCATTCAAATTCTTCGATATCAAGAAACAAAAAAAAAATGAAAGTCGGTCATCGAGTCATCTTGAAAATCGACGTTTTCTGATTCATGTATCACTCGTCGAATGACGCGTCGGCTTTTATAACCACAAAGCTAAATTTTTCGTTATTTCAACTCACCATTCACCATGTCTCATCGTTCTTGAAAAGATCGTCTTTAATTTTATCGCTTTCTTATCCTCAATTGGTCTTTTTAATGCCCCATGACTGTCAATCACAAGTATCACATAATCAGTTGCTCATCGTTGACAGTGGTGGTTGTAAATGCTGTCAACTTCTAATTAAAATTCCATTTATCTGTCAACTGACAATCTGTTCGTAAGAGTGAACTATTGCAGTCTTTTGCTAATTTTTTTGTTGCTATAGTCGAGTTTCGGACGACAGTTAGGAGGTAAACTTTAAGTAAGGAAAATTAGTTTGTGAGTGAATTGGACTTCAGATTTTGAAGGTTTATTTTTAGTTTTTTTTTTTTCCTATTCTCTTTCACAAATTTTAATCTGGAAAGTTGTTTTGAGAAGCCCTTCTTAACTTCTGTTCAGTTTTTGGACATTTTCGAGTCTTTTTCTTCTTCGCAACGTCAAATCAAGGTAGAATTTACTTTCTTTTCATAATTTCAACTTTTATTTAAGAAAAGTTGCCTAAAAAGATCCCTGATCGATCCCCATTTCTTCCATAAACGTCACATACACTCCGTAAATGTCACTTTGACACTTCATAGGGTACCGTACAACTCAACATCACGCCACCCCATACGTCTCATGTACGTTTCTAATTTTTTCTTCCCTCCCAAATCCCATGATGAGCATGAGTGACTCAAGAAATTGGAGATGATTTTCTATCCAAAAGAAATTAGCTTTGCACACATGGTCAAACAAAAACAAAGGAAAATACGAAACAGAGAAAAACAGAAAAACAAAGAAAAAAAAAAAACGAAAAAGTAAAAGTGTTGGCCTTCGGGGGAGTCGGGCGTTGTTGGGGGCGCCTTAGTTGAGTGTAAATTGTTTGTTTATCGACGCTGACGCCCTGAAATGGGTCTCATGGAATTATTGATGCTTACATTGGCCGATTGCTCGTGGAGAAGGAGGATACGCGTGTTCTATGAAAACACGTCTGAAGGAACAGATGGATGACGCTTTGTGATGACGCTTTTGTGATTTTTACGAAGATTTATGAGAGGAGAGAGGCGGTGGCATGACTTGAGGTAAAATGGAAGGCAGCGAAAGTGATGAATGGAAATTTGTTTTCAAAAACCCGTCTGTTTGCTCTTGGAAAACTACGACGCGTTGTTCGTCTAATGATTAATTACAAGTTTACGTAGAGACATGTCAACAAAGACAGCGATTTAAAAAAAAATTCCTTTTTCCTTCTTTCTTCTGCATCTTCCACAAAACTCTACCTTTGTGGTAAAGAAATGAGTCTCTAAATAATTACCGCTAACTACAAGCAAACATGTGAATCTCTTCGGCAACAGGCACACTTACAAACGACCATAAACCGACAATGACGCAATCTCAGTGTGGATTGCAACAATGTCTCAATACACACCGCAGAATTCCACCTCAACCACTTCCTGATTTCATCTCTCCAACACGTGCGTCATCCACAGCGTCACTTCACACAACTGGAGCAGATGCTGCCCTGCCCCGCACACCTCGAGGGTCAAAAGTCCACGACTCGAAAATAGTCAGCTCAGATTCTTATCTGAAATTACGTCTGACACAACACTGGGCACGGTCCAGCCCGAAAACATGACACGCTAACGCGTCCGTACACAGCAGCGTTGCAACTTTTTAATTAACTTTAACCTCTCGGGCAGCTGTCTGTCGTCTCCATGAATCATAAATTTCCGTCGAAGTGTTAATGCAGTTTTGATTAATTGACCGTCGATAATCGAGAAGGACGTTTTACAGGACGTCCCACAAAGGGGAAAAAGAAAGTGTGTCAAAAAACGAACCCTGCGGATGGCCATTTTCGAAATTCTTAATTAAGTCTGACCGAAAACGTTATCGCCGGCACCCTAGAACCTAATTATCAACCGCATTACACGAGGACCTCTTGTCATCGGAATGGGGTCCACACAATCCACACGGGGAGAAAAGAAAAAAAGAAAATTGGGGCCAAATTTAAAGAATCTGCTCCTCCTTTTTTATGTTCGCCCGGGACGGGGGCACATGTGTGTGCACATGCAGACATCACTCCTCGCTCGTCAGCGTTTCGGTCGTTTCTGGAACCGGCGCAGGACCGGCTCAGTGGTGTCCCCAATTAATCGTCTGCGCTTCATTATCAAGGGTCATTACGAAAATTTATGATAGCTCGACCGGGACCGAGAATAAAAACGACAAAACGAAGACCGACGACTGAGGAACGACGACCGAGGACCGGGAGTTCGAAAGACAAAAGTGCGTGTGTAGCTTGCGCGTCATGTGAAAGATTACGAAAGCGAAGCGTCAAGCGCAACCCAAACGCGGAACAAAAGAAAAAAAAAAAGAACCGCTTCAGTTCGACGAAATTAAATGAAATGAAATTAATGACAGGCGGTCCCCTGCGCGACCAGATGCACCAGAGAGCTCCAGATACAATTGCAGCGCAATGCAGAACTCATTTCGTTGGCATAAATCAAGAAGTTACACAGGGCAGTCCCTCCACTGGCCCTGTGACAACGGTCAAACGGCAACGACAACGACAACGACAACAACGACATCAGAGGGTGGCCACAGCGCTCAACAAGGTTATGGGCTTTTGAGGTCAGCCAAATGAATTTATGTGCCGGCGTCGAGCTGCACCCTGATGATGATGATGATGCGACCGAGGGGCCGCGGTCAGACACGGGCAGAGTCTGACCACTCATCTTCCCGTCCACTTAAGGGTTGTGGCCGGCCAATGTTTGGATCGTTTAATGATCGCGATTCGCGTTCGATGGACGAATTAGTATCACGCACAGCAAATGACACCGCTCGTCATTAGCGTTGTGATGGTGCCTGCTGGTGGTGGTGGTGGTTTAATGCGTTGCCGTCGTTGTCTGTCGGTAATGATGATCGGTGGTGCTCCTCCTTCGGGCGAAAGGATCACTGGGCTATGCCATAATGGGATGGAGAAGATTGCGAGGCCTTTAATCGTGCCGGATTCCGATTCCACACCGCAAACGCGTCAGGTGTCAAAGTAGACCGTGTTCGTCATTAGCACGCGAAAAATGCGACGGCTACGCATCCACTGGGCAGCTGCTGATGGGGATGGACGTCCAGGAGTGTGATTCCATTTCTGGTGGAATTCAACGAGCAGTTAGAGAATGATCGTCATCAGCTGGAAGTGGGGTTTTTTTTTTGAAGAAGAAGAAGCGTCAAGTTCCAAGCTGATGGATGTTCTGCTGTCAATTGTGACGCCGACGACGACGGTGTCCGTGAGCGGTGTGGACTCAGCGGGAGATCGTGTAGTGAGAAAGAAAATTGCTGCCATTTTTCCATTCAGTCATAACTCGCGGAATTTTTCGTGAAAGAAAAAAAAAACCTGAACAGATCAAAATAGCAGGTAAAATGATTAAAGGTTCAGGTGCAGCAGGTTTTGAGTTGGAAAACGAGTTGAAGTTTCAAAAAACTCGTTTTTCGTCTACATTTTTAGGCTGAGCTGAAATTTGTTTTGTTGCTTCTAGTTTTCCCTCCAATCTTGACAGTTTCTGAAATTGGAGATTTTCTTCGGCTTGCATTCAGCGAAATTTTAAAAAATATCGAGGATTATGTTGACAGGCGGTCCCCTGCGCGACCAGATGCACCAGAGAGCTTCAGATACAATGGAGAACTCATTTCGTTGGCATAAATCAAGAAGTTACACAGGGCAGTAGCAACTTGCTTCGGCTTTCCGAAATTCGAGGCTTTATTGTCATAAACTGGTTACACATTTATGACTCGTTTTGCGTTTGATTCGATTGCGTTTAACACAAGTTTTTCTCAAAAGGGACAGGAAACTCTTTGCTTTTAATCGATTGAAAAGGCATGTTATCTTCATTGTGACAGCATTAAAAAAAATATGTAGATGGATGCCTCCAATTCTGCATCTTCGAAAACCCTCTCTCATCCACCACCATACCGGTCTTCGACGTCAAAATCACCGTTCTTCAAGCGTTGAGACCTCTTTCGGCACGTTCTTTCACTAATAGCGGCCTCACCACACGTATTTGAGAGCATTCGATGAGCCTCAGTTGCAGATTTCTTCATTTTAAAGCAGAAAATTAAAACCTCCCACAAATGACGAGAATTTGGATTGTAAGCTGCCATGTTTATTCGAGAATAATTTTATGATGCAGACACAAATAGACTAACATTTCGATGGCGTCATGTTTACAAATACCTAACCTTATTGTGTGACATCTACGATCTATTTATTAGGTTGTCAAATATCTCCCTTCCGCCTTTTAGTCTTTTGAATTTTCCGGCTATGTACAAAGCGGTACAAATTAACAAATAACAACAATTTTAGAACGAACTTCGCTGCCACACGTTTCATGCCCAATATTTCCGAAAAAATTGCATGGTCTGAGCCAACCGATATACCGACATCTTCAGCAACTTCTCTAGTAGTGATTCGACGATTATCCATCACCATTTTCTTCACTTTCTCAACATTTTCATCGTTTGTTGGTGTGCTAGGGCATCCAGGGCAAGCGTCGTCATTCACATCTTCTCGACCTTCTTTGAAAATCTTGTCCCACTTGTAAACATTTTTCACTGATCGTATGCCACTGTCAACATTTCGAGTGTTTTTGGGCACTTAATTCCATTTTCACACAAAATTTAATGCAAATTCTTTGATTCAATTTTTTCGATAGCAGGAAATCGCCGAACACCCAAAACTCGTCTAACTTTTACGCCTCTCACAAACAAAATACAGTCGAAGCCATCTAAGTCGAACGCCCTCTAAGTCGAAAAGCCCTCCAAGTCGAAAAGCCCTCTAACTCGAATACATTTTTTCGACTCTTGGCCTCTAAGTTGAACTTTTTTTTTTGCAAAAAATTAAAAAAAAATTACGTCTCGCAACCTGTATTGCATGCTCTGACTCTCTCTCTAAATTTGGCACTGGACGACGGGCATCATTAATTTCATGTTGATTTTTTAGTGCAAACACGTCGGAGAAAAAAGCTCACGTGGTTGCCCTTATTATTGCTTACCTATGCAAGAAAGAAAGAGAATGTTCACAGCAAGAATGAGGATTTGCATGGCGACCTACACGGCAAACATCGAACCCAAAAAACATGAGAAAATCGAAACTATTCGCCAACGGTTCTCGAAGCACAATCATGTTGGGCGAACACAATTGTCGTCTAGGGCCACATAATCGTCGCTTCAGGTTATTTGTGCACACAACCGTGTGGCTCTGAATGAGTAACTGCGCTGCTTATTCACTGCGTTGTTGGTTGGCGTCAAACAATTTGCTTTCAATATAAAAATAGTTAGGTGAGTTGAGATGTTTTCAAGCTTCATTTAGTGAATGCATTGGGAGTCCGAGGTCCAACACTGCCTTTTTAAAGTAGTCATTTTTTTAAAAGGCTTCATTCTTCAATTTTAAAGACTCAATCCAAAATTACAGCTTTTTTAAATAACTTCCTGTGTTTTTTCCTTACATGTATACTCTTTTGAATAAAATTAAGGCTTTTAAGCAAAAAATTGTAATCCCTCTAACTCGAATTTTTCGAAAAATCCCTCTAATTAATTTTGATATCCCGTGAAAATTCGACTTAGACGCTTTGACTGTGGCTGAAACTGAAAGCATATGCTCGAGACGAGTGTACCAACATAACGAAATAAAAAAAAATCAATAATCGAATGTAAATTTGAAAATTCACCTTATTTTTTGAACAAACATTGGCGGCGTAGTAGCCCGTTGAGGGCCAGAGCCTAGCTTTTTTGTTCACACATTCACAATATGAGAAAACAATTTGATTTCGACGAGATTTTTCATAGCTTTTAAGTCAAGCGAAGACAGTTTCACTCAATGCACATGGGCAAGGACTAAATTTTTACTAAAATTACGACTTTTAAATATTGAATCATAGTTCTGAGTTCAACAAATTGAGGTTTTGAGCTACTTGAGGTTTTTTTGTTTCAACTCTAGCGTCTCTTCAGTGTCGAATAAATCTTTCGCCTTTTTTTTTTGTTTTTTATTTATTTACTTATTTATTGGGATTTAAAAAGTATAGATGCGTATAAATCGATCGAAATTTGACGATTTTTTAGATTTTTGGATAATGGAGTTCTGTATGATCGCCGTTTTTTTTTTATCTGATCCCCAATCATTCCCATTCTTTCCAATTTATATCAAAACGCCTAAGCCTAAGGCTCTTTCACTCTGGCTTTCTAGCTAATTTAAAATTTTAATTGTAAATTATGCTTTTCGAACTAAATAAATATATCAAAACGTTGGCAAACATTTTTTTGTTCATTTTATTTTCTCTAGTTCGTCGACTCCTCCGCCAGGGCCTCAAATTTTCCATTCTTCCATCGTCAGTCATTAAATTACAACACACGTCCCTTATCTTTCTCTCTTTCTCTCATTCTCTGTCTCAGTTAGGGAACTTTGCACACCTACGTGACACATATGCTGCTTAAGTCCTAATACACATGAAACACCCCTTAATCCGTAACAATTAACCCCCAAACGACACTCCAGACACCACGACCAACACAAAAGCACAAGCACGACAAGAACTCCTGTGGTAGAAGTGGTGGTGAAGTTGAGTTCGTCGCCTGTAGGGTGGTGGTATGTGAAAATTCCATCCGATTACCGCTAAATGGTTTCAGCCTATTTTCAGCGCGTCGAATGCTTCGATTGGGAACGGCACCCGGAGAAGACGACGAGACTCCTTACGAGCTCTTCGACTAAGGTTACACGAGATTGGTGGGTAGGAGGCCGTGGAAAACCGTAAGAAGCTCCTCACCATGTAATTGAACGGAATAAAGTGGAATTAAAATATGCTCTGCCGTGAGTTGGAGATTAGGTTGCCGGGTAGATGGATGGGAGACGAATGTGGGCCGTGGAGGACTTGAACCCTTTTAATGAGCACCTTAACAGAAGGCAATTTAGGGAAAGGGCTTAATTTTGGGATGAAATAGGGATGGGATGGAGGAGAGACTGCGCGCTTTTTGGCGGAGTGTGATTAGGTTACCATGGTGACATGGAAAAGTCTGTAATAAGGCTGCTGGCTTTTTTTGTGATGAGCACAATGAGATGTGGTTGGCTTTTTTAGAAGGCACGTGTCATGAGGATAAACTCGTGTGAATGTCTTACGTACCCGTGCGTGCTTTTTGACATAAATTAAGCCTCAGATTAGGCTCTTAGGCGCATGTATGTAAACAAAAAGGAATCTTTTAGAGCAGGCTAATAAATTTGATAAACCAAAAGCTAAGTTTACATTATCAACACACGAGTAGACCTCAAAAAGCCTTTCGAACGACGTATAATGGCGCCCAAGAAGAAACAATCACCTTACTTAAACTTCTTTTTGAACGGTCTTAGGATTACTAACGAAATCAACTTTAGTTAAAATGTTTAAGTCCATTTACAAGGTGAAGAATGAAAATAAGAAAAGCGATGTACAAGTAGCAAGCCTTACAAAAAAGACGTCATCCAAATGTCACATCTCCTTGTCACATTTCGACTTACGGCTTAACGCTCAACGTGCTGATCGTCTCACCTCACCTTAAAACTGAATATCTGTCCTGACGCCCTTGCATGCTCATCCCCCACAAAACCACAAAAAATCTCGCGACATTCCTCTGCAAGTTCGTTGCTCCCCAACAGACGTCTCTAAAAGGTTATTCCACCCGAAAAGTCTGCTCCAAGTTCGCCTGAATCGTCAACAAACACCAAAACTTCAAAAAATCATCAAAATTCGACATCGGCTGTCAAACGCAAACCCACAACCGACTCAAGCCCTCCCCACCGTCGAATGTCAAAATAATCCCGAACCCATACACAATTCAACTTCAACCTGTCAGATCGCATTAAGCGCTGTCACCTGCCTGACACACCAGCAAAACACACACGCTCCGAATTCCCGCTACTGGTGTTCACTAGAATTCCATCTCAAGTTTCCAGTTCGCTGAATGAGACCTTTTCACACCCCGTGAAGGGATTTTCTTTCACCACCACCACCACGACAGTGGTGAGCCACCATTGCCGAAAAGAACAAAAAAAAAAAAAATAATTCACCAGAATTTCCCTGATCTCGCTTTCATCTCTGACTCGATGAACATGCCCCCCGAGAAAGTGGGCGGTGACTTTTGTTGTGTCTTCGCAAGGAAACGAACGCATCCAGCGGAACGTCCTAGGACAGCAGCACCGTAATCACGCAAACGTCTTCATAAGTCGCCTGGCAAGGAGCCAAGACGGAGCACCATCACCACACACACACACCAACGACGACGCTGGAGAGAGACCTTGAATGCTTGAATTAAATTTCATGCGGTTTACAACACGACGAGCATGGCGGCCAGCTCGTCATTCCTCAACTTTGTTTTAGTTTTTCATGTTTGTGCCTTTTTTTTTTTTTTTTTTTTGTTGCGTTTGATGGTGCTGCTGCTGGTGGTTGGTTGTGGACCGTAAAACATGATACGCGACGGCGGACGGGACAAGGAGGCTCCTGCTGCCTCCTCACGCACACCGTCGCCGTAGAACACCGCCAGCATGAGCGCAACAGTGTGGTGGTAGTCGAGAGGGTTCCAAGAAACTCTGCCTTCTTGGAATGCATCCATTGATTCTTTGAACACACAAAGGCGACCGGGGGGGTTGTTATTCCTGTTGCTCCGGGTTGTCAGCGGCTACCATGGCGGCCGAGGAGCCGGAGGAGTGCTTTATTGCCCCGCTTACATCGACGAAGACGTCATCATTGCGATTGCGGTTTTTGTTTCGAGCGCAGGATTGGGTTGTTTTGTTTGTTGACATGTTTTTTTGGAGGAGAGGAGCGGACGGGAGGACGGATAGTAATTCGAGAAGGGAGTGATTTTTTGGGACAGGCGTTCCTTGGAGGTCTGTTGGGATTCTAGGGGTCGAGACAAAATGGGTTTTGGATCAACAAAAGAATGACGAAGAGTTGAAAACGAATCCCGGGTACTTAAATGGAGGAAAATAAATTCTTCCGGAAGTTGGCCTTTCTCAACACTTGAACTGCGATTGTTTTTTATTTCATCATCATCATCATAAATGGCGTAACAGTCCACGAAGGGCCAGGACCTAGCTTTTCGCACCTCCACTGTGTTGCGCGCGTTATAATTTTGACACATGTGGAGGGGACCTACAGTTTATTGCCGGTTCCAAACGACGAATTGCGAAAGCTTTCCGTGACAGAAGTACTCCAGGTCGTTCGCTGGAGGTGGAGCCGTGAAAATTGTTTGTGGTGTTTTTTCCACGAGCTGTATTCGAACCCAGGTACCCCCAGGTAAACCACGGCGCCCACGCTTGGCTATTAAGCTGAAGCAATTTGGAAGTTTCATGAAAAATGCAGTTGAGTCAATAACATGGGAAAACTGGCATCATTCATCGGACTTAGGAAGTCTCCCTGGGGCTTACAAATCCACCACATGGAAAATGGGACTCAAAAAAGTCACTTAAGTAAGCCATCGACTTTTCAAGTACAATCTTGTCGCCATGACAAGAAGTTGGAGTAAAGAAACGACAAAATAGAGGCCTTGCAACCATTTCAATGACCTCGGTACTGTCGCTCCCACCATCCCCACAGTCAAAGCGTCATCTTCGCATCCCTGATCGATTCCAACCCCGAAGTCCATCACCACCACAGTGGGCAAATGAATTACTTCCGCCTGGGAAGCACACGTCGGCCGCCGCCTCTGCCGATGCCAACTGAAGCGCATCGCACATAAAAAGCAAACCCCAAAAAGGAATCGTTAAATCATTAAAAACACTGCGAACATTCAATTACGAGGCTCCAATTCGTCGTGTCCCATGCACCGGTGCATCGCTCCTGTCAACCCCACCGCCCAACATGTCTGCCGCAGCCCCGCCAGGATTACAAATAGTTCCAACTGCACACGGTAACATTTAACAATGTAAACTTAATTCCCAACCACCCACTCCTCCACCGCCCAGCTCAAGGCTCGGGTGTCTGCATATTTACAATGCCTTGCAGCGGTAATCCAAATATGTACTTAACAAGATAATGAAAAGTCTGACATTGCAAAGTCAATAAATAATAAAGCACAGTACCGTCCATCGGTGGGTTGGGGGTGGTTGTGGACGAAGGAGAACAAAAACGAAAAAAAAAAAAAGAAATTGATTTCACCTGCCAGTCGATGCTCCGCTCTAAGCCGCCGCCGGCCGTCCGGCAGCCGTTCATCGGCCACCGTCCACCGTCCCCGTGTGTGTGCAATTGACTTTTGGGCTTTCGCTTTTAATTCGATCAGGAGTTAATTAATTTCAACGGTTCTCAGCCATCCCAGGCGAGTGTGTATGCACCTCGTGAAGCCACATAAGGAGCGCAGTCCACCACCACCCAACGCCAACGACAACGACTTTACGAAGCAATTTATCTCCTTCCCGGCCGCTTTGGATTACCGCATTCCGAGGCATCGCGAGCCACCCAAAGGACGAGCTGAAGGTGGACTCGAAAAGAGAAAAAAAAAAGTTGAGGAATACGAAAAAAGAGAGACGCAGTGGAGCCACGCCAAGCCGAAGCCAAAGCCGAGGCGAGCCATGCGAACGAAAAGCGAGAAATTAAAAATTCAAATTGTTTGCCCGACGTCTGTCATGTGAGCGACGGCGAGAGTTTGTTTGTCCCGTTTCCCGTCATCGTCGTCGTTGTCGTTGTCGTTGTCGCCACATGTGACCATCCCTGGTCCGGTCCCGTCCAGTCCCCGTTCAGTCGGTGTGTGCTGACAATCTGTTTGGCCGACAGATTGCTGCCTATTGAACTGGACTGATAGGCAAATGGAGACAGATTTTCATGCAAATTTAATGCGTAAACACGGCCAAATTGGAAATCATATCCTCTGATGACGATGCGGTGGCGCGGGGGACGGTGCTCAGTGGACATCTAGTGTTGGAGCATCACTAATGGTGGACATCTCATGCGAGAGAGAGCGAGGAACACCACGCGCCGCAGCCGTAATCAATTATTCTCTTTTTCTCGGACGCTCCCGCACGTGTGGAAGTGGACGAGTGGTGTGGACCGGCCAGTCCTTACTGCAGTTAGGCAGGAGTTTATCAAACTGACAGATTGCCATGTGAAAATTTTATGAATCTCGACGAATCGCTTTAAATTCGACGGAGTTTGATGACCGACAGCAAATGCAGACCAAGCATGAGGGAGAGGGTTTGAGATTTTCGGCGTTTCGTGAGGTCAGGTCTGTAACCGAGCCAAATGGCGATGAGATGACAATCACAGCACTGAAAAAGCATCAGAGCCGTTGTAGGATTTTGCGAATGTTCAGGTTGAAAGTGGTGCAAAGTTTGAGGCAAATTAAAGGGTGATTTTTAGGTATTATCTTTTTGGCAGCACTGGTTTAAACAGCTGATGCACGTTTCGTGTTTTGTTTCGCTGTCAAACATCTTCAGTTTGGTCTTTAATTTAACCCTGAATCGCCTTACAAACGAACAACGCTTGCAAATTATTGAATTTTATTATCAAAATGCGTGCTCTGTTAAGAAACTTCATCGCGCGCTTCTTGTGTTCAGCGACGAAGCTCATTTTTGGCTCAATGGGTACGTAAATAAGTAGAATTGTCGATTTTGGAGTGAATATCAGCCAGAAGCATTGCAAGAGCTACCAATGCATCCAGAAAAAGTCACAGTTTGGTGCGGTTTATGGGCTGGTGGCATCATTGGACCGTACTTCTTCAAAGATGATGCGAATCGTAACGTAACTGTGAATGGTGAGTGCTACCGTGAGATGATATCCAACTTTTGAAGCCCAAACCAAGAGTTTGACTTGCACGACATGTGGCTTCAACAAGACGGTGCCACACAGCACGCGCAACAATGGACTTATTGAGAGGCGAGTTCGGTGAACATTTTATTTCACGTTCGGGACCGGTCAATTGGCCGCCTAGATCGTGCGATTTAACGCCTTTAGACTATTTTTTGTGGGGCTATGTTAAAGCTCATGTCTATACAGACAAGCCCGCTTCAATTGACGCATTGGAAGCCAACATTGAAGCATTTATTCTTGAGATACCGGCCGAAATGTTGGAAAGAGTTGGACTAAGCGGATGGACCATTTGAGGCGCAGTCAAGGTCAACATTTGCATGAAATAATCTTCAACCGTACTACCGATTCAAATAAAGATTTCATGCATTTTTCTGAATTTTATGTGGTTTTTTTTTTTAAAAAACTTTCCTATAGCTCTTAAAAAATCACCCTTTATTTGAACCCCAGTCAACTTTAAATCTCCTCAAAAACACGCCTCAGTCTCAAAGGATTCACGTCCTTTTTCGCTAATTCCATCTTCACGGCTCTTAAAATCAAAAGTCTACAGCTTTTAGCTCAAATTCTGTCGCCGTACAGTGGTCCCAAATGACTTTTCTCGTTGCAAAAATCATGGCTTTTGACACATAAAGATATCTGTTCATCAACTGTGCGTTGTTGGCGCGTTTCTAGTTCATTCTCAACTTCCTCTCACTCCTTCTGCCTCATGTTTAACCTCTAAAAAGAATCAAAATGCTAAATTTTGAATGCACACACTTCGATATTGCACCCGGTCTCTTCAATCCACAAGCCCTTTCTTTCATTGCCTCAAATATCCATGAAAGTGTTGACAATTTATATAAATTTTGTCTTGATTACAGTAAAGTCTTTCATTTTATTCAATCACTGCAGAAAATGCATGAGCTTTGTTGCATTACTTAGCAACTCACAATATTCAACTTTGTCTTCTGCCGTCAAGTATTCGTTTTCCATTATCCTGCCACTTACAGAGTCATAATAGTATTACTCCCAACTAAACTAAATTCCTGGTAAATATTCAAATCCTTGCTAGCAGATGAAACAAAACTCCATGATCCCTCTTAACACCTAAATGCCCCCAAAGACTTCTGACAACAAAATTGCCAGCTCAGTATTTTCAACTTCCATTTTACTGCACCAACAACATCGATTCCCTTCCGACTTCATCATCTTCAGCACCTTGCAGCCGACGGCATTCCTTCCCCGAAGGCGAACATTAGTCACCGTAATCCCGAAGATTTAAGCCATTTGTTCAACATTCAACAACATCCACAAATCACAACTCCAGTTTGTCACTTTCCACGGAAGATACTCACATGCCATCCATTTCCCAGTCGTTGTCATCGTCACACACTGCACCCAAAGTTATATTTAGCCTTCTCGCTCCCCTCCCCACAGACAAGAGCCAAGCCCTAAGAAGCACAAAATACACGCACACGCGTGTGTGGAGTGGAAAACATGTTTTCCTAAGGTTTGTTGTGTTTGCTTTTGGCCGCAACGAAATTAGCATGAGAGTTACACCTTTCTGCGGAGTGCGCTGTCGCGTTTGATTGACAAATGAATGGATCGTACGATTCTCGCTTAAAAGCGGGAACTTCTGCGTGCGTTCGCCAGAGTCATCGGTCGTCGACGGGTTCCAGACGCACACAGGCTAACATATCATCGTCACAAAAATGAAGAGGGAAGGAGGGCTAAATGGTCCCAGTCCGAGGCAATAAAACATAAACGCTTGTCAATCTGTCAAACAATGCGACTGTGAGACGCAAAGCAAGCTGCGGCATAATTCTTTTCATCTTTGTTGCTGTGCATTGTTCCCATCTTTGCTTCCCTTTTCTCCTTCGTCTTCTTCTTGTCATTTTCCACCTGAAAAGCGAAAAACGAAGACGAGAGAAAACCCCCCTGACGAAACTTTCGAAATGACACTTTGGACATAGCCGCACAGATGAATGGATTGATCTATGGAACGCTCTCTGACGATGACGACGACGAAAGATGACGCTCCCCGAAACGCACCGCGCAGCGCGCTTTATGAATATTTGAACGGAGCGAATTTGAAAAGGTGAAGCGAAAGATGATAAATCGGCTGAGCACGGTTGCAACACGCAGTGCCATGGGAGAGTTCCGGGTTCGGTGCATGACTGGGTTACCGCATGGTTGCGGTGTTGGTACCGAACCTTTTTCTTCAATCAAATCTGCCAAATTTCATCTCTCAAAACTAAGTCACTGTCACGTGTTGTCGTTGCATCAAGACGAGTCCCAACGTGAAGTAGCGGTGAGTTTTATTGGCGTTAAACTAAATCCAGCCGCACGTTTTTACGAGTCTTATTAATGAGTGAGTAGATTTCCTTTTGCATTGACAAGTGCCGCGTGTGTGTGTGTGTGTGGGAGGCGGCGGCGGGTGATCGAAGCGAGAGAGGCCAAGTTGGCAGGTGTAAGGGATCCATAAAAAATGATCTGGTTTTTCTTGAATAGATTAAAAGGGCTGTTGAAGTTGAACGTGTTGTCGAGCGTGGGTTGCATGCGGTCAGGTGGTGGCGGCATGAACGTCACATGGCCAAGTGGTTTAGTGGCTTTTCACTTTGAACGGTTCGGAACGAGTTCTCGGGTCGGGTGGGCGGTTAGCCAGGGGGCCGGTATACGAAAAGGGCATTTGAAAAGAGTGGTCGACGAGAGGATTGTGATAAAAAGAGAAAATTTATGTCGGCGAAAGGGCAACGAGTCGAGAGAGAGAGACAATGTAGCAAAGTGCTGGAGACATGCGACGATTGTGGCTGGTGGGTGATCTTTTAGAGCTTTTTATTGTTCTTTGGGTATTTTGAGAATGAAGGAAACTCGTTTGTGGAAGATTTCGGTTGTCCAAATGAGTTTGAAGCGTAGACTCTCTCTTTTGAGGTCAAATTCTACGTAAATTTGAGTCGAGATTGAAGACAGAATCGTTTAGTTATTCTTTAGCAACTTTTGCATAGACCCGAACGGATTTCTGAGGCTTCTTGGAAGACTTTGTTGGGTTAGGTTAGAGTGGTTGGCTGGGGCAACAAAGGCCCAACCACACTTAGGCCAGACTAGGCCCATTTTGAAACCACAATGCGGAGATCCTTTCCGCACCCTAATGGAACCAGTTGGAGCTTCTTACGAAGTTACGGATCTGATTGACGCTCAAACTGTCAAGGAAGTGCTTGCCTAAGTGAGTTCTTCTACGAAGCGCCAAGGTCTTGCATGAGCGTTGGAGTAAGGCCACTAAAATTTTCAATTTCAATCCTTGGGTCGACTCTTTTGAAGAGGAATTCCACAACACGAAGATCGTTAACCAGTGATCGTATGAAGAAAACCTCAGTTTTTTAGGATTTCGATGAAAACGATGATTCCTTAGACTATTGGGGATTTAAAATTGCTTTGTTTTTGGGTTTTAAAATCGTTCTCTTTGAAGAAGATTTGAATTCAGACCTCAGACAGGCTTCTTTTGCGGAAGAACTACGAAGAAAAGAGGATCTAAGCCACTGATCAAGTGCTTGAATTTTTTTTAAATATTAGGTTGTCAAATATTTCCATTCCGCCTTTTTGTCTTTTGAATTTTCGGTTATGTACAAAGCGATAGTATCGTTTTGTAGGTTATGTCAAGACCTGCCAAATGATGTATTGCCAGGTACCAGCTCTGTAGCATTTTGTACATAGCCGGATAATTCAAAAGACAAAAAGGCGGAAGGGGGATATTTGACAACCTAATATTTTCAAAGATTTAAATGATCAGGATTGATTTGGTAAAAACTGAAGAATAATGTCCGCTAGAAAATTTTGAAATTTAACGAAAAATTTGCAACTTTTATATTCTACAGCTCCCTCCCACCATCGAATCTAATAAAATTTGTTAGCTTGCTGTGAAGAAGAAAATTTAAGTCCACACTTTCCTTTCATAAGGTTGACAATTCCTTGAAGAAAAATTAGAAACCAAGGACTGTAAGGAGTTGCTTCTCAAACCTGTTCATTTGGGCTATCAAGAATACCTTTCAAACATTCGAATTCAGAACGTGTTCACTCCTTCAATTGAAAGAACTATTCTCAACTTCTAGTGGATGACATTTGTGGGTTCCTGACGTTTGTGGTACTCAAAAAAAGTAAAAAAACCAGTCACTTAACGCCATTAGGTTATTAAAAGTCATTTTCAACGGAAAAAACTCGCAGAACATTCCAAAAAAAAGGTCGTCAGAGGTTTCAGACATGAGTTCCAGCTTAGAAATTGCAGAAGAAAAGATTCACTTGTCTACTGTCATTCATTTTGTTGTTCAAAGTCAATTGTACCATCAAACATTTTGCCAGAACAATAAAACAACGAAAAAGACCTTTTTAATGAGACCAGGAACTCCTTATGTGATCAATCTAACCACTCTAAGACTTTGGCGACCTCGACAGAACCTCGAAAATAATGAAGAAAAGTGCTTTTCAGTGTTCTGACAGTCATGTTCTAATGGTGTAATAAGCTTAGACCCTTGTTAAGGATTTCGTTGAATACGATGCTTAAAATCCTTCGATCCAAGATGGACTCAAACGCTTCATCATCAAGTGAGCTGAAAAGCAATCTTCTGTTTCTTAAAAAATACTCTTTTTGAGGCGCTACAAATGTATAAACAACATGTGTAGCACGTCAAAAGAGTATTTTTTAAGAAACTGAAGCTTGCTGTTCAGCTCACTTGAACTTTAAAAGGTCGTCTATTTAATAAGCGTCGAATTGATTGCATTCAGTGCTATTCTCAAGACCCTCCAATGCATTCCACTGGCTCTTATTACTCTCCCCCTAAGAGAAATCCTTTGTATCTCATATATTCCCAACACCTTCAGCTGTCTTTCTCCACATTTCACAATCAAGACGATCACTTATTGGCTTGATTTCATAAGCCTTAGCTACTTTACATCTCGTAACAAACCCTCGACGATCTCAAACCTCCCAAAAGATCAGCAACATACTCCCTCTCATTGAGCAATCTCAATCAGGAAGCCATTCACTGATCCCTCTCAAAACACCCGTCGCCAATCCCAACCAACAAATTCCCACAAAAGCCACTCTCAGCTTGCCACGCACTCACTCACCGCCAATTAACCCATGAGGTCACTGCACCTTCCTGCAACTGCATTCTCCCATCTCCCACACAATAACATCCGTCCAGTCCCGTTTAGCGCCACCACCACCATCACCATCACCATCCGTCCAATCAATCAACATTCGGCCATGGCACAGCCCATTCAACCGTCCGCCAAACTCACAAAATGAAGAGGTCAATCATCCCGCACGGGGTTACATCACGTCGACGTCCGACCGTTCGCGTCCAAGTCCGCCTCGGTGCACCGGTTGACCGATCAAAACTAACTGTAAATAAGCGATCTGCCATAATTGCAACGCAATTACTTGCACTTGCTCCCAGCAGCGTCCAGCGCCCAGGAACTGAACCACAGCGGAGAGAGTAAACAAATTACGCGACTGCACAAAAAAAGGGGTCAAAACGTTAGGACCAGGCATTGCATCGCGATAAAAACGTGCGAAATTAAAAAAAAAAAATAACTCAATAAAAGAGGGCGACTGGGAAAGGCGAAATTTTCGGTGAAAGCCAACGGTAAATTGCAGTTTACACCCCTGGAATCAACAACCGGCCGACGCGACGGTGAAAGGGCGATCCTGCTCAGTGATCGGTTCGTTTACACGGCCGATCATCGTCGGGGTTGGGGGATTATTGCCTTCAACCCCAAAAAGAAAAACCACGCGCCGATGATTTGCGGGTGATAACGTCGGCGACTACAACGACGACGACAACACACACGCCACGTATCTTTGTATCTGCTTCACTTCACATGCGTCTCTCTCTCTTTGTTCGTGTGTGTGCGTGTTCAACTTTCCTCGGTGCGTTTTCTTTTTTGCTTTTTTATTGTTATTACAAGAGACACAGAGATAAGCGCAGATAATATGGCTATTGACCCCAACAGCCGCACCAAACATGGCAACCCTGCAACCGAAGACCCAACCGAACCGAACCGAACCGAACCGATGATGGGGAAAGATGACGCGTCGTCGTGTATGAAGATGTTCCTCAGACGATGGAGGAGACCTCTAACAACAGCCAACCATAATAACAATAATAGTAATAACGGCACTTTATAGGTAAACATTTTATTTTTGTTCCACAATGACGGTCATATCCGTTGTTGGTCCGACTCCGCTTAGTCGCCTGCAAAAGAAATTTATGACTCCGCATTTATGGAAATTCCGTTGGAGTTTCGCTCGCCGTTGCGGAGTGCGTGAAGTAGGTGTGGCGCTTCAACCGACGCGACTCGCCGCAGAGCTCGTGCGTTTAATGGAACAAGAGGCGCACGTAGAGTGTATCTATGAATGATGCTCTTTGATTGAGTCGAAACACTTATGGGGTCATGTTTCGGCCGATTGAGTGTTTGAATTGTAAGCGGAGAGGAGAGGATGGGGTGTGCATTCAGGTGTGTACGGGCGTCTAATTTACTGGCGACTTGACTTGGAGTTGACTAAGGCGCTTTGTTGAGAAATTACTGGCACATGTCTTGGACTTTTTTTTGCTGCTGCAATGGAGTCACACATTGCACGAGGGGACAACGAGAGCTTTGTGCAGTGATTTTCTTTTGAGGTGACGCCTTTAGAGGTGGGCTTTGTTTGCGTTTTTGTGCGGACACCGGGTGTGTGGTATTTGCGGCGGTGCATTTGGATGCGGTCACACGGTCTGGGCAAAAGTAGGACGCTTTTCAAAGGCTTTGTCGAAGCAAAGAGGCGCGGATGATCTAACACAAGGCTAAAAGAGTCGCATGAGGTCATAGGAATTCCTATAGAACTCTTAACGAGGACGCAAATTGATCTTCATATTCTTAGTTCCATGGACACAAACGCTCTAGCTAAAAGGGTCTTTGAATCCGCGCCTGCTCGTTCGAGGAGAAGAGGGAGACCGAACCTCCGGTACAGATATCAGGTGATCGCGGATGCAAGACAGCTTGGTCTTCCGGACTGGAAGCAGCATGCCCGGGACCGTCAACGTTGGAAGGCGGCTTTGGCTCAGGCACAGACCCTCCAAGGGTTAAATACCTGTTAAGTAAGTAAGTGTTCTTAGTTCCATGAACAGAAAATACAGTCGAAGCCCTCTAAGTCGAATTTTCACGGGATATCAAAATTAGTTCGAGTTAGAGGGATTCTTCGACTTAGAGGGCGTTCGACGGAGAGGATTTCGCCAAAATATGGCGAAAAAGTTCGAGTTAGAGGGATTCTTCGACTTAAGGGGCGTTCGACGTAGAAAATTTCGCCAAAATATGGCGAAAAAGTTCGAGTCAGAGGGATTCTTCGACTTAGAAGGCGTTCGACGTAGAGGATTTCACTAAAATATGGCGGAAAAGTTCGAGTTAGAGGGCTTTTCGACTTAGAGGGCGTTCGACTTAGAGGGCTTCGACTGCATATGTATTTTTACGATAAAAAAAATGGCTGTACAACCTTTAACTATGCTAGTAATTTAGAGCTCAATTGTCCAATGACAACGGGTCGATCTTGACGGTCCGTGGCGGCCACTCAGCGAGCTGGCCGTTCATCAGGAAACCCCTTGTTACCTAAGGAAGATAGTCACGGACTACCTCAGCAGCAGGAAGCTAAAGTGTCACTCCGACGAGAGTGCCAAGTACTTTCCGGCTATGTAGAAAGCGCTATAGAGCTCGTATCTGGCAATACATCATTTGAAAGGTCTTGACATAACCTACAAAACGACGCTATGCATGATTAGTTTGGATACGAGCTCTGTAGCGCTTTGTACGTAGCCCGAAAATTCAAAAGACAAAAAGGCGGAAGGGAGATATTTGACAACCTAATACTATAGCGTTTCTACTGGAGTTCCGCAGGGGTCAGTGCTCGGTTCGGCCTGCCATGGAACCTCATGTACCACGGGGTCCTACGCTTATCGTTAGCCGTGGGTCTTAATGTGGTCGGCTTCGCGGACGACATCGGACTGGTCACAGTGGCCAAGCACGTGCATGAAGTAGAATTCAGCACGAACGAAGCGGTGCGAAGGATGAAGGACTGGCTGGAGTCTGCCGGCCTGGAGCTAGCTGCCCACAAGACTGAGGTGGTCTTAGTAGCCAGCCGCAAGACGGTGGAGTATGCGAACTTCCAGATTGGTGACCAATCAATCCGATCCAAGGACTCAATGAAATACCTCGGAGTCATGCTTAACAATAGGCTGCGTTTTAGGGCGCACATCGAGTACGCCAGCAGGAAACCATCGCTGATGCAGGCAGCACTCTCCCGAATGCTTCCGAACATCGGCGCCCGCAGGGTCCTGCTATCTACAGTGGTCAGCTCGGTCCTAGTATAGGCTGCCCCGATATGGGCCGGCGCACTGGCGGCTAAAGATCTTAGGAGGAAGCTGTCGGCGCTGTATAGGCTCTGCGGAATCAGAGCAATCAGCGGCTTCCGGACTATCTCCGACGAGGCGGCCTGTGTGCTAGCCGGAATTGTTCCTGTCGACATCCTCGCACACGAGAACCAGAGGGTGTACTTTAGGCGGCGCACAAACGGCACAAGCAGAACGAGGGCCAAGAAAGAAGAGAGGGAGGCATCACTGGCACTGTGGCAAGCCAGGTGGGACGCATCCACCAAAGGTAGGTGGACCTACAGATTGATCCCTACAATCGCGGCATGGACAAATAACAATTCAAAGTAAGACGACTGTTACGATTACACCAACATTTTTTTTACGTCTAAATTATCAAAAGGCTCTTCCTTTTCATTTTTATCGAACTTTTTAAAGCTCCTAATTTTCCTAGAGTAAGTTTTTTTCGATTCTTGCTTTCGACGGTTCTTATAACGCTGCTTATTACGCTCCATCTCTAGGCTGCAGATCTTGTTCTACTCGCCCTCAAATCCTTAGATCTCTACAACTTTTAGTGCAGAAGTCACACTTACTAAAACTGTTTTCTAACTGTTCCTACCTCACACCTCATGGTTATGGATCGATGCATTCATTAATTTGCCACACCCAACCACGCGCCAAGAACGTGCTGACACAAAACCGAAGCGCTTAGAGGAAAATTTGCAGCCAAATTGGTCACCGTCAACGGACTGGTTGTGGACTTTTGCCAAGCGGAAAACGACCATCAACTGAACTTTTCCTTTAGCACGCCACACTACAAAACTTGTACGACCCATTGAAGTCGCGCAAACGCCCACGAATTTTAGTGCGTGACTTTCTAGCGATTTTCCATAGCGCTCCACGTGCCGCGCTCTAGTTTCGCGAATGTGAACCTTTTGCTAATCACTCCACCGTGCCATCACGCCCGCGCAAAATTCCAAAAGCGGTACAACAACCTCCAGATTCGAGAGTCGATAGTCGACCAGTGCGAGCGTCTGCGAACCCAAAAAGCGTGCGTGCGGTCAAATTGAATCTACAAACTTCACTTCACACCAAACCGCAAATGGAATGTGCGAAATTCTAGGACGACGACGCTACGCAAAGTGTTCAAACACAAAAACAACACACCAACAACAAAGCGACACATTCAGCTGCAGGCCGCGTCCAAAGACGTCACCGAGACACGACGAAACAACACGCGTTCACACCTTCTTCGTGTTTGCTTTCTCTTATCTTCTGCTGTCGAACTGCAGACGGACAGCCGAAGACCGGGCCACCCTCTAAGGCGCGCCTTTAATTGGATAATAAGGTCCCACCATCGATTGCCGGTGTCGGTGCCAGAGTGGGACACAATGGGCCACAAAGTAGGTGTCAAAAAGTGGTAATAAATATCCGACAGATTAATTCGGGACCAGATGCTCGCGGGTGTCCGTGGCGTGCCACCCGCGAATTTTATTCGCATTCAAATTCGCCGTGACAGATAAACTCGCTGTAATCTGCACGTGTCACACCCCCGCGGTCATTTGTTCCGCCCGAACATTTGCAAAAGCAGAAACTACACTTAATCCCAGACACAAACCGCCTCCAAGCTTCGGCGACGGCCCAGCGCAGCCAACGCCCGATCGAATGGAGAGACACATTCCATTGTTGTTGTGTGTGTGGAGGGGGGGGGAGAGACCGTGTCTCGGCCCGGGACACAATTGGTAAGCGTATTAACAACGTTATGTGGATTCCGGCCATCAGCAATGCCACGCTTACAACGATGGTACTGTCGATGATGAGGATGACGGTGACGATGACGATGACGACGCGGTGTCTACCTTGACGGGCAGGAACCCCACACAACGCTCTCGCAACGCACCAGCACAGGTGATAGCTGATACGGGTATCTGTCTGGAAGGGGGCTGTGACGGCGGCGGCGGAGCTGGAGGGAAGTGCATTTAGTTTGTTGTTGACATTGTTGTCGCGGTTGTGTTGTTGGTTCGGGAAGCCAAACTGTGGATCCGTTGGGGTATTAGCTTTCATTCGCCGGACTACTACGAGAGAGTACATGGAAATTAAAAGAAACGTCAACGTTGTCGTCATCGCAGTCATCGTTGTCGTTGTCGTCGTTGTCGTGGTTATCATGAAATGCCAAAGTGCAGGCAAAGTGGTGATTGCAAGTTTTCCAACGACTTTGGGAAAGGGACTCAGAGGACGTAAATATTGACATAGTTCTAACTACTGGGAGGGACCTTCGAACACGACCGAGTTTCGTGTCAGTGAAAATTAATTTTCCGATATTTGGGCTTGAAGTCCAAATTGAGGTTCAATTTTTATTACCGCCGCACAGGGTTCAATTTGGCTCCTGGTATACGCTATCCTTCGAGCGTAAGCGCGGTCTGCGTCACTGTGATGGGTGATTTTTTAGCTATTATCTTTTTGGCAACACTGGTTTAAATAGCTGACGCACGTTTCGTGTTTTATTTCACTGTCAAACATCTTCAGTTTGGTCTATAAGTTAACCATGAATCGTCTTACAAACGAACAACGCTTGCTAATTATTGAATTTTATTATCAAAATGCGTGCTCTGTTAAGAAAAATCAATTGTGTTCAGCGACGAAGCTCATTTTTGGCTCAATGGGTACGTAAATAAGCAGAATTTTCGATTTTGGAATGAATATCAGCCAGAAGCATTGCAAGAGCTACCAATGCATCCAGAAAAAGTCACAGTTTGGTGCGGTTTATAGGCTGGTGGCAACATTGGACCGTACTTCTTCAAAGATGATGAGAATCGTAACGTAACTGTGAATGGTGAGTGCTACCGTGAGATGATATCCAACTTTTTTTTGCCGAAAATGCAAGAGCTTGACTTGCATGACATGTGGTTTCAACAAGATGGTGCCACATGCCACACAGCACGCGCAACAATGGACTTATTGAGAGGCGAGTTCGGTGAACATTTTATTTCACGTTCGGGACCGGTCAATTGGCCGCCTAGATCGTGCGATTTAACGCCTTTAGACCAGTTTTTGTGGGGCTATGTTAAAGCTCATGTGTATACAGACAAGCCCGCTTCAATTGACGCATTGGAAGACAACATTGAAGCATTTATTCGTGAGATACCGGCCGAAATGTTGGAAAGAGTCAGAGAGCCAAAATTGGACTCAGCGGATGGACCATTTCACAGTCAAGGTCAACATTTGAATGAAATAATCTTCAAACATTAAATTATATGGACCGTACTATCGATTCAAATAAAGATTTCATGCATTTTTTCTGAATTTTATGTGTTTTTTTTTTTTTTGAAAAACTTTCCTATAGCTCTTAAAAAATCACCCTCCATTTGACAACATGAGAAAGAAAAATTTAGCAACCACCGGTCTTTTATATATCATGGCCACAAGAAAGTTTTCTATTTCATTTGTTAACTATCGTCAAAAGTCGAGTTTCGCCCTCAAACATGTTCCGATAATCAGAGATAAACTAAATTTTCAAAAAATAGACAATCTGCCTCAACTTAAAAAACTTGGATCGAAGTTTGGCAAAGTCGTAGCAGAGTCACGAAAACTATTCTGTTAGGGAATTTGATTTGATTGAAGATGGGCCTCAAAAAATTGATCAAATAATAAACAACTAAATGACCCACACTATACGTTTTGGGATCTTCCTTAATACATTCCTATCAGTTCTTCCTTAATACATTCCTATCAGTTGTTCATTCTGTACATCATGAACCTCATCTACCTACAATCAAAAAAATATTGGTGTAATTACAGTAAAAGAGTCTTAAGTTCATGCTGTAACATATTTCATTCCACTTAGCTCTGCATCTGCATTGCTCTCTTAGTGCAGTAAGAATATTCGAACTTACTCCAAGAGGTTTCCAACTTAAGCCCAAATCTCAACGGCGCGTTCGATCGGTCGGACTTTGACAGGCATTGGTACGCGTTTTATCGGCTTTACGAAAAAGAATATCAACGCGCGCCTAACTCAATTTTTCAAATGGAATGGAGTTCGCGCGTTAGCTTTCCCTAAATTGTTGGGAGTCAAAGTAATAAAATGTGTGCACAATCTTCTGCAGAAAAGCCCATTAGGCTTTCCAGATCCACAGTTTAAAAAAAAAAAAATCTGCTAATCCTCGAAATTTTCTATGCCCTAAAACACATTTTGTGATAAAACAACTTGATTTTGAAACTAAAATCAAAAGCAATTCTTATTTACTCAAATAATCGCCTTTCCGCACTCAAATTTTGTTGGTAAATAAAAAAAAAATTATACACACATCTGACAAACGCCCGAGCGAGTAGAAAGTAGACCCAGTCGGTCGGGCTTACGATATTACGTTCTGCGAAGTTGCAACGCCCGACCGCGCTATTTCGATTTGCACAATGCTTGTTTCTTTTCTTCCCCGTTGTCTCCTTCAAATGTCAAAGTTAGACCGACCGAACGCGACGTTGTGAGTTAGGCCTTAAGCTTATGATGTCAATAGTCCGTTTCGATTCAACATTCGAAAAGAAAAAAATCCTGCTGCCTTAGCGAAAAACCTATGCTCTGTCTGCATGGGCTGCTACGCAGTCTATTTATTTATTTCCTTACTGCTTTAACGAACACAAAACCTTTTTCCATCATTTGCATACCAACTGACCAAAATTCATCGGTGGGAAGGGGCCATCAAAAAGTATCTTGGTTGTTATGTTAGACAACCAAGGATGTGTCAACTTTGAAATTTTGATAAACTCGTTTCAATCAAAAATTAATCAGATTTTTAGTCCCAATCAAGTATGAGATCTGTCTTTAACAGTAACAATTCGGAAGCAGAAAAAATTCCTTTTTTTTCGGAATGGAAATTACCATTAAATTGACCGTCCTAACTTTCGCTCCCCACTGTGTTTCCCTCGGCTACCTGTCGTACGCAAAACACAGAAAAGAAAAACACGAAACACTAAAGTGCCCCTGTGAACAAGTCTCCCGTCCGCAGCGAAAACAAATGACAACCAAATAACTTAGTACGTTTCATTTAAGTTCATTTTGAGATTCGATTTCCGAATGGAATCCAAATCCCCACACTCCCTGTCACCCGACAGATCCAAGTCCCATAAATTGCTCATATTATCTGGCTGACGTTCGGTCCCTCGACTTGGACTTCTTTTTTGATTTGGAACCTCTCTGGGTGCATCGCGAATTGTTTCTTCGACCAGAGACGAGAGACCAAAGACCAGAAAGACCACAACACAGGTTAGGGTTCCCGAATGGGCGGCGAGGCGAGTGAATTTTATTTTTTCACAGTAATTGACTTTGAGTCGCTTTTCCTTGTACACCGGTCGACACGGTGCCCGGCGGTCCGACGTAGCTCTTGTAAAATTCCTCAGCGGGTATCACATGTCACAATATTATAATGAATGACATTTCACATATCGAATTACATGCATTACATCGGTCGGGAACATCGTCAATAAGGCGACGGTTTTCGACGGAGAGGAGGATATCTAATTTAAAAAAATTATGTTGTGACATCTTTAGGACATGTCCGAGGTGGTGTGTTCCTTGTGCGTGGATCTTGTTTCCTGGCTAATGAGCCATGTCTGACCGGACAGGGAACAAGATCTGCGAATCTTCTCCTCCGGTGTTACGTAAGGCCCATCTGTTTTGCCAAAAGTTCACTGACTCCGCTCGAGTTCGCTGCGCACGACGATTATCATTTCGCCGCGGTCGCACTATCTAAGTGTGCTACAGCAAAAAAGGAACGAATTTATAAATAAATAAACGCAAATTGTAAGCCAGGGTGTCTTATCAAACCAAAAAAAAAAAACAAAAAGAAACTCCCTCTCCAACGACGACGACAGAGGCAAAGCCAAAGCCAAAGCATGACTTGGCAGCTTCGCTTTGACGGTTCATTGAACGATGCCCAACAAAAGCGAACGAACGAACGAAAAAAAAGAATAGATATCCATTCGATTTAATAAAAGCAATTATAACAGAACAATTGTACGTGCGTTGCGTAATTAACCAATTACTCAGCAGGTGTTGCAAGGTGATTGCGGATAACAAAGCGCAGGCAATTTGGCAACGCACTGCGTTACCGCGGTCGATCCGGCCTTATGGCCGGAGCCAGATCAGCGAATTGGGACGACGTTGATTAAGTGCTGCCATTGCACACGGTACACAAATTAACACAACAAATTTCATTTCCGATTCGAATTTCTGCATACGGCAGATAGAATTTGAGATTTCGTTTTCCGCTTCGTTTCTTTTCTTCTTCTCCTCCTCGGTCTTCCTCTTTTTTTTTTTTTTTTTTGCCATCACACGAACGAGCGAAGTCCAAGTTGACAGCTTCAGGCTTGAGCCTGAAGTGTGCCCCGATGGGTCGCTGTTGCCGTTTCTGTTTCTTTTTTTTTTTTTGCTTAGAGCGACGGTTTTGCGCGGCGTGGTGCATTTTTGATTTGTGCGTTTGAGGCGCGCCGGGATTGAGTTGTCAGCGCGAGCGCGTACGCGCGTGTGACTGTTGTGTTGAGTGCAGCTTCGAACGAGCGCAGGAAGGATCTGTTCAGGGAGCCTGTTTTGTGGAGGCATGGCTTGACTTATCGCCCGCAGACACGTCGTGATCTTAAAGTGCTCCTAGAGGATATTCAAAATACCTTACGGCCAGAGAATAGTTTATGGGTAGTTTGTTCTAATTGAGTTGTGAGAGGCGGAAAGGAAATTTCGAAGAATGTCGGACATTAAGAAGCGCGTTACTCTTCATTCGTCAGGTTGAATTTAGAGTGACCATGTGGGCGGGGGCTTTGAAGGGAATTGCATCAGGAAATGATCTAAGCGATCAACTGTCAAGCTAAAATTTTATGTCCCAACGTGGTAAGCAATGAAGCCTAGGGCTTTGCCTTTCTGTTACTGCGAGTTTTTCGTGTTCTGAATGTTGGAAGAAAAACGCACGCGTTGCAGGAAAACGCAATCGTAGATCAAATCTCTTTAGCACGTTAAATGCCATGGGGGTCACCGGTGATTGGCACTTAGCTTGTTCGTAAATGGCGTGTCATTCAATGTGTTAAAAAAAAACAATGTTTCTAATCAGAATAAATAACTTCCTGTGCAAAATGATTGAGCGGTAGAGTGGACAGAGGGCGCGAAACACGGTTTGAGCAGAAACCGACAGAGGTGGTAAAAACCTTGTTTAAAAGCGCGTCGTTTTTTTCTGAAGCGTGAAAAATAGTAAAAAGTTTTTCCTTTAAAAAGACGTTGCTTGGGGTCCGCCTCCGAGAAAAATTAACAAGCAGGGTACAGCTTTACTTGGTGCAAGTTACAAATTCACCACGTAACAAGAAAGCCGATTAAGATTTTTCAGTCTCCCAACTGTGAGCACAGGTAGATCGAAGACCTACTCAATTAAAGGATAACCAGACAGCGGCTGGTTATCCTCTCAAACCACGAAGACAAGGGACGACTAGACGGCGGCTGGGTTTTCCCATCGACCGCCATAAAATTGAGGACAGACGAGACGCAGATCCTGCCGATAAGACAAGGACCACTTATCGGCCAATAAGTATAAATGTCCTGTTGGAAGGACAGGCAGAGGACTGTGAACCGCGATCACGACAAGCCGCCTTGAAGAGTGCTTTGTAAAATATTAAAAGTAAATAAAACATTGTGAAAAAACTACGACACAACCTTTTTCTAACTCAGGAAGTTGACGCAATTAAGGAAAACTTGTAAAAAGTTATTCTTTATTTAATTCTTTATTCGAAACTGCATCAACATTTTCAAAGAATCGTGGATCAATGAAGCCGCTGTCCTAAAATCGGCAAAAAAAAACAACTTTTTCGAGATGCAATGTCACCTGGTGAGCTTCGTGTAGGCTAACTTCGTTCGCATATAGTAAGTTTGCGTTTTCACGTATGCATTATTCCCAAATTTGTATATTGCTAACCGGCGATTTCTTGGTTTAAATCAGGACCTTTTTCCTAATCCTCCGAATCCGCAAACGTCTTTAAAATTCTTCTTCATTTGAAATTTTGATAATTCATTGTAAAGTTGAAAACAGTGAACGATGGAGTTCGTTTGCAAGACAAAGAATTAACTATGTCCAGCATCGTTTCAGAAAGTAGCAATGTTGTAACGTCGCCATCTGACGTTTTTTTTGAATGATTCTAACCGTTTAGTTTCTTCTGCTCGAATTTCCATCAATTTATTCAAAAGGTAACTCAACTTCTCTCCAGCAGTGTCGTGGTGTAACATGACCAGAGTTTCCGCGTATTTTGAATGAAATTTGCCAAATAGCCCGTTCAGCATAAAACACACGGAAAATTGATGTCTCCGACGCCATGCCCTTATCCAAACAAAAGCCCACGTTTAGTTCCTTAAAATCTTCAATTTTAACAAATGCTAACATTCCATGAATGCCAGAAGTTTCTTCGTCTGGAACAAATGATACATGAATAGCTCTCTGACAACGAACGCCAGCAGCCAGTAATGCTCTCAGCGCTCCTAAATATTGCATTCGAACACATTTCATATCTTAACTACCACGAGCAAAAATTCTTCCTTCAGAATCCATTACAGCACCGGAGGATATTTCCACTTAGCCGATCTATATAATGAGTGGTTGTCTACCGATCCGTCCGTTTCAAATTTTGACTATCAAAAACTATAGGCTATATCTTCTGTAAGCCAGTAGCGAACTAAGCGTGAATTACTGGGCGCAAATCATAATCATAAAAGATTTATTGCATCATTCAATCGCCACGATAATTTATCATCAATCACTGCCGAAACAACATGGCCGCTACAGACTGTCATCAACCATCCCTCTTGGAAAACAATAAAACTCCTCTCCAAAAAAATTGTAGATCTTTATTGGTCAACGTCAATTTGTATGCCTTTTTTTTTTTTGTTGTAGTCTAAGATTTAGCCGACTTTTACAAGCGCTCTTACCAAATTAACTATCTATCAAAAATGATGGTCGAAATTCTAGTCTTTCCACTGAACCCAAACAGAGCTAAGTGCAAACTAATAAAAATGTGACGGTGCAAAATATGGCAAAGAAACTAAGAAAACTTCTCTGTTTCTTTCTTTTAATTCTGTTTTCGAAAGTACCCGGGTTCGAATTCAGCTGGGGGAAAAAACACCACAAACAATTTTTACGGCCTCATCTCCAGCGAACGACTGACAATCCTCCTGGAGTACTTCTGTCACGGATAGCCTTCGCAATTCGCCGTTCAGAACCTGCAATAAACTGTAGGTCTCCTTCACTTGTGTCAAAATTATAACGCGCACAACACAGTGGAGGCGCGAAAAGCTAGGTTCTGGCCCTTCGTGAGCTGTTACGCCACTAATGATGATGATGACAGAGAACGTCCACAGTTCACTACACCAACGCAAAGTTCGTTTAAATTAGAATGTCTCTGTTAAAGACAGAAGGATTTGGATGCAATGGAGTAGTTTACAAGTTGACTTGCTTTGAGGCTATCTGCTTCAATGTCAGGAAGGAAAATCAATTGAGAAAATGGCTGCCCAGCGTCTTGAATCTAATTTTTTACCAGTGTGGGGCAAGTAAAGAGCACGTAGTCTAGAGTTTCGCTAGCTGATAAATCCCCATAGTTCCTGTAGGTATCCGTTGAGATTAAAACTAGCCTGACAGTAAAATGGCCCAGTAAGGAGTGTTTTGTGAGAAAATCAATCAGCAATCTCCATTAGGCACTGAAACGCTTCGAAATTTATTAAGTCTTGTGTAGGCAGTAATTTGGCCAATAAATTTTGGTGGCCTCTGTGAAGAGTTAGGCGCTAAATATACTGAAATAATGGTTGATTGAAACCACCGTGTACAAAACTTCGGAGGGATTTGACGCACCCTCCCTTACTACATTATCTGCAACTTCAATTTGGATTGAGTTAAGGCAACCATGAATATAATTACATTACATTACGTTGGGTGGCGTAACAGCCTGTTGGGAGCCGAACGGCGATTTGCGAAAGCTTTTCGTGACAGAAGTCCTCCAGGAGGATTGTCAGTCGTTCGCTGGAGGTGAGGCCGTGTAAAATTGTTGTGGTGTTTTTTTACCCCGAGCTGTATTCAAACCCGGGTACTCTCGTGCCACGCACTAACCAATCGAGCCAACGGCATCCACAACCATGAAGATTCGATCCACAATCCATGGCTGCGTGGGTAATGACTGCCTTAAAATGAATGCAACGGTTTTGAACCATAGTTTTTATAAAGATTGAATTTTATTACTTGGACGTGCTGCTCAATCGTGTGATGATGATTTTGCAAATTTTTCAACATCGGATCCGCCACAATTTGAATCAATTACAGTCAAGAAATAATCCAATCAAAAAAGTAATGGATGATTTTCATTGGAACGAAATCCATACTCTTAGAGCAAAATTTTCTTATCGACGCGTGATACTTTAAGAGACCTTAACGTGCTCTTTTTCAGACAGGTGGCAGTTCTGTCATTACGTAAAGACAGTTTTGACGTATCGTAAACGTAATACTTCGTTTAGATATCTTAAGCAAATTTCGCCAACCGCTGAGCTTAACAATAAATCAATAGAATCTTTCATGAAAAATGTTTGAACGAAATTACATTTTAATTCACAAACATGAGACTATCACACCAATTGCAAGCAAAATTAATGAATACGCGTGAATATGTTCTGCGGTCAACGCGAAATACTGTCAACTACATGCGTTGCTTCAGTGTCAGCATTGCCCTATTGGCAACCTTTTGATAAGAACTTGTGTGTATTTTATTTAATTCGAAATATATAATGCAAGTGAAGTATTCCAGAAATTTATGAAGAAACATAGTTTTCTTCAATTGTATTTTTCTATGAGGTTCCGCAGCCTATTGATCAACGGACGTGATTAGTTCGTTGCCAAAATTTTCCATATTTTTCTTTTCATAAAACCTGTCTACTGTCAGCTCTTCTTTGTATGATTTTCATCAGTTTATAACGCAAGTAACAACAAATCTTGCTTGAAATCTGAGATCTCCAATAGAAATTTAAGCAATATGGAGCTCGGTTCCTTGCTGTGCACCTAATTAAGTTGACCAAATCCAGGCAATCAAATCAACCACAGACACAAATTTTGTTCATTCAACCTGTTGCCATAATTCTTAGTTCAGTCTAATGAAAATGTAAACTTGAAAATGTAAACTGCGGCCAGTTTTTTGTGTTCATCACTAAACTGTCTACAGGTGGACACATGTCTTCTTCTCCCCGCCGGCACACGCATCCACAAAAACTGCTTAAATCCCCGCCCTTGCAACTGCATTGCCCACACTTGTCAGCAGATGGCTACCAAAGCGCGGATCATTAGCATAAAGGTTCTGTTCTTTGTCACCTCGCCTACGCAGCCCATTCTCACCTTATTCAGAGTTCACCTCATCTATTCCCGCCCGTCTTTTATCTTCCGAAAATTTCTATCTTTTTTAAGAACATTCGCCGAGCCAAGTCGAGCCCAACGCTCAACACCGCTCACTAATTTAATCTGATGATGAAATTTTACAACCACCTTACAGGTTGTGTCCCACACGCTAATTAGCCGCGTTGTTGACTTTTCAACTTTTTTTTTTTTTTTTTTTTCTGTCTTTCTAGAGTAATGTCAACAATGGACCTGTCACTGAACACAACCACAACCAGAACCCCCTGAGGCGTGTAAATAAAAGGCGTGTCCCTCCTTAGCATCCCAGTTTCTGTAACACGTGATTGACAACTTCTAGCGGCTTCAAAATAGAGAGAGAGTGGAAAAAAAAAAAAAAAAAGAAACTCATTAACGGCTCGTGGGTAAAATTTTAAAACGAAACTCCACAAAAGCCCCAACCAAACTCAAATCCAAGCTGTGGATAAAAATAAAACGAAAATCCAATTTAAATTCTAATCGAGTGCTAAGCGTATGCAACTCTTTCGTTGGGCGTTCGACTACGAGAGACGAGAGATCGAGAGAGTGTTTGGCGCGAAAACGTATGAAAATTTAAATAAAATGCGCAAAATAATGATCAACATCTAGAGGTCTATTAACCCGACTCTTCCACATCGAGCCAAACCATCACAGCGGCTTAAATCAGTCGGCCCAACAGTGTGGCGGTGGCGGACCTAGGAAAACAGGGTTGGGCCAGAAAATAGAAAAAAGACAAAAAAGAGACGCGCGCGTCTGTCGTGTAGGTATGCCTGCCCAGATTAGGATCTTCTTCTATAAAATATGATAATGGCACATAAAAATTTACAATTTACACTCGTGCTTTTGTGTGGAGTCGTGGTTATGTAAAACTGGATGATATGTTGACACAGGAGATACAAAAAAAAAAAAATTTCGGTCTTAGACTGGATTCCTGTTAATAGCCGGTCAGCCATCTGTCGGTGACACACGCTTTTTCAGTGCTTTTCCCCCAGAGGCCGAGTGAAAATCATGTCGCACAGCTGAATCAATTGCTGAATATAATCGTCTGTTATATTTACGAGTCCACAGAACCACATTAGCGTCGAAAAAGCGAACGCAATAAAATAGTCCTCAAGTGAATTGAAAAAAAAAAAAAAAAAATGTTCTTCTTTCTTATTTTATTGCACTTTATGTTCGCATTCATCTGGGAGCAAACGAAATTCCTCCACTCGACTGTAACACGAAATAAATTATTCAGCTATTAAGACCACCCTGTCAACCCATCGCATCGCTTAACTTTAATTGTTTTATTGAGACACATAAATTAATGTTGTGACATGCAGAAATTCACATCGGAATTGGTACTAAAATGTCGTCGTTTTTTTTAGTTTTATGATTTTGGGGATTTGGCCGCCAGGTGGGTGGGCTTTTGGCAGGATCTTTAACGCGGTTTGCCAATTTGGAGAGACTTTCATATATTTTTTTTTTTTTCTTTTATTTTCGCGATATGTCAGTTTCAACACACTTTGTCAGTCACATTGGGTTGTAAAATTGGAGCCTCTTTTCGACAACTTTTTGATGGCGGTCCTTTTATTCGAATGTGAAAACATTAAATTTGCTTTCGTGGAGCAGTTGTTCTTTATTTTTTTTTTAACGAAATTGAAATACTTGCTTTATTTCAGAATAAAGATTGAGTAGATGCAACCATCAAAATAAGGACAACGGGAAGATTCGACTCAATAATCCAACATGGCTGCAAGTCCGCTTTACAAAATAAATAAATTCATAAAATGTGCTAACAACGTCTGCCGTAAAATGAATGCAGCGTTTGCTCACAAGAACACTGATTTTTTTATTAAAATTGAATTTTACAAATTTACGCGTGCTACTCAATCGTCTTACTCGCAGTTTTCATTTCAGATAAGTGGCGAAATAATAAACAACGGAGCAGAAAAAGCAACATGGCTGCCACAAACTCTTGACCGCCACATATTCGTTGAAGAGGCTGTGACAATAACAAACCGGAAAACGACCCGAATAATTTTCATTGAAAACAAAAAATCCAAACTCATAGCAAAATCTACTAGCATTGGATATATTTTTACAGATCTTCAGAAGCTCTTTCTAAAATTGAAAGAGGACAGTTCTTTACATAAAAATTACAGTTCTTTACTCTAGCCGTGTTCAAACTGTAGTTTCTTAAAAATGATTTTCAAGTGGCAACTAAGTTTCTGTTGATGTAAGCATGACACCAGAGCATTCATTTAACTTTTAAATAAGCCCTTTTTTTGTCTCAGTACGGCATGTGGAATATTCAGAAAACGACAGGTCTTTAGGTGAAAAGTAGAAGACTTGTAGAGAACAGTTCTTATGCATTTTTTTTCGATGGGAAGTGTCCACTGAAACTAGAAAAAAATCAACAAAAGTGAGTTCCTCAAGTAGTTAAAGAAATTTGTGTTGTTTAAAACGATCTCTGATTTTCTGGTTAACTACTAGTCGACTTCTGATCGATAAGTTTTCTAAATTTTACGTCAACGCCTGGATAAAGCTAAACTTGCATTTCTACACACACCAACCGATAAAATGATGACGCAAAATCAAAGTGGAATATTTCTTCTGACGTCAAGGAACTAACACAATCGGCTTAACTACAAAACTTAGAAATCTGATTTGTAATTAAAAAAAGGAACTGGTTGGTTATGATTATTTTTTGAAACATGTGTCCACCTGGTTTTAAGACTAAAGTAAATTAGTCCAATAAATCCGGTAGTCATGAAAGTGTTACGCTTTTCGTTGCACAATTTTTAATGATCTAACTTGGTTTTTTTATTCACGTGCTGACGAGTCTTCTAGTACTGAAAGCAAATCCAAAGTTTTACTATCTTATTTACGATGACTAATAAAGTTGTTAAGCACTCTCACAATTATTTTATGGACGTAAAACCAAAGTCCACTTTAGGAGATTTGTAAAAGATAGTCAACAGGTAGATGGTGGAGATTTGTAATAGATTTGGTTCAATTATATGGAGTTACAAGAAATTCTTTTAGAGATTGGGCAAAAAGGAATTAACTCTTATTGTGCCAGCGTGGCAGTATTGTTACATTCGGAACACAAATAATACCAACAATACCCAACTTCTACTTCTCTTGCCCCTTGATTTTATTTGACAGCGTTTTTTATAACATTTTGTGTCTGTGAATACGTGTGAAAGCTTTGCACAACAAATCAAACAAATGTGCGTAAAAATGATGAGCTAGTGTTCGGTGCTTCCTGAATTACTGTCAAAATGCTTCCTGTATTTCAGCTACCTTCGTGAATTACTGTCCAATTCATTGATGGACAAGGGGAAATAGCCGCTGTACAGTTGGGTGTCTATATTAGGTTGTCTGTGATTCGGAAGGAATGCAGCCTAAAAAAAAACGAACAATATCAAAACAAGAATTATACCATAATTTGGGTTAACCTAACAATTTTCCAAAGCTGTCCAAAAATGTAAGAGAATGTCTACAGACTACAGACTACTAAAATAATTAAAGTGGATTATGTTTCAGTAAAAATGTATTCGAGTACACCTTTTAAGCAAACTTTAGTCAAATTTGTGCACCTAGGACATTCTGCTTTCTTAACGTAATCAACCAACTAAAGTAAAAAAGCGACCTACGTCAAAAAAGTAATTACAGCACAATTCAGGCTAGGATGAAACAATTGTGATGACTGATTGATTGTGACTGACGTGATTCTTTAGCTACCGACATTAATTTAAGCCAGAATAATAAAATGCAAAGTAAGAAACCACATGAAAAGATTTCTCTTGCAATTTAATGGGATCATTTAAAATTTGAGGGGTCTTCGAAATAATTTTAGTCGATCAACTGACCAATAAACTGCAGAATGAAATTTATGATGAACATTGATGTGCACTTGCCAAAAATTCCAACAGAGTGTTTTGAATACAAATAGACAGACTGAATTGGATTTTGGCCAATTGGACTAGTCATGGACGATTAAATAATTCATTGAAAATTTAACAACTAAATTTGGGTTTGAAATTATTTATTTTGTTCGCAAAGAATTCACAAGTGTTTGTTGACTGTTTCGTATAACGATTTTGTTGCAAAATGCTGTGGAAAGGAAATGCATTGAGTGGATGAAAAGAATGCAAAGGATGGGGAGAAGACGTATTTACCTGCTTAGGTGGGGATAAAGTTCGGGGTGCATTGGGGCTTTACCAAAATGCTTCCAGAAGATGTACAAAAGAAAATATTGCATCCTCTCAAAAAAGAGTTGAAGAAGATTTCAATTCATAAATTAGATGACCAACAAAATGTCTTGCTCTTTGAACATCCACTTAAAGAATAGTTTTAAGCCAAGATCTTGATGTGAGATTCACAAAATTTAACTCGAACAAGAATCAAACTCAAATTGACTGTCGTTTGCATTGAAATTTAGGAAGACGGTGTCAAAATTGATCCGCTGGATTTTCCAACAGTTGTGATATGCATCATTTATGGCTCAAATGAAATTTTAACGAGCAGAACTGTCGCAGTTGGAGCGGAGATAATGCACTCAGTTTGATGTGGTACGTAGGCTGCTAGAATCAGTGGCCCAAGGTATGAGCCTTTGGTAAGGCCTTTTTTTGTTACCCGATTGAGTGCCATGATTGTGGAAGAGATTTATTTCAGCAGGATAAAAGTAGGTGTCATACAGAAAAACACAAAATCAACTTATTTTAGAAAACATTTTACGTTATTTTGCTTATAGAGCAAAGTTCTCCAATGCTCAATCACTCGAATAATCTACTGCAATCTACAATCTTCTCTATGACTTATCCTGAATGATGGAAGTAAAATTAAAAAAGAAAAAACTGGTCAAGTGTGAGTTTTACTCACCCGCCGAGGGTTTCGTTCGCAAACAGATTTAAGTTTAGACTTAATATAAGTCTAAGAAATCAACAAACTAAAATAGTCAAATCAAATTAAACTCAATTCACTGTTCAATCACTAAAATTCTTTCATTTCGAACGAAACTGAACAAAAGAAAATCCTTTCCCATTCGCTGATCGCGCCAGCCGTGTGAAAATTGCTTTGATGCATTTAGGGGGATGAAATGCCGCAAGCGACACTGAGACTGCCGTCAGTTCATCGTTTTTGCAGGTAACTGAATCGATTTAAATCGTTAATATCTCGAAAAATTGTATGAAAATAATTTTTTTTATATAATATTTTATTGTTCTTTCACTGGGATCTACAAAATGGCATTTTCGGATCTTCAAAACTAGAATGTTTTTGTTTTTCGGTTTTTGGCCAATATCTCGAAAACTATTAAAGCCAGAGTGCTCAAACCAATTTTAACACAAAGATTACATCAAGATCTACATTCTAGATTTTTTTCAGATTTTTAGACCAACGGGTGTGGAAATGCGAGGGGGGGGGGGACGCCTTTTTTTCGACTTTGAAGCTTAATATCTCGAAAACTTAATTTCCAAATGAAAAGTTCAAAATGAAAACTCTCCTTCATTTTGCAAGACCTATCTGATGGTACCTCACTTAATATATTGCCGTGAAATTTTTTTCAAAAAAAGTTAGTAATTAATTTATTTTAGTACAAATAAAAAATCACACGCGATTTTCGGATAATTTTGGGCTATTGCGATGAGTTGCCCCATAACTCCAATTTTTTTCAGATTTTTTGGTCTAATATTCTAGAAAATAAGGTGGGGGACACGGTACACAAGTCAGTTTTCGGAAATTTGTTGGCTAATAACTTCTTACCAATAAGAGTGAGATGATTACACAACTTTTTGATCTAGCTATCATCCTCTTTCCAATGATACTCATATCAAGGAAGTAGTAAAAGAAATTTGTTTTTCAAATTTAGTATTGGTACTGAGCTTTTCGCTAGTATAAAATTTTCTTAAAATTTTTTACCTGAACCTACTTTGGGCAAGTGAAATACGTCTTGTAGCAAAGTTTTATTTCTAAATTCTTAGTGGTTCGCCAATTACCGAGGTTAAGGCCTAATGACAGACAGACAGACATTTTCATAATCAGGGCACCGCCCCCTTTCCAATACACCCATATCGACCATCCAAGTTAATACCAGTTTTTTCGGGCGTTAGTATTAGTACTAACTTTTTCTTTAATCTGCGACTAATTCCAAAAAGTATGCATGATTTATTTTTGGGTTGCCTAGATACACCTTCAGTCCAAATTTCATCCCTTAACTACAAAGGACTTATAAGTTATAGTCAAATATGTAAAAGGCGACAGACAGACAGACAGACAGACAGACAGACAGACACCGAAGTGATTCCATAAGGGTTTCGTTATTCCTTTGGAACGAAACCCTAATTATGGAAGAAGAGCTTCACTTTGACTAATCTTGTGATCGACAAAAAAAAAACAAAAAGGTTTTATTGTGGAACTTCCGTAAGTCGAATTTCAAGGGACTAAAAAACAACTTCAAACTGCAGAAAATACGCAAAATGTACGGCAACAAAATTTTTCGTTTATTTTACAGAATTTTGATTGTTTTTTTGTTGATTTTACACGACTACTTCTTTCTACAAAATCCACCACGTATAGAGACTTCTGAGTACTATCAGAAATATTACTTTTTATAACAGGGACTTCCCCTTTTACATTTTAGAGAAAACGTTCTTTAGTAAATAAATTCCACAAAAATTTTGTGGTTTTTACGGTTGAAATACATACCTCTTCGAATTAAGTTATAAAAATTCAAATAAGGGAGTAAGAAATATAAGAAAAATTCCGATATCTGATTTTTCGTAACATTCTTCTTTAATCTTTTGCTTATCGATGAGGTATTTCAACCGTAAGTCAAATTTTTCGGAGAATTTCACGAAGTAAGTTCGACTCAAGCTCTTTCGTTTTGACTTTTTAGCTAATTTATAATTTCATTTGTAAATTATGATTTTATAAATAAATAAATAAATAAGTTCGACTTAGAGAAAAGTTCGAGTCACAGAAGTTCGAAATACACGCTTCTGTAGACATGTTAGACTTAGGTTAGGTTAGGTAAATGGGCCAACAAATGGCTCACTTAGGCCATTTGTTGGCCCATTGTGTTGTCACGCCTCCGGATTGTTTCCAATTGCCCCTGACTCGCTGCCTAAAGATTTCCTGCAAAAACCCTAAACCAAAAAATATTAGCAGGCATGTCATACTACCTGTTTGATGCCAACGTTGGTAGTCTTGTATCCCCCGGACTATACCCAGTTGGATCTGTTTATGAAGCCGCTGATGCGCCTTACATCCATGCTAGCGAGTTCGCTTAACTCCTTAAAGAAGTATGCACCTAGAGTGCGCTTCCTCGTGCGTGCGAGTGCTGGGCATGTTCCTAGAAGTTGCATTGTTGTCTCTTCTTCCTCCTCATCTCTGCAGCTTCTGCAGAAATCATTGAAAGGGATTCCCATTCTTTTGGCATGATTGTCAAATAAGCAGTGGCCCGTTAGAACTCCCACTAGTCTGCCTATGTTTGCCCTGCTTACCGAGAGCAGCCGCTCTGTCCTGCCCCTATCTAGTCTCGGCCATATTAGCCTAGAGATGTGGCAGGAGTGTAGATTGCTCCATCTGGAGTTTGCTGCCGCTATGGCCTCAGCAGTTAGTTGTGAACCAACCTCTTGCATGGAGGGCCAGGGGGTCGCTTGATTGTTGTTGGTGTCCATTTCCCCTCCTTTTCTTGCTAATTCGTCAGCCCTTTCGTTGCCTAGAATACCCGTGTGCCCAGGGACCCAGCACAGGGTGAGACTACACCTCTCCGCCATCTCTTTGAGAGATTGGTGACATTGTTTTACAATTCTTGATCTTATCAATGGTGTTTCCAGAGCCTTTATGGCCGCCTGACTGTCTAGACTGACCATCTATCGAACCCATGGACAGCAAGCGCGCTGCCTCATGAATAGCTGTTATTTCCGCTTGGAATACACTGCAGTGGTCCGGGAGCCCGAGGGACTTCGCAATGTTTAGTCATTCAGAGAAGACTTAGACATGTTAGACTTAGTTGCTCAAGTTTTGTTTATTTATTCGTGTAAAAACCGGTATGGTACTTCATTGCAAGTATTCCCGTTGTTTTTTTAATATATTTTTTGTTCATTTTAAGTTATTATTTCTTTAAACGCCCTCCATCCCTAAACGGATCAAGATAGCTCCTTCTACCACAGTAAAAAAAAATGCTTGCTTTTGGACCCTTTTGCAAATACAGTCGACTGCCTCCAAGTCGAATTTCCCTCTAACTCGAGTTTTTCGCCATATTTCGGCATTAAAAAATATAAATAGTCGGCGTAACAGCCCATACAGGACCAGAGCCTGGCTCGACGTTCGCTATATTGACGGGGAGACAATAAAATGTAACTTTAATCAATTGCATTTTTTTTTTTCCGACTTTTAAGAAAAAGTACCCAAACTAAACGGCTAATTCCCCACATTCCAAAATTTTCCAGCTTCGCAGCATCTGGCAATAAAATCTAACAACTTCCGTTTAGCTGATTTTTTTTTTAAATATTTGTGTATAATTACTAAAAAAAAACAATGCTTCGCAATAAAAGGTTCATTCACAAATCTACCGCGAAGCGAATTGATCCCATAATGAATAATGCAAAGCACGTGTAAGTCTCTGAGGTTCTCCCACTCGAGATGAAGGCGATTGGCTGAAAGGTCTTTAGAATAACTCATCTGATCAGAGGCTTTTTTTTTCTGATTCATGGGATTATGGGAGGTGGCTACGATTTGTCGAATCGAATGATAACAATATATATGATAACAGCGCACTCAAAAGACATGTTTGCTGGTTGTTCCTGGTGAGATTCTCTTTCGACAGCCCCCACATCCAACACCGACATCTAAATCTCCAGCGATTACTTGAAAACATGAAAAACGTTTAAACCACTTCCAGATACCACAGCCATGTCACCAGAACAATCTCAACACCTTAATTACCACACTAAAAGCACGAGCTTACAGGACATGGTACTTTGACTCCGCCAGCATCAAAAGCCATCCCACTTCGGTGCATGTACAAATCGCCCTCATCTCATGTCAACATGACAGTTCCTCGGTCTCCGCTGCACCAGCACGACGTGTTAACCAGCAAAGAGGAAAACTTAACGACGCCCCGTCATGGCGCACCTTCTCCCCCCAAAAAAACAGAGAAAAAAAAATGACTGATAGGAAACATAAAAACTAATAAAAAAAACATTCTCAACTTAATGGATATTATTTCAGACTCGTCGAAATTAATTTCTTTCCGTTTTTTTTTTTTTTTTTTTGGAGAGGAAGTGTTGTATCTAACACTGTCTGTCTGTGCATTGAAAAATAGCGAAGAGCGTTTACGACGAAATCTAAAAGTCAGATTATGAATTATGCCAGAGTGTGCTTGGAGAGAGGGGGGATCCCCTGATCGCCTGTATCTGTATCTGTTCCAGTCCGCCTCTGTTTTTTTTTTTATACGATTTATAATTATCCCCTGTGGCGGGTGTTGTGGACAGCGGTATATTAGTGTTTGTGTTTTATCTCAAAAATCTTTTCTGCGATCGTTTTTTTTCTTGGACGTCTCCAAAAGTCTCCCACTCGTGCGCGAGGCGTTTTTGTTATCGCACGCCATCTTTAGTGCGTGTTGTCATTCAGAATATGGAAGATGGAAAATTTATGGAAATTTTATGATTTAAAAGTTTCTTGTCTTTCTTTCCACACACAAGCCGCTTAATGGCTTTGGACGAGTTTTACGAGTCTTAACAACGAATTAATGCACCAGTCGAATGTGTAGTAAGTGTTTGTGACTGTGACTGTGTGATGAAATGATTTCAATTGGCGCCCAACAACATTTGTCGACACTCTCTGGTCGGCTGTAAAAAAAAAAAATTGTAAAATATGTGTGTTATGATCGATTCACTGTGTCCGTGGGTTAACAACTTTGTTGTCGACGAGACTTAAAGAGCTGACCCATAAAACAGCTGCTGCGAGCTGCATAAATCAATTTTTATTGGTGAATCATTAGTCCTTATCAGATGTGCTATTTCCGTTGGATCTGAGGCAGAAATTTAGCCGGGAACTCGTAAAAGCTAATCTGTGATTTTACGGGGTAGAATTTTAAGTGTTTCCTTTGAAGACATTAAACCAGAGAAGAGGACTCTTATTATTCTGTGAGCGTGCAGTGGATTGTTTTAATTCGCAAAACACGCTCAAGGTTGTGTTGATTTTTTAACGATCCACTTGATGGCGACTTTTCGGTTTTGATTTGGGTGGGAGGGAACTACACGTGATACGGAATGATGCAGATTGCTTACTTGATGAGGATTCCATGGCTGGATCACGTGGCGGTTGGTGTTTTGAGTTGGCTACTTCCGAAAAGGGAGGCACCTTACTTGTGTTGATCGTTCTCCTCATTCTAACTTTCATTAGATCTGAAGGATCTCTGCAAGGATCAGTCTACAATTCTCTTAAAATCTGTTTCAATATCGGACTCATCTAGACGCCTCTTAAATGATCTAAGACATAGTGATCTGTCTAAAACTCAGTGATCTGTCTGAAGCTCAGTGGTCTGTCTAAATCTCAGTGATCTGTCTAAAACTCAGTGATCTGTCTGAAGCTCAGTGGTCTGTCTAAATCTCAGTGATCTGTCTAAAACTCAGTGATCTGTCTGAAGCTCAGTGGTATGTCTAAATCTCAGTGATCTGTCTAAAACTAAGTGAAAATTCCAGAACTCACTGATCGTTTTAGGGTAGAATGAGCGTTCTAAAATACAGTGATCGTGCCAGAATTCAGTCAGCGATCTTTTCTTCATTCGTCTTTAAGTGACGTTAAACTTTTTACACCCCGATCGCTCTGGAATTGCAAGAGCTCTTACGAAGGACCTCCGCAAGTCAAATTATACCGCGCACCACACAGTGGAGGAACGAAAAGGTTAGGCTCTGGCTCTGTAGGGGTTGTTACATAGAATATTTATTTATTTTTTTAAAAAATCGTTAGTGCGTTGGACTGTTAAGCGATAGAACCCGGGTTCCAATCCAGCTCGGTGATAGAACACCACAAACAATTTTCACGGCCTCACCTCCAGCAAACGACTGACAATCTTCGTGGAGTACTTCTGTCATGAAAAACTTTCGTAATTCGCCGCTCGGAACCGGCATTAAACAGTAGGTCCTCTTCACTTGTGTCAAAATTATATCGCGCACAAAACAGTGTAGTTGCGAATAAGCTATGCTCTTGCCCTTTATGGGCTGTTAGGCATTTTTATTACAAAAAACCTTTAAGATCTCCTTTTAGCTGAACAATCTTTTCAACCCAATCATCTAACTTCCTCCATTAAAATCTTCAACAAACAGTTCCCTTCTGACCCGTCAACCGGTGAAATTTCACTCTAACCTCGTCTGTCGACGAATCCCCGCCAACTGCTGGCCAAAGTCTAGTGCCTCGTGTCTACTTCTGCCCGAATCACTGCCATTTATTTTTCAAAAATCACTTGCAACTGCACACTTGAACGTCTATCGTAAACTCCAAGCGATAATTTCGTTGTGCAGTTTATTGATCAGTTGATTGGCCAAAAATTATTTGACGTTTACAATCATTTTGACTGTTTGAATTGAAGAGATAGTCCACCTTGTGGCTGCAACGCGTAGGTTTTTCTCTCGTTTTGGCTGCCAACGGAGATACTTTGTCGTTTAAGTTATTATTTGATATTGAATGTAATTGAACATTTTTATTTTTAAAATGAAGCAGATATGACTATCGCTAATTGTCGGCATAGAAATATCAGAAGAGCTGTGAAAATATGGCTGAATTTTTTTTATCTTATTAGAAACAGATTTGATTATATATTTTTTATTAGAAATTGTGGCTAAAGTAAGTGAATTGCAATGGTGGCTGTTGTAAGGTGATGCGATGAAGTTTTTGTCGTAGTTATGTAGTTAAGTGTGCGATTATCGTTGCAGTATTTTCATCATTCGAAGTACAGTACTTCCCGGATGCAGTACATGTACGTGCGTATAAAATTGTGTTGATTATAAGGAAGTTTTGAATCGAATTCTTCATAAGCGGAGATTATAGAATGGCTTAGGATAGCATTTGTAAATCTCAACTAAATATAATTTGTTGTTATTAAAGGGGTTGATTGAATACAATGATTGGCAGTGAATTAGTATTTTCGTCAATTTTTTTCAGTGCAACGAATAAAAATGCATAGGCTAGGCTCTGGCCCTTCGTGGGCTGTTACGCCACTAATTATGATGAATAAAAAAGCATTATGATGAAGACGTGCTTCCGACTGACTGGACAATTTTTAGATTGTTCTTAAGTAAATAAATAGAAATGAATAAAAAAAAAAATGAAATGAAAAATATGAAATGATTTTCTTTGCTGTCCACATTTGTGGATTGTTAGATTCAGAAGAAAAAGTTATTGAAAGGATGCATCCAAAAGTCATCAAAATTTCGTGTAATTTTTCTTTGACTTAGCAGGAGTTACAGCCGTTCTTTTAGTGGGAATCAAATAGAGTTTTATTTTTAATTCTTAGTCGATTAGGAGGACGAATGTAGAAGGAGACCTATACGCAATCTTCACGTGGGTATAGACCGGAAGGGAATCTATTTTTCAATATGCTTGAAAAGATTATCGATAATCTGCGTAACAGCCCATACAGGGTCAGAGAATAGCTTACTTTAAACCACACCAAAAACTTGGATTCGAAAAAAAAATCGTAATAGGTCACCACCGATGTAGGAAATTTTGTTCTTTCAGAAGTTTTAGTTTTAGTTTTAGTGGGGCAACAGCGAGAGAACAAAGGCAGCGTAGCCGTGCCAAGTACGAAAGACAGCTTTAAAGCAGTTCTAAAAAAATGATTTGCTGGACTAAAAACCATAAAGTTTTCAGTTATCGTCTTAGACAGAATGTTTCAGTTGAAAAATAAGTCAGAACAATGTTAAACGTGCCTACCGTATTGCCATTTCCCCAGGACACGGACCAGTCCCACTGATTTAAAGTCTAGATTTTTTTTATTGTAATACCTAGGCCACCTCCAGCCACAAATGAGCTAAACAAGATATCCCACTCCCTCGTCTCTTTCCCCTCGATTTCATTTGACAGCGTTTTTTGTGCAATTCCAGTCTGCGAATACGTGAGCTGCCAATTGGTTCCTGTTTAAGATTAGTCATTGCAACCACCAATAATTTTTTGCAAGTTTTAGGCTTCTTTTAATGCAAATATCTACGAAAAATGTTTGCGTGAATCTGCGTGAATCTCATCAGAAGCCCAAATAAGTGTGTGTGTAAAATGTGGGCGAGGGGTTTTCCAGCCTAGAAAGCTGGGTATCTTGTATAGGTTATTTATGCCTCCAACGAACGACTGACAATCCTCCTGGAGCACTTCTGTCACGGAAAGCTTTCGCCGTTCGGAACCAGCAATAAACTAAACACAGTGGAGGCGCGAAAAAGCTAGGTTCTGGCCCTTCGTGGGCTGTTACGCCACTAATGATGATGATGAATACGTAGGCCAATGAATCCTTCTCAATAATTTCCACACCGCCTAAGTGTAGGGAATCAATGTCATAAATTTGTTGATAAAGAAACGTCTGTACAGAAGACGTTTCGCATTTATTCAAAGAACGTGATTTATAACTGAGGTTAATCTAAATGAAGTTGAGAGCTTGTACAAATTTTTTAAGATCTAGGTTGCTTTGCTAAGTCTGACTTTACGCCTGGCACATAGTTTCCACTTAATTTAGTTTTCTTAGAAAAAAAAAGAGTTTTCTTCGTAAACATTTAGTTGTGGGCTAAATTTTATAAAATTACCTCTTTATTCTTAATTTTTTTTTTTGTAAGAGAGATTAAAATCGAGCTCTCCGAGCTCTCGAGCTCGAGGGCTCCGACGCAGATTATTTAGTGTAGAGTGTTGACATACTTATGATCAAAAAAGAACCAAAATTTTCATTTTAAAATTCCCGCGCTTGTCAACACGTTCGCAACACTTTTATACATATTCTGTCAAATTTTGACGGATATCGTATGATTAGTTTTTGTTTGACGTCTATACAAATAAGTTGAAAAATTTTCGTGTGGCGATTTTTATAATGGATGAAAATTTAGAACAACGTGCGTGCATCAAATTTTGTGTTGCAAATGGATTTAAGTGTTCCGAAACGTTGAAAATGTTAGAAAAGGCCTTTGGTGAATCGTGTCTAAGAAAAACACAGGCATATGAGTGGTATAAACGGTTCAAAGGTGGTCGTACAAGCTTGGATCATGATGAGATCCCTGGCCGCCCAACAACATCTGTTACTGAAGAAAACATTGAATCGGCGAAGCAAATCGTGTTGCAAAATCGTTCTGCACCGATAAGAGAGATTGCTGTGTTGTTGGGCATCTCTTATGGATCAACCGAACACATTTTAACTGATGTTTTGGGTTTAAAACGCGTCGCTGCTCGGCTGGTGCCAAAACAGCTCTGTTGTGTCTCAGTTTTTGGCCAAAAACTCAACCAATATCATCAACCAAGCACCTTACTCTCCAGATATGGCCCCGTGTGACTTTTTCCTCTTCCCCAGACTCAAATTGCCATTGCGGGGAACGCGTTTTCAGACCATAGAGGCCATAAAAGAGAATTCGATGCGTGAACTAAAGGCCATACCTTCGGCGGCCTATAAAACTTGTATGGAAAATTGGATCAAGCGTTGGCATGCATGTATTGCCGCAGGAGGAGAATACTTTGAAGGTGATAATAAAGAAAATTATTAAAAATTGAAATTTTGTGTTTTTTAATAAAATTTCGGTTCTTTTTTGATCATAAGGTAGAACTTTTAGGCAACTGTTCCAAGTTGCGCACGGCGATCTGATCTGTGATTCCTCTCCACCTACGTGAAAAATTAATTCTAGTTATTTTTTTGCTTTTTTAGTTTTTTGAACGTTAAGAATCGATTCCAGCATATTTTTTTTTTGCCTGCTAGCACCAACTTCCTCTATTTTCGAATCAAAGCAGAAATGTGGAAGAATAAAAAACATTTAGTTGTGGGTTGCATACTCATATTTAAGACACACAAAGGAAATGTCCAAACATCACCGAAGAACACTTGTATTTTAACAAATATGGCTGCTTATGAATCACTACACAAATGCAATTTTGCAAGATGCTTCCTACAAGTGTTGATTGTTTAAAAACAATTTCACAATACACGACAAGTGTTTCAAGAGTTGTTTCTTCTAAAATAGAAAAATCCCCAGTCAGTGTGGATTGTCGAAGAATTTTCTAAGCGTCAGAACAACATTCGATGATGTCACTTAACGTACTTGTACCAAACAAAATTTGTCTCTAAACTGGCAGCTGACATTTACGATTATTTGATCCTTTTTAAAACACGATAGTTGGGGCACGTGGTTAAATGGAATTTCTTCAGATTAGATTAAGTTTTCTTTTATGAGTTAATTTGCTTCAGAAGTGGAACTTGCAAAGAATGTTAACTGATTTTGGGACGATATTTTTCATTGAAAAATTTATAGGTTTGTTCGAATTGAATCGCTGGAGATGGGTCAGCCATTTTGGGGATATTGTGGGTTTTTTTGTTTTTCTTTGGCTGTTCGATTTGCTTCTACACTTATGAAAATTTCTCTACAGCCGGACAACTTTTGAAATTTAGTTAAATAAGAGAACAAGTTCTCATTTCTCCGATTGAATCTGCAATCTTTGTGGGGAAACATTGAAACTTGAACCAAATAAGCGTCGCCTATTTTCGTTTCATGAAATTATAAAAATATTTTTATTTGGGTTGAAACAATTGCAAAAGATTGCAAAAGAAAAGAGATTAAATGATAGAACATTTTACAGCGGGCATCTATTAGTGGAAGATTGAATTACAAATAGCTTTATGTCTACATAAAGTGAAAGGAAGTCAAGGATCGTTATGAATCAGTAAACAAATTTAGAGACACACAATTAGAACTAATCCTAAAGCCAAAGCCATGCAAAATTCAATAAGTAAATAGAAAGAACGAACGAATGGAAGACATGAATTGGAACATGGAAATACTACGACTAATTGATAGTTACGGTCGTTGAAAAATGTTGATAAAATGGGCTATATAGCCCAATCTGAGATATTCTCCCGACATAGCCCCCTCTAAATATCACTTGTTCCAATCAATGATTCATGGCTTGTGCAAGCAGAAGCCTACTGTTGTCGAGCCATGAATTTAATTTTTTTATCTTATTATATTATTTAATGTTTGTTAATTTTATTGCTGGCAGTGCTATGGTGAATTTTCCTTCACCATCTTTTATCTGAGCTAATTGAGCAAGGATAGTTCTAGAATCTTTTTTCTGCTTTGAAACAAAAACAGTGGTACTTTGTTGGTTGTATCAAAAAGAAAGAAGGAATTTCATCATACAGCATTGTTCACAGTTTGAATTGGTTACATTTGTAAGCTATGAATTTTCTTTCTTTTATTTTTTTTATTAGGTTGTCAAATATCTCCCTTCCACCTTTTTGTCTTTTGAATTTTCCGGCTATGTACAAAGCGCTACAGAGCTCGCATCTGGCAATACATCATTTGAAAGGTCTTGACATAACCTACAAAATGACGCTATGCATGATACGGATACGAGCTCTGTAGCTTTTTGTACATAGCCGGAAAATTCAAAAGACAAAAAGGCCGAAGGGAGATATTTGTTAACTATTTTCTTTATTTTTAATAGAAAATAAAATCACATTCAAAGGCAAGTGGCAGTTGCTTTTTTTTCAATGATTTTCATTTAGTGAACCAGTGATTCCTACGTTTACGCTGCGGACAACACCTACGTTTTACGTTTGATGCAAAGAACATGTTGATTAGTGAGTTGTGTCTCAAGACGACGGTCCTTTTCCATATATTAGACAAGAAGACGATATTTTGAACAGTCTTATTGAAAATCAACAACTTTTTTTGATAAATAAGAATATTGTCGTTCTTTTAAAATGCTAGGCTCTGGCCCTGTATGGGCTGTAACCGCCGACTATTTTTTTTTACTGTCGTTCTTTTAAAGTCCAGAACTCAATCCAAAAACCTTTTACAGTCTTGGAAAAGTTAAAATTTACACAAAATCATGTCCAATTGGATGAAAAATTTCACTCCCACTTGAACACATTTTCTCTCAATTCTGATTGTGTGTTTTGATGATCGCCCTTGTTGTGGTTGTCAATTGAATCAGCTTATGGTTTGCCGTGCATGTAATTCGCACTGGAATGACTAATGCTGTAGATGATGATTAAGAAAAGTGTAAAATTGGCGTCTGCTCTCAGTTTTTTTCTGCTTTTCGTTTCAAAAAATAACCTAAGAATCGGTCGACAGAGCATTTTCATGAAGTAACTTTTGTTGAAAACCAGAGCTTCAATACATGGACTTAGCACATAGCCATACCTTTTAACTCTGCGCAATTTCGCAGAACTGATACAACTCAATTGCTACCTTTTTCATAAACTATTGATCACAATTTTACTCTGTTAAGGTTTTTAGATGATCTGCTTTATATATTTTGAAGGGAATAATCATGCCAATTTACGTAGACTAAGGTTTTTTTTTTCATTATTCTGGTATTTGCAGCCATAAATTATATAAAAAAATGTTTTTTTTGTAAAAAAAAAAAAAAAAAAAAAGTCGCGCAATGTAGGGTTAAATTTATGCTCGTTTACGTGCAAGATTTTTAGACAGTCTTTCAACTTCTTCAGTTTATAGGTTTTACAAAACTTTAACTAACTCTAACTCTTCATTTTTTTTTTGTAAGAGAGTGCACCGTGATTGAAATCGGGCTCTTTATGGGGTGCGACGCAGATAATTTAGAGTGAAGTGTTGGCACAGAACCCTTAGGCAACTGTTCCAAGTTGCGCACGGCGATCTGATCTGTGATTCCTCTCCAACTACGTGAAGAATTAATTCTAGTTATTTATTTCCTTTTTTTTTAGTTTCTTGAACGTTAAGAATCAATTCCAGAATTTTTTTTTTTCATGCTAGCACCAGCTTCCTCTATTTTCGAATCAAAGCAGAAATGTGGGAGAATAATTATTTCTGAATAAAAGTTAAGAAAATAGTTTGTGACAAGCGTGGTAACCATAAATGAGCCTGTGGTGGTAACAGAGAAGTTATTCGTTAAAATTAAGAAGGAAGTGGTTAAGATTTGATCGAGAAGCATAAACCTCTCCAAGTTTGGAATAAATGGCGCACAAATTACCAGACTACGACAGAAATTTATTGCAGCACTGTGCGACAGTAGTTTAAGCCACTTTCACTAACAAATCTCCGGCTTGTGAAAAATGCATTCAAACTTTATTGCCACTTTTAGAATATGACTACCACTTTTGGAATATGAACTCTGAGCGACTACAAACAAATTCGAGTTCCAGGGGAACGACATTTTTTTAAGTGACTTATGTTTTTTTGTGAAATTTGGTGGACTTTTGCTTTAACATTACAGAATCATCTCTGGCGTGAAACAATTAAAGATTAATTACTTAAAGAATTAAGATTCACAAATAAAATGATAAATAAAACATCACTTCTGTGTCGATTTACTTCTAACCATTGACGTGGGCAAATTTTATGTCAAATTTCGTTTAAAGGTGATTGCACAAATATTGTAAATTTCCCAATATTTAGTCCTGCAACCTTTTCTTTTTTTCAGACAGTAGCTTCAACTTCAATGTGTCCTTACAAATCAACTTACTTTTTTACAAACAAAATACTTTTCTTTCTTTCGCCTCTCATTCAACTGCACAAATAACTTACAGCCAATTTAAAACTTCTCTGACGAATTATTTTCACTCTCCCTAAACATATAAAAACTATTTTTAAATTTCTCAAAATGTATTTAATTGTCTTTAGAAAAAAAAAATTATCTCTTTTTAATTATCGCCATTAAGATCGCCTACAATTAAATACTTTCAAACTCGAATTAAATACCATTCTTACTGTCTAGACCACTTTGATCGAGGTAATTAATTAATTAAAGTTCAAAAAAACCAAAAAAAATTGAATTTCCATCAGCCAAAGAAGACATTAAATCATTTATTTCTCTCACTGACGTAAAATCCAAAAAAAAGGATTCCAAATCATCACTGCACTTAAAATTTCAAATTTAAAATAAATCAAATTAATTCAAGTGACGTAGAAAAAAAAAAATCAAATTTAGCAGAGGAATTATATTTTTAAAACTAATTTTATGCATTTTGGTGAGAAACATAAAATGGTCGGAACTGCTTTTTTTGAAAATATCTTCTGCTTGAGAATTAGCCACGTGACAACTTTTTTATACACACAACAAATCCCGTAAAAAGGCGCGCAAAATTTTATTTCGTTTTTTTTTTTCTTAAAGAATTCACATTTAGCATATTTGATGACGTCAACTAAAGCGCCATTAATGGCTCTGAGTGGATTTAGATTCGGATTATAGGCGTAGTTTTTTTGACTTTCTGGGAGTTGATTTAAATTTTTGAGATTGTTATTTAAATTGTTTTACGAGGTCACTTCCTTTAAAATGGGAGAAGCATTAATCTTGTTTTGATAAAAAATAAAAAAATAAAAATCACTTGTATCCTTTTTTGATGGTCATCGGCTCTCCAAGAGCACGGTATGAAGTTCCTACAAATTGTAAAATTCACGTAGGAACTCTATACCTCGCTTATGGCAAAAAGCAGACATATTTATCGTAGAAAAAACAAAACACAATTTGTTCTTTTTCACTTCACTTAAACCACGACAAAAAAAAAAAATTAAATTTATTACTTTCTCCATAATCACCACGAAAACACTTGTTATCGCCAAGAGCAAGTACAAAAAAAAAAAAGAAACCGAAAAGCTGCAAAAGCAACGCATGCGTTGTCCACCATCCGCGATCCATGAACGATCAGTTACCGACTTCGACTGAATGAACAAAACAGACATTCCGTTACGCCAAGCAGCCAACAATCGACTGAAAGCTGAACAGCATTTCGGTTTCCCTCGGTTCGGTTCGTCGGAAAAATTGTTTTCCTTTACACGAAAAAACTTTTTTTGTTTTTGTAAAATGAAGACAAAAAAAAAAAAAGAAACAACACACAACTTCTTCGAAAATTCCAATGAGTGAGCTTCTCGCCTGGAAAGCACACTCCGTCGAAGAGAGATTCACTTCCAATGCGAAAGAGAGAGCGACGACCACGAAAAAACACACCAACGACCAGAGAACATTCACCAACAACGGTCGCGGACGAACTGTGCCGCAAACGACCGACTGGAAAACAACCACCGAAACGGAGAACAACTCTACACTGGCGCGACAACAACCGACAACTGACTGCGACCGCGACTGACTGTTGAATTGTTGTTGATTGTCGCCAAGTGCTTTGTGACACACATACAACATCGGATGGGAGTGAGCAGGAGGGCAATATGTGATAACTGCACACGTACACCGTTGTTTAACTGTTTCGGCTGCCCTCAACTGTACATGGAGGCGCACGCACACTCACACTGGTTTACCGTTTGTCGCGCGCGCTACTCCTTTTGTCGCCCTCTCGCTCTAGCGTGTCGCTGCACCTCTAGTGAACCTTGTCTCTCTCGAAATTTCATTTGTAGCTTTGTCGCTCTGTAGTTCGCCTACGGTGCACAGAGGACTGGGCACCCCCTCTTTAAACAACTTTCCTCGTTCTTCAACACACACGCACGATTACCGTTTTTTTCCCTATTTCTTTTTTGTCGCTTAGGTTTGTCGCCTTCTCTGTCGTGTGTCGCTGTTGTTTGTGCCGTGGGCTAAATTCGGTCTGTATTTGGCCTGTCCGCCGTCGTACGCGTACCAAAAACAGGAGAAATGCTACTGGAAAAAGAAACGAACAAGAAAAAAAAGAGGAATGAGATGAACGAACGATGAGATGTAGGGGAAAAGTCGTCCACCGAACACACGAAACAGAAGAAAAAAAAAAGGTAAAGCTTCCACAAGTTCGATGATCGCTTGTTTACGCGCGGTTGTTGTGTTTTTTTGGTTTTTTGTTTTTTTTTTCTGTCAAAAATTCAACTGTGTTCACGTACACATTTTGGTTTAAATTTTGTTTTTTTATTTTTTTTTCGGTTTTGTTTGCTTTTATGTGTGGTTTTTTTGCGAGCAGGCATTTTATTGTGTCTTTTTTTGGAATTTTTTTTTTTATCAACTTTTTGATGATAATTACGTGCTTCACGTGCTGCTGGCTTCTGCTTTCGCTGATCGTTGCTGCTGCGATTTCGATTGAACTTTGTTGACTCCATTTTGGAGGTTTTATTTTTTTTTTTTTTGGCGGAGATGTTTTTCTTTTTTGGTCACAAAATTTTCGTTTGTACTTTCTGTTTACACTTGGATGAGAAATTTTGTTTCTTTTCTTTTTTTTTTGTTATTTTTGGCGGGTGAAAATTTTATGGTTGAAGAATTTGATCTGAGATGTCGATACTTTGTTGAGGTCGTAAAAAAGATCTCTTTTGTTGGGAGGAGGTTGAAAAAAATATGCATAATTTTTTTTTAAATGTTCAAAAATATGAGGGTAGACAGAGAAAAGGAGATATAAATAGCCTGAAATGACCGCACGAGCGGTATCGTAAATACATTTTGGCAGAACGTGTTTTTTTTTTTTTTTCTTTGTACGACGTGAGACAACGACGATCTTGGGAAGGGGTGTGCCGGCCTCAGTTGACATTGAACTTCGAGTAGGCTTTTGGTCCACGTGTATGCAAGGAATGTGTCTGACAGCGAATTAGGTTTTATGGCTTTAGTTGGGAAAATGCAAATTGGGGGGACATTTTGATTGTGGTTGCCACCGGTTGTTGAGAGAAATTGGATTGGCCCTGAGACTTGTTTTAGACTTGGATTATGGAAAGCCACAGGTTCAAAGACCTTAGTGAGACGTATAAGCAGAGCTTGCAACAATGAATGACTGGCGCTTTAGACCGATGAGATGTTTTAATCAAGTCACAGATAAAAAAGAAAAGAAGACGTTTATATTGGGCGCCGTAACAGCCTGTTGAGAGCCAGAGCCTAGCTTTTCGCACCTCCACTGTTTTGTGCGCGTTATAATTTTGGACCTGCAGTTTCTTGCCTGATCCGAACGGCGAGTTACGAAAGCTTTCCGTGACAGAAGTACTCCAGGAGGATTGTTAGTCGTTCGCTGGAGGTTGGGCCGTGAAAAATGTTTGTGGTGTTTTTTTCCCCGAGCTGGATTCGAACCGAGCTGGATTCCTCGAGCTCGATCGGTTAGTGCGTCGGACTGTTGAGCGAGAGTCCGACGTACTTACCGATCCAGCCAACGGCGCCCACGTTAAAGACGTTAACGAAAAAGAAAAATTCCTTTTTAACTTATTCACTTTTAACTTTTTAACTTAACCCTGATTGGTTTAATCTCAAAATTGCTTACATTTCAAGTTTTTCAAAGCCCTGCACTTTGTTCGAATCTCCAATTTATTTTTCAACCCTAAGTCTTGTTCAAAGATCAAGGAACGTTGAAATAAAGCCTACTGGTGCCTCCTTTTCGTTTAATCTCCAACTTTATGGTGAAAATCAAGAAACAGCACAGAAAGTTAATTATGGATATCACAGTGGACCTTCGTCATTGCTGTTCGACTCAAGTTGAAGATTTCGACTCTGAAGTTGTCGATTCTTCTTCTAAGAGGCCTAATCTAAGCTCAAAAGAGATGAGAATGTTGTTTGTTTATCTAAGCTAAGAATTCTAGACAACTTTTTGGACGTAGGGCGTAGTTTTTTGTGCCAAACTTTAACCGAAAAATGGCTTAATTCATTTTTTTGTAATCATCAATCCGCGCTTTTGAACTCTCACCGAGGAGTGAGTGCTGGAAAAAGTTTAAATTTTCTTTAAAATTCGATTTTTATTTTACAAAAGCTTCAAAAAAGGGACTGACATTTGTAGGAAAACAAATTTCACAAGTTGCCAACATGATATCATGTGGATCCAGCCTGTGGCGATCTTCCAAGGCATTTAATCTCGATCTTATGAACTTGCTTGTGGCAAAAGCTTATAAAAAAGGAGTGGACAAGCGATCAATGTCTTAGAACGATCTCCAAACCTGACCTACAGACGAAAAAAAACCCCAACAAATGCCAAAATGTTGCAGAAAATTTATCTGTCCACGATATTCCCACGCGCCGGTGTCCAACCATCGGACTGGACACTTTTCACGTCAACGAACAACAAATTCACAATAGCCATACGTCAATACCTTTTAAAGACCTAGACTTTCATAAAAACATCGTCGTATCTCAAAAAACAACCACAAAACACTCCCTAGACACTCCATTCTTCAACCCATACACGATAGGGTCAGAGGGCGATCATGATCACGTAAATTTTACGATCATAAATGCACGTATGCACATCATGTGCATGGCCTGTCTTGCCGTACATGTGCAATTAATCTCACTCCAATCACTCTGTGTTAGAAACAAAAAATCCTCACCTCCTCTTGTGGTTCTATGCAAGAGTGAGACCAGAATAGAAAATAAAATCACAGCAACACATCAATTAACTTAGAGTTTGACTTATTTCCTTCAACCCTACGCTCACACACACCCAAGGCCATCAGAGACCGAGGCATTGCATTACTCTGAGATCATTCGTTGCAGCGTATAATCGGAGTTGATTGCACGTTGCATACTGTTCATTTGGAACTCGCAAGAATATTCTGAGGTCTTTTTTTTTTTTTTTTTCATTCTCAATCTCGAGAAGAGAAGGCATCTTTGCTGTCAGAATTATCACCGTCTTGTCGTGGTTCTTCATCGGTGGGGTGTGCCGATCTCTCTCGAACAGAAGCATCTCAGTCACATACACACATCACCTCGGGGTGTACTCGTACATATGTAAACATTTTTGTATGAATAACTGATACATGCAATAATTTATTATCAATTAACATATTACGTGACTTAATTCACGTTTTAATCACAATTAGCAATCTAACACATTAGTCAGCACATATGTGCTGGGCTTACAAGGCACGTACAGTCACGGCCGAGAGTGTGACATTGCGCACGTCTTGTGACAAGTGTGATCTTTCGGTTGATCTTCGGGTGGTGGAGGTGGGCCAAATGTTTTTTGGTTCATTCGATTTCAGAGTTGAGACTTTTTTACCCGACTGTAGAGCGATTGACATGGGTGCATGAATTAAGAAAGTTTACTAAGAAATAAATATTAAAGTTTTTTTTGTAGCTGTCTTTAGCTGATTCCATAGAATCAACACGATGCGGTCAGTTGCAGGAAATGGTAGATTTTTTTTTGAGAAATCACGGTGTAGTGAGTAAGGGTGATCTAATGAGTCTCCGAGAAGAGGAAGTGCGCATTTCAGTGGTGGGCTTTGATGCGGTTTGTTGTTTGTCGGCAACAATGTGGTCAGTTGTTAATTTATTGTGTTCATTTTAAGGCATCTTTTAAGTCAGTCTCGGAATTTGAGAGATTTGAGGACGTGTTTGTGACCTGTGACGTGACGTGTTTGCAAACTAACTTTAAACTTTTCAACAGTGAATTCAATTCTTTGCTGCACTTAAAGTTCTAAGAGGTCGTTTCAAGTTCAAAATTTCAGTGAAGAAGTTGATGAGACGATTTGGGGATCGATTTTAAGCCCAAGTGGTTGTGCTGTTTTAGAGATCGCTGTTTAGAGATCGATTTCTAAATCGAAATATCACTGAAAAGACAAATCTGTGGATGTTGAAGTTAGATTTAGGCCGAAACCTGTGGACTTGATTTGATTTCGGACAATTTTGCTTTTTTCAGTGCCTGTTTAGAAAAGAAGCTTCAAAATAATTAAAATTCCAATAAGACTGAAGTCAGAACGTTCCTTAGGACAAAGTTTTTGTTTTGTTTTTGAGGATCCATTTTAAGCTCATCAAAGGTGCTGTTTTTACTTAAAAAGTCGGGAGATTGATTTCTAAATCGAAATTTATTGAAAAGACAGATCTATGGAAGTTAGTTTCAAGCTGAAACCTGTGGACTTAATTTGATTTCGGAACATTTTGCTTTTTCAGTGCCTGTTTGGAAAAGAAGCTTCATGGCTTAATGAAATCAAAACGTTTCTCAGGACAAAGTTTGCTAAAGAGATCTTCAAAAGGCTCAAGAAGACTCAAGAAGCTTAACCCTTTCAAAGTCACTCTTTCAATTGAAATACATGGTTCGAATATGATGCAATTTCAGCGAACAGTGTTGCATAGAACCAACCTCTTTTTTCCGGTATCCTTTCGCCCTTGACTACGTATATATTTTTTTAATTTGGCTTAGTTGAGACCTAGCTAGCTAGCTTTTAGCAAAAACTATTTTTCTTTGGTTTAGAATAAAATATGGTCATGAAAGGGTTAAAGCAATTACAGATAACATTCAAAACGAACAAACGAGTACGTAGACAAATTTTAACGACGCCGAAGATGACTCGGAGTGAGTCAAGGTACACCACTGCGCCACTTGCAACGTGTTAAGAATCTAGCTGCGCCTACAGGTGCCACGCTCTGTTTGGTCGTGTAAAGTGTTTAAAGTCCGACACTCCCTCCCCGTGGATCTTCTAACGAACGAGAGATCCACGAGATCACCACGGCCCCCCGTCGACGTTGGGCGGTTTATCTCTCCCCGGACCGTCTAAGATCGCGTGATAATTTTTGTAGAAGCGTGCCGCTTGTTAGGGTTAAGATTTTTTTTCTTCATTTTTTTTTTGTAGCAGCTGTGTGCCGAACATTACATTAACATCCACAAAAAAAAACAAACGAGCCACAGTTAAAAAGGTTTAAATTCAGCGAACTATTTAGTCATAAAATGTTTTTTTTTTACAACTGGCCAAACTTGATGAACAACTACAACGACCGAGGCAATTCGAGTACAACGGCATTCGTCGAAAACATTTCACCAGGGCAATGAAATTTAACGACACAAACGTGCTCCTGACGCCTCGTCTGTACGTCTGCCTAATAAACAGAGGCAACAAAAAAAAGCAAAAAGCACTGAAAACAAAACAGCCTAGACAGACAGGTGGACGATGTTCACCTCCAGTCCAGGAGAGCTCGGTCCAGCTCCGACAAATAGATCAAAAATAGGTGTGTCGAATAAGCTTTCGGAACAATTTAAATTATTCTCTGTCTGATTGCAAAAAAAAGACAAATACAGGAATGAAAAAAAAAAAAAAGAACAACGACACTCGAAAAAAAAAAAAGAAATACTTTCACGAGAAAATCATAAAATGCATCGGCGGGTCGTTAAAACCGAACCATAGGCCCGGTCCGCTCTCCGGCATATGCCAGAGTCATTGAACGTTGAATTGCATTCACGGGACGTTCTCTGTGTGTTTTTTTTTTGTATCCGAATTTTTTTTTTGCAGCTTTTGTATGTTTCTTTATGAATTCATTTCATTTTAAGTATTTTTTTTTTCTTTTTTTTTTGCCAATTGTTACGAAAATATTCGACAGACGAGAGTGTGTGAGCACCTCAACCGCCAATCGATACAATTCATGTGAATGGTGGTGTCGAAATGAAATGCACAATGCATTTGCTGCCGGAGCCTCAGTTTCGTTGCCTTTGGGATGCAATTTGGGAATCAATTTGATTTCGTTTTTTTTTTTTTTTTTTCTCTGTCCGTCAATTGATATTCAGAGACTACTTTTGGGTCTTTTTCTGGAACTCCTCGGCGGCAATTGATACCCATCCTCGTGTATCTCGTTTCGATAAACTGCGACTTCGTGAAAAGTTAAAAAAAAAAAAACAGAAATCGGCCTTTACGATGTGAACGATGGGAACGCGGACTCTGATGATGATTGCTCGTGATGGGGGAATGTCTGGCGAGCGGCTTAATTAATGAGAAGAAAGCCGAAGGGCCAGGGGACGCCATAAATGGGCAAATGGGGCAGAGCTCTGCGCGCAAATCCCATGAATTACGTGTCCTTCGATAATTAGGACAATTCATGCGAATGCGTTGGTATTGCTGAGCGGCGGAAAACCCCCGGTATACCAAATTACTCCTAATTATTGGGGTCGTTTTTGTTTCGGGGTGTGCTGTGTGTGCTTAACCTAATAACACGGCCAGGAACAGTGCGCACAATGGAAACAACGACTAGTAATGGCGGCAATGACGACTGCTCACCACGACTTGCACGCCTACTGCCCGAAACTGTCGCGAGAATGGAGGACGGTAAAGTGGAAAAAAAAAAGAAGAAAGAAACGAACACAAATCTACCCTCTGTCCCAAATCGATTTGACTTCGTCCTTATTCGAGGACACTTCCCATACATGGGCGGGTATCATCCCCATGCGTGCGGACAAGTGCAACGTGTCTAGCTCATGTGTGAGACACACATGTGTATCGCGTCATGTACCGCCCCCGAAATTTCATGCGTAGCGCACACAAACGCACACGTGAAGAAGAAAACGGATGTCGATTTCCTTCGCCAGGAAACGAGCCCTTCTTTTTTCTTTCGTATCGATTTACCCTCACTCCACACACACGCGCATCGGAGTAGGGGATGCAATATCTACGCACAATGAATTGCTGTAGCATGTGCGTGTTTCTTCAAACAATAATTCATAACAAGAAAACGAAAAAAAAAAAAAACGAGCGTTGTTATGACATAACAACCCTTAGAGTTGGATACTTGAAAAGCTAACCACACTAACCCCCTCCAACCTCCGGTGCACACGGAAAATTGTTAATAAAATTTATTACTTTCACTTCAGCCCCTTTTTGGGGGGTGGGACACCATTTTCTTTTTTTTTTTTTTCAGTTTCGTATGCAAATGAATTTGAAGGAAAATTGTGCGTGTTGCAGACGGAGAGGGTGTTTAATCCGGGACTGGTATGGGAAGTTCACAGAAAGTTTACGAGGGGATTTCGCGATGAGATTTCTTTCTGTTTTCGAGGAAAGGGGATACCACTGTAATCGTCCGGCTTGTGGCTCATTTCCGGGGGTTTGACGCCAAAACAAAATTATCTGAGTCCCTTTATCGATGTATGGTTTAGCTAGTTTGGTTTGTCCATAGTTCACAGCAGGTGTCGTGCTATAAATGACTTGGCAAAGGGTTCTGATTAAGGTCCCATTCTATTTTGTTGAAGCAGATTCAACATAGAAAACAACATTTTTTTTTTACAAAAACTCTCCGTTGTCGAATTTTTCATCGAGATAGAGGAAATTGCAACCAAATAAAATGTCAAACTTGGTTGCAAACAATTTTTTGACAAGTTCTATTGTGTCAAAATTATAAGCGCGAAAAGCTAAGCTCGGGCCCTTGTAGGCTGCTACGCCACTAATGATGATGATTGTGTCAGAAGTCGATTACAAAGTTCAAAAGGCGTTCACGGTACATTTTTAGCTATTTGGCCTAAAAAATAATCGAAAATAAGAGATTTTTGTCTGTTTTCTCGAAAAAGGGATCTCAATTTGTGGATGATTTCCGGGAATGGGTTGAACACAAGAAGTGACACCATTTGTTATCGAAGACTCCAGAATCTCTCTCATCCACCAGAACAAGTTCCGCCAGCACTTGGTGAAGGTGTATGAGAACTCTCTGCCGCATTCCCGTTCATCTGAACATTCCAACTTGGTCATAACTCCCAACGAGATAAGTTAATATCTCCACATATCATCGACCACTGGGACTCGAAGCACCTCTGTAATAGACACCAATGTGTTCCTCAACCAACCAGAGGAGAAACAAAAAAAAAAGGAATCTACAAATTCCACTGTGCCCAAGAGGCGAATGGGGAGATAAAGAGTATCCCGGGCTTTTCCTAATTTGGTCGAAATCCATCCAAAGCCACTTCTTTTTTTTTCCTGCGGTACGGATCCACCGGCATTGCGCGTACATGGTCATGGCAACAGGGATTTATTAATTAAGGCAGAAGATAAATCTCATTACGTGCAGTTTCGTCGAATCAAGCCGGATAATGAGTCTCTGAGGGCTGGGAAAAGAGAGAAAATTTATCGGCACAGGAGTAAAAGTTTTTTGTGGAATTAATTGGTAGATCGCACGGGGGGATCTGTGATTGTGATTGGATTCCAATATGGATTCAAAGGAGTTATGATGGCTTAGAGGAGAATTTCTTTGTAGATGATGGGAGGCATTTTTAGGGATAAAAGCAGGAAGACTTTTAGGTGACGTATGTTGAGGATTTTTTTTTTTTATTTTCCCAAGTTTTGTGAAGATTAGAATGTGTGCGAGTCATTTGAGGAATGTCAGGAAGATTAACGGATGACAATTAACGCCGAATTTTTGAGTCGAGCACAGAAAAATGATTTGGATGCCAATTAATGCCGAATTTTTGAGTTAAGCACAAAAGAATGATTTGGATAGACAAGAGAGTCTTTTTCTATATTTTTTTTTTGCATATAACGATACATTTTCGTCCTAAAAGTGGCGCCCAAATGAAGACCGACGCTACAAAGACCGACGCTACGAAGACCGAGGCTACGAAGACCAACGCTATGAAGACTGACGCTACGAAGACCCACGCTACAAAGACCAACGCTACGAAGACCGACGCTACGAAGACCGACGCTATAAAGACCAACGCTACGAAGACCGACGCCACGAACACCGACGCTACGAAACTCCAAATTTTTGAGGTTAGGCTACAGAAGGGTGCCTTGGGCTAGGAAAAATTTGACTCAGATTGCTTCTAAGTCCTTACAGTCAGTCACAAAAGTAACTGAGCGTCATGAAAGTCACTTTGTACTCATGGAAAAACAAGTTCAAAACAGCCTTCACGAAAAACCTTAAATACAGTTTTATTCGAAAATTCAATACGAAAAAGCAAACTAAGCCGATCAAGGTCTAAACCGAAAACCATGCCAATGACCATGAAACTTTCGAGTTAACGATGCTTAGGGATGTTTTAGGCCAAGTAAAATCAACTAGGCATGGTTCTAGCCCTTCAAATTCATTTGCTGAGGTCTGTTTTACTTAGTTTTGTAGTTCAATAGTTCAAGATTTCACTGTTTACAGCAAGTGTTGTGTTTTAAATGAAGTGCCAAAGGGATCAGGCTTAGGTCCCATGCTTTTTGCTTATGACTTGGTATGGATTTTACGTTTATTACCAAGTTTTTTTTTATTTATTTTACCAAGTCGTAAGCAAAAAAGCTTACGTAGAAATCACCCTTCACAAAAACTCTTTATTATCGACTTTTTTGACTCGTCTTAGATGAAATTTGCAGCCAAATAAAAGGCCAAACAAATTGCATCGTTCCAGAAATTCACGCCCAAGATTCAGAGGAAGTTCACTGTAGCTCTGTTTGGTTATTTGAATCTGACTTATGTGGCCAATTAGGATTGAAAATAATGGAAAGAAAGGTTCGAGTCTAGCTCGGGGAAAGAACACCACAAACAATTTTCACGGTCCCACTTTTAACGAATGACTGACAGTCCTCCTGTCTTCTGTCATAAAAAGTTTTTGCAATTCGCCGTTCGGAACCGGACATAAGCAGGAGGCCCCCTTCACATGTGTCAATTTATGTGGCGCACAACACAATGGAGGCGCGTAAAAATCATCTCCTTTGACGTATTGAACTATGATCCACAGGAAAGAAGGAATTTTTTTGTTTTGAAAGTCAAGAAAAGCCAACAAATCCGAGTCTTAACCAAGCAATACGATCGCAGTCAAATCACAGCCTCCACTGAATCTCTTTTGCAGATCGCTGCCCCTCACAGAGGCCAACGCCTGCAAAAATTCAGGCCAAAAAGTCAAAGCTCTTCATACGCTATAGACGCGATAACCTAGATTCAAAAAATAAATAAAGAAACAAAAAAAAAATTAACGCTGCATCTTCAAGCGTCTCGACGTCTAATAGACCGTAAAATAAAAACACGGTCGTTAATTCCCTTGGCCAATCTTCACTCGTATAACGTCATCCCAAGACACTCCATGAACTCGACCCCATAATTCCACTTAACCTGAAACCAAAAAAAAAAAAAAAAGAATCACCGACTTATCAGAGAAAAAAAAGAAGATTTTCGAATTCCCATACCGTTCGGTGTACACACGAAAGAAAAAAAAAAAACAGCACACACATTCATTATCAAATTTGTATCTTTTTCCAAAACAAAATACGTCATCACGGCTATTAATCTCTCAGACGTCTAAGAATCGCTGTTAAACACTTTTCGAACTCTATGGCCTCTCGGGAGATAGATAATTCATTCCTCGTCGGTGTATAGACCTCGGCGACGAGGTGTGGGCTGTTGCGAGCCAAAGAAATGAAAACCAAAAAAAAAAAAAAAAATTACGCGCGTGTTTTTTTTTGAAAAGAGATTCGGTGATCTATTGTTTCTGAATGCAGATTGACAAATGTTTTTGCTACAAGATTTTTGCATTTTTTTTTTCTTTTTCGGAATGGTTTGAAAATCACTTCACTTCTGGCTAAATTTAGATCTGTTTTGAATTTTATCGTAAACCACGTGCTTTAGAAAGCGATATGGCAACGCTGGGATGATGATGGAGGTGGTTCTAGAGCACGCTATGAATTTGATGATCATCGGAAAGATCATTCTTTAAGTAAAAAAAACTCAGCAAACTAGATGTGCTTACAAAGGTTAATTCTGAATGTGAAAAGAATTCACAAACGCCCTGAAAACTCCATGACTCGGTCGATTCACAATCACCATGAAGAAGAAACTCTTTGAAGACACATAAACTCGAGCGCCTGTAAAGAGAACTTCATCCTGAATGTGAGAAGCGTTTACAAAGCTTTGAAATGTTTGATGAGTCAGTCTATTTACGATCAGCAAAGATCGATCATGGGAAGATCGTTTTTTGATTAAAAAGTAATTCGCTAAAAACTCAAAAACTTAAGTCTTTAAAAAGAAAAGCTCATTTTGAGTGGGAAAAGAGTTCGCGAAGACTTTAAAAGGTCAATTCACGATCATCAAAGATCGACGATCATCATCTGATCATGCGAGAGATCGATTGTTGTAAAAAAAAATTGGTAAAAATCTTGAATGAAGGTGAGAATATGGATATTTTGTGTCAAGTGTCAAAAGAATTCCCTACAAGTTCCGTCAGTCGGTTCGCTCGCGATCAGTTCGGTTCGATTAACGATCATCAGATCATCGGAAAGATCATTCTTTGGATGAACAAGAAACTGAAGACTCCTAAATTCGAGAGTCTGTAAAGAAAGCTTCATCCTGAATGCAAGAAGCGTTCACTAGGCTTCGAAATGTTTGATGAGTCAGTCTATTTACGATCAGCAAAGATCGGTGATCGTCTGATCATGGGAAGATCGTTTTTTGATTAAAAATGTAATTCGCTGGAGACAGAAAACTTAAGTCTTTAAAAAGAAAATTGCATTTTGAGTGTGAAAAGAGTTCGCGAAGACTTTAAAAGGTCAATTCACGATCATCAAAGATCGGCGATCGGTCTGATCATGGGTGAGATCGATTTATGGAAAAAAAAACTGAAAAAAAGAGAATGTCCTCTTTGTGTGATTGAATTGAGATTGAATTCCATTGTGGGCATCTTGAGTGCTAAAAGTGTCCCCTACAAGTTCCGTCAGTCGGTTGATTAGGAATCAGCGAAGATCAACGATCACCTGATCATCGAAAAGATCGTTCTTCAAGTAAAAAAAAACTCAGCAAACTAGATGTGCGTACAAAAGTTAATTCCGAATTTGAAAAGACTTCACCAACGCCCTAAAAACTCCATGACTCGGTCGATTCACAATCACCAGAGATCAACGATCACTCATGGAGAACGCCGACAACACCCTATTCCCAACACAATCACGAAAAAAAAGAGGTGAGGTAGTTGATTCTTTTTCTACCTCACCGGTGTATCTATGTATCCAAATTCGATTCATAGTCAAAACAAATCACTCAGAGACATTCAGGCTACATGTGGCATCACCAAGCAGAATCGAATTCCAACCCCTCCACGCCTCAGAAACGCACAAACATCTGATGTCACCTCTCGGGAATGATGGGGTCTAAGTAATTGTTTTTTATGTGAAATATTTAAATTGGCCACAAGGAGTGCGCGAGTGCGGAGAGTGAATGTGCGAGTGCGAGTTCGAGTATCTCTGTGCAATTATGTGGGCTTCTTATCTCCGTTGCGTCGACATACGCCGAGCTGAGTCGTGTCGTGAGCGCGCGCAAAAAAAAAAAGAAAATAAAAAACCACCGATGATGATGATGATGACAGAGAGACCGAGAGTGAGAGTTAACGCAAGACAGAGACGAAAATTGGGTAAAGTATCTAAAAATAAAATAAACGGTTTGTTTGTATTTAAATTAGAGCTCAACGTGTCCCGCGTACTTTTTTTTCTTTTTCTTTCTGTTCTCTTTTTTTTTTCGTAACAATTCAGAAAAAAAAAAAACAAATTGCGGAATTTTAAATTTTCGAGATCGAGTTGAATGAGTGTGATCGTCGACAGGACGAATTTTACGTGATGGAAGAGAAATTTGACCGAAAAAAAAATACGCGAGTTCGTTGACGCTGACATCCAACCACGCACATCACACATCACGCACTCAACTCACAGCCACTCGTAGTTGTTCGTCGTTATAATTTGTCTCTCAGATGTGACAAAAATTTATTGTGGAGAAAAAAAAAACAAAAAAAACCAACAACAACCAAACTGTGTGTAGTCAAGAGTGTAGTGCACATAATAAACATCTGGGGAATGTTAAGGCTAATTTTAGACAACGTCTAATTTTGCAAATTGCCATGACAAAATGTCAAAATGAACGAATGAGTGTAAAATTACTGCAGCCCACATCCACATGCGGTGGAGGATGACGAAGAGAAAATATGCCTACAACAACTTTGTTATGTTGATATGACGGTTTTTATTTATTTATTTTTTTTTTTGTATTCACTTTGATTGTCAGTGGAGAATTATGTTGTGTGTAGTTATGCCGGGTGGGTTTTTGCATTGCAAGAGATTTTGACATGTGAAGCAGTTTTACGTGGTTTTTGCGAACGCATGTTTCTGTTTCTGATTCTGTGTCTCTGGTGTTCTTTTATTTTTCCGGTTTTATGACAGAAGTTAATCCCGCCGTAATTCATAGAGGAGCATTTTGATGACCACATTTGTTGGGAACCAACTGTCGTCTCTGGCAGAGAGCAGAGAGATGTACACTTTGATCGTGTGGTGTTGTGGTTTGCGAGGATGAGTTTTAACAGCTTTGCTGAAGAGTTAATCTGATCAGTGTCAGATTCGCTGAGGAAGTGGTTGTCGTCGAGTGGATATTACACCGAAAATAATTGTGAAATAATGATGATGAGTGAATATGATTTGATCTGTGAGTTAATGCGGCAATGGAGGGGCTTAACCGGATAGGCTGCTTATCGCCATTAAATTCGCGTTTGGATGCAGCGGTTTTTAACCACCTGGCGGAATTGGTTTGTGTCCATCTGGGCTATGAATGAAAATTTGTTCATCTACTGCTTGAGAACGAGTTTGAAGAAGACTGCCATGAGCCTAGACTAAGCTTGTGTTGTAAATTGCAACGTCTTTCTGAAGAATGTAAATCTGTCCCTTTGCAGAGTCAGCCGAGGAGCCTTTGAATGTAAACTTAGGCTTTTATGTGTCAATCCGCAACTTGACGAAGGCTCTACTGATGATCGCTGCTAAAGTTTTCGACGAAGAAGGATTATGAACAACAATTAACAGCTGTTTTCATTAAATTTGACAGCTTAGTAAGGATAAAGGAAAGTGTGAAATAATTAACTATAGTTTTTGCTAAATTTTACAGCAAAATCGGGATTCAAAAAAACGCGTTCTTAAACGCGTTCTATCAAAGGCTGAATATAAATTTGACTTTCATTTGACAATCTGCAGTAGGCTTTACAGAAGGTTGCTGCTTAAATTGTCAACAGGCAGCCACCTGTCATTTTCAATAAATTTGACAGCTAAGTAAGGATAAGAGTAAGCGTTAGGTAATTAAACAACATTTGCACTAAATTTGACAGCAAAATCGGGATTCAGAGAGCGTTGAACGCGTTCTATCAGAGACTTTGAATATAAATTTGATTCTCATGTGACAATCTGCAGTAGCTTGGCTGAGGCTTTACAGAAGATTGCTGCTAAAATTGTGGACAATCAATTACCTGTCATTTTCATTAAATTTGACAGCTAAGTAAGGACAAGTATAAGTGTAAGGTAATTAACCATCAATTGCACTAAATTTGACAGCTAAATCTGGATTCATACTGCACTGGATGCGTTCCCTAGACGTCTATGAAAGTGAATTTGACTGTTAAATAGCGCAGTCACAGGGTCTGTTTAGAAGACTCTCATAAACATTTTCGACCAAAAAGCTTTCGAAGGATCGTGAAGGACAATTGACTGTCATTTTCATTGAATTTGACAGCTAAGTAAGGATAAAGGTAAGCCAATCATCTGTCATTTTCATCTAGCTTCATTTGACAGCTCATTCAGAGAGCCTTAGACATGTTCTAAAGAAGATTTTGAATGTAAATTTAACTTTTTTTTTGACAAATTACTGTTATATTGATTTGTTAGTTAATGGATTTAAAGGGTGGCAGCGTTCAGAGCTGCAGAGCTTTCGCAATTCGTCGTTCGGAACCGGCAATAAACTGTTGTTCACATGTGTCAAATTATATGGCGCACAACACAGTGGAGGCCCGAAAAAGCTAGGCTCTGGCCCTTCGTGGGCTGTTACGCAACTAATGATGATGATCAGACGTCACATGTCATCACCGCCTGTCACTGAAAAAGGTCTATTTTTCAAGATTCTTATTCCTTTAGCAGGATTCTTAAGTATTAGCCCCACTTATTCACTTGACCTCGCCGTCAAACTCTCCCACTCCTCCACACAAAAAAAGATCCAATTGAGAGTCCACGAGAGCACATGTACAACTCGTGTATTATCTGCAACTCTCTTCGATATTTTTAGACCGAAATCCCTTCTTCCCTCCCCGTCCAGCAGACCAATTTTGCTGCATTTCGCGATTTATGTGCATCCGTTGCTATTTTAATTCACTAAATCGCGATGATGGAAAATCTGAATAAGAGAGCTCGAACCACAAAAAAAAGGAGAACGATGGAATCTCCTCTCTATGCCCACTTGAACGCGCTCAGTGCTCGGTCTCCTCTGAATGGATTTCATTCTGCGATATGCAATTGTGCCGCTGTTATTATTGCTTTTGTGTGTAAATTGCAATTCAATTATGACAGCTGACGGTTTCTAGAGAGGAGATCCCACGACAAGAACGACAACGCCAACAACGCCAACAACGACGACGACGACGGGAGATCTGCATTCGTGGCCACCCCTCTAAGGGTAGGCTGGCACTCTCTGGCTACATTCTTTCAATTTCTTAAGTGATTCGTTAAATGCAAATCAATTGACATTTCTCCTCTGGGTTCGCCGCCCGTCCGCCCACCGAAGCTGAAAGTGAACAATTTTCTCACTAAACACCCGTGTGTGCACGGGTCCCAGCCCCCCGCCAACCCGCGAGAGATAGAGACAGCTTGTAGTGTGCATAGAAATGCAAATGAATTATGACATCTCTGACAGATTCTCTTCTAGGGTATGTCATTCTCAAGTGGTGACGTGAGTGTGCACTCAGGGATGGTGTAGGAATTTTATTTTTTTCATTTTTTTGTTTTCTGGTCTGACTCTGAGCTCGAGGCTCGAGGTTTCGCCTGCAGAGAGTATCTCCATCTCTGTGTGTGAAATTGATTGGCTTGTAAGTTTACGATTGCATAATCGATCATGATGTTTTCTTATAATTGTTCGTTGTGTGGTTGGTTGGGTTTTTGTTGCCTTACCCTCGCGTCTGTGTTGTGTGCGTTGGATGAAGTAATTTTGTTGGGTTGGTTTTCTGGAATAAATCCAAATGTGGAGAAGTCTGTAAAGAGAAAGGAAATGTAAGCTTGATTAAGACGTTTGTGTTTTTGTTTTTGATTTAAGTTTAAAAGGATGAATGATTGGAGAATGATTGAAGGGTGACATGGTCGACCGATAGACAGACAGAATGGGAGAGGAGAGAAAAAAAAAATGGACGTCAATGGAAATTAATGGCAGCCGAGAAAGGAGTTGGGTATTTATGAAATCTCTAACAGGCGACAGTGCAGCGAGTGTCAACTGAAAGTGTCAATTGGACGTTGACGGAACGTCGTTCGGTTGGATTGGGGTCGGGCTTTGAAGCGGCTGCCATTTGTCTCGGTTGACTTAGTTCACTTTTGCTATTTGAACGCGTATGGGACAGATCTGAGTCACGTTGACACATACAGGACATTCCTAGACGGTTGAGCTAGTCATGGACTTACATGTAACGAAAAATTGATCCAAATTGATATCTCGATTACTGTCTTGGCAGTCGCAATGGGCCTAATTTGGCCTAAGTGTGGATGTGTGTGTCTCTGTAACTAAAGCTAGCCACTCCTACCACAAATAATCCAATATAGACACCCATCTCGGCAGCTTCGTGGGCGCCGTGGCTTAATAGTTAAGCGAGAGTACCCGGGTTCGAATACAGCTCGGGGAAGAACACCACAAACAATTTTTACGGACCCACCTCCAGCGAACGACTTACAATCCTCCTGGAGTACTTCTGTCACAGAAAGCTTTCGCAATTTGCTGTTCGGAACCAGCAATAAATTGTAGGTCCCCTCCACATGTGGCAAATTATAACGCGCACAACACAGTGGAGGCGCGAAAAGCTAGGCTCTGGCCCTTCGTGGGCTGTTACGCCACTAATGATGTTGATGATGATGATAATCTGGGCAGCTCCTATTTCCCCTCGCCCATCGACGAATTTGACAGTAATTCACGAATTTAGCTGAAGTACTGAGAGCATTTTGACAGTAATTCAGGAAGCTCATACTTTTTACGCACGTTTTTTTGATTTGTTCAAAACCCTCACACGTACTCACAGACACAAAATGTAAAAAACAACGCCTGTCAAATAAATTCAAGGGGCAAGAAAAGAGGAAGTTGGATATCTGTGTTGGCTCATTTGTGCTACAAACTTGGCAGCAAAATAAAGTTTTTTTTTTCAACCAAAGAAACAGATAAACAGGTACAACAAGGGCCACATTTCCTAAGAAAAAATAAAAGTTTCTGGTTACAAACATGTTCTAGACTTGATTTGATGTAACAGAAAGTCATTTAGAGCATTTTGGTTTCCTGCAGACGTTGAAATCAAGCCTAAGATGGCCGCCAAAAGAATCTAAAAAAAGCAAATACTTGTAAAACAATCTTTTGTGGCCCCTTGGGCTGTCGAAGAAGTTTAATTCGACTCTAAAATTGCAATTCTCTCTATTTTCAAGGAACAGGGATTAATTCGATTCTAAAATTGATACGTGAACACTTTCAGTAAGAGCTAGCACTTGCTTCACAATCTTTTTTGATAAAAACGTTAACTAAAACACTCTCACTTGCTCCACAATCTTTTTTGATAAAAACTTGTGTCAAAACACTTTAAAAGAAGAAATAAATGTCTTCAAAATTCCTTTTCACAGCAATTTCATGTCTTTCATGTGATTTTTAACAATTTTTCTAACGAATTTCAGACTTTTCAGACCTTTCCGGCTCAATTTTTGGAGTTTTAGTGCTGTCAACATAAATTCTTTTCATCAAAACTCTTTTTGGACGGCCATTTTGTCATTTGCAGTCTATATTAATCGCGAGTCTTAGCTTTTTTGTAGTCTTTTACAAAGTCTGGCCTAGATTTCATTGATACAGTCGAAGCCCTCTAAGCGAAACGCCCTCTAACTCGAACTTTTTCGCCATATTTTGTCGAAATCCTCTACGTCGAACGCCCTCTAAGTCGAAAAGCCCTCCAACTCGAACTTTTTCGCCATATTTTGTCGAAATCCTCTACGTCGAACGCCCTCTAAGTCGAAAAGCCCTCTAACTCGAACTTTTTCGCCATATTTTGTCGAAATCCTCTACGTCGAACGCCCTCTAAGTCGAAAAGCCCTCTAACTCGAACTTTTTCTCCATATTTTGTCGAAATCCTCTGCGTCGAACGCCCTTTAAGTCGGAAAAATTTTGATACCCGTGAAAATTCGACTTAGAGGGCTTCGACTGTATTTGTATTTGCTTCCTTGATTTAACGACTTTCTTGGGTAAGTAAAAGTAGTCTTGCTCCCAAAACTCTCTAAAGAAACCAAACTCTCAATCAAAACTCTCTAACCATAAATCCAAAGTCTTACTAGACCGTCAAAGCCTTGCATACAACCTGCTCATCTCTCCAACCATCGAATAGAGTCATCAATCACAGCGGGATGATGCATTCCTAATCGCATCCAGTTTTAACACGATCTCCCATCAAACTTTATGACTCCGCTCACTGGCTGTGTAATAAAATTCTTTATTCAACACGTCATACCAATCAAAAAACCAGAAAAGAAGAAACTTTAATTGCTCTTCGCCCCCAAAAAAAAGCCAATCCCCGCATCGCTAAATTACTAAAATCACTTTCGATTAATTTTCAAACCGCCAACTAATAACTCTATGCACTCAAAATATTTCACAACAATCAAAAAAGAATCTGGCAAAATCCACACATTCACAATAAAACGAGTCAGAAAAAAAAAAAAAAAAAAAAAAATTTATTACTCCAACTTCATCCGAAAAAGGGTAATAAAATGGCCATTCACCATACTCAATTCCAGAGTGCAATCAAACAATTCCAAAAGCCATACGGTTCCGCGACAGACACTGCTCATAAAAATCGACCAGGCACCACCATTCAGCCATTCAAACAACAACAACAAAAACAGTCCACTAAACATAAATTTAATTAATAAAGTGCGCACGCTGGCGAGTTGTAGAAGTGGTGGAACCCTCTCAAACAGCGCAGAAGTGAAGTACGAGTCGTATACGAAGTATAATGGTGTAATTACCGGGTTTACTTCTAAAAAACATTCGTAGAAAAACAACTCGGTGAAAAAAAAAAAAAAAGTAAAAGTATCTACTGTCAGTGTCGATGTACCCTTAATTGCTCAACACGTACTAGTTTCAGTTGCAAGCTGCCAGATGGTTGCCATAATGTCAAGGAAAATAGTTCATTAATTAATAAACCACCATTTCTCACTCTCGAAAGAGTGGACTGTAAGTTTGCGCGTATCTACACATTCGAAGATCACTTTGACAGATAAACTTCGAATGTTAGTTTTTACTTTTGTTTTTTTAATCGCATTTTAGAAATCAAATAGCAATTCTCTCCATTGTCAACTCCGAATGGAACAGGGATTATCTACTGAAATGTCATTTAAATGACAGTGCAAGGAAAAACATAGGGTATATGAGTCAAGTTCGTAATTCCCCTCGCCCCCCAAGACTCACATACACGGCTCCGCCTCGGGCGTAATGTTTGCATGTCCTGTTCGCGCAATTATGCCAGCGATTCGTATCTAAAATGTGAAAATTGTAGAGCCCGGCAGTGGTGCCAAATTGGGAAGTATCTCATATTTCGTTTTTTTTTGTGAATTAAAAGAAAAAATAAAATAAAAAGTTGTGTTGGTTTTTCGAGAGAGAGACAGACGTTTCCTTTTTATTTGTGAACAGAATAAACTTTGTTGTACTTCTGATTGGCCATGCATGTCGATGTAAGTGATTATATATTTAACACACTTAATGAAATTACATTTGGTTTCGTTGTCGTTTTCGTTTTCTTTCTGGGCGAGTGGACGTTGCTGAACTGCTGGCACTTTTGTGGTTTCATCGTAATGAGAAATAAATGGAAATTAATGAAAAGGATAACGTATGAGTGTTAGGCTTAAGGGAATTTCATTTCATTTCGAATGGGGATTGTTATTTTTCTTTTATGGTTGGGTGTTAGTTGGAGAAGGGTTGACGGGGACAGAGTGTGGACAGGCAGACGTGTCTGGTGGTGAAATGATACCTTCGGTGAAGAGGATTCCAAGAGAGGTTTGTAAAGAGTCTTAGATTTTTTTGTGGCTTTAAAAATAATGGGGAATTTGCAGGAATTGATAGCCATTTGAATCAAGTTTGTAGATTTTCAAAATAAGCCATCTACATGCTTGAGATATTCAAGGATACGTATCAAAAAGGACATTTTGAACTTTCCTTCGTCCTTGCAAATAAAAATTTATTTAATTACCTAAAAGATTAAGTTTTGCTGAATTCAATAAGACATAGCTTACAAAATTCTGATAAACAGAACCAAAGTTATGATTTTTTGAAATTTAAAAGAAATCTTGAATTTTGACTTTTTACCAACTTTTGAACCTTCGTTACTTGCAAACTACTTATATCGAATTGAGCAAACATTTTTTGTCCCTTGAACCACATCAATAAGTAACTCCAGCAATTTTGAACCAAATCGAAAAGCTCGTTCAGAGCTCCCCATATAGACGATTTGCCATGGAATGACCCCCGTATAAATGCAAATTGTGTGACAATCAGTAAATTTATGACGAAATAAAGAAATTAAATTAAACTAAAAAATGTTGTGACAATTTCCCATGACAGTTTTTACGAACGTCGAACTGTCAACTGTCAAACAGATCTTTCTCCGAGTTGGTATCACTTTTTCTGCGCTAATGACGGTAAGTTTAATTTTTTCGTAAATTATGGAACAATTTACTCAGATAGGCTGATTTTTCTTCAAGTTCTAATCACTTCTTCCGCATAGATGACCGTAAACTTAAATTGTATGTGAGCAGTACTCACTGAGCACCGTGGCTTGGTTAGTGCGTCGGGCTATTAATCGAAAGTGTTCAAATCCAGCTCGGAAAAAAACACGACAAACATTTTTCACGGCCCCACCTCCAGTAAACGACTGACAATCCTCCTCTGTCATGAAAAGCTTTCGCAATTCGCCATTCGGAACCGGCATTAAACAGAAGGTCCCCATCACATGTGTCGATTTATACCGCGCAGAACAGAGTGAAGGCTCGAAAAAACTTTGTTCTGGCCCTGTATATGTTAATTTGCAGATTATTTATTTTTATTTTTTATTTTCAGGCTCAAATCTTGTTTTTTTTTATTTTTTATTTTCAAGTTTTTATTTTTTTTTTATAGTACAGTCGAAGCCCTCTAAGTCGAATTTTCACGGGATTGCAAAATTAGTTCGAGTTAGAGAGATTGTTCGACTTAAAGGGCATTCGACGTAGAGGATTTCGCCAAAATATGCGAAAAAGTTCGAGTTAGAGGGCGTTCAACGTAGAGGATTTCCCCAAAATATGTCGAAAAAGTTCGAGTTAGAGGGCTTTTCGAATTAAAGGGCGTTCAACGTAGAGGGCTTCGACTGTATATCAAAAAAATCACCTCGTCATATGCGCCAAACAAAATCTCGAAGAGTCTACAGTGGAAAAGTTCCCACTCATCTTCGACTGTATAACAATGTTCAGTGATTATAATTCAAATCTTGTATAAATTATGGAACAGGGTACTTAGACAGTCTTTCTTTCTTCGAGTTGGCATCACTTTTCCTGTATAAATGACGGTAACATGAAACCTCAAGTAAATTCTGTATCAGAGTACTCAGTTAAACCTCTAAATCGAACTATTCAAGATTCAGTTTGAATTTGTAGTCTTCAAGTAAAATTCCAAGCAAATAGTCGCGTACAAAATGCCATCTGTTGCACTCGTGCAAAGTTTCTCAACATCGGAATGCCACGATTTTCAACAATGCGGATGCCATCCGTCCAACTGACTACCGGATATAGAAATATAAGTTCTCATTTGTATTCAACGTCCATTAAAATTCTCCACATACTTCGAATACAAATCGCCCGGATGGTCCTTTCAACCGGATCAACTACCTGCCATCATATTGCATCCCCCCCGTCATCACTCGACATATTTCAGTTCATTTTTCTGATTTTATTTAAATCATGATCACATGCATTCACCAGATACAGCTGCAACGACGTAGAAAAACACAAAACAAAAAAGAATTCGAATTAAAATCACGTTCACCTGATCTCCAATCGAGATCGTTATGCGAGAAAAGAATTTTGTATAAAATTTTGCACAAAATTAAAAACGAAAACGAGAACAACAACGAGAACAAGTCTCTCGAGAACAATGCCAAAACACAACACAAACGAAAAGGAAACAAAAAAAATGGTTTCAATTTAAGTGGATAATTATCAATCTTCACCGCGTTGAGAGTTGTTAATTAATTTAATTTATTTTACGTGACCACCAACCGCACTCTCATAAATAAATGTTTTATTGTAGATACTTGTATCTTTTGTTAAATGTTGTTTTCTTTCACTCTCTGCCACCTCTCTCTGTGGGTCTGGTTGGTTTATTTCGCCTCAGAGAATCGACAGGTTAATTAAATATAATACATTGCCTCGTTTAATGAGCACTCATGCCGTACAAGGAGCCATTCTATGCCCAGCAGCCATCAGAAGTGGTGCAGCATTTGAAATTCAAAAAAAAAAAAAAAACATTTCTCCTCTCTGCCGGCAACGGGAACAATTTTTACTGTAAATCTAAAGTTTTTTCTGTGTTTTTTTTTTGCGATTAAGTTCAGGGAGGCTGGGGAGGCTGCTACCATCGCTCGTATCATTGAATTAATTACCATAGAAGGAAACAATGCGTATCTTTGGAACTTGTCTCCTTAGCTCCTTATGTCCATGTCGAAGACTTGTATCTTCTGTCATAAAAGTGTTAATTTTTTGTTTTGTGCCTCTCTGCCTATCTCTGGCAGATAAGTAATCGGTTGCGAAAAAAAAAAAAAAAACGAAGAGAATCGCTAATTTTATTATCGTGTGTGAGAGAGACAGAGGGCACGCCACGCTGTGCGTCGTCTTTGGCGTATGTGAGAAGCGCTTATTTTTAGCAGAGACTAATTGTGATAATAAAACGTCTAAGACTACCTATTAATTTGGGCTTGATTAGCATCGAATTGCGCGGAAAATTTTAAATTTATATACGACGGGAGGGATGTAAGTTCGATGGCCATTCGTCGGCGTCGTTGGACGAACGCGCGCGTATGAGGATTTGCATTTATAAATAAATTTCACTCGCGGTAAAGAGAGTGGTGCGAGAATTGTGTTTATCTGTGTATCTGAAGATGGGTATTGTTTTGATAATTAAATCTGCCTTTTGTCGTCGATGTAATCAATTTTGTTGTGAAGGGACGTCGGTTGGGTTGAGATGGGAAGGAAATTCGATAGCTGAGGCGTGGTTCATCGGGGAACAGACACACGTGAGGAACGGATTGAAAGGAAATTCAATGTAACTACGTTTGTCGTGTGAGATTCGATAATTCAATGGCGGCGTCCGGCGGGACGAAAGTCAATTGTCGTTACAAATTCGGGTCTGGGAAGAGTTAGATAACATTGGCGCCAAAAATTAATAATGGTTTTTCATAGAGCGTCCAAAATCGAAAAATTTTTGCCAACCACTTTTTTTTTAAAGAAAATTGAAGTTACTATTACTGCAAGCAAGTGACTTTGTGCATGAGGGTGTGAGTGGCGCAGTTAAAAAGCTGTTGGTCAATCCTCGTTTTCTTTTGAACTAGAAGACATAAGACCATTCTTTTTTTTGTGTTCGACTCAAAATGAACGTGAGCATTAACAACCAGGTCCTAATTTAGCTCTGCGACTTACAGTTATGAAAAAACAAATTATCTACACTTTTTTTTCTATTATTGCTTATTAAAATTTTGAGTTTATATGCGAATTTTTCACAAACTACGGGCGTGAACAATCTAACTTTAATGTATAATTAAAGAAGAAGTTTCCGCCTTTCTAAGTTGGTATAGGACTTTATTGTAGGTGTTGCCATTGTTTTTTAAATGATTTTTTTTCCCATGTTGTTTGATTTGATTTTAAATTGCTCCTACCTCCTAGACGGCGCGAGATAGACCCTCCGTCCATAGCAAAAATTTTTCGTTTTTGGACGCTCTATGAAGAGACATTATCAATTTTTGCCGCCAAAGTTGTCTTACTCTCCCCGCACATCAAAACAGATATTTTTCTAAACGTCCAAAAATTGATGCAGTGGGGTCAAGATGAACTTTTGTGAATTTTCAACGTTCTATAGATGCGATCAAAATCGTTTGTACTTCATTTTTTTGGTGATGAAGTAAGGAAACAAATAACACAAAAATCATTCAAATCGGTCGAGTGGAAGGTTTTTTATTTACAAAGAACCATACGACCGCCGAGTGTGTATCCATTTTTGCACACCACTTTATATCTTCGAAAGCGTGCTGCCAATGTCACGAGTTTATAGAAATCGAGACTGCAAGTGCTTCAGTTGTTTGCCGAAAAGTAGTCGGAGTCTAGATCTACTGGGTATTCAGCTTGGGCGCAGCTTGAATCTTTCTGAAAGCTAGATTTAAGACTTTGCAGTCAGCATTTTTTGACAAAGACCTATCTAAGGGCAAATCTCTTTCTACAAACTGCTTCCGAATAGCACTAAAGCCAGTTTCCGGGATTACGACTAGTTTACAAGAAGCTTCATCATCATTAATGACGTAACAGCAATTTTTCAATCAAAAAAAAAACTTTTTAAATTCCTCTCCCAACATCAACTGTTGTCCCAATTCGATTGCTCTCCAGATTCTGCTGAAACAATGGAAACGTGAAAACGTCAGCCATTTCCTGGAATCCCTGCATTCCTCTCCAGCTCTCATTAAGGCCCTCGAAGTCCCCATTCAACCTGCACACGATACCGCCTCTCGTCAAACTGAATATAATTGGGTATTGACAAGTATTTCCGCCAGCCAGCACCGGATCTTCACGCGAACCCTGCGTCATTCCATTCAGTTACAAGAACCTCAAAGTATTTCCTCTTCAGAATTTTGTGTCTTCAGGATTTCCTGTGCAGGACCTCGCCGAGGAATCTCCTTCTCTCTCTCTCTTGATCTCCACGCACGAGTGGCCTCACGATTGTGTGTCGCTAATTACTAGTCCGTTTGTCATTTTTCTGTCTGTTTTTTTCTTTTTTTTTTTTTTTACTCTTCAACAACATTTAACATCAATTACTCTGACGAAACACAACTGTCACGCAGATACCTGTGCCCCCTCGCCAGTGTCATCTTCACAACAGCAATTCCAACTCGAAATGAAATATTTTCGACAAACAATTTTATTCGTCATATTTGACCGCAAAAAGAGAAAAGGAAACACGACGTCGAAGACAAACCTGCTAAACACATCTCTCACACATTGCACCCGGATGGACGGAAGGGGATTGCATGCGAGGCCCGATAATAGGTGGTTCCATTGTTGTGTGTTTGGTTATCGTTCTTCCAGATACACATCGTGCCGCATGTTCGACTCTGACTCGGATGGACTCCTAAATGACTGTTGACAAACAATTACAAGTAATTTTCGGTTTCGTCTGCCCGGTCGACGACGGACGTTTTGATGATCGCGACGACAATTTGGGGCGCTGCAAACAGCGAGCTGCGAACACGAATGCTGTTGTCATAAATTTGTGACAAGTTGATGAGGACTACATTGCCGACCATGAAACGACGAACGTGGATCAAAAAAATAGTCGGTGAGGGACTAGCTTCGTCGCAAAAGTGGATCGGAGGCACAAAAAAAAATTCAATTTCGTTTGTTTTCAGGGCTTTTGAGTTAGTTTGACGCTAATTCTTTCGTTTTCCTAATGGATGGCTATCGCTATCAGTTGCCCACCGACTCGACCGCAAGAAATGACATCAGCCCACTGAGTAATCGACTGCAATGACAACGCCTTGGCCTTGATATCGCGCCTCCAAATCGATAAGAAACTCAAGTCTATTTTAGGCTTTGCTACCATGAGTTGTCCCTATCGATTGGCAAATGGCAGACAAAGAGTTTCCAAGCAATTGTGACCTTGATCAGCTTAGGTGCCTCCCGAATTCACTCACCTTGAACTCATCGACGTTGGTTGGAAAATGTATTTCGAATTTTTTTTTTCATTTTCGATTGATTGCAGTTAAATTGATAGCGGTCGGCTTATCAGAAGCCAACACGTGTTGCTGTTGGAGGGGTTATTTTTAGAAAATGAGCTTATTTGAGTTACGGCGTCATGGGAACGGAGCCTCTAAGTCTATGATTTTTGTGATCAAATTTACAGCGGCAGCTTAAGGTCGAATGAGTACTTTTTCTTTTTTTAAGGGACAGCTTTTTTACTCTGGTAAATGCAGATCATGCAAAATCCACAACCGGCGGCTTTCAAGGAAGTAAGGAAACAAATAACACAAAAATCATTCAAATCGGTCAAGTGGAAGGTTTTTATTTACAAAGAACCGAGTGTGTATCCATTTTTGCACGCCACTGTATTCACAGACACAAAATGTTATAAAGAACGCTGTCAAATAAAATCTAGGGGCAAGAGAAGACGACGTTGGGTATCTGTGTTGGCTCATTTGTTGTTCAAACGCCTGCTTTTTGACTCTTTCCGGACCAAGATATATTATTTCCATATAATCTTTGTTTCTTTTCTTTTTTTGTTTCAATTCAAATAAAAGCCAATTAGTTCTAATGTCAAAAAGCAAAGCAAGCCTTGCGGTGTTTCCTAAGCCCTTCGAAAAGTTTATTTCTGACAATTTCAATCTTCATGGGAAGTACAATGAAAAGTTGTCCACTTTGACCGAAGAGAAATCAAACGCAACGCGAACGCCGCACCCCGTTGCGGCTCTGAACCAATTTCGACACAAAAGGCAGATTTTTCCCACCGATTTCACTTCCCTCCTGTCGTTCACCGACACATGCGGATAGTTAAAAAGAAATCAAACCTACTAATATGCCCTATTGTCTAACTTTATGACCATCTGCGACCATAAATTTGCCTAAACCCACTAAATCAGCCGCCTGTTCGAGTTGAAAAATGAAAATATTAAAATTAATACAGACATCTCCTTTTAATCACCCGTATTCAAGTCGCCTCATAGAGTCCCCCAATTAATTTTATAGCTTTTCAAGTTCAACGTAACATGCCCATAAACCGCTGCTACCAAATGTCCCATCGTGTGTATCTTTCAAATCAGAAAATCTACGAAAATCCATTTGTCCACTAATGAACCACGAAATATGACCAATCTCCCGATTTATAATTCATTAGCTTGGGTTGGGGGGGGGAACGCCATTTCGCACCCACTCCCACGCGGGGTCACTGGAAAGATACTTTTCGGTTTGTTTTCTTTTTTCTTCGCCCCCGGTGGACGTCTACTTGGCCGGGCTATAAATGGGAAAAGTCGTTATAATTCGAGTTTTAAGTTGTAAATGTATCTCCGAGATTGGGATTTTATTTATTTTTGTTTTTTTTGAGTTTAGTGAAAATGCTCGTTTCATGTACACCGGCGACGGCCTTTGATTTGGAGCCAATAAAAAAGTTAACTGTTGTCGGAAGGGGAGGGCGAAAGGATTTCGCGAAAGGATGTGATCGAGCCCGTAAGTGGTTCTATTGAATGGAGGTGATCGTAAAATGAATCAAGTGCGGTTAATTTGCATCGCTGGCCGGTGAGAGGAAGTCATAAAGTGAAAAGATACTTTTTTTTTTTATGGGTTCAGTTGGGTGGCGAGGCGGAGTTGGAGGAAACTGGCTACGTGATCTCGTGACACTTGCGATTCTTAGGCGAAGCTCGTAAATGGAAGCTGGAAACTATAAAAGCACAGCTGGAGTTTTATACGAGGCTCTGTGTTGGTTTGACGGTGGTTTACAATCAGTTTCGACTTGTTTAGTTGATTATCCGGTGTAATGGAGTTTTCCTTCCGCAGCCGACGGGTTTCAAGGAGGGAAAAGCAACGATTTCTATTCCCATCGGCTAATTTGGCTCAATTTCAATGTTTGTGAATGTCTTTTAGAACTCAAGCGCTTGCTTTTGGGCCACGTTTTGCAACAAAACGATCACTGATCGCATCAGTGATCTTGTCAAACGTGACACGATCGTCGTCAAACCAAATAAATCTGAAATTTTACGAGTTCCCAATGTCCACGGCAGAGTTTTAATTGAAAAAGAACACTTTGATGCCTCAGCAATCGTCCGTGGCAACGGTGAATGTGGCGCAAAGCCGAATTAATGATCGGTAGCTCCCCTAAATGCTTCTCATATCGCCCATAAACGTCAAACAAATTTGTTCCAGATCCCCAACTATCTCAGAAAAATCCCTCCCACATGGCCGAAGAACCTGTCACTGCCACTTGTCTTCCGTAATAAACCTGCCACCTCAAATCCTCGGTTGATCTCCCAAAAAAAACTCCCCCAAATGGTTAAAAATCCAAAGAAACCGCCGAAAATATTCATCCACGACAGATATACGATCGCTGCACGATCATCTTGAAAATCTTTGAAATTTATTTGATCATTTCAAATAAAAATTAAACAGAATGACTAAAAATCTCTATTATGGCACTCTGACATACTTTTCATGAGTTTTATTTTCGACCAGGACCACATCGACGACAACAAACGACAGAAGAAGAGGTGTTTATGCTGCTGGTGCTGCTGCTGTTGCTGCGACCCAGCCACCTCGGTTTGGGGCCAACGAAACTCCTGATGCAGATGCAGATACATAGAGATACATAGCCCCGTCATTAACACCAACCAACCAACCGTCGACGTCGACACAAAAAGGGGGGCATCATCATACACCATCTCGGTAGTATTTTAGTATTTTTCGGTAAAAATATGTTTAATATTTTTAGAAAATATCTTTTGGCAGGTGCTCAGGGTGTATCTATGCAATTTATCTTCACCACTACTCGTGTGATGTTTGTGCTGTGACTTTACGGATATCGTTTAGTCAGCAATTGCTCATTAGGCCTGACAAAAAAACCCAGAGAGAAAGATTGTGTGGAACACTTTCAAAGGAATTGTGTGTAGGGTGCAATGAATACTTTTGTATCTCAAAAAAAAAAAGAATAAATTAACTTTGTTTTTCACTTTTTTGTCCTAAAAATAGTCGAGAGAGAGAGAGAGAGGGAAAAGAAAAAAACTTCCACGCTACGATGAGCTACATAGAGCGTGTACGCATTTGAAGCTTTGTCATGCGTGCTGCATCTGACAGTGCATCTGATTTCGATGTAAAATAAACAAATTAGATACTCTTCATATGGTGGAGAATAGAAAAAAAACATAAACACACCCGATTAGATACACAGATACTCCTCATATTTTGCGTAGTTTTATTTTGTGGTGTAAAACTTTTTTTTTTTTTCTGTTTTTTTTGGTTTGACACAGATACTTCTCCTCCTCAACTCGGTGATGATGTTTGCTCATGTGGTTTCCATCTCATGCCCATGCATCTGTTTGCATCTCCATGTGTGAATGCATGGATTTCGGTTTGGATGGGAGAGAATTTTCAGCCATTCCCATGCTTTCGGAGAATTATCTGTGATCTAATATTGATGTTGGCAAACAAAGCGTGTAATTGTGGTTTTTTTTTTTATACTCTGTGCTGATGCATATTTTATACGTTCCACAAAAAAAAAAAAAAAGAGAAACCGATCGAAAGAAGCAACACACACACACACACAGCACTTACAACGGATTTGTTATGAAAATAGATACGCGATATGTTTGCTGTGTTCCTCCCCCCTCGACTCATGTGGATTCTACCGGAGACCACAATTAATTGGAAATCATTTCACAGTTGTTGACAGCCAACAAGGATTTTCGATTTTGATTTCGATTCTGATTGTTGTTTTTTTTATGAAAAGCGATATGGCCACAGTGGGGTCCCCCTCACGTTGGATTAAAATTTGTTTTTAATTTGAGAAAAAGTTAATTCAGTTGTCTGGTGGCAATTAACGGTCTTAGTCGCGGGGATTCGTGTTGATTGGAGTGGATTTGGGTGTTCGTTTTGTGGAAGATCATCTTACCGATTGTTAATCTTCAGCTATGAGTGGGTGGGTGGGAGTAATCTGGAAAGAAAGAAAGATGAAATTAGAATAAGTCGTTGAAAAAAAAGTCGGGGAAAAGATGTGACCGACAGAAATTCGATTGAAGCCAAATGTGACTAAAGAAGACTTCTACAACAAAAAAAAAGAGAAGAATGGAGAAGAGTTTGATTGAATTCTTATTTTTCATGACTTGACAAATAAAAGTCAATTGATTTCTGTTTTCCATGAATCGACAATTGAAAGTGGTGTCAATGCGATTAGATTTTTGCTTCAGAACAGAGCGGTGCAGATTTATTCTTATTCACATTCTTTTGCAGGAGTCGCTGATTTTTTGCTGTGCCACAATGTGGGCTTTGCTTTTTTTGGTGGATTGATAACGATGATGTAATGGTGGAAGGATAACATGGCGCGAAGAAGCTAGGCTCTGGCCCTGTATGGGCTGTTACGCCGACTATTTTTTTATGATAACAGAAAATACTTAACTTCCCTTACAGAAAGGATTTCTTCAAAATTGGTTGCTGAAAATTGTCAACTCTAACTCTAACAGGAGGTTGTTTGCTTTCGCCATCGAGCTGTTGTAAAACATAAACATATCGCGCCCTAACTGCCAAATTATCGTTAGCGACAATTTAAGCAAAAATGAGTTAATGATGAAGTTTGATAGTTTATTCGATTGCACGTCTTTCTGTTTTATTGGCTTTTTATAAATAAAGCATTCCAGTTAAAAATAACAGAGAAAACAAAATTTATCATGAGCGACACTTACATTTTTTTTAAAAAAAAGTTTATTCAAAATTACATTTTATTATATTAGGTTGTCAAATATCTCTCTTCCGCCTTTTTGTCTTTTGAATTTTCCGGCTATGTACAAAGCGCTACAGAGCTCGTATCGGGCAATAAATCATTTGAAAGGTCTTGACATAACCTACAAAACGGCGCTATGCATGATTAGTTTGGATACGAGCTCTGTAGCCGGAAAATTTAAAAGACAAAAAGGCGGAAGGGAGATATTTGACAACCCAATATTTTTTTGGCTCAGACAAAAAAAAAAAACCTCTCCTGTGAAATTTTCATTTATTCGTTTACGACATCTCCTTTTGATCACCCGTATTCAAGCCCCGCCCAGTCGCCCCACCCACGTTCACAATTGGTGTTAGAGTCCGATATTTTCTTACAAAATTCGCAGACTTTTAGTCATGCCGCAAGGTTGGCGGCTGAATACGTTGCTTTTGTGTCTTGTTACCGTCGGATTTCCCCTTCTCGCGACTTCGACCAAAAGAGGTGCCAGACCAACCCTGGAAATAGGAGTGTGTGGTAAAAAAAAAAAGATGTTAATTTTATGGGCGCCACATGATTGACCCTTGGACCGAAAACTCCTACTTCTTGAACCGCGACAAGGAAAGAAGCTCGCAGCTACTTTACAATTTTAATTTAATTTTACCTTAAATCTAAGCTTAAGAACTAAGTACAATCTGTATCGTTTAACTTCTCCGCTACCACGGCAAACCGCTCGTCCAGGAAACTTGTGGCTCCGAACAAAAAACCTCGTATCACTGCACGATAAGGAGAAGGACAAAAGTTCATTTTCTACTTCCCCTAGGCAAGAAAAAAAAAAAACCACACATACCTTTTTTTCAAATGGAAAACCATTTGACCTTTTAAAGGCCAAAATACACGAAATTACTTTTCCACAATAAAAGAAACTACACTTCGTGGAGGGGACTGCTCTACCTTGCTCCCGAATCTTTAATGGCTTGGCGATTCTCTTGGCTCAGGTCGAATCGATCCTCTCTTCCCTGCTATCGGATAATCTGCTGAATGCTAGGTTCAGGTTTTCCAGCAGGAAAAAGAAGAAAAAAAAAGCTATCAAGGTAGCTCGGCATTAGATTCAAACCTGGACCACTCAAATCCCAAGCCTTCTACCCACTCGCCCACGAAGACCCATGACATCCGGTTGTTAGGATCCCCACCTGACAAGCTAAGCTCCTCCACCCTCGTCGTAGAAAAAAGGGTGGAATAAATTCAGGCGAAAACCTTTAAAAAAAAACACCTATAGTAGTCTGTTATTTGCTTTTCCTCGTAGATTAGTTGTAGAAAGTAGGCAGTCCTTCTTACAAGGACCAAGAATTCTTGGTTATGTCACAAAGTGGACGTTCGTGTACATTGCTTCTGCGAATTGATGGGAAAAAATAGTTTTACAGACAGAAATTTTTTTTCCTTCATCGCTTGGTTATTGGAAATAGTTAATAAGGAAGCTTTTTTTGCTCTTTCATCATCATTAGTGGCGTAACAGCCCACAAAGGGCCAGGCTTTTCGCCTCTCCACTGTGTTGTTATAACTTGACACATGTGAAGGGGACCTATAGTTTATTGCCGGTTCCGAACGGCGAATTGCAAGAGCTTTCCGTGACAGAAATACTCCAGTCGTTCGCTGGAGGTGGGGCCGTGAAAATTGTATGTGGCGTTTTTTCCCCGGGCTGTATTCGAACCCGAGTACTCTCGCTTAATAGTCTGACGCACTAACGATTAAGCCACGGCGCCTTTGTCGTCGATTGATTGCAAAAAAACTCACCTCTTCTTACAGATTTTTGATTGTTCCGCAGGGTTGGCGATAGAGAACGTTGCTTTTTTTGACTTTTTTTTCGTGATAGAAAAGAGTAGACTCATCTTTCAGCAAAATTTTCGTTTTTCATTTACGACTAGATTATAGATCAATGTGTTAGCACAAGGTGGATGATTAAGAACTTTGCTTTTCTGTCGATTGGTTGAAGAAATTCGGTATTTTGTGGAAGACTGATTGTTGAAGAACTGTACGAATGATTTCGCAACAGAATTTCTCCATTAATTCCAATTAATTCGCTCGCAGAAAGAGTATTCAAGTCAAGTCGTTTGATTACGATCGATTTGTGGTTTCAAAGAGCCGACTTTCTTTGCAAAATCGATTTGTGGCTTTAAAGAGCCGATTATCTTTGCGAAGTCGAACTTATTGGAATTCGGTATATCCTGAAAGATCAAACAAAGTCAAATTGATTGAGACTCCGAGACAGGTCTCCAGACATATCAATCTCCTCCCTGTGCGGTCGTCTTCTCAACACTTGACGCAAATCAGTAAAACATGTGTTCCTGAATATTTTCCCCATCCCTTTTCGAAGTAGTTCGAGTTACTTCTTTAGAAAAAGATACGCCAAACAAAAGCCAATATGTTCACGATTAAAATTCTCTTCATACGAACAAACTCGACCAACCGAACCCCACATCCTTTCTCAACGATCAAATTTCCAAACAAGAAACCCAAATCCAACTCAACACCAGTGCCCAATTATCACGAACCACCAGAGAGGGAGAGGGGGACAGAATAAAAAAAACTTTATAGCAATAAAAATTCATTTGTTGGACAATAAAATTTTACGATAATGCGTTTGAAGAAACAATCAAAAAGTATCTTCTAATCCCTGTTAACATTTATGACAGCCAAACAATCTCAGATGGACGACGCGACGACGACACGGACGGTGGATTGGATCTTTTTTTTGTTTTTTTTTCATTTCATGGCCATGGAAAATTAGGTGCACAAGGTAAAGACAAAAAAAGAAGTAGAAGAAAAGATACACCCAGATTGAGAACTAGAGTTGAATAACCCGACGGAAGAGGAGACGACACAGAGAGCTGTGTGATTAGCATACCCCCACACAGACCACAGAGTTGGCTTCGAATTTTGATTACGACAAAATGAAATTCCCGACTCGTTTGCGTGAAGGAAGGAAGACGAACAGACGGACGCGTGTTGTTGTTTCTATCTATTCCGATTTAAGGGACAATCCATATTAATGTGTAAACTGAGAACGCGCAAAGACGCGCAAAGACGCGCTTTCACCGCAAGAGTTCACACCCAGGCAAAAGTCAAATCCTACGCGTGCAAATATTTTGAATAAACTTTTAAAAGACTTCTCGTCGTGGGGGAGACACGTGTGTTATGGACCGTTTTTGGAATTTTAAGTTCTATCCAACAACAACAACGACGACGATTGAGGGGAACCTGATAGTTTATCTTTTCCTAACCGTACGAGTAACGAGAGTTGAAAGCCAAACCCGAAATAAGTAGACAAGATTGAGTATCTAATTCCTTTCCGCAGACACAAAATCCTTTAGCTTCAGCTTTCGGGGGGGTTTGTTCGTTTTTTTTTTTTCTGTTTTTGTTGGCGTGTTTTTAGACGGCATCATTAATATGCAGTCGAGGTTCACGGGACGTATTGGCTTACCTGTGCTCCTAAACAGATGTCTGACTGTGTGTGTAGTCGTTTGGAATAAACTACAAAGACTTACAATTTATGGCCTGTTGTCAGTTGTTTTTTTTTTTCTAATTCTTCTTTGTCTTCGTTTTCTCCTAGACTCAGAGATTGACCGAGGGACAGGGGGAGAAGGTCCACAGGCGAAAAAAAAAACAAACGATGGCCTATGCAGGAATAGGTTTCTTCATCAGCAGACGAAAAACCGGGTGGGACGGGCCTAATTAACACCCAGAGTGATTTCAATTGGAAGAGATTCCGATTTCGGAACGTGATCGGTCAGGGGTTGGCCGGTGTGGAATGACCTGTCAAGTCACTTGGAGATGTGAGCGAATTTCTTAAAAAAAATCCACTTTGAGCCTTTATTTAGAGTCCGATAATCATAATTCTACTACAAAATGTTGTATATTCTAAAGTAAATCAATAAAAAAAGCTGGATGCCCAATCGACAACCTTGTGGCAACCCATAGATCTGGGACTTCCTTTACCACTAATCGACAATGAAAGGCAAGAATATTTCAGTAAGCTGACTCTACTATTTTCTCCAATAATCATAATTCTACTACAAAATGTTATAAATTCTGAAGTAAATCAATGAAAAAAGCTGAGTGCCTAATCGACAATCTTGTGGTAACCCATGATTTCCTTCACCACGAGGTGCAGGAGCATTTCTGTAAGCTGACTTTACTATTTTCTATCATGAAAAAAGCCAAAAAAGCAACGTCCTATGGAACAGTCGAAATAGAAGCCCAGCGTAGCCTATGGAGTAGTTGAAATCGAAGCCTAGTGTAAGAAGAGACACATTTTTTGCCACTATTCGATGAATAAAAGAGGAAAAGGCCTTCTGTATAATAAGTCAACTATTTTCTATCACGAAAAAAAGTCAAAAAGTCTATCGCCAACCCTGCGGAAATGGTAATCTACACCACGTGTAAGAAGATGTGAGTTTTCTGCCATTAATCGACCATGGAGAGCAACAATTTTGTTGTAAAATGAGTCAAATATTTTCTGCCATCAAAAAACCAAAAAAGAAAATCAATGAAGCAATTCACTTGATTGCCAACCTTTCGGAACAATCGAGAATATAAGACTCGTGTAAGTAAAGGTGAGTTTTTCTACAATCAATCAACAAAAAGCTTTCTTATTGACTACTTCTTACAGCTAATCGAGAAAAGAGTTGAAATCTCTATCTGTAAGTCCATTTTCTTCCATCAATCATGAACAGCAACGTGCCCACTCGTGCCCTTTCCAAAATCGAATACACTGTGAAAAGGAAAACCTATTTTCTATGTCTAATCTCAGACTATTTAAATCGACAAAAAAGCAACGTACCTATTTGTCAACCTTGAGGCATAACTAAAAATCTAGGACTGCGCAAGAAGTAATACCTGTGTTCCACGAAGTCTTAAGGAAAAACAATCAATTTACTCTCCGACAAGTTGACTATTTCAATCGACAAAAAACAACGTACCTTTTCGTCATCCTTGTGGCATACTAAAAATCTAGGACTTTTAAAAAAGGAATACCTATTTCTTATGAGTAATCACAAGGAAAAGTAAACAACCAACTCTCTGACAAGTTGACCGTTTCGATCGACAAAAATGGCAATAAAAACATCAACACGACTAAAAATTGTAGTAGATTTCAAGAAGACATGGCTATTTGCTGCACCCACTCGACAAACAACCTTTTGTAAGACGACTTGACCATTTTCAACAACCAATTTACAAGAAAAACCGAAGATACATCTTCTGTAAGCGAAGTTGGCTATTTTCTGTCATCAATCGACACAACCAACCAACCTTGCGGCACGCCATATACCACTCTCATGTATCCATCCGCACATGACTAATGGCGTCTCTTTTTCCACTTAAAAACACATCACACATTTCGTAACCAAATCACCGGATCGTGTTTGATTTATTTCTGCTGCTGGTCACACAAAAAAAAAAAAGAATTCTCTTCTTCTCTTTCTAATTTATTGACATCGAAAATTGTGTGAGCTTTCATCTTATGCCGAATAACGAAGCAGGTCTTGAGCAATTTTTATTTATTGCCTCCGCCCATCCATTATGACCATTTTGCTCCTATACATCAATAAACCATCCGAAAGGGTTATAATTAAAATCAAATTTTGCTGATTTATTCACACCACCACATCATGACGACCGAAGGAGACGTAAATGAAAAAGCCCCAATCCCAATGTGCCTTCCTCCTGTGTCCTCCTCAAGGTGGCAGCCCTGCGGCAAGCCATCACGTTAATACTGATTGATGAAGAATTTTAATTACACCCGTGATATATTAAACCACAAAACTATTTGGCATTTGTTGTCCCGTCGCGTCGTCTTGTTGCAGCAATGGCACGGTACAGTTGTGTTGTTTTTTGTTGCCAGCCACTCTCTCTTTCGTCTAAATGAAAACATCACACGCCAAAACATTTGCGCGCAAATTAATCTGTTTGCCTGAGGCCATCAGCGCGACGGCGCGGCTGTGACGGTGACGAAGCTAAAGACGGCGGTGGCGGAGGAATCATCATCGCCATTACACCGTCCTCATCGTCGTTGTACTTTCAATTAAAGTCTCGATTCTGCTGTGGTACTCATATTGTGACTTGTATTTGTTTTGATATCACCTCGGGCCGATTATTTACATTCCACTCGAGAAAGAGGATGCGCGTTCGATGGTCGCGAGCCATACTTTTGAGCAAACAGAAGAAAAAAAGTAACAGAAAAGAGTTGGAAAGAAAAAAAAAAAAAGGTCAAAGATTCATCCGAACGTGTAAGCGTGGTAGCCGCTCACACACTCTCGAGATTAAAGTGTGTTGCAAGGACCACAAAGCTGAATAATGATAATTAATGGATGATAATCAATTTCGAGATCTGACACCCTGTGACTCTGTGTGTTTGTATGCACCAGAGCCGGCACAAAAGCCTGGTCTATATTAGACTCGGCGCGCAAAGATGATGTAATTAGTGGGAATGCCAATCAATAAGACTTTGTTTCTGCTTAATAACCCAATTAATCGTCTCTGTCATATCGCTCGTATGTTGGTCAACGATATGGGAAGCGTTTGGCACAGCGCACAAAATTGGGACGATGCAGATGCTGTGGTGATCGTGGTGATGTAATCGAGTGATCGTGAGTGCAGCCGAGTGGCAGATATTTTACTTACGAGTTGTAGTTTGAATGGGAGAAGTGTTCTGCGATGAAGTGGGTATTTTTATTCTCTTTTCAGAAAGGGTCACTTGAAGTGGCTGAAGTTGAGTGGGAACTTTTCCACTGTAGAAACTTCAAGACTCTGTTTGGCGCATATGACGAGGTGATTTTTTTGTGATACAGTCGAAGCCCTCTAAGTCGAACGCCCTCTTAGTCGAACGTCCTCTAAGTCGAACGCCCTCAAAGTCGAAAAGCCCTCTATCTCGAACTCTTTCGCCATTTCTTGGCGTAATCCTCTACGTCGAAAAGCCCTCTATCTCGAACTTTTTCGCCATATTTTAGCGAAATCCACTACGTCGAACGTCCTCTAAGTCGATAAGCCCTCTAACTCGAACTTTTTCGCCATATTTTGGCGAAATCCTCTACGTCGAATGCCCTTTAAGTCGAAAAGCCCTCTAAGTCGAACTTTTTCGCCATATTTTGGCGTAATCCTCTACGTCGAATGCCCTTTAAGTCGAAGAATCCTTCTAACTCGAACTTTTTCGCCATATTTTGGCGAAATCCTCGCCGTCTAACGCCCTTTATGTCGAAGAATCCTTCTAACTCGAACTTTTTCGCCATATTTTGGCGAAATCCTCGCCGTCTAACGCCCTTTAAGTCGAAGAATCCTTCTAACTCGAACTTTTTCGCCATATTTTTGCGAAATCCTCGCCGTCGAACGCCCTCTAAGTCGAAAAGCCCTCTAACTCGAACTTTTTCGCCATATTTTGGCGAAATCCTCTACGTCGAATGCCCTTTAAGTCGAAAAGCCCTCTAAGTCGAACTTTTTCGCCATATTTTGGCGTAATCCTCTACGTCGAATGCCCTTTAAGTCGAAGAATCCTTCTAACTCGAACTTTTTCGCCATATTTTGGCGAAATCCTCGCCGTCGAACGCCCTTTAAGTCGAAAAATCCCTTTAACTCGAAGTAATTTTGATTTTCCGTGAAAATTCGACTAAGAGGGCTTCGACTGTTTGTCGATTTGTCAATTTTCTGGAATCGAATCAAGTTTCAGTTTTAGTCTTTCGGAATAAATATTTAGTTTTGAGTCACTAAGAGCTTTTTGAACCGGCTTTTCACGCCTTAGCGACCGAAACTTCAATTCACGTGGCTGTCTCTTCACGCTTTCTGCTAAAATTAGTACCACACCTCCACATCGAGTCCACTGACAGTTTCAAATCTCAACTGGCAACTCTCACCTTCTTTCCACACAAAACATCACCCAAATGAACTGCATCCAAAGTTAATCAATTAACTCGAAAACATATCTCAATCTCCGACACACTCTGTCGCATTTTTGATGAATTTCCCCATTTACTTCGACATTCTATTCATTCTGAATTCGATACATCCGAGCGATTCACCCACTCCTCTTCAAAGTGCACCTTCGAACCAAAACAATACTCCGTCGTTGTCATTCACTTTCGTCGGAATGTATCCCAAGGAATTGTTTTTTTTTTTTTTGTCTATTTTATCTCTCGCCCAGAGTATCTCAGAGATTTTTCAAAGAATTTATGGGCCAACTGCCAAGTGGTGGTGGAGATCACACACAGCAAAAGGATCAATGAGGGCTAACTAAGCACTCAGCTTTCTCGTCTTGCCAGCAAAAACGAAAAAAAAAAAACAGAAAATGCGTGGAATTTTCACTTCAAGTTGCTAGATTAGTGACGCGTCTCTGTGTGTGCGCGTGTGTCACCGAGGTGCAGTCACAGACGCAGTCTTTGCTTCCAGTTGTCTCGTTTATTTGCATATGGGTGAGTGAGCCATAAATCATGATTAAAAGAAACGACAGAATGAGATGCAAGCAGGTGTGGATGGGATTAAAAAAAAAAAAAAAAAATTCACGTGTGAGGATTAGAATGCTGTCAGATTGTTATTTCTTCTCCTTATCTCTTCTAATTGCAAAAAGCGAGACTGAATACGATCCACGAGTGGGGAATTTTTTTTTAAAGGTCAAATGGATTCAAGAATGTCGCAAAAATGGCGTTTGCATTTCACAAAATAAATAAAAAATGAATAACCTGCGTAACCGCCCATACAGGGCCAGATCATAGCTTGTTCGCACCTCCACTGTGCTGTGCGGGATATAATTTGACAGAAATGGAAGGGACCTACTTTAATGCCGGTGAGTTGCGAAAGCTTTCCATGGCAGAGGTGGATTGTCAGTCGTTCACTAGGGGTGGGGCCTTGAAAATTGTTTGTGGAGTTTCTTCCCGGGCTGGATTCGAACCCGGGTACTCTCGCTTACCCGTCCGATGCACAAACGATTAAGCCACGGCGCCCATATTGCATTTCACATACACTCCACAAATGACAGCTGTCAAAACATCAACGCACCAGAGAGCTTTTTCCTTTTCATCCATCCACTCTGTCTGTTTACTTTGCATGTATCTAATCATTTAATCAATCAGCTGGTGGTCTAAACCACTCGACTGAGTATGGCGGGTAATTTAACGTTAATTAATAGATTTCACTCTGGGAACCCGGAATTTAATGAAATGCCCAGATGCATACGTTCCGATAAAATTCGGTGGAAAAAGAAACAAAAAAAAAAAAACGGCCACACACTGTTTTAGATACATTAATTATTCACACCGGTAATGATGACACTAATTATCTAATGCAAAGGACACAACTCGCAGTGTCCTGGGCTCATTAAACTCTGGAAAAACGCTAAAACGCAAACACAAACACAAACACATGAAAAGAACACCGACAAACAAAAAAACTAGGTACACTCCTAATTGTAGCTCGAGACTCTTTATTAATACCTTGAAAACGTAATAAATTATAAGCGAACAAAAAAAAATGAAAGGTCCTTCCTCCTTTCGGGTTGACCGAAGTGAAGAGGGTCAGGGAAGTTATTCCAGGACACAGGAAAAAGAGAGGACGAACGAGAGAGATATGCAGAGGAGATAGATGAATGGGATAACACAGACGAATTGATTACATCAGCTGCTTGATGGTTTAATGACCTGGATTTAGGGGTGATTCTTGAATGGATATTTGACGGAAGTTGATTTTTAACCTCCCTGTGTATCGTAAGAACAGGGATAATTAGAGAGTAGCAAGGTGGTGGGGCTGATACGGGAGAGGCACCAATTAGATGGACGGTTTTCCTTTTTTTTTTTGTGTCTTGACCAGGTGGTTAAATGGCGGCGTGAATGGACTTAGGTGTGATGAGGATAAAAAAAAAGGGGTGAATAGAGAAAGAGATTTTTTTTTTCTGTCTGTTTGTTGGAAAAGATGAACACAAGCTGAAGTGGGAATCAACATTTTTTTTTTTTTTGGTTGAATGACAGCTGACTTGGCAGTAGTCAGATTTTTGACAGCTTGTCTGAGCATTTATCGCCGGCTGTTGGAGAAAAATTTAAGTGGTGATGCTCGAAAAATTATTTCATCATCATCTTCTTGACCGCGTATTCCACTCACAGGGTTGGGGATGATTTTTAGAAATTAGAAAACACAACAAAACAGTGGAGGCGCGAAAAAGCTAGGCTCTGGCCCCTTACGAGCTGTTACGCAGAGTATTATTTTTACTTTTTTAAGTCGAAATGGAGTGAAGCATTTTGGATTTTGGTATGTAAAAATAAAGGTTTTTTTTTTTTATCACCAATTAAGTCCAGTTCGCAACGGCGCGTTCGGTCGGTCAGACTTTGACGGGCGTTGCACACTGGGGCCAGTTGTATGGAGAGCTTGCTCAAAATACAAAAGTTTACATTTCAAGAGTAACGTAAAAGGTTGGTATCGTTAGAAAGAAGACAAAATTCGTCTTCAAGTTGTTAAATTTTTAAAGGCTGAGTGCTCAAAGGTAGGATTTTTTGCAAAAAGTACGGAATGTGTTTTGTTTGTTGGGCATAAAAAAACTGGAAAAAATATATAGTGCGATATATTTTGTTTTGTTTAAAATAGTTCGAAATATATTTTTTTCCGGTTTTTATGTCCAAAAAGCAAAACGCATTCCCTACTATTAAAAATTATCCTACCTTTTAGCGCTTAATCCTTCAAACCTACAACCTCCAACGACTTAAAAGTTTAGCAGCTTGACGAGAAATTTTATCTTCTTTCCAACGATACCATTCTTTCAAATAAGACTTGGAATTTCAATTTTGCATTTTAAGCATGCTCTCCATACAACGCGCCCAAGTTTACGTTGGTATGCATTTTATCGACTTTACGAAAAAGAATGTCAACGCGCGTCTAACTCAATTTTTCAAATCGGAATGGAGTTCGCGTGTTAGCTTTCCCTAAATTGTTGGGAATGAAAGTGTTAAAATGTGTGCACAATCTTCTGCAAAAAAGCCCATTAGGCTTCCCAGATCCATAATTAAAAAAAAAATCAGCTTATCCTCGAAATTTTCGATGCCCTAAAAAACTTTTTGTAATAAAACAACTTGATTTTGAAACTAAAATCAAAAGCAATTCTTATTTACTCAAATAATCGCCTTTCTGCACTCAAATTTTGTTTATAAAAAAAAAAAAGCAAACTGTACACACATCTGTCAAACGCTCGAGCGAGTAGAAAGTAGACCCAGTCGGTCGGGCTTACAATATTACGATCAGCGAAGTTGCAACGCCCGACCGCCCTATTTCGATTTGTACAATGCTTATAAGTCAAATGGCAAAGTCAGACCGACGAAACGCGCTGTTGCGATTTGGGCTTTATACTTCCAGAAAAGAAAGACCTGTCAGAAATATTGAAAATCCATGACTCAATAAAAAGTTGCCATGGCCTAAGGTTGCTAGATCACTATCGAGAACGTGGAGATGAATCTTTTTTACCTTCCTCATCTGCGGTTTAAAAAACTCCAACTGAAATGTATTGAGATAAAATTTGGTAGCCATTCAAAAAGAGCTAATAGATTTCGTGCTTACCTCATGGTCGGATGTTTATCTCTCGCCATCGATCATCGACAAATCTCTGAAAAGACAAAAAAAGCGAATTGTTAAAAAAATCCTCATAAAATATTTTTTGAAGAAAAGTAAAACAAAAGCCACAGATATTTTCAAAACAACGATTCAGCCAGTCAAAACAACAAGCACTCCCTGTGAACCGTATTTTTTTTGTCTCTAAAAGCCTTTTCTAAATCTCCTAAATCATTTCCCCGACAACCAGCACAACACAATTCCGTATAACTTATAGCCAATCCTTGACCTATTGTTAATAATTGCTTTCAACACGATAACATCTTTTTTGAAAACAACAACCAAACGATCAGCGAACAGCAAAGAAACAAAAAAAAAAAAACAAAAAGAAACACTAAAAACACTTGAAACTAAAATGATTTATATTGAGACATCAATCATTAACGATCACTTTGTTTCGACTTTACGATCATTTATAGAATTTAAGTGCTCCGTACTTATCGTGAGTCCGTTGCCATGCGAATAGGTTGGCTTTCTGTTTAAACGGCTTTAATACCCATAATCTGTCAGGAGATTTGATTTATTGAAGGCCATTGCGCGCAGAGACCCAAGAGATCGTTGTTGTTCCGCGTAACCGAAGGAGCCGCAGCTACCTTTGAAAAGGTTAAGAAATGTTAATTGATTCGGTAAATAATTGGAGAACAACCCTCTCCTGAGCACCCTTTTCGAGGAGAGATGTAGAAAAAAAAAAAAAAAACATCTGCTGCTGGACTCATTTGCATATACGATTGTGAGGGATTTTTTTGAGATCCTGACAACCCGTGAGAAATGTCAATTTCCCTCGAACATTTGTCAAATTCACGTTAAAATGTCAAATTGTATCCCGCGGGATGCGCGCCCGGATTAGAATCCTTTCACGAAACTGGTCCGGGAATCTGTTTGCCTTTCGACTTAACGAAAATGCGACGTTTTGAATTTTGAATTTGCATAAAACTGGGGTTGAGGGAAAGAGATTTTTTTGTCCGCTTCTGCGGCGTAATTAATGAGCTTCATCTTTTTTTTTCTCATTTCACTCGATCGGGAGAGGATCGCATATCGATCGGCTGCTGCGATCTCGTGGATTGAGTAATTTTTCAGGAGTGAAACTCAAGATCAGAGAAAACTTTCAAGCTGAAATCTGAAATTTAATTGCTTCATATATCTCCTGTCGGCCGAGTGACATCCGCATACGTAACTCAAGACTTTTCTTCAAAGATGCTAATCAGTGATCAACGATCGATCTCTCGAAAAAAAAAGAAAGTCGAAGATCCTCGATGGACTGAAATGAATTCGTCGTTCGAAGTAAAAGGTTACTCTAACCTTTAAAGAGATGTGTACATAAAAATTCAATTGCACATGAAGTGATCGTAAAAATTCATTTTCTCTTTCTGCAAAGTGAACGAATAAAACTATGGAATGAAGAAACAGATACGAGGTTTCGAGAAGTGTTATGGTTCACTTTAAAATTAAAATGTCCACGGTCAAGAATGAGTTGCTCTCGGTAATAGGTTAACGTGGATAAATAAAATTAAAGTATCCCCTCAGGGAAGTTGGCGATCGTTAAAAATCGTTTGGTATAAAATTTAAATGGTTGGGTTGGTTGTGGAAAATTGACCGTCTATGCGATTAAGATGCTGTTAATCAGCGATTAACTAGAATTGATTTTTTTTTGTTTTTCATTCTTTTTTTTTGTTATTCGCTGCTGGTCGAGGATCGTGATGATCGTTAGAGTGAGGGGAGTTGACTCGAAGACAAAGTTTTGAAGATCGTTGGCTTTTTTCTATAATTTTTTTTCATAGTGATTGTTAATGTGAGAGAATTTGCGTAAAACAAAAAAATTTTAAAGATCATTTTGACATGATGCACAGTTTTTTTTTTCAATTTCTAATCATTGCGGTTTGGAGATCAGTGATCGTGAAGGTGAGCGGGTTTTGTATGAAATTCAAAATGTGGAAGATCATCGTTTGCATTCGTTGAAATTAATCCTCATTCTATGTTTCTAATTTTAACTTTCAAATTCTAATCACTGCGGTTTGAGGATCGATGAATGTGAGTGGCCTTGTGTTATGCACAAAATTCGAGAGATCAAGTTGCTGTGTAGACAATCTCTTTTCATTTTTTTGAAAACAAATTGAAGCACATTTGATCAGCTTGTTGGATTTCTTTTCAACGCTGCAATTGAGGATCAGTGAGCATGAATTTAAGCGGATTTGCTTTAAATGCAAAAATTTGGAAACGAATGCTATTCATCTCTGAAAAATTAGTGAATCGGCAATGATCATTACGAATTTTTTTCTTTTTTGTTATAGAGGATCAGTGATCGTGAGACTAAATTGATTTCCTTCAAATGCAAAAAAATTCGCACTTCACATCGCAGAGACAAACAATTACTACTCATTTGTGAAAAATAAGTGATTCGGCAATGATCATGACTGATTTTTTGTTTTTTGTTTTTGAAGATCAGTGATCGTGCGACTTAACGAATTTGTTTTAAATGCAAAAATTTGGAACTTTGCATCGCACAGGCAAACAACTGCTATTCATCTCTGAAAAATAAGTGAATCGGTGATGATCATGACTGATTTTTACTTTTGAAGATCAGTGATCGTGTTTTAAATGCAAAATTTTGAAAATTCGCATCGCGAAAGGTGAGTATTTACTAATTATTTCTGGAAATAAGGTGAATTAAAAACGATCATATTTATTTTTCTTTTTTGTTATAGAGGATCACTGATCGTGAGACTTAACTGATTTGCTCCAAATGCGCAAAATTTAGCACTTTACATCGCAAAGGCTAGCAATTACTATTCATTTGTGAAAAATAAGGGAAAGGGGCAATGAGCATGACTGATTTTTTGTTTTTTGTTCTTGAAAATCAGTCATCGTGTTTTAAATGCAAAATTTTGAAACTTCGTATCGAAAAAGGCTAGCAATTACTAATTACTTCTGTAAATGAATCAGGAACAATCATGACTGTTTTTTTTTTTGCTACAGAGGATCTTGAGACTAAATGAATTTGCTTCAAATGAAAAATTTCCGAAGTTCATATCGCCAAGACGATTCTTAGTTCTGAAAATTTTACGAGTCACATATAATCAATTGACTGACTATTTTTTCTTTGAGTATTGCAATGCAAGATCGGTGATCGTAAGATTAGAAAAATTCTGTTTGAGTACATAGTTTGGAAGTTCACATCGGCAAGGCACACAATTTTTTAATTACTTCTGAAAATAAACCAAATCAACGAAGTTTTTTTTTTGATCACTTGAATTGAAGAGCAATGAGACTAAAAAAAATTGGTCTGAGGGCAAAATTTGGTGGTTCATATCGCCGATGCACAAAATTCGTTTTCATTTCTTGAATAAAGCCCGCTCGTGTTTGGCAGCTCATATGGCCGTGGCATTGTTTTTTCCTTTTCATTTCTTGAAGAGACACTGCATGTGTTCAGCTCGTGGTTTAATGGTTGCTGACAGAAATAAACGATGGCAACAACACCCCTTCAAATCGATTCACATTCGAACCCTTCCGATCGATCGAAAAAAAAAACCAAGCACAAATGTATGGAAGCGATATCAATTTTCCGAACGTTAATTTGCATCACAAAGGACATTCAACGCAAAACCTGGTTTTGCATGCCAACCCTTCAGAAAAAAATGCCACCCCATCCTCAAAACGGACTTTTTACCTGCCCGCAAAAATCAAAATCATTCGCAGATTTTTTTTCCACCGTGCCGTTGTTGTTTCCATTTAGATGAATCCATGTTTGTTTCTCATTAATGGGATTTCAAGGATATTAAATCATTATTAAAATTGCTTTCTCTATTCTTTTGCCACCCCTGGTTAGGTTGCCTGACTGCATGGTTTGCGCATTAAAAATGCAAATAACATGTCAATGGTACGCATTGTTTGTAAATTACCCCGACAATGGGCTGGTTATTGTGTGTTTATAAAATGTTTGTGCAAAAATATTTTTTAATATGTGATTATTCTCCGAGTGACGGGAGACATACACAAAAGGATAATTATATGCAGAGAGAGAGAGAGAGGAAGAAAAAAAAAAAAAGAAATTACCAACTGAACAAAGCCAGCTCTTCGTAAGCAGATGAATATAATCAAGTGAAACCGAGAGCCTTCTCCGGGAATGTCATCAACTGGTTGTTGTGCAAAAAAAAAAAAAGAGAAAAGGACCAAAATTGAAAGAGATACATGCGTTAGATATCTATTGATTAATCGATTGCTGTGACAAAACGGGTGTTGTGCATTTAATTAAGAATTCCTTTTTCGCAAAAGTATAAGCCTGCGAAAAGGAAGAGGACGATAATGACACATAATCCTTTGACACCTGACTTAATGGCTGATAAATTCACACCTTTAACTTGGGTTGGGAAGTCGAAAAGGACCCTAATTTGCATATTAAATGCATTAGATACATGTTTCTGATAGATGCACACATTTTTTTCGTGTCTTTTCGGCAGACATGCGATTTTTTTTGCTTCGCTCCTGGGCCGACAACTGTTGGCCGAAGCGGCTGGTTGATGAAAAATGGGAATTAGCAGAGGACGATTTGAGGGTTGAACAGTCGGGATGACAAGCAGTGGGTTTTGTCTTAGCTAAAGTATTTTTTTTGAAGCTTCGTAACTCGTAGCCACGAGTGAGGAGGGGAACACAATTCCCACCATGAGTAAAACAAGGTGCCCACAAAGACCTAAGTTTGTCGCTCCGGGTAGTCGAATTGACCGCAATCAGTTGGTAAATAGAGCTGCAGTTGCAATCAGGGAATGCTGGCTAACCCAACCGTTTTTTGGTGATAGACCGCTAAGTGAGGCAGAACCTTTCTGTCAGCCCTCCTTCCTAACCTAACCTAAATTTTTTTGAAAATTAGAGTGTTTTTTTAAAAACTCGCGAGTATTTTTTAACTGAAATTACCTTTTGTGGCCGAGAAATTTAAAAAAACTGTACTTACAGACTGAAACAAGCAGTCCCAACGCAGCTGTAGCCAAGACTAAAACCTTTCAGCAATCACTGGCAGAAGAAGTTCGTTGTAAAACAGGGGGTGCTTCAATTTATTGTCAGACAAAATGTCAAAAGTCGAGTGGGATTCCTCCTCAGTCATTCAAAATTTGATATTTGTACAGAATTAGGAAAAGATAGGTTTTTAAGGCTTCTAAGACCTTTATTGACATTCCTTTATGCGTTTTAACAAAACGGCGTCGAAATTATCCCTGGCTTGGGTACGGGCCGTTACACAGGTTATTGTTAACCATTTATTTCTTAATTTCGTAAAACTCTGCTTTCTCTAAATCACTCAGAGGACAGTCTACGGCTCAGACAGGTTTCGTAGATTTGTCAAGAACTTATGTCCATGAAATTGTGCAGGTGGATTATGTCCCTGCTAAGGAAAGTCCTGAATTTAAAGGGAAAAACCGACTGAACCTCTTCTTAGAAACATAATTAGAAGATTGATCAAAATTTGGGATATTTCAATCAGCGCTCTTACGAATTTCAAAGCAAAATGGAGTATCTGGTTCGTGTTTACGATAAATAATGAATTTGGGATAAAATCGAAATCAGATTAAGTAGATTAGTTTAGTTTTAGGTGTTTTTCTTGAAAGACTGAAGTAGTTTTGACCGTCGTGGGCACTTTCGTAAAAATTTTCAATGTGAAACGGCTAGTATGGTTTGTGGCCATGCTAAAAAAAAACAATTAAGGGTACAAATGCAATTGGATCATTCTTTCTATCGAGCAAAATTTGTACATCTTTTCGAAAATACAGTCGAAGCCCTCTAAGTCGAATTTTCACGGGATATCAAAATTAGTTCGACTTAAAGGGCGTTCGACGTAGAGGGCTTCGCCAAAATATGGCGGAAAAGTTCGAGTTGGAGGGCTTTTCGACTTAGAGGGCTTCGCCAAAATATGGCGAAAAAGTTCGAGTTAGAGGGCTTTTCGACTAAGAGGGCTTCGCCAAAATATGGCGAAAAAGTTCGAGTTAGAGGGCTTTTCGACTAAGAGGGCTTCGCCAAAATATGGCGAAAAAGTTCGAGTTAGAGGGCTTTCGACTTAGAGGGCTTCGACTGCAGTTGATTTTGCCCGTCTTTTCGTTTTTTTATGAATTTCAGAACTGAGCATGTGGTTCATGTCCGCGCTAATTAGACAAATTTAAAACAAAAATTGAAAACTCAAAGTTTTTATCTTTCTTCTTCTTCTTTTATAGTTGAATGGACCCCATTTTTGTTGTCTCCACTGTTTGCCGGATACGAATCTTTCATTAGCCAAAAAGCCCTTCCCATACGATCCAACCGCAAATGGTCAATTTTGACACCATAACACGCGCATCTACGCTAAACACATCAAACGTCGTCATCTACCCCCGTCATCAAGCCACATTCCCACTCACGCCACAGTAAAACTTCCCCGACAGTCCTCCGCAGCCAGCTGCTTCCCACTCCAAGGCACAAAGGTGCAAATAAAATGAAGAAATAAAAAAACTCTCCCACAGCCACCAGAAAGGAGTAGTCCTCGATCCTTTCACTCTGCCATATAAATTTACATAATTACATACAATTTAAATGGGAAAACAGCGTCCCGTCTCCGCCACCACCGCCACTACCGCCGCCATTGAGTGTGTCTCCCTTAATCTTTATGATTACATTTTATTGCATTTTTGATCGGGCGCAATAAAAAATCATAAAAGCTCATAATTTTCAGCACGTTGCACTCGATGTTCGGGTTTAAAACGCCGACGGCAATTCTTTGGATGGATGCCCGACCGGGCGCAATTGGTTCCATTTAAAATGGAAAAAAACCATTTCGACACAAAATTAAGACACAAAAATGCCTCCACCTCAAAAAAAGGAGAAAAACCTTCGCGTCGATGGATTTTTCTGCACGGCTATCCCGTGGGTATTTTTTTTTGGGGAGGATTTTTTTTTCAAAAAAAGAATCCGCGTTTTTATTCGCTGCGAAATCTACTTTCGCGATCGCATGGTTCACGATTCTAATCGATCATTCTGGAGGCCTCCGAAGCTGCATGGAATATGAAACCAGAAAAAAAAAAAAAACCAAAACCAAAAAAAAGAACGACGACGCGAATTTGTTTAACATTCCAATTTATTGGGGCGGGCATCAAAGGATAATAATTACGCTCTTCGCGGTGTAGGCAGTCAGGGCAGGCCTGAACAGAGAGTGCCCAGAGAAGTATCTGATGCACACACATCGTGCCGGATGATCGGTGCTCTTTACGATGTGCGAAAATCCATGTGAGATTGAATTGAATGGCTTCAGATACAGATACTGCTGTGTGTGCGGGTCGTCTCGTCGGTTTTACGTTCCTTTTTGGAAGTCCTGGGTGTTTTGTTTTTTTTTTTTTTTTTTGTCTTGTGTCTGATTTCAGGGATGGGCCCCCACAATGAACGTGCATAATTGAAGGGAGGCACTTTGGCGTGCACGTACGTGGTGCATATGCATGCCCCGCGGACTGAATTAAATGATAAATTATGGGAATGGCGTAATAAAACCAAAGTGAAAGCACGGCATGAGCATTAAGGTAGATGGATGTTGGCTGTGTGTTGGCTGGCTGCGAGCATAGATTTCGAGGTAGGCGATTGTGTGGCGATGGGCGATGGAACTGGTTTTTTCTTCGTTTTTGGTTTTTTTTTTTTCGAAATAATTTATCAAATATGAAGTGATTGATTGTTGTTGTGCGGATGAGAGAATTTATTGCACTTTAGTTGGGACCGAGTGGGGCAGAGGAAGTTACTGCTACTGTGAAATGTCAACCGCAGATCGATGGTATCGTCGATCTAGGAGCGTCTATGGTGAGAGATGACACGAAGAAAGGAAGAACAAAGTGTTGAATCATGGTGGAGATAAGGCATGATGCATGGCCGATCGGGGAGAATGCAACTGACGACGCAACGAGGCGGTCGACGAAGATTCATTTTTTAGGTAAAGTGATCGTGCAGCTTTGGCTAGATCGTGTGTCATGTTGGAGCAGGAAGAACATGGCTGATAGTCTATCTAAGATGGCTCGATCGGGATTCCAAGAAGGATCTGAGGCTCACAGTCGATCGTGGAACTTTCCTTAACCGATCTTTGGCGAGGATCACTTTTGGAAAAGCTGGAAAGAACTGAAAAAATGTTGTTTGAAGTTTATTTTTTTGGAAAGTTGGGAAACTTTTGTAGACGCGCTTACGGAGAAAGCGATGGAAAAAAAAAACAAAGAACGTCAGTCAGTACCACGTTTATTTTAAATTTTTTTCCCCATCGTTTTCTCCGTAAGCGCGCCTACAAATTGGTTGAGGGTCGATTCCTCATTATGTTGCTCATAGGCTCATGTCTAAAAAAAAGGTGATGTCGATCGCAGCAATCATTTCAAAATCCGGACACGATCGCTTCCATTTTTTGACTTGATCACTTCCTTTTTTCGGAGTGATCACGTTGTTTTTTGGTGTGATAACCTTTTTTTTCAAAGGAGCTCCTTTTTTGTCATTTTTCGACGCGATCACTTTGCATTTCAAAGCAGTCATTTTCTTTTTTCGATGTAATCACTTCCATTTTTTGACGCGATCACTCTGTTTTTTTTCGAAGAAATTTGTATGCGACTCCGTCGGGTAGGCGACCGCTCGATAGACCCAGAATGAGATGGTTGGATCAAGTCCAAAAGCTCGCCTGGTTACGCTTGGGCATACCCGCCGAGGAGTTAGAGTCGGCGGCGGAGTATCAGGTTGCCTGGAGATCTGTTTTGCGTGCAACCCCTTTAGTGGAACATACGGTCACGTAAAATGAATGAATGAATGAATGAATGAATAAATGAATGAATGAATGAATGAATCACTTATTTTTTTCAAACAAGCCCCTTTTTTCCTTTTTTTCGGCACGATCACTTCGTTTTCGATGCGATCAGCTCATTTTTTCTACGCGATTACTTTGCTTTACATAGTCACTTTGCGACGTAGTTACTTCCTTTTTTCGACGTGATCAGTTCCATTTTTGAAGACATCACTTTTTTTTTCGAAGCAAACACTTGATTTTTCATCTGAGTCCATACCTTTTTTTCGTCGCGATCACTTCCATTTTTTCGATACGAATACTTTTCGAATGAAAGAATGAATGAAAAATGATGTAAATGGAAGTACTGGCAAATTTCAATACCTCAAAGTTTAAGATTTTCGAAAAATTACTAAAATTTTACAAATATTTGACATTTTTAGGTACCCGATAGCATTGGCAAGATCTGTTGGACGCTCGTGAACAAAATTTTAATTAAAAAAATTGCTAAGAAGGTAAATTTGAGACCCTGAAGCCGACTACAGAGGTGGCTGTATCCATCTGAGATTTCAAGATAAAACTTATTCCATTGATCCTCGTGGAAAAATAAGGTTCCACTCATAGGAAGGTTTCAGTAGTGGATCCATCAGTCAGGGACACAGAAACCTTATTGATCTTGCTTGAGAAGAAAATCGGAGATTCACTAGTACCAGTAGAGTCTGTCAGGGACTAAATTTTGACCAAAACCGCCTCATACAAAACGAAGCCTTTGATGGAGAGTGTTTTCCAACTTCCAAAAATCGAATAAATCACAGCGGGAAGGCCAAAAATCCCCTGCATTCAAATCGATCACCTGAAACTGATCGTGTAGCGCACCTCGACGTGATCGTGGAGTAAGAAAACCTTTTTTGAACAGCAAATCAACTCAATTCAATCTTGTTATACCTCAAAATTTTCATAAAACCTCACTCTGAATGAATAAAAAAAAACGTGAATTTCAAAAAAGGGAAAGAAAATAAAAAAAAAATTTATTCAAATCACCCGCCAAGCAAACAAGTGGCAACTCAAAAAAAAATAAAAAAAAAAAAATTATGAATCAGGTTTTCCTACATAGAAACCCATCGAAGCATATGTCACTCTTCGACACCAGCAGCGCCCGCATGGGGGTGTCACCTCTCGGACATGGCAACAGACCGACAGAGAACGTAAACAGATAAATAACAAACACGTATCTCGTATGAAATTTATTATCCAAACGTCACTCGATAGATTTTCCTCCTCAGGCTCATTTGAAAGTTTAATTTTACACACAGATACGTGTATTTTATTTTTCCCAACCATCTAATCAATCTCGACACATTTAATCACTAAAATGCTCCTAATTGAGAATGCGTCGCCATAAAAAAAATACGTGAGTTGCAGTTTGTAAGAAAAAACAGAGACCAGTTTTACTAATCGGTAAAAATTTTAAAAACTAACATGTTTTTTCATAAACCAAAACAAAACAAATCAGAATCTTTGCAAATCAATTCGGCATTATTTATACTCGTATCTCACGATAATCCGAATACAAATAGTCCCGATTGACCAGATCTACATCTGCATACGTTTCGAATGGAGATTTGTTTTGAAAACGACAAAACACACACATACAGGTCGCAGGCTGACTGCCTGCCGCCTGCCGCCTGCCGCCTGACTGCCGTATGAATAAATCAATTGGTTAAATTATTATTAAGTGAATGGATATCGGCTCTTTAATGCAGTGTATCTAGATACACGGCTACCTCTCGCTGTCGAATACGAAATGTTTGATTTTTGAAAGCCCAATATGGAAACTTGTTTCATAAATTACACGTATCGATAGAATTCTGTTTTTTTTTTTTGCGTCCACACGGGACACAGATGAAGTTTAAAAAGATTTTATTATGTGACCGGCAAAAGCGAACGCGACAGAGAGACGGGAAGAGAACTATTTTCGGAAAACTTGTTGCATTAATTTCGAAAAAAAAAAAAAAAAAAAAACATCGTCAACATCTTTATGCATTTTAATTTCACACAGCCACTGCTGTTGATGTTGTTGTGCTGCCATCAACCCACCGAGTTGCTTGGATTAGACTCGGCGCCGGACGATGCAAGGCGGCATGGCGGCACGGCGGAGGCCTTAGCTGCGCGGCATTCTGAGAGCATTTTTGCTGGAATTTTGCGTTCACCACCAGTACAGTAGCTGGCTGCAGTAGCGGCTTGGGGGCAATTTTCGCATGTACAAGTAGCATAGAATGTATCTGCAGGTCGTTCGCGTATCTATTGCTTGGCGCTTAAATAGTAATTTTGCCATTTAAGCTGCAGATGGACGTGTTATAGAACAACCCCATAACACACACATTATGGGGCTGCTTCTTGGGTCTCTTGTATCGTGTGTGTGTGTGTTGTGTTTGGTTTAATTCGCATCGAAAATAAAAAAAGATACAGAGATAGCCTACGACGACGGCTAGGACCTGGTCTCGAGTGGAGTAGTCGTGTCTACCTGTGTACGGTGGAAAAATTGGCTCTTGGGATTGGTAGTTTATCAGATTTGATTAGAAATGAATAAACAGAGAGGAGGAAAATAGAAAAACACACGGATAATACGACTTTAATAGGATTACGGTCCGCGTGTGAGGGGATGGGATCTGATGAGGTAACAAATTCTTCGTAGGCACGTCAAGGATTTATTGACCTTTTTGCGGTTAATGCAATTAAAATGGACGAAATCTGATTCATAGTCCAAAGTCGTTTTGCGTGGAAGCCACAGAAGGGATTGGTTTTGATGTGTTTTGTTGTTTTTTTTGTTGGTTTCGGATGTTTTGCTGCGGGGATGACATGTCAACGATCTTCTTCTTCTTTTGCGGGCGTTACACTTCGGGGTGGACTTGAAATGTCAACGATGTCCGCTTGAAATTTGACGACTTTTTGAAATTTTATGGCGTTTATTGGACATTGACGCTTAGAGAAGATTTGAACCGAGCTAAGTTTGTTCACATACAAAGAGATGGCGCTGAAAACAGACGTGGGAAGACTTCGTGTGCTACGAATTTTGGAACTTTTAAAACTTTACAAATCTTGAAGGGTTTTAAGTTTTTGGAATGAATTTAACATTAATTTGATTTGATTGCACCCAAAATAGATGGCGCCAAAGTTGTAAATTGCATTGTAAGGAGATTGATAAGGTTTGAAATTGTGTTGAACTTAGCTTGTTGACGAGTCAAGTTGTTAAGAATCTTCCTATTCTTGGATAATCAAGTTAAAAGCCTTTGAATTTAAGAATCGTAGCTTGATGAGTCTTCTTAAGCAGTCATTAGACAATTTTTAAATTTTGTGAAACGTTGGTAGACGAATGTTCAAGACCTTAAAGAATTTTGAAATTAGTGCCACGTAATTAAGCAAAAATCAATGAGCACCGAGACGTTGAAAATTTGCGGATCGTAAGTATGTTAGGCTTCAAGAGTACATTTGGAATTTGATTTAGATTTTTGGGCTCTTTCTTGAAATTTGAGGGCAGTCAAATCTTGTGGAGGGAAGCTGGGTGAGCTTTAAACTCTTAATGAAGTTATTTCAAAGCCTCAAAAGTTTGTGGAACGAAAGTAGATGACTGTTGAGGATCTTAATGAGGTTATTTCAAAGCCTTTAAGTTTGTGGAACGAAAGTAGATGACTGTTGAGGATCTTAATGAGACTATTTCAAAGTCTTGAAAGTTTGTGGAACGAAAGTAGATGACTGTTGAGGATCTTAATGAGGCTATTTCAAAGCCTCAAAAGTTTGTAGAACGAAAGTAGATGACTGTTGAGGATCTTAATGAGGCTATTTCAAAGCCTCAAAAGTTTGTGAAACGAAAGTAGATGACTGTTAAAGAGCTCTAAGAGCTGTGAAGTTTGTGCAACGTAATTTTGTGAGTCTTTCAGGGCGCTAGGCAGTCATTTGAAATTTGAAAAATTTAGTATGGTTACTTTTAAAAATGTGTGGGCTGAGTATGAGTATTGTGGACGTCGTTGGCTCGATCGGTTAATGCGTCGGTCTATTGAACGAGAGTACCCGGGTTCGAATCCAGGGGAAAAAAAACCACAAAATTTGTTTACGGACGCAGCTCCAGCGAACGACTGACAATCCTCCTGAAGTACTACTGTCATGAAAAGCTTTTGCAATTCGCCGTCTGAAACCGGCATTAAACAGTAGGTCTCCTCCACACTTGTGTCACAAATTTTAAGGCGCACAACACAGTGGAGGCGTGAAGAAACCTACACTCGACGGACTGTTACGCCACCCAATGAAGTGTAACATGGGCTGAGTATAGTCTGTCGAGTCCTTAAATCCCTAAGAACTCACTTTGAATATTTTGAAACCTAAGTTTTTCGAAAGTCTTTTGGATTCCTGTACATAATTTTTTTTAAATTTGTTGACTAGCTTTGAACGATCTATTTAGAAGTTTCTGAAATTTGTGGAACGTTCGTTTTTTTCTCAGTTTCCTAAATATGGTGAATCGTAAGTGGGTGAGTTCTTTTTTTTTGTATTTTTTGTATATTTTTTATCATCATCATCGTGGCTTAACAGCCCTCCACTGTGTTCTGTGTATAATTTTGACACATGTGAAGGTGACCTACAGTTTATTGCCAGTTCCGAACGGCAAATAAATTTTTACTGAACATTTATTAAGAAACTTCAATAATTTGGATGTGTTTCGACCTTTTTTAAATGTGTGGAACGTAAATTGTTTGTTTTAGTGCTCAAGGAATATTCTCTTTGAATTGAAACGACCCACTTTTTAGGGTTTCGTTCCAATGGAATAACGAATCCCTTACAGAAACACTTTGGTATCCGTCTGTCTGTCTGTTTATGACCTAAGATGACGCGCTCAGCTTCTGTTAACTAGATCTATAAAAGGTCGCAGAATCGTCATAAAAAACAAACACCCCGCACACCCAATTCGTTCTCCAACTAAAGAACCTTTATCGTTCCCTCGTTTATTTCTTTTCTCTTTGTTTTCTTTATTCTCTCATTAACTGCATCTTTCCCCCATTTAACAAAATCCACTCAAATAATTTACACAAAGAGACAGAAGGCAGAAGTTTTTGAAAGAGTCTCGCATTGCGTCTCATTATCCCATTAAATTCGCATTCTTTTTTACAAAAAAAAAAAAAAGGAAAAGATACTTCATCTTAACCGAGTTAATTACATTGAAACACATTTTCTCAGATCCATTCACGTCCACACGCATACAAACTGCACTGCATCGAAGTAGATTTTTTTTTTGATTATAATTATTCTCCTCTTTTAGTGCGTTTTCTTTTTCTAGGAAACAAATTAAAACAGAGAGAGAAGATGAATAGGAAAAAAAAAAAGACGACCTGATTGCATTAATTCAAATTCCCTTCACTTAATTCATAAACAAAAAGGCATCAAAACCTCAGCAAGGAAGGAACAACAAGATCACAAGAGCATCATCATCATCATCATCATCACAGCAGCAGCAACTTCGAGGAATCGCAAGTAAACGAAGTCAGCACACAACAACATGTCGTTGCATATAAAAAAAAAAAAAAAAAATCGTTTTGCTTGTCCACCATCAGCCGACGAGGACGCTGCAGACGCCGAAGAACAAAACAGACATCATCACACAGAGACCAGAGACCAAGACCGAGACCGAGACAACGCAGGAGTGCGAACAAGTACCCTCGATGTTTGTGTGTTCCTAAGTGCGATGGCAACTAATTTTAAGCTTGTCTTGTTTTTCTGGCTTGGTGGGATTTTTCAAGCCTCCTCCTAGAGCAGTACGATGTATTTTTTTCCATTTTTTTGTTTTTATTATCATTATTATTATTCCAAGCCAACCCGGCAACCGGCAGAAGCACAAACTACGACACACCAATAATTTGTGTTATTATAGTGCAGAGAGTTTATTTTAGTTTTAATTTATCTTGACACAGGTAGCAGGGAGGTGTGTGTATCTCTATCTGCACACGAGAGAGAGTCTTAAGTACAGATACAAATTATACGGACATACGTAAGCAGATACATGCTTGTCCTATTAATTTGCAGATATTTTTTTGTTTTCTGTTTTTCGCTACACATTTTTTTTCTTTTTGGTCTCGACTGCGGACTGCACTGCGCGGTGTGTAATGATTATTAAATGAATATTGAAGTGCTCTCGAGATAAAGTCAACATCTGAAATGAGATGAAGTTCGAAGATACGTCGAGAGAGTTATGAAGACGATTAAAAAATCAGAGGAACTTATATCCACTCTCGTCGGATAGAATTTCATGAGAAGTGCATCTAGATACGGGGGGGCCAGATAAATAATTGCTAAACACCAAATTTATAGCCTCGACTTGAACTTTTCGTTCCGCTCCTCGCACGCGGATGTGCCGTGCCGTGCCATGTTAATTGCAGATTTGACTCCTAACGAAATCTGTTTAATAATTGTTTATGATGTCATTCCCACTTGAACACATTTATGGGTTTCTTGTCAAGCAACAGAAAAAAAAAAGTGTTGCCTTTGTTTGGCAAATACAAGACCGAGATACTTTAGTTTCTGTGTGTGCTATTTGCGTTGGCTTGCCATGATTTATACGATCGCTAGCGACGAAAGATTTCGGGGGTGGACAGGTGGCAGGTAACCAGAGTGCAGCTGTAATTACAGAAGCATTGCTGTATCCGCGGCTGGCTTTTAAGGCTGCAAATATGGCGGTTGAAGTTATGTTCTCTTGTGGGTGGTTATTGTTTAACACGCCGAAGCTCTTAGATGACATTAAGCTGAGTGGCGAAACAAATCGACAGAATGGAAGGTCCAACCGTTCACTTTTCGGGTGATTGCAAAAAAAAAAAAAAAAGCCACACCAATCCAATCCGTGGAATGTGCACTCTTAAGTGCCTCGAAATTGCACAGTAATTTTATAATTTATTACAATAAACCGAGAGATAGGTTGGAGTCTGTGACTCTGGGAGAGTACCGGGTATTAGCAAAATTGTTTTAAGATTATTAGTTTTCAGGTAATTACGCTATTAAAATAATAACGCAGAGTTTAATTGAATATTTTGAGAGTTGCATTTTGTGTCCCCCCAGTTAACGAGCGAGAATCAGGGGGGGATTTTTTTATTGGATCGCGAGGACTTTTGATGGGGGAGCGTGTAAATTACTGGGGACTGGTTAATGTCACGACGAGAAGTCAGTTTATTGGTGTGGTTAGTTGTAATGGCGGTTGAAATGAGCTTGAATGTGTGCAGTGCTTCGATACGGTCAGCCGTTTTCATGGGTCGATGGTTTAAGTTGATTTTTTTTTAAGGGTCTGGTCCTTCTGGTTTTTATATGCAATTTAAAGTTTTTATGTTGAAATTCTATGGTTACACACGTCGTTTAAAATTGTAAAATGAGTCCTCATGAGGTTTTATGTTTTAACGGTTGAAATTTGTTTTAAAAAAATATTTTTTTTCTTCGTTGGAGTGTAGCTTGTAAACTTTAAATTGGTTATAATTGCATTAAATGCCTTTCTTTTTAGAAAGCACGGTTTTGTTAGGTTTTAGGTCTTAGGTATTAGTGACTGCCTGCGTTATACGCAGGCCATTTGTTGGCCCATTGTGTTGTCACACATCCGGATTGTTTCCAATGCTCGAACTCACGCGTTTTGTTACTTCTGATACATTTCACAAGTTGGGATGGCGCTATTTTATGTTAAAAAGTAACTTAAAGAAGACTAAGCCGAACGAATGCAGCGCCAGACACTTGATGCTGCCAGGCACTTGCTGCTGCCAGGCACTTGCTGCTGCCAGGTACTTGCTGCTGCCAGGCACTTGCTGCTGCCAGGCACTTACTGCTGCCAGGAACTTGCTGCTGCCAGGCACTTGCTGCTGGCAGGCACTTGCTGCTGCCAGGCACTCCCACTGCACCGGATGTGAGCGTTTACACAGACGGCTCGAGGATGGAATGTGGAGTGGGCGCGGGCATTTACTCGGACTTTCTGAACATTTCCGCATCCTACAGGCTTCCAAATCACGCCAGCATTTTCCAAGCGGAAATCCTTGCCATTAGGGAGGCGTGTCGTATACTCAAATTCCTAACATAACGCCAATGCTAAGCTTAGCGATCTTCGTTGACAGTCAATCTGCTACCAAGGCAGTGTAGTCAGCCACTACCTCAAAACTGGTGCAGGAATGCCGTAACGAGCTTTCCGAAGTCGCCGAAAAGTTCAAAGTCGCCATAGTATGGATCCCGGGACATACCAACGTCTATGGTAACGAGAAAGCGGATGAGCTGGCCAAACAAGGATCTGCCCTTCATAGCTCGTCAGCTTTGGAGGTACACGTTCCACTAGGGCTAGTCAAGGCACGAATTTCAACTCACCTCTTGGAAATGGCTAACATCAGATGGTTTCAGTTGACCAACTGCGCAGTTGCTAGCTGATATTTGGCCAGAGTACAACTTATCACGAACCAAAGACCTTCTTAATAAGACTCGCACAGACATTGCTAAAATTATAGCGATTAGTACGGGTAATTGGTCGATAGGGAATCATGCAGCCAGACTAGGGATCCCTTATCGCACGCACTGCCGTAGATGCAATAACACGGCAGAACCAGAATCTCTGACACACCTTCTCTGCTTCTGTTCGGCGCTTGCCAGAGCAAGGTTACGGACTCTAAGCAAACCCTTCCCTGAATCTCTCGGCGAGGTATCCCGGATGAATATTAAAGATATGATTTCATTCCTCAACGTCGTACGATGGTTCAAAATCGTAATTTATATTCAACTTTTTAGAGCTGTGGTTACAAAACGGCATTTAGTGCTAATTGGGTTCTCCTAGAACCACCACTTCACACACACACACGACTCCCTCTGCGTCGAACTCCCTCTAAGTCGAGTTTCCCTCTAACTCGAATTTTTTCCGCCATATTTTGGCATTCGCCTTCAGAATTTTTTGTACAAAAAACATCCTCTAAGTCGAACTCCCTCTAACTTGAACTAATTTTGATGTCCCGTGTAAATTCGACTTACAAGGAGAGTCCACGAACTTGGAGTCACCGATTTTGATGAAATTTGGCATAGTGAAAGCCCCACTAGCTGTTAGAGGGATTCGACTGTATTTGGTAAGAGAAAAAAGTGAGGAAAACAAAGTCAAAAACGAGCTTTAAGAAAATTTACAAAATCCACGAATCTGACAAAATGTTGCAAATTAAATTAAATTTCAAAATTTATCAAATTTACAAGAATTATTCATTTCTTCTCATTTGCAAGAGCAGTTAGCCTTTGCTCATTTCCACAACTCACATGTTCTTCCACCCCAAAACGTGATGATCTCACTCGCAAATCTATTATGACAACAAACCCGCAACTCAAATGCAACTCATTACTAATTTCTCATTCCATTTGGATACTATTTAAAAAAAAATATATGAACTTCCCACACAGCCCAAGGTCACATCCCCGCCGTCACTGTCGGCTCCTTTTGTGAACTAGTTAATAAAAATTTTGTTTAATCATTTTGTCCTTTTTTGCTCATTTAATGTACCCTCCACCGAAATGACATCATTAACTCAATGACCGAGTGTTATTACTCTCTGTGCCTTTAACACAGATGTGTTGCCACATGGTCGTTAAAAAAACAAAAAAAAAACAACCGAATTATAATAAAATTCATTTGCATTTAAACAAAAGCACTGTTTTCACTGTGAAACCAAAAAACACAAAAAAAACAGCAAAAATCTCAACAATCGCATGCAAATTTTCACTCTGATAAGCCTCTCTCTGTAGTTGAGGACCGCGATATGTTAATCAAGTGAAACAATTAAATTTCGCAATTTTTTTCTTTTTTTTTTTTGCCTTCCTCTGTCGTTTTATTGAGTTTTTTTTTTGTGTTTTGTTGTTCCATATAGACACACTGGCAGCTTTTTGAAAAAAAAAAAAAACAATTACTCGAACAAAGACACCATATCACACTCGGCAGTGGACATAAAATATTATTTTGTGGGCTGATAAGTCGCGATGACTTAAATGCTCATTAATTAAGAGCCTCTGCTGTCGTCATGATGACAATTCCATTGGCCTGATGACTTTTAATGGCCAACAAAAAAAAAATAAAACGACCTCTGGATGTGTGAATGTGTGCGAAGGATTCCATCACGTTTCGCAAAAAAAGGTCGCTCACGAGCTGAGAAAAAAAAAAAAAAAGAAAAATTCGAACGCAGAATAACAAGTACGAGAGGTGCATAGATACTCGAAATGGAGGCTAGTTAGTATCCGTCTTACGTTTATAAATATTTATCTATTTGCCGAGTAAAGTGGTTGGCATGTTTACCTCTAGATAAATTTACTGACTCTCCCACCTCCCTGCATTTGAAGGGTTCTTCTGCGGGGCACCCCACATGCGACGAGAGACTGGCGACCTTTTAGATACACGATCCATGAGAGACGATCGGGACAAAGGTTTAAACTGCGTACGCGCAACGTACACCGATGGCACTCAAAGTGTGCCTAGTGGATTGTTTGCTTCTCCAATTCATTTTGCTTCTTAAGTAGCAAAACAACAGAAAAGAGAACGCAACTCTCGCAGAGGGGGCAGGGGATTACAAATCTAATCTGATGAAATCTACAATTATAAATTATCTTTACCTGATAAACAATCTCTAAACAGGTGGAGGGCAAACAATAGACGCGGTCGTGTTGGTGGTGGCGTGTCTTTGTTGCGAGTGAACGTGTTTTTTGAGAGTCTCTTCGAGTGCGTTCGAGAAAATGTCACACGGAGTGGGGGAGTTGTACACTCGAGAGTAAATAAAAATCGATAATGGTTAATTCGACGTGTACACTTGACAAATTAATTTGTACTCATTGTGATTTGATATCTGGAGGGTTTAGACACACATTGGCGACCTTATTTGATGGAGTCGAGTGTTGCCACTTGGCGATGGGTTGGGGGCGCAATGACTTGGTGGCGATCAGCGACATCTTTTGAGTAGAGTGTCTTCTGTCATAAATTGTATTTATCCTGCTTAAAAGCCATCGCTAAAAGGAGGGCAATCTGATGGAGCTCAGGACGAATGACGACCTCCATTATTTGTAATTTTTTTCAACAATTTTTCGAGCTTGAAGATTTTTTCACCAACGTTAAAGAAATTTTAACTTAATGATAAATCTCTCCAATATGACTCGTTTAAGTGACGTGTGTTGATCAGCGACATCTTTTGAGCAGAGCGTCTTCTGTCATAAATTTTTTTTTTATCGTTTTTAAAAGCCATCATTTAAAGGAGGGCAATCTGATGGAGCTCAGGATGATCTTCTTCATTTCTGTCATATTTTTTTTTAATTTCTCTAACGATTTTACGATCAACTTGGTGACAAATCTCTCCAATGTGACTGAATTTTGTGACGTGTGTTGAACAGCGACATCTTTTGAGCAGAATGCCTTCTGTAAGATGTTTACTTCGGCGTGTTTTCTCAAGTGGAAAAGGACGATCTAAGGGAGTACTGTATAAATTGTGATGTATATCATTGCAAAGGCTCGCCTGGTTACGCTTGGGCATACCCGCCGAGAAGTTAGAGTCGGCGGCGGAGGATCGGGATGCCTGGAGATCTCTTTTGCGTGCACTGCCCCCGCAACCCCTTTAGTGGAACATGCGGGCAAAGAAAATGATGATGATGATGATCATTGCAAGCACAGTCAACCTATTTAGTACTTCATTCAGAGTACGACTCTTTTGTTTTACCAAAGCTGAGTTTTAATCTCAGTAACTCTCTCCCTCTCTGTCAAAAACAAAATGGCTCGGTTAACTCATGCAAATTATTCAGCGGCACCTGTTGAGTAGTGAATTTTCTGTCAAAATCACAATTTTTTCAGTAACCTATTTGGCAAAAAACTTCTAGAGATTTTTGAGGGCCTTTAGGACAAGAAACAAGGATAATTTTGTGCAAAAATTTCGTTTGACCTTTTTTTTTTGCCACCGAGTGGAAAAAGGTTAAAAATATTTGTCAATTGCTACGTGTACGTTGGTTTTCAATCATTTTCTGACCCTATTTTATTTCACAGGAGTCTTAAGGACACAAAATGCACAACGCATTCGAATGATTTGTTTTTATAAAGAAGGTCTTTGTAGATCCAAGTCCTTGTAGGCTTATGGCAAGCAATTACGTTTGATTATTTTTGAATAAATTGTTGAATTTCTCAGTTGGCGCATGAGTGACACTTAAATTGTCATTATCATGTTTTTTATGATCAGCGCCATCTTTTGAGTGTTGCGCTTTCTGTCAAAGTTTTCATTTTATCGTGTTTTTAGTGATTTTTATGGCTCGCTAGTTCCGAAGACGTTAAAAAAAAGACTCGATTTAGCGTCAATAATCACAAAATGACGAGTTGAAGCTGAAAAAATTGTCAGAAAGCAAAACCCAAGTGACAGTTGAGCTACTTCTGTCACTTTATCAAAAATCCAAACCTGAAAATAGTAACACACCACCAAAAAACAAAGCCAGTGAGAGTATAAGGCGCCTTGTGCTGAGTACCTTGAGCAAATGTCCATTACCAACACAAGTTATGGGGTCAGGATTGTGCTACCAGGTTCCCGTAAATCTCCCGACCTGTCAAAGGCTTCCCTTTTTCAGTGGTTAATTTGTGTGCTAAGCCCGCATGTGATAACAAGTCAACGAGAGATAAAAGTCAAGTCATACACTCATAGGCATTTAAAGCACTGCCAACTTTATGACTCAACAAATACACACAAGCCCACTCTACAGCCCACATCGACACACACACACACCGCAAAAAAGCAATCAAACCCAAGCAGCAGGTAAACCTGAATGTCTGTCTCTATTTCACCCATGTGAGTTATGATTATTTGGTTCACAACACCTAAGTGGGCAGATGAGTTATCTCTTTGTGGTAATTTAGCCTCAACACCGCTCATAGACCACAAAAACCATTTGCATAAGGACGTGACGAACCTGGTTAGCTCAAAGACACAAAAAAAAAAAAAACCGAATGTATCTCTTTTTGTTTCCTTCCTCCGTCAAAAAAAAAACAAAAAAAAGAAAAGTTTTATGTCTAAGCAAAAATTTGATGGTTATTCCCGAATGAATGGAACCCTCTAATTTATAGCTTCGTGCTTATTTGGATTTATGGTCAATTGGCAGCGTCCTTTTCTCTCTGCTCTGTTTGGTGCTTAAAAGAGTTTCTTTTGTTTCATTTTCAGCTTATGGACTTACGCAAGTGCAGGCACAGGCTTTTTTGTTGTTGCAAACGAGCAAACTGCTTAAACACCCGAACGAAAACTTTTGACACGGACAAGTTATTGGGAAATACCTTCGTCTAGGTTGGCGGCTGCCACTTGGACGAGAATACGCCTTTCGAAGAGAGTGGTGATTGTTGGGGCTTTGAGTTATGGTCATTTGGTTCTGCCCCTCTTGTCAGTGGAGTTCCTATTCTTTTTTTTTTTTTGTAGCATCGTGTAGAAGCAATCACATGAAAATTTTCATGAAACCGATTGAATTATCTGCGAGGGTAATTCGGCATTTGTTGCGGTTGGAAAATCCAGAGAGAATTTGGTAGTTAAAATTTTTTAGCGTTGGTTTAAGTCGTTAAAGCGTTTTTCTATTTTTTTTTTTGTTAGTTCTCGAAATTGAAGGGAGAGCAATTGGCAATTAAGGAATGGGGCCTGGCAGTCGGAAACTAGACGGAGATTTATGTAACGACTCGTAATCCAGTTGACCTCGGTGTGGTGAGAACAATCTGTGGCGATTGACCTTAACAAATCAATTAGACGATCGAGGGGTGGTGTTTTGTGAGAGGGAGACCATTAAGTTGGTGTTAGAAAGTCTAGGGGGCTAGGAAGTCGTGCAGGGTTTGTAATTAGGCGGATTTATCTGCGGCGTGGGTTGTGTCTCTGCTAAGTGTGGTTAATTTAATGAGTTGCAGTCGATCAGGAAAAGAGTGAGCGTCTGTTTTTGGGTCTTAGAGTCGTGTGTTTGCAATTAAGCACTCTGAGGGCCTTTAGAACGCTCCCATTTTTAGTTAGAGTGAATTCATAACGCTGCAGTCGAAGACAAGCTCTTGGAAGGAGCGATTTCATTGAAAATCTTGATGTTTAGTTTCAATGAAGCTAGGCTATGACCCTCTATGGGTTGTTATACAAAATGTTTTAACCAGGGTTGCCTCTTTTTTGGAGCTATGTACTCAGCATGAGTCAAGTTTCTTTAGACCATTTCCTTCAGCATCACAAAAGTCTCTTTAGACCCTTTTCTTAGATTCATTTGAAAGATCCGTTGGAGGTAGATCTCTGGTAAAGACTTTGACTGCAACTCAACACCGGAAGTCGCATATTGTCGGTGGAAAACAAACACTTGCCTATGTAGCCCGACTACCCTTTCTTAAAGCTTCTTTTAATGCTAAGAGTCTTAAATCGTGTTCACAATAGGCTCATCTCTGGCCGCAGTGATTAAGGTGCCTATTTCTCATCATCATTAGTGGCGTAACAGCCCACGAAGGGCTAGAGCCTAGCTTTTCGCGCCTCCACTGCGTTGTGCGCGTTATACTTTTGACACATGTGGAGCTGACCTACAGTTCATTGTCGGTTCCGAACTGCGAATTGCGAAAACTTTTCATGACAGAAGTACTCCAGGAGGATTGTCAATCGTTCGCTGGAGGTGGGGCCGTGAAAATTGTTTGTGGTGCTTTATACCCGACCTGTGTTCGAACCCGGGTACTCCCGCTTAACAGTCTGACGCACAAACGATTAAGCCACAGCGCCCACCTATTTCTTACGTCTTCCTTCATCTCTAACGTTTAAACTTCTTTCAAAAATTCCTTTGAAAATTGTAAAGTCGTCAACATTAGCATGGACTTTCACCATAATCCACTTGCTGTCTCGAAATCGGTGAAGAGCCTCTCTGTAGTCTTGCGGGGCCTCTAAGAGCTTTTAATGGATATTCTCTTTGAAAAATGGGAGAACAACAAACAGGAAAAATCCATTACATTCTTATAAAATGTAAGCCCTTCTACGTTTTTGACAAAGGTTTGGATATGGGATGAGTTCTCAGTACTGCCCACACCCTTCTTTCATGGCAATGTTGCAAAAACTGTCTAAGACGTTGTGCAAATGATTGTTAACGTCCTCAACTGTGAAGAGCTACAACTTGGTTTGCGAAATTGAGGACAACTGGCAAACAACCGGACCAGTTGGAGAGGCATGTTGGTTGTGGCCCAGGTCTCCCGCGAACAGTAGCGGCACCTAAGTAAGTAAGTGAAAGGCTACAAATTTCGTATCCAGTTGTCGTCATAAATTTTAATTCTGGGACCCTTTTTACTGTCAACAGATTGAACACAAAGCAAGTCGTCTGTCCCAAAGACATGAGTTGGACTCTAATTCTTGAAAATTCTGTCTGACGGTAAGATCAAAACATTCCTAATCACCCCCGTCAATCTAACAACAAATTGCTACCGGATGTGTGCAAAAAAAACTTGGGCATGCAAATGCAACGTACCTTCAATCTGATCAAGCCGGTCAATCTGGTCTTCTCTCGTCTATCAGCATTCTGCAAAGACACAAAAAAAAATTCATTTAACAACTTCCTCTAAAAAAAACTGCAAAAATAACGACAGAAAAAAATGTCATAAAGAGACATAATCCTCCTCCTTAAACAAACAAACCCATAAACCCAATCAAATCGTAAAAATTAATCAAAACTAAAGTATAAATCAAAAAATTCCAAACAAATTTGTCTCTGTCACATAAAAAACAAAAAAACTCAGAGTCAAAGCTCCATCATAAAACCAAAATCATCTCACATCTCCCTCGTCCGGTATCTGAACTTCTTATCTCACATGACAGCTGAACTGTCATAAAAATTCAACTCGATAGATACCCCATAAATCGGTAATTAGTCGGTTTTGTTTTTTAATTAGAAAAAAAAAATACACTCCTCTACACATGACACATCGGACAAAATGGCGTAACCGACACTAACTCGGAAAGCCGCAGAGTCATCCAGAGCTTGGATCTCATTTGAATTTGAAACGTGCCCACAGAGAGTGCACACCCAATTCCAGAGCCTCGAGTCCGAACCCGAACCCGAAGCAGAGCCAGATACAGATACAATATTCCTAAAGTGTCACCTAGCCATCATAATTCGATTCTTCGGTGTTCGTGTCCATATGGGGCTTCAGGGTGCGGCTGGCCAACAGAGTTGAGTTGTCAAATTGAAAATTTATAGGCTTTGACTTTCCGTTCGACCGGTGGTGGTGTCTTCTTTCGATTTTTATATTCGCCACACATCCACCAAAAAAAAAAAACTTATTTAATATTTTTCTCTTTTGGATTTTATTTTTTTTTTTTACGACACGATGAACGGAGGACAAAAGCAAGTCTTTTATGTTGTTAACATGTAAATAAGATGGACATCGGTCTTAAACAGCAGGCCCGGTGAGCGAGTGTGTTACGTTTTAATTCGTAATAAAGTCGACGATGATTGAAAAGGGGGACGGCAACTCGGTTCAGAGACCGCAGAAATTATGAGTTGTTTAAATGCATCACCTTGTCGTGTGATGCCTCTTAAAGATAAACAGAACAGGCCCAATGCTGGAACCTGAAGGGACATGAAAGTAACAGCAAGTGTGTTGCATATTTTGTCGTATGTGGTGGGTGTTCTCAATTGCGTTCCCTTAAACACGGAAGCTCATTACTGAGAAAATTATTTATGCAGTAATTAAAGTCGTTGTGAAAACTAACAAGCCACGGATCGTTAAAACGGCAGGAGCATGGCTCTTGTTTTTATTAAGAAAATTTATTTAATGGAGTTGTACTGTAACGAGAGACTGGCGGTTAGTAGACTGCATCGATGGATGGAGTTGTTCTGTGGGTGGTCTGTCTGAATGTTAAACGGATGGAGATCTAATGAGGTAGAACCAGTTGATAGATTTGTTCGATCGTGGTTGGAGTGAATGTAATTAAAAAAACAATTTTAAGAATCTGTATCATGTAGGAAATTGGGTGTCTAATACTGCTGTGGAACATATCAGGAGACCAGTGGTGACAAACTTTCTTAACCAAAATTCTACATAAATTATTAAAAAGAATTCGCTTTATATACTGATCTCGTTTTTGGAGAATAAGGGATAATTTTGCTTGACCGAAATTGTTTTATGATCGAAAAAATATTGTCCCTGTTGAAAATCGAAAGAAAAAAGTGCTGCCAAGCATTACAATTCGTTCTACTTCCGCTTATAATTTAAAGTGCAAACAAAATTGAGTCTGCCAACAAATCCGACAAAAAAATTACTTCTAAATCCAAAATCCTAAAATGCTAGTATTGCCAAGCTTCCCCATTTGTTCTAAGTCGTCAAAGTTGCCACGCAGAATAATGCCAGGCAGTTGCGAGGCAGTTTCCTATCTTTTCTTTAGAGAGGCAGCATTTGCAGTTTTGAACTTAGAAGTCTTTTTTTCCACGGAATTATTAATTTTAAGAAAATAGACAGAATTTTTCCTGTTTCCTCTCAGATACTGCAAATGCTGCCAAACTTCAAAATGAGTCCTATACCGTTTTACTTCTGCCAAGTTGGCAAAAACTTGGAGTGAAAACAGGAAAATCTGCCTATTTTCTGAAAAGCGACCAATTCGGAGAACCTACTTCTAAATTTTTTTTTAAATACAAAGTAACAAATTTTAGTGCTGCCAATCTTTCTGATTTGTTCTAATACTTCGAATTTCTGCAACGTTGGCAGTAAATCGGAGCGAAAAGTTTTGAATTTAATTTATTTTGTCGTAAGCCACTTTATTTCACTTATAATTCTTAAATATCTTGGTGGTTCACTTAACGCGGTTTGTCGCGATCGCGGTTCTCCGTCCTCTGCCTGTCCTTCCATCAGGACATTTATACTCATTGGCCGATAAGTGGTCGTTGTCTTATTGGCAGGATCTGCGTCTCGTCATCGTCTTATCGTCTTTCGTCTGTTTTAGTTTATTGCGGTCGATGGGAAAACCCAGCCGCCGTCTAGTTGGGTTGATAGAATAACCAGCCGCTGTCCGGTTATCCTTTAATTGAGTGGGTCTTCGGTCTACCTGTGCTCACAATTTTTAAAATAGTTTTGAGTATTTTTTAAAAATCTACCATTTTAAGCAAAAAAAAAGTGACTTCTAAATCCAAAAGCGGAAAATGTTAGTGCTGTCAACCTTCCCCATTTGCCCTCAACCGTCGGCTAAGTTGGCAACAATTTAGAGATAAAATAAAATTTATTTTTTCTGTTTTCTAAAAATCGACAAATCTGAGAAAAAAATTATTTCTGAGTCAAAAATTTGTAGAAATTGTAGAATGCAAGTGCTGCCATATTGTCTGCAGAGTAGATTTCCGCGTTCTGATATCACAATGGGCCTAATCTGGCGTGGCTATGGGCCTCAGCTGCCTCAGCCAGCCCCACTAACCTAACCTAAGTGCTGCCATGTGGTTGTTTTATGTGATTTGTTAAGCTCGCGGTAAAAGAAACTCGAAGCAGAAATTTTTCAAAGAGAATACCAAATTTACTGCCTTTTCGCAGGATACCAAAATTCAAAAATTACATAAAGCAAGTGCTGCCAAGTTGCAATAATCGGTACAAATAAAAAGAAAAGTATGTTTTCAACGGTCAATGTCGACTTAAAAAAAAGATATAGAAAGGAAATTCAAGTTCGATTTGGAATCTGACAAAGACCAATGGTAGAAGCCTTTTGACAACAGGACTAGCTCCCAGACACTTTTAAGAACACGTGGGTACGTCATTAAACACAAAACTCCAACTAAACTCTGAAAATATTCAAATATTCCAGATTTTTGTTCATCTTGTCCATCTAAACTCCATTCATTTCCCATTTCCACCCCCGGAACAAACTCGATAACTCACTTTCCTGTTTCGCCTGATCTCCCCTGACTCACAGGCACACTCGTCTATCAGTTTTCGTCTGTCAGATGTCTCTCATCCCCATCGATAAATTCAAATAAAATACATGAATTCCCTTGGTCGTCTTTCGTTTCGGCGTCTCCAAATCAATTACCTATTTTTAGCCAATTTAAACGAAGAGAAAATCACCTGCACATGTGGCGCCGCCGAAGGACAGACAGAAAAGATACCCACACACGGTCTCTCTAGCATTTATTCGATTGTGTGTTTTCTTTTTTAGAAGACAGAAAAAAAGAAAAAAGCAATTTCTGACATCTAAAACTACACCTTGCACTCTTGAGTGCAATTTATGATCACAACTTTACAACTTTATCACCACTGTCCACAAAAGATACATTCTGTCGGGTAGGAAAGGCACAGAGGAAAAAAAACCAACGAACACGACTGAGGAGGAGATACATTCTCCTTAGAAGGACCTAGTGCCTATCCACACACACACACAGGTGGCGGAGGTGAACAAGGTACGACTGAGTATCTTTGTTTCTCGGTTCTCATCTTTCGCCGTACTCCCGCACGTGGAACAAGAAGAAGAACAACAACCCAAAGGTGACCAAGTGCCATCGATCAAAATGCTTATCTCGACACTAACGATCTCCTTTCAATTACACCACAGAAGTGTATTTTACTTCACGTTATTACATGGCCGTGTGTATCTATCTATCTATTCGTATGCCATTTAGATTCTCCCCGCCACTCTGCCTCCGTGTGTTTGTTGCTTCATGTGAATTGAAATATTTCAACATCCTGGCAGATACAACACTTCTCACTGTCTGTCTGACATCATTATCTAATGAGTTGCGACCGAGTATGGAGAGTGAAATCGGAATAAAATAAATTTTCCCATTTCCCACAATTTACAACCAAAAAAATGGAAAACTTACAATAATAAGCGACAATAAATTAGCGATAAACAAGCAGAGTCAACGCACACACATCCTAAACACATGTATCTCGCGTTCTTCTCCTTAAAAGCACACTATCTAAAGATAAATATTATGGAAATAGATACGTGTGTGGAATCGAATGGAGTGGATAAAGGATAAAAAAAAAAAAAAAAAACAGACACACACAAAAATCGTTTGCACCTGTTTTCTTGCGAGTCAAAGATTAGGCGATTACTGGCCGTCATCGATGGACGGCAACGGTGCGCTGTGCACACATGTATCTATAGGATGCAGTGCATTTTGCTCTATCCTATTGCTCGGGGCATTTAGCAGTTAGTTGTTTTTTATGTTTCTCCTTTTTTTTTTTCCACTCGCTTATCGGCAATTTCTTTATTTTTTTTTTTCTTAATTTTCTCATCATGATCGGTGTACGATAATTTAGTTGGAATTTTTTTTTTCTCTTTTTTACGTGCTGATGCCTTCTTCCGTCTCTCCGTATGTTGCTTTATTTCCTTTTAATTTAGACGAAAGTGTGTGGTTGGCAGAGTATATTTCAGGTTTTTATCATCCTTTGAAGTTGGGCGTTGAAGGCTGGTTGCAGATAAACGCACGTAGGTGATCGTGGTTTCAAAGGAAGAGCTGTGGCGGTTTTTACAACTTCCATTTGTGTAAAAGATGTGCGGCGGATGGAGCTAGATGGCGACACCTTTCGAGGAGAATCAACTGCAATGAGTTTTTGCGATCTTTCTTCGGATCTTTGAACTTCCTCAGACGACTTCTGACGACTGTCGTTGATAGTCTCTGAGGATTTTCGTTGATAAAAAGCAATAGAAGTTTGTTTTCGGACATTTTGCGGAGATATCGGTTCATACGAAAACTTTTTTTGAGCAAAACTAGATAACGG